>NC_069492.1:10026601-10044668 GCF_026875155.1 Cherax quadricarinatus | reverse complement strand
GGGTGTGCACTGTGTATGAGAAAACTAGCTGTGGGGTGTGCACTGTGTATAATGCAACTAGCTGTGGGGTGTGCACTGTGTATGATGCAACTAGCTGTGGGGTGTGCACTGTGTATGATGCAACTAGCTGTGGGGTGTGCACTGTGCATGATGGAACTAGCTGTGGGGTGTGCACTGTGCATGATGCAAGTAGCTGTGGGGTGTGCACTGTGCATGATGCAAGTAGCTGTGGGGTGTGCACTGTGCATGATGCAACTAGCTGTGGGGTGTCCACTGTGTATGATGCAACTAGCTGTGGGGTGTCCACTGTGTATGATGCAACTAGCTGTGGGGTGTGCACTGTGCATGATGCAACTAGCTGTGGGGTGTGCACTGTGTATGATGCAACTAGCTGTGGGGTGTGCACTGTGTATGATGCAACTAGCTGTGGGGTGTTCACTGCTGTTTGTCAATATTCCCTAACATGGTCCATGGTTATACAGCTGAATGAGCTTAATAAATACAAATTTACGAAGTTTGGTGTGTGTGCGGCGCTCACCTGACATATACGGGATATACGCCCCTGGCAAATATGTCAGATATAAAGAAACAACTGGGAATTACGCAAGCGTATTGAGTTAATAGGGTAATCAAAACTTATTCCATGGATAGCATTGAAAATGGGTTGGGAAAATAATTTTGTTAGTGGGTATGGGTTTGAGAAGGACTTGCCTAGTATGGGTCTTGTTAAACCATACGATTTGTGGGGTTTAAACTCGCGATCAGAGAGTCACAAAACTCCAGACCGTCGCGTTAGCCACTGGAGCAGCTAGCTTCAATAAGAGTCATCCAACTACGTATATTTCTTATAGTAGCTAGCTGGTCCAGTGGCTAACGCGACGGTCTGGAGTTTTGTGACTCTCTGATCGCGGGTTCAAACCCCACCCGTGGTATGGCTTGTTTGCAATCGTGTCATTACGATTTCTCGAGTCATGTGTCTTGTTCCTTCTTGCTTATGTTCTTAATTAGAAGAGTGGGAATGGTTGGTTTTGAGAAGGCCTTGCCTTCTATGGGCCAGTAGCCCTGCTGCAGTGTTCCTCCATTCTTATGTTCTTAAGGATAATTAAAGTAGTGTAATGAGCACTTGTCAGTGCACAGTAACTCACACTGAGACAAACTCATAAGATTAAATTGATTTGTATATTTCGATCCGCTCTTGGGATCCTCTTTAGCAGATGTTACTTTCTTCTGGTGCTGTTACTACTACAACTCCTACTACACTGCCATCCACTGAGCTGCCTTTACCAGCTGCCTTTCCTCTAGTCAACATAAAGTTTACGTCTGGTAAACTCACACCACTGATGTATCATTACCACCACTCCTTTCACTACCTCTTATCACTATTGTCATTTTTTAAGTAGCCTCGGTATCGGCTGATCGACTTGCTGTAATTACTATACAAACAACAAGGCTTCGTTACCTAAACAACGTTGACGGTTGTCATGGCAGTTGGCAAAACAGCATTGTCAGGTTAGTGTTGTCAATAGTGTTATGTAGCGCGGCCCAGTTATTGTCAAGACATTTGTCACGACGACATTGTCAAGGAAGAGCTGTCAAGAGGGTGATGTCAAGGAAATATTGTCGAGATAGTGTTGTCAGGATATTGTGAAGAGTTGCCAAGAGGTGTTGTCAGGACACAGTTTTCAAGATATTGTTGTCAAAAAGTGAGGTGTCATTGCAACTTAAAGTAAGTACAATATCATCAGTTTTTTGTTTCGTCAATATATTTCTATTAATATATATGTTTTCGTTCTTTTTTTAATATATATACCTGATTATAACCTAACCTAACCAGGTAATAATCAGGTAGATCGCACGTTAAAAGTCAGTTCACAGCGTAGACTACGAACACTGCCGTAGACTGCACGGTTAAGTGCCACCACATGGCACTAACATCGTAGTCCGCAAAATATATTTTTATAGCCTGACACCACGTAAATATTGACGATATTATCAGTTGTGACATTGCAAAATTCTTGGAGAAACTCAGTGTTTACAAATCAAAACTGTCAGAGTTTTTAACAAGTTTAAACCAAATAGTTTACCCGATGGTCGATTTAGCCAACCAGTTAAGATAAGCCCGAAATATAATACAGAAGCTAAGAACAGGAGGAGTTGAATGTAGCTCTGGGGCCTTTTCGTTTTTGAAATTCAACACATCGGGGGTTTGGCAATGTTGCGGGAAATGGAAGGAAGTCCAAAGAGATTAGGTCAGAGAAACTGAAATTTAAAAACTTGTCAATATTTTCAACAATGACCCCATGAATATTTAAAATTTGATATATATATAAAAATAATATTTAATATATATATATAATATATTATATAATTATATATTATTGACCCCTCTTATGGATCCTCTCCAAAAAAAGGAAATATTATTAGTACAAAATTTTTAAAATTTTAAAACAAAAAAATTATCTAATAACGGGGGAAAAGACATTGGATTTCAAAAAAATCAAACCAAACTAAAAATTTTTAAAATTTTCAATAAAAAAATCTTGGAAAAAAAGGGAACCTAGCAAAGAAGTTATCAAAATTTTGGGAAGGGCCCTTCAAAAAAGGGGGGTTAACCCGAAGACTGACAGCCAAAAAAAAAAAAAATTTTTCTAAAAGGGGCCTTTAGTAAGGTACCCGAAGACTGACGGGCCAAAAAAAAAACCCAATGAAAAAGCTGAACAAGCCAAGGGGGAAAATTGGAAATTTTTTAGCTCAAAAACTTTCGCACTCGCGTCGTCAGGCTTTGCAGGGGTCCAAGACAGCAACAGATAGTGGGGGGAAAAGTTTCTCTCTAAAGGGGCAGAAGCGTAAGCCTTTGGCACATAAAGAAAGCATGTAAGAAATGTGTATTTTGATCAAAACCTTTTTTTTGTTTTTAAATTCTAAATAACAATTTCCTTGTGGTGGGGGCTAAAGCTCCCGCTTCCCCCACACGGGGGCCCCGGGTTCGTTTTCCGGGGGGTTTAAAACATTTCGCCCGTTTCCTTAAAACCTTTTTGTCCTTTTCCCTCCCAGAAATGGGGTACCGGGGTTAGTCGACTGGTGTGGGTGCATCCTGGGGGCAAATTGGGCCCCCAAATGGAAATAAGTTAGACAGCCCTCGATGACGCACTGACTTTTTTGGGGGTTACCCTTTGGGGGCAAACCGGGGGGTTAAAAAATCCGAACAAAAATCTTATCTTATCTTCTTTTCTTTTTCTAGTACATCTCCTTATTTGTAACTGTTTTTCGATAGTTGAGATATTTGGCTTTTTTAAAACTTTTAAGTTTTAAATAAAAAAATATTCCCAAGTACCTAAAAATAAAAGGGGGGAAAGGGACGGGTTTGTTTTGGGGCGTCTTTGGGGTACGGGAGAAAATTTTTGGGGGTAGTTTTGGGTAGGGGCCTTGCAGGGGCCCCCAGCAGGCCTTCTGCAGTGTTAAATTCTTTTTGTTCGGCCCTTTCAGGGGGTTAAATCCTAGGTAAAAACCCAAAAATTTTGCTGCTATGTTGAAAATTTTATGAAAAGTCCCACTTATGTGTCCCAGTACCTGAAAAACTTATCATCATTAGCCCTTTTGGGATCGCCTTATATTTTTAAAAAATGATATGGAAATCTGAAGTCAACAGTTACCAAACTTATTTTTAAATGATTGTATCAAAAATCACTTGCCCAACGGGGTTTATAAGAAGAACTAGTAACCAGTTTTTAAAACCACGGGTTCATGCTCTGTGAGTGCCAATAAAATTAAAAACCATGACTTAAAAAATCGTAAGGGACACGATTGAAAAAACCAAAACCCCCGGCCGGGATTGAACCCGCGGTCATAGAGTCTAAAAAACTCCCCCCCTCGCTTTAGCCACTAACCAGCTACCCCCAAAATAAGATTCACCCCAACTAGGTATATTTTTTACACCATGGGAAAAATTTAGCACGGGAAACCTCGTGCCCAAAAATGTAATTTTTTACAGAAGAATCTCCAGCTAGTGGGGCCCCGGGGCGAACTCTAGCTCAAGTCCCTTCCCTGCCTTTCACTAATTTCCTATGGTTTTTAAAAAATATCCCTTTTTGGGGATGAATTTTTTTTGGGGGCTAGCTGGTTTTATGGCAAACGCGACGGGTTTGGATTTTTGAGACTCTTGACCGGGGGTTCAACCCCGGGCCCGGGGGGTTTTGGGTTTTAAATTTAAAAACCCAAAAAGCTTAAGAAGAAAATTCGAATTAGCAGAGATATTTGGGATACCCGGTTTACCATACGTTCTAAAATTTGTGAAAATTTCTAGGGCCATTTTCGCAGTACTTTTTTTGGTATATACATATACCCTCCCTCCCCCAAATTTATATAATGCAGAGTAATGCCCTAGAGAATACAGTTTTAGGGAGGGACCCTTATTTTTTTTTTTATTCCTGATTCATGCATCTAGACAAATAGATATTTTTAAGTTTTGGGTTAAAGCTGACATTCTTTTTCCCCAAATAACTTTCCCCTCTCTCTCCCCTCCCCTCTCCCCTCCCCCCTCTCTTTTCCTTTTTCCTCTCTCTCTCTCCCCCATATACCACCAGCTTCACCACTCCCACAAATTAAAAGCTACAACCTTAAATCCACCTTTTGCTGCCACTGTTATTCCCATCACCACCACAATCCCCGCCAGTACTATCCGCCCCCCCACCGGGAAAAATTAATAATATATATTTTATATTATATTTTTTATTTATATTAAATATAAATATTATATATAAAAAAATTATATTATAATATAAAAATTTAATTTATTTATGGGGTTTTAAAAAGCCCTGTCAAGCTAAGTTTCCCCATCGCCCATTTTTCCCTTATAAACCTCAAACTTTCCTATCGGGGAGATGAAAAGAAATGAGTGAAAAAACTGGGGTTAAAGGAAAGACAGTAACTACTTTTGTGTACAGAAATGATTTTTATGTGGGGAAAAGTTTTAAAATATCGCCCATGTTGAAGTTTTAAGAAGCGTTGCCAGATTAAGTGCAGGGTTTGGGGTATTTTTATTGATAAAGTGTTTCGATCCCCACAGTGGGTTTTTCCCCAGTAAAAAATTTTAAAGGAAAAAGCAAAATGTTATCATTTTAAATCATCCTGGGAGAAAAAGTATTTGAGGGGGTTCAGTCCCTCACCCTGGAGACGGGGCCCAGCTCATGATTTTGGAAAAGACTAACCCCTAAATATGAGAAAGTGGTCTTAAATACTGCCCGAAGCTAAAGGTGGTAGATCTCGAAGGCGTTGCTGGGGACGGGATTCTTTTAGTTGAGGTAAGATGGAGTCCCTTTGGAACCCAAACCCTTCTCACCCATAACTAATAGATACACTTTGGGAATAAATTTGTTTCACCGTCTTCAGATGAACATGTGACCCACAGTAAACTACCCCACTACCACCCACACGATTGATAGTGGTGCCCCAACTACCAAAGTCCCCTCCACATGTATTTTGGGGTGAACAAACAAGCCATACCACCCCACGGAAATAGGGGGTACACAAACTAGCCACTACCACCCACATGTATATTGGGTAAAACAAACTACCCAAACTCCCCATCCACATGAAACAGGGGGTTTGAAACAAATACCCACTCCCATCCACATGGTTTTTGGGGGTGAACAAACTAGCCACTCCCATCCAAAAGTACATGGGGGGGAAACAAACTAGCCATTTACCATCCACATGTAAGGGGGTGCAACAAACTAGCCATACCTTCCACATGTACTTTGGGGGCACAAACAAACCAAAAACCCTTTCCCATGTACATGGGGGTGCACAAACTAGCCATACCACCCAAATTTTTAACATGGGGTGCACAAACTAGCCACTACCATCCCATGTATATTGGGGTGAACAAATAGCCACTACCATCCACATGTACAGGGGGTGCCCCAAATAGCCATACCACCCCACATTAAAAGGGGTGCAAAAACTACCCAAAACTCCCAAACCACATGTACAGGGGGTGCAAAAAACAAACCCAATACCATCCCCATTTTCATGGGGTTGCACAAACTACCCACTACATCCACATGTACATGGGGTGCAAAAAACTAACCACTACCACCCACATGAACTTTGGGGTGCACAAACAAAGCCCTACCATCCCATGTAAAGGGGTGCAAAATAGCCACTACCACCCCAAAATGTCATGGGGGGGGCAAACAAACCACTACCATCCAAAAGTCCAGGGGGGTGCAAAACTAACCCCCTCCCACCCCATGTAAATTTTTTTTTTTATTTTTTAAATCACACTGGCCTTTTCCAAACCCCAAGGCAGGGGGGCCCCAAAAAAGAAAAATTTTCCACCAGGTTGGTAGAAAAGAAAACCACCCGGGGGAAAGAAACTACGTCCGGGCAGATACTGTGAAAACAAAAACCTGTAACTGTTTTGCTTTGAGGGTTTTGGATTGCTGGTGTTTTTTTTCTGTCTCAAAAACACGCTAGATAACAGGGTTTAATTTTTGCCCACCCCCTTTTGATTTTGGGTCACACTTAAACAGACACGCACATGCATTTATAATATATTTATTTTATTCCCTACATCTGGGTTTTTTTTCCCTCCTTTTCTAAATACCCTCTTGTTTTCTTTATTTTTTTTATTGTCCATGGGGAAGTGGAAAAATTTTTCCCTCCTTAACCATGGTGTCGTAGAGGCGACAAAAAATGCCGGGGGGCAATGGGCTAGAAACCCCCTTTTCCCTGTAGACATTTACTAAAAAAAAGAAGAAAAAAATTTTAAATTAAAAACCACATGTAAATAAGGTGCAAAAACCCAGCCACTCCCAAACCACATGTATAGGGGGGTTACAACTAGCCACTCCCCACCCACATGTAAATGGGGTTCAAAAACTACCACTCCATTCCACAGTAAAATTGGGGTTTTCACAAACAAAAGCCATACCATCCACATGTAATGGGGTTCCCCAAACTAGCCATCCCTTTCCACTTGTATAGGGGGTTAAACAAAACTAGCCACCCCCATCCCCCATGTATTGGGGTTCACAAATAGCCACCCCCACCCACAGGAGGGTTTTGAGATGCAAAAAACCCCTGGAAGCCCCGGGAAAACTCTAAATAGGGTTTTTACTTTTTTTTTTCGAAGGGGTTTGTAAGGGGAAAATTTCCCTGGGGACAAAAAAACCCATTTTGGGAAAGGAAAGGGTGCCAAAAAAATTTTCCATTAAGCGGGGAAAAAAATGCAGCTTTGACCTTGCCGGGTTAAAAAATTGTAAACATTAAAAATGAAAAAAAGGTTTTCCTTCCCCCGGAAATTAAATGTCTGACCTTGATGGTGCCGTGGGATCCTTGAGGGTGCAGTGTGGGGCCTTGGTGTAGGGGGGTCCTTTTGATGATGTGTTGGTCCTTGGGTGGTGGGGGTCCTTGAGGGTGATGTGTGGGGTCCTTGATGGGTAATTGGTTGGGCCCTTTGGGATGGTGTAGTGGGGGGTCCTTGGGTAAAGGTGATTCTTGATGGAAGCAGTGTGGGTTCTTGATGGTCCCAGATTTGGTCTTTGGTGTAGTGTAGCCCCTTAGGGTGTGTTATCCCTTGATGGTGTGGGGTAGCCCCTTGGAATGGTTTTAGTTTTTAGCCCCTTTGATGGTGAAATGTAGCCCCATGAGGGTGTATTTGGCCCAAATTTGGGTGAAGTGTATTTCCCATGAGGGTGAAGTGTAGCCCCATGGTGAGTGTCCCCCAAATGATGGTGTAGGTAGCCCCATGATGGTGAAGTGTATCCCATGATGGTGAAGGTTTTTCCCTGAGGGTGAAGTTTTATTTTCCTGGATTGTTTTAGTGGGGTCCCATAATGGGTAATGTGGCCCCTTTTAAGGGTTAAAGGGGAAAAGCCCCCCCCCCCCCCTAAGGGTTTTGTAGTGAGGTTTTAGGGATGGCAAAGGGGTCCCTTATGGGGGCAGTAAGGTACTTTGATGGTGTGAGGTCTCATGTGTTTGGGTTTGGGGGACCCCCCGAAAATGTGGGGGCGTCCCCTGATGTTTTAAAAAGATTTTTCATGATGGTTTTAGAAGAGTTTCATAAGGGTTTTATGAGGTCTCAAAATGGTGTAGGTGGGGGTATTTGGGAGGGGTGTTGGCCCCAAAGATGGTTTTTTGTGAGGTCTTTAAAGGTTTTGGTCGGGCCCACCCATGGTGAAGGAGGTACTATGATGGGTGGCCCGGCTCCCCCGATGGGGTAGTGAGGACTAGGGTGTGGTCGGGGCTCCACGTGGGGGTAATGGGGTACTTTGATGGTTTTTTTTGGGGCACCACGATGGTGTAGTGAGGTACTATGGGGTGTGGTCAGGTCCATGTGGTTTTTGTGGGGTACTATGATTGTGTGGCCCTTCGACGATGGGGGTTGTGGGGTTGGCTATAAGGGGCCGTGGTCAGACCCCAAACGATGGTTGTATTCGGGGAAACTCGAAAAAAGGTAAACGATGGCCAAAAAAATTAAAGGGAAAATTCCCCCGCAGCGAAAAAGGGGAATCGACCCTTAAATTTTGCACTTTTTGGGAAAAATGCAGAAATACTAACCACCACAAAACACACACCCACCCACACACACACCACCACAACACACAAAGACAGGATGTTCCGAGAGGGGAACCGTAAAAGGGGGTCCCCAAAGGAAGTTGACGACTCAGATAGTCAAAGGGAGGGTTGGGAAAAGTATTTCTTCAGCCCTGAGTAGTCAGGCAGGGGAACCCACCCTAAAAAAGTGACGTAAGTGGAGGCGGGAACTAACATAGTTTTAAGAGGGGTTTTTGATAAAAGCTCATGGAGCGGGGGGGAGAGGCCCTAGTTGCAGCATGAAGGGGCCCAAGGGCCAGAACCCATGATTCGACCCCTGAAAACCACAATTGGGCCCCAAAGTACAAAACACATATACACACACACACAAGGTTTCCGAGGCGGGTTTTGGAATATTTTAAAGTTTAAAACCTTTTCGTCCCCTTTTTCCCCCAAAAGTTTTGGTAAAAAAAAGGGGGGGAAAAAGATTTGGGAAAGGGGTTTTAAAAAAGGGGGGATGGAGGGGGGAGATAAAAAAAAAAGGGGAAAGGAAAAGGAGGAGAAAAAATTTGAAAAGGGAATTTAAACACACTTATCCTATACCCCTCTGGGAACTTATAAGAGAAAAACAGCAATAAAGAAAAATACCCCAACTCGAATAAAAGAGAGAAAAAAATTATGACGACGTTTCGACCCGGACTCAAAAAATTTAAATTTTGTACACTTTTTTATTTAGTTTTTTTTTTCTTGTATTTTTTCCCTTAGTCAAAAAAATCTATAAATTAGAAAAATAGAAACAAAGCTTTTTTAAAACCCCGGAAATTGTCTTCAGATCAGATTTATTCTTAAAAATTTTTATATTCAACTCGGCAACAAGTGATATAATTAATTTTTTTTGGGGGTTGAGCTGTTTTAGAAAAGTGGAAAAAGGGGCCCCTCGGTAAAGACGCCCCAAACCCCCCAGGGGGGGACGATCGTATGATTTAAAAACCCGCGTCAGAAGGTTTAAATATGTATCCTGGCGAATTTTCCCCAAACCTAACTTGAAACCAGTGTGGATTAAGTTTTCCCTTAACATTTTCCCACTTTAAACAAAATTTTATGTCCCAAAAAGGGTTTCCTTGTTTGCTGGTGAGGGGGCTCTTGATCTTGGGAACTGGATCTGTGCTCCTGTTCCCTGAATTGGGGCCTAAAATGCTTCCATACCCCCCCCCCCTTCGGGGCGCTATAAAATCCTAGGGTTTTAAAAGCGCCCCCCCATGATTATAACAATGAAATACGTAAATTATGTCTTGGCAAAGACGCGATTGGGGGGGGTGAATGAGGGAAAAGGTTTTTTTTTTTTTTGGTCACCCTGCCTCGGCGGGAGAGGGCCCAAAGGGAAATTGGGAAAAAAAAAAATTTGTGGTTAGGAGGAGTGGAGCCGAGGGGTTTTTTTGGAACTTCAAAGCTTTGGAGTGTGAGCAGGGTGATTTTTTTGGTAAAGGGGTTTTTCAGGGTTACTGGTTACCCGGGAATTTGAGTCCTGGAGGTAAAAAGTACTTTTCCTGCACTCTTAAGTAGGGGTTTTGTGATAGGGGTTTGTTCAAGTTACTCAAAAGTCGAAAATCCGAGCCTCTGGAAAACATTTGATTGTGCAAAATGAGGGAAAAAATGTTCTTTTTTCGGGTCACCTTCCCTTGGGTTTTGGGAGAAAACCCAATTGGTTTAAAAAAAAATATGAAATATTTCTTGTTGATAAACTCGGCCTAACCAAATTTTCCTTTTATTTTTTTAGGAGGAGCAATTCTCAAAAAATTCAGAAACAGGTTTCCACAAAGCCCCTCCCTGTCCCTTTTTTCCCCCTAGATTTTTGGGTAGGTCCCCCTCGGTTTTGGGCTGATGGTGTGGGGGGCATCGGGAACAAAATTTCCCTTAGGGGGCCCAAAATATTTTTGTTTTTTTTTAAATAGTATGAAAACTATGTCACCTGTTTTTCTTTATAGTATGTCATGATGTCACCTGTCTTTTTTTTAATAGTATTTTCACTGATGTCCCCTGTCTTTCTTTTTAGTATGTCACTGAGGTCACCTGTCTTTTTTTTATAGTATGTCATGATGTAAACCTTTCTTTAATTATGTCACTGATTTTAAACCTTTTTTATGAATGTCACTGATGTAACCTGTTTTTTCTTTTAGAAATGTCACTGATGTCCCCTTGTCTTTCTTTATAGTATGTCACTAAATGTCACCTGTTTTTAATAGTATGTCACTGATGTCACCTTTTCTTTATAGTATGTCACTGTTTGTCCCTGTCTTTATAGTATGTCACTGATGTCCCCCCTGCCCTTTATAGTAGGGTCACGGATGTCACCTGCCCTTTCTTTATAGTATTTTCATGATGTCCCCTTTGTCTGTTATACTATTATCATTTTTGTAGGAAAATAAAGTTTATTATAATTTATAATTTTTTATTTTGAAAAAATTTGTGATTCACACTTTTTTCTAAACTTTCTCTTCAAAGTTTATTTTAAGAGGGAATTTTTGAGAAACGAAAAAGTAAATTTTGTGTAATTTTTTTTGACACTTCCGATATAGGACCGAAACGTCTTCAGTAAACGTGCTCTTTGTGAATAAAATTTTTTATCCTTTTAGTTCTAAAATTTTTTCTCGTTTTGCCTTTTCCAAACAGACTTTGTGTATATTTTGTGGATTTAATCTCTCTAGGTGCCGGCAAACACCTAAAGTCAGTACCTGACCGGGGGGGTTCGTACGCGGTTTGCCTGCGGTAAAAGTAACGCCCCTTTTAAAACCCGGCCCCTGGCCCCACGAGGCCTGGTCATAGACCGCGAGGGCGTTGATTCCACATGGGATATACTTACATTCCAAAGTATAAAGTAAAAATTTTCGTGGACTTGAGGTGTACAGGTGACAGGTAAACTTCCCTGACCCTTTTTATAGTAGGTATCCTGTAAACCCCAACTGACCTTAAGACATACATAAATACAAAAAGATGATTATTATTATTTAACAAAGGGGGGGCGCTAAACCCGTAGGAAAAAAAAAAAAGCCCCGGGGGGGGGGGATGTGGAAAAGGGATTCGGGTTAATTCGGGGAACTTGGGGCAAAGACCAATTCCCAAAAACAAGGCCCCTCACCAACATCAAGGAACCTTCCATGAGGGGGAAAACAAAATTGAAGGCAGGAGTTTTTTGCTAACGTAGCTAGTGGGAGCACTAGCAACCCTTGTGTTGCTAGTAAAACTTTGAATTAACAAGAGTTTTTCCCTTTTATAATACTATCGGCTAAGGTTTTTTTAAAACATTATTCAATGTTAGGGCAGATTTTGCAATTGAAGTAAGGAAAATAAAACACTGTCTTTAGACAAGAGCCCCCAAAAGGGAAAGGGTTTCCCTTTTGGGTTTGGGGAGGTGCTCTTGATTTAGGAATTGGGTTTTGTGCTCCATTCCCCCAAAAATTTAAACCTGAATGCCCTTCCCCCATCCCCCCCCCCAGGCGCCCGTATAATTTCCCCCAGGGTTTTGACTTTCCCCCTTTATTATAAAAATAAAAATTGAGGCAAAAGAATTTGGAACAGTTTTAGCTACCTTTGTTTCCAACTACCAAATTATTAAAAAAATAGGTTAGTGCATGTATTTTTTATGTATACAAAAAGGGTGCTATGGGGTTATATTTAACACGAGGTAACAAGGGGACTGTTTATGAGATTTAAATTTGAGGAACAAAAAGAATACAGTTTCATAGTTTATCATACATAGCAGCCGTGTAGAAATTTCCTAGGGTAAAACCCCAAAAAGTCAGAGTGAGAAAGCAGTGTTTGAGACACGAGGGGAAAAAGCAGCTGTCTTGAGACACGAGTGGGAGAAGCACCCGTCTTGAGAACGAGTGGGGAAGCACCTGTCCTTTAGACACGAGTGGGAGGGAAAACCTGTTTGAACACGAGTGGGGGAAGCAGCTGTCTTGAGGGCACGAGTGAGGAAGCAGCTTTTCTTGGGGAAAGAGTTTGGGGGGGAAACACCCCGTCCCTTTAGACAAAGAGTGAGGGGAAGCCCTGTCTTAGACACCGGGGAGAGAAGCAGCTGTCTTGAGACACGAGTGAGAGAAGCACTTCTTGAGACACGAGTGGGAGAAACACCTGTTTTAGACAAGGGGTGAGAGAAGCCGCTGTCTTGGACACGAGTTTGGGGGAACACCTGCCCGAGACACAGTGGGAGAAGCACCTGCTTGAGACACAGTGAGAAAAAGCAGCTGTCTTGAGACACATGAGAAAAAGCAGCTGTCTTGAGACCGGTGGGAGAAGCACCTGTCTTAGACCAAAGGTTTAGAGAAGCAGCTGTCTTGGAACGAGTGGGGGGAAGCCGTGTCCCTTTAGACACGGGGGGGAAAAAAGCACCTGTTTGAGACCCGAGTGGAGGAAGAGCTTCTTGAGACACGAGTGAGAAGGGAAAAAGCTGTCTTAGACACGATGGGGGAGAAGCACCTGTCTTGAGACACAGTGAGAGAAGAAACCCGTTTTTGAGACCGAGTGGGAGAAAAACACCTGTCTTGAGACACGAATGAGAGAAGCAGCTGTCTTTGAGACACGAATGAGAGAAAACAGCTGTTTGAGACAAAGAATGAGAGAACAGCTGTCTTTAGACACGAATGAGAGAAGCAGCTGTTTGAAAATGAATGAGAGAAAGCTGTCTTTAGACACAAAAATGAAACAACGTCTTGAGACAGGGAAAAAAAGAAACAGCTGTCTTGAGCACGAATTTGGAAACGGGTGTCTTGAGACCCGAATTAGAGAAGCACTTTTCTTGAGACACGAATTAGAAGGGGCAGTGTTTGAGGGGCACCCTGAGTGGGCAAGAGCATTGTGACTTAGACAAAAGAGAAAAAATCTTGGGTTTTCTTTAAAAAATGACGTTTTTTAAGCCCCCATGCTTTGGGCCCCTGTACAAGCTTCCTAAAAATCCCCTAAAAACTTTCAGTTTAAAAAAAAACCCCCGGGGCCGCACATGGGGGCTTTTCTCATTAATTTTAGTGGCCCGGAGAGTTTTCTTGAAACACACGAGCGAGAAAGCGGCTGTTTTAGCCAGACAATATTGCCCCCTCAAAGGGGGCAAAAATATAACACCCCCAGTGGGGGGAAAAACCCGACACCCCAGGGGACAGCAGAGCCAAAGTGGACGGGCCCCAACCCTCAGTGGGCGACACCCCCAAACCAAACCCCCATTTTCAATATAATATTAATATACTATCATTATAGCTGTAATTTTGGATAAAGCTGTGATAATGGGAGGCCGTTTTCATACAACAGCGTTTTGAAAAATAGTGGTTTCCCAAGGGGAAGAGACAAAGTGTTTAAAGGGTTAAAGGAAATGGGTAAACTGAAAAAAGGGAAAAAAATCTCTCGTGGAAAAGCGAACACAAAGAAAAGAAGTTTTTCAAAAAGATGAGGTGCATTATATCTCATTTATAACCGGAAAGCAATTTTTTCAACAGAAATATTTTTCGTTCTTCATAGACATCAATTTAAAATTAAAAAAATTTTCCCGGGTTTGAAAAAACTGTTTTTAAAAAAAAAATGTTTTAACCGGGTGTTTCGTTTAAAAACACACGGGGAAGCAAAACGGCACACAAAAGGTCAGGGAAAAAAGGGGGGCCAGGAGCGGTGAATCGGGCCCCCGCAAAACCCCAACAAAGGGGAGTACCCCTAGGTGAGTATATATACACACAAGGGAGGCAGGAACCCTACATAGTTTTTTTTGACGAGGTTTGATAAAGCTTTGGAGCAGGGGGGGAGAGGACCCCCAGTAGCGGTTTAGGAAAGGGGAAGGGCCCCGGGGCCAGGAGCTATGAATCGCCCCCTTTAAAAAGCCAAAAAGGTGGGTAAAAAACAGGATGAAAGGGAAATGTAAAAAAGTCCCCATTAAAAAAATTTATATTTTTAAATTAGCTCCTATTATTCGTATTTAAAACCCCTTTTGGGGGAAAAAAATCCGGAGTGGGTAAATTTAAAAAAGTTAGATCTGGATAGTCGTCAGGAATAGTCCGATTTTTCACCCAAAATGAACGCTGGCAGAAAGGGACAGCTGTGGGAGTTGAGGAAATGAGAACGAAAACCCGAAAACCCAAACAGTTTTTCGGAACCCTGAGAGAGGGGAAAAAACAACACAACAGGGTTTCTGGCCCAACTTGGCAGGTTTTTTCAAACCCAAAGGAACTAACAAAAATATCGTTTAGACCTTGGAGGGCGATTTTTCCAGGTAAGGGAAATGACCCCCTCCGATTTTCTTCAGCAACGATGTTCATATTAAACAAAAAGTACTTAATATGGGTTTTCAAGTAACAAAAAGGGCAAAACTAAATTTACTGGAACGATACCAAAATAACCCCCACATAGAAGAAGGGGGTTACGACGACGTTTCGGTCCCCAAATTGGGCCTTAACTATGGGTTAAAGGTTTACCAAGGTTTACCCATATAAACTAATAAATTTAAAATTCTTCGTAGTCGGAGCAGAAAGTTATTTTAAGACTCATCGCATCCCCTTTCCCTCCCGATGTCCCCCAGTCTTAGCCTGCTTTTCAGGTTTTGTCAACACCCCCACTTTAAATCCAAAAATGCTTTTTTTTTTCCGATTTTTTGCAAGGGAAAAAACATGTTTAAAACCATAAAAAGAGAAAATATCCCTGCAATGTTTATTCTCTGACGGGAATCAAAAATTAAAAAATAGCATTAGAAATCTTCCTTATGAAGAAAGATTTAAAACTCTTAAGGGTTTCATTATTGTTTGACGAAATGGGGGAGAAACCCGTCGAAGGTTAAGTGGAAGATAGGATTAAAAAAAAGGGGATAATTTAAAAAGGTCTTGGGGGTATCTCTCCAAGAGAGAACCCCCAGGGGGTGACACGACTACAACTTTAAAAATACCCCTTTGGGCGGGGTTAGAACCCCGATTGATAGCGGGTTTTTAACCCCGCCCGTGGTATGGTTTCTTTTTAAAAAAATATAAAACTTTAATGCTTCAAAATTATCAAAAAAACTTGCCAAAATGTAACTCTGATCCTCGAAAAAATTTAGACACTTATGCAACCCAAAAGGGGATCTTTTAATTTAAGGGAAAAGTTTCGCCACACAGTGGCTTTATCAGTTTCCCAAAACAAAAATAGAAATGGGTAGGAGAGGAGACGTTTTTAGGTAATCAGTCCCCAAACCCGGAAAACGAGTTTTTCAGTCCATCCCCTCTTTTTAGGAAAAAGGGGAACATAGGGCCCGGAGGTGGCTTATTACTGCATTTAGATGAGGGAAGCCGGAGGGCGGGATCACAGTGGGACCCTTTCCACTATGAAGTAAATGTGAAGCCCAAACGTTGGGATAAATGTCTCAATTCTTCAAAAATTGTGGTTTCTAAACCCCCTTCCCTCAACACAACTCTGGGTCCCTTAAAAGGAAAAAAATCTGTGCGAACTAAAAAAAAACTAAGACTCTGTTGATATATTGAAAAACCCCTGCTGATAATACTGAAACCTCTGTTTTTTAAAAACTTTAAACCCCTGTTGTAATACTTTAAACCTTTTGGGTTTATAATTTCTGAAACCCGTTTATAATACTGAAACCTCCGTTATTTTTTGAAAAAAAAAATTGTTTTTTTTCTAGATAAAGTTTTCCCTCACGCGTTTAAAAAAAATAACAGCAGCGGCAGGGGAAATCGATTTTTCTCAAAAAACCTCGAACGAGCCGCGGGTTACTTTTTCCTCAGCCAAGATTCTCAGTCCCCCGGTTCCCTGAACACAAAAACTCCCGTCCGGGCCAGTGAATACAAGACTCCCCCGGGCCAACCAGTGACTACAAATTTATTACCCCTCTCTCTCCCCTCTCTTCTCTCTCTCTCTCTCTTTTCCTCTCTCTCTCTCACCACCCCACCATACATCCCCGACCCCGGTTTCAAAACCCTTTACTCAGCCCCGTATTTTTGAGTATTTCAGCACCCGTATGGAACCCCACATTTGGGCAAAAAAACCCTCCCAAAAAGCTGGAAAAAGTGCAAAAAATTTTCATCAAGACTAGTCCCGGAACTAAAGGGGGTTTTTCTACGAGGAGACCTTCATGGAAAATCAAAACCCGACACACTGGAGAAAAAAGGGAGATAGAAGGAATTTACACAGGAAAAGAGGACACAAAATGGAAAAATTAACTACTCAGAGGGTCCCAAAGGGGTGGTTTGGGAAATATTTTTTTTTTAAGCCTTAGAGTTGTCAGGCAGTGGAACAATCTGGAGTGTGAAGTATCAGTCAGGATCCATACAAAGCTTTAAGATGAGGTACAATAAGGTTCTTGGAGCTGGAAGAGAGTGGACCTAGTAGCGACTAGCAAAGAGGCGGGACCAGGAGCTATGAATCGACCACTGCAATCATAAACAAGTGAATACAAATTGGTGACCACACACACACACACACACACACACACACACACACACACACACACACACACACACACACACACAACGTGACCAGTGAAGAGGCGGGGCCAGGAGCTGTGATTCGACCCCTCCAACGCACAAATATTACCTTTAAAAACAGAAGGGAAATGTGAGTGAAGAGCCTCCAGCATCACGGGAGATCAGCGCCTCCTGGATTCTTTATGGATTTCCGAAGTTAGGTAGTTCCTGAGTGCATAAGTTAGAGAGCCGCAGCTGCCACCGTACACCAGCGCCTCGCTACATCCTCACCTCTGCAACTAAACCCATTTGAGACCCAGTATCGACCTCAAGCTCTTGAGCCCAGCTAAATCTACGTTGCAGTTCCTTAGGTAGTATGCAGATAAGTAAGTTTATTTAAGTACAGGCCCACATAAGTACAATCATTATACATAGTATCATGTGTCGCTATGTATGATAAACATGTAATATCGCAATATGCAAAATAACCACAGAGAAAAAAATAGTGAAATTGCTTGCAGTTCCGTGATATCTCTCATTATCTCTTATTTTGATAATTCCTTGATAATGTGAGAAGCCACGAAGGCGCTTGAAATTAAAATATTTTTTCACGGTGATTATTTTCGGCCTGATTCGGATCGAAACATCTTAAGTTTGTCTCTCCCATGTGCGGGTTATTAGTGAATTATTCCAGTCACGGTATAGTGCCTTTTTGTTCTCTACGTAGAATCCAAAAAAGGTCAGATAATCATCATAGTGAATTATAACACCCATGTTAATGGGAATATTGTTTTGATGGCGAGTTATTAATGAGGTTTTATGATGGTGTTTTTCATAATTTGTTACGAGCGCTCTGGGTAGGGACTGTTTACTTTCAGAGAAGGTAAGTTCATCTAATCATCCCCATCCGGCCAGATTCCTCTCCCCTCAAGGGCGCATCCCATACAGACAGACATGCAGACAGACAGACACACCACCACACACCAACACACACACACACACACACACACACACACACACACACACACACACACACACACACACACACACATTTCTTCAGCCTTAGAGTGGCCAGTAAGTTGAACAATCTGAAGAGTGAAGTAAAG
>NC_069492.1:9992135-10026101 GCF_026875155.1 Cherax quadricarinatus | reverse complement strand
CTGGATAGGAAATTTCGCTGCGAGAGAGACGGCGTCAGAGACGCTACGCTCCCAACTTTAATACCCATTATGGAACTGGTCAGAATAATGACGTTACGTAAATTAGTGTTGTCAACGTGGTATTCATAAGGAGACGTCACACAGCGACTCGTGTGAGTGTTGTGTGTGTTGGTGTATGTTTGTGTTGTGTGTGTGGGTGTTTTGTGTGTGGGGGTGTTTTGTGTGTGTACTCACATAATTGTGCTTGCAGGGGTCGAGTCACAGCTGCGTGTGCGAGCGAGAGAACTGGATTTTGGTGGTGTTTGTATTCTCATACTATGTGGCCACTTTCACTGTTGCTGAAGAATTGCTTCCTGACATCCTCCTTGTGACTCAGTGCGTCTTTTACTTGCATCTGCGTCCTCATTTACCCTGTCCACATTGTCAAATTATTCTGAGTAATTTTTGTGCAGGTATCATTACTCCTCAGGGCCTTACGTCCTCTAAAGACGCCAAATTTAATTCAATTAAGCTTTTCCCGTTGTATGTGTGTGTGCGTATGTGTGGGGATTAAGGTTAAGGTAGGAGAAATAGTGAGTGAGGGATTACGCGCAATTTGATGGAGTGAAGTTAGAAGGGATGGAAAGACGTGAATCATGATGGTGGTTTTGAGGGGACATTAGCTAGAGTTCGCCATAGCCACTCTGGCGGGAGATTCATCTGTAAAAATCTTGCATTTGTGGCCACAATGGTGGTCCACTTCCCTATGATGTATACAAATATACCCAGTTGGATGAATCTTATTGTAGCCAGCTGACCCAGTGGCTTACTCACTTACCATGGATTCAATCTCCATCCGTTCCATGAGTCGAGACGTGTTCTGTAGAGACAGATTTCCATATGGAAGTGATACACGAGGGAATTTAGAATAGAAATGTGTAAAAATGAAGGTAATGAGCCTCGGTAGGAAGTTGGAATCCAAATGGACTGGAAGGAGCAAAGGAAGTCATAAAAGTGAAAGATAGGCAAAGATGATTCAACGTGTGTAGAGAGAGAATGTGTTTTTCAGCGTAAGGAGGGAGAGATGCTGGTGCTGTGAGGCTGAAGGAAGAGGTTGAGGATTTCAGGGAGATGATTTAAAGGGAGGAAGAATGAGTGGTTATAAGAGGAGCAAGCATTTTTTTACACGAATCAATTTTACAGGCAAAGAGCTGTTATGCTCCCTCAGCTTATTTCAAGGCCCAGTCCTATCTAAGGTATATTACCACCCCCCAGGATGCCAGCCACAACAGTCGGCTAACACCCAGACACCTACTTGTAAATACCTACAAGATGAAGAATTAGACAGGTGTGTAACATCTGGGTATTTTTATTTGAAAACGTCTACACATAGACACCCTGATGTTGCACATGGCTAATTCTTCAGGTACCTACTTACTGCTAGGTGAACAAGGGCAGCAGATACAAGGAAACATCCTCAACGTTTCCACCCTACCGAAATGCACTGAACCTAGTTGTCTGTACAAGGTTGTAAGAGGCAATGTAGGGACACTAACAGTTGAATGAGATGTTTTAAGGGATATTAGGGATAGAGGACGAAGAGGAAGCTGAAGAGGAAATAATCCACTCGAGATGAGTTGGATAGTATTGACGTTTTAAAATTAAGGATGACTCCATGGTAAGACCAGAATGGTGAGGTAGACCAGGAGAGGTTAAGCTCTGCTTTATGTGAAGTGGAGAGAAGACATTGAAAGGTGGTCATGGTCTTAAATTCTTTATGGTCTTGTAGCATTCTCTATGGTCATGTAACATTCTATATGGTCTTGTGACATTCTTTATGGTCTTGTGATATTCTTTATGGTCTTGTAACATTCTTTATGGTCTCGGGACATTCTTTATGGTCTTGTAACATTCTTTATGGTCTTGTGATATTCTTTATGGTCTTGTGATATTCTTTATGGTCTTGTAACATTCTTTATGGTCTCGTGGCATTCTTTATGGTCTTGTGATATTCTTTATGGTCTTGTAACATTCTTTAAGGTCTTGTGACATTCTTTATGGTCTTGTGATATTGTTTATGGTCTTGTAACATTCTTTATGGTCTCGTGACATTCTTTATGGTCTTGTAACATTCTTTATGGTCTTGTGATATTCTTTATGGTCTAGTGATATTCTTTATGGTCTTGTAACATTCTTTATGGTCTCGTGGCATTCTTTATGGTCTTGTGATATTCTTTATGGTCTTGTAACATTCTTTATGGTCTTGTGACATTCTTTATGGTCTTGTGATATTTGTTTTATGGTCTTGTAACATTCTTTATGGTCTCGTGACATTCTTTATGGTCTTGTAACATTCTTTATGGTCTTGTGATATTCTTTATGGTCTTGCAACATTCTTTATGGTCTTGTAACATTCTTTATGGTCTTGTAACATTCTTTATGGTCTTGTGATATTCTTTATGGTCTTGCAACATTCTTTATGGTCTTGTAACATTCTTTATGGTCTTGTAACATTCTTTATGGTCTTGTAACATTCTTTATGGTCTTGCAACATTCTTTATGGTCTTGTAACATTCTTTATGGTCTTGTAACATTCTTTATGGTCTTGTAACATTCTTTATGGTCTTGTAACATTCTTTGTGATCTTGTAACATTCTAAATGGCCTTGTAACATTCTTTATGGTCTTGTAACATTCTTTATGGTCTTGTAACATTCTTTATGGTCTTGTAACATTCTTTATGGTCTTGTGATATTCTTAATGGTCTTGTAACATTCTAAATGGTCTTGTAACATTCTTTATGGTCTTGTAACATTCTTTTTGGTCTTGTAACATTCTAAATGGTCTTTTAACATTCTTTATGGTCATGTAACATTCTTTATGGTCTTGTAACATTCTAAATGGTCTTGTAACATTCTTTATGGTCTTGTAACATTCTAAATGGTCTTTTAACATTCTTTATGGTCTTGTAACATTCTTTATGGTCTTGTAACATTCTAAATGGTCTTGTGACATTCTTTATGGTCTTGTAACATTGTTTATGGTCTTGTAACATTCTTTATGGTCTTGTAACATTCTAAATGGTCTTGTAACATTCTTTATGTTCTTGTAACATTCTAAATGGTCTTGTAACATTCTTTATGGTCTTGTAACATTCTAAATGGTCTTGCAACATTCTTTATGGTCTTGTAACATTCTTTATGGTCTTGTAACATTCTTTATGGTCTTGCAACACTTATGCAACATTATTTTATTAGTTTTTTTATTATCACACTGGCCGATTCCCACCAAGGCAGGGTGGCCCGAAAAAGAAAAACTTTCACCATTATTCACTCCATCACTGTCTTGCCAGAAGGGTGCTTTACACTACAGTTTTTAAACTGCAACATTAACACCCCTCCTTCAGAGTGCAGGCACTGTACTTTCCATCTCCAGGACTCAAGTCCGGCCTGCCGGTTTCCCTGAATCCCTTCATAAATGTTACTTTGCTCACACTCCAACAGCACGTCAAGTAATAAAAACCATTTGTCTCCATTCACTCCTATCAAACACGCTCATGCATGCCTGCTGGAAGTCCAAGCCCCTCGCACACAAAACCTCCTTTACCCCCTCCCTCCAACCTTTCCTAGGCCGACCCCTACCCCGCCTTCATTCCACTACAGACTGATACACTCTTGAAGTCATTCTGTTTCGCTCCATTCTCTCTACATGTCCGAACCACATCAACAACCCTTCCTCAGCCCTCTGGACAACAGTTTTGGTAATCCCGCACCTCCTCCTAACTTCCAAACTACGAATTCTCTGCATTATATTCACACCACACATTGCCCTCAGACATGACATCTCCACTGCCTCCAGCCTTCTCCTCGCTGCAACATTCATCACCCACGCTTCACACCCATATAAGAGCGTTGGTAAAACTATACTCTCATACATTCCCCTCTTTGCCTCCAAGGACAAAGTTCTTTGTCTCCACGGACTCCTAAGTGCACCACTCACTCTTTTTCCCTCATCAATTCTATGATTCACCTCATCTTTCATAGACCCATCCGCTGACACGTCCACTCCCAAATATCTGAATACGTTCACCTCCTCCATACTCTCTCCCTCCAATCTGATATCCAATCTTTCATCACCTAATCTTTTTGTTATCCACATAACCTTACTCTTTCCTGTATTCACTTTTAATTTTCTTCTTTTGCACACCCTACCAAATTCATCCACCAATCTCTGCAACTTCTCTTCAGAATCTCCCAAGAGCACAGTGTCATCAGCAAAGAGCAGCTGTGACAACTCCCACTTTGTGTGTGATTCTTTATCTTTTAACTCCACGCCTCTTGCCAATACCCTCGCATTTACTTCTCTTACAACCCCATCTATAAATATATTAAACAACCACGGCGACATCACACATCCTTGTCTAAGGCCTACTTTTACTGGGAAAAAATTTCCCTCTTTCCTACATACTCTAACTTGAGCCTCACTATCCTCGTAAAAACTCTTCACTGCTTTCAGTAACCTACCTCCTACACCATACACTTGCAACATCTGCCACATTGCCCCCCTATCCACCCTGTCATACGCCTTTTCCAAATTCATAAATGCCTCAAAGACCTCTTTAGCCTTATCTAAATACTGTTCCCTTATATGTTTCACTGTAAACACCTGGTCCACACACCCCCTACCTTTCCTAAAGCCTCCTTGTTCATCTGCTATCCTATTCTCCGTCTTACTCTTAATTCTTTCAATTATAACTCTACCATACACTTTACCAGGTATACTCAACAGACTTATCCCCCTATAATTTTTGCACTCTCTTTTATCCCCTTTGCCTTTATACAAAGGAAACTATGCATGCTCTCTGCCAATCCCTAGGTACCTTACCCTCTTCCATACATTTATTAAATAATTGCAACCAACCACTCCAAAACTATATCCCCACCTGCTTTTAACATTTCTATCTTTATCCCATCAATCCCGGCTGCCTTACCCCCTTTCATTTTACCTACTGCCTCACGAACTTCCCCCACACTCACAATTGGCTCTTCCTCATTCCTACAAGATGTTATTCCTCCTTGCCCTATACACGAAATCACAGCTTCCCTATCTTCATCAACATTTAACAATTCCTCAAAATATTCCCTCCATCTTCCCAATACCTCTAACTCTCCATTTAATAACTCTCCTCTCCTATTTTTAACTGACAAATCCATTTGTTCTCTAGGCTTTCTTAACTTGTTAATCTCACTCCAAAACTTTTTCTTATTTTCAACAAAATTTGTTGATAACATCTCACCCACTCTCTCATTTGCTCTCTTTTTACATTGCTTCACCACTCTCTTAACCTCTCTATTTTTCTCCATATACTCTTCCCTCCTTGCATCACTTCTACTTTGTATAAACTTCTCATATGCTAACTTTTTCTCCCTTACTACTCTCTTTACATCATCATTCCACCAATCGCTCCTCTTCCCTCCTGCACCCACTTTCCTGTAACCACAAACTTCTGCTGAACACTCTAACACTACATTTTTAAACCTACCCCATACCTCTTCGACCCCATTGCCTATGCTCTCATTAGCCCATCTATCCTCCAATAGCTGTTTATATCTTACCCTAACTGCCTCCTCTTTAGTTTATAAACCTTCACCTCTCTCTTCCCTGATGCTTCTATTGTCCTTGTATCCCATCTACCTTTTACTCTCAGTGTAGCTACAACTAGAAAGTGATCTGATATATCTGTGGCCCCTCTATAAACATGTACATCCTGAAGTCTACTCAACAGTCTTTTATCTACCAATACATAATCCAACAAACTACTGTCATTTCGGCCTACATCATATCTTGTATACTTATTTATCCTCTTTTTCTTAAAATATGTATTACCTATAACTAAAACCCCTTTCTATACAAAGTTCAATCAAAGGGCTCCCATTATCATTTACACCTGGCACCCCAAACTTACCTACCACACCCTCTCTAAAATTTTCTCCTACTTTAGCATTCAGGTCCCCTACCACAATTACTCTCTCACTTGTTCAAAGGCTCCTATACATTCACTTAACATCTCCCAAAATCTCTCTCTCTCCTCTGCATTCCTCTCTTCTCCAGGTGCATACACGCTTATTATGACCCACTTCTCGCATCCAACCTTTACTTTAATCCACATAATTCTTGAATTTACACATTCATATTCTCTTTTCTCCTTCCATAACTGATCATTTAACATTACTGCTACCCTTTCCTTTGCTCTAACTCTCTCAGATACTCCAGATTTAATCCCATTTATTTCCCCCCACTGAAACTCTCCTACCCCCTTCAGCTTTGTTTCGCTTAGGGCCAGGACATCCAACTTCTTTTCATTCATAACATCAGCAATCATCTGTTTCTTGTCATCCGCACTACATCCACGCACATTTAAGCATCCCAGTTTTTATGCAACATATGGGAATCTTTATTGAGGAAACGTTTCGCCACAGTGACTGACTTCATCATTCCAATACAAATCAGAAAGATGTAAGGAGAGGAGGAGTTTGAGGTAATCAATCCCTAAATCTGGAGTTGATGTGTCCAGTCCATCAATATTGTAGAAAGTAAGGGGAAAGGGGTCATTGAAACCCAGAAAGGTGAGACGGAAATGTAATGTAAGTGGAATGTGATAGGCTCGTATGTAGAATGTAGGGGAATGTTAGCATTCATATAGACAAGACAATGTTGGTAGAAATACAGACGATATATTTGGTAAAAGGATATACGTGCAACTAATGTGAAATTTTATTGTGACAACGTTTCGCCCTCCAGGAGCTTTGTCAAGCCTTTGCAAAGTTCCTGGAGAGCGAAACGTTGCAACAATAAAAAATCACACTAGTTCCACCTGTGTCCTTTGACCTAACATATTGTTGATAATTCTACCGACATAATACAACTAAGTGGGAGAGGGGACTAAGGATGCAGGTGGCGCTGGACATACTTCCAACCCAGGAGTTTCCCAATCCCTGGGTTGTAGGAATTGGGGTATTTTCCCCAATGGGGTGTCTTCTAAGAAAGTTTTCCTCGAGTTTACCTCGGGGAAGCGATCTATACATGGGAAAATGCCTCCTGACGTAGTTTCACTATATCACCCCCAGTACCACACCCTCTGTATTTTTCTATTTTTCGTCCCTCTGAGCTATGATGATATCTATTTCTACAAGTACATGTACAATGTATACAGACCATAGCTGACACCAATGACATACTACTATATAGAAAGTCGCTTGTTATGCTGAGCATTTCCCACAAATTAGGTAAGTTTTGTCCCAGGATGCGACCCACACCAGTCCACTAACACTCAGGTACCCATTTTACTGATGGGTGAGCATAGACAACTGGTGTAAGGAAACACGTCCAATGTTTCTACCCTCGCCGGGAATCGAACCCCGACCCTCACCGTGTGAAGCGAGAGCTTTATCTACCAAGCCACGGTGCCACTCATTAGAGCCTCAGCATCAAGTGTCTCATTGATTTATTGCATCAAAGTTCCTGTTGACGTTCTCATTTAGACTTCGAGAATTAAACAGTCTATCTTCAATAACAAAGTACAATTCCATAACTGGAACAATGCACATACGTGCGGGTTATTGAACCCGCACATGAGATGGAAACTTGTGACGATGTTTCGGTCGAAATAGACTATTAATTAGCCTTTCTAGCATATGTTCTCCAAGGGCAGGAACTTCAAGTACATTTTCTCAGGTTCAACTGAATGAAAATGGTGAAATGCGGACAAGAATACAGACACTAGCTGCATAAGTTTTCTGGATTTGCATTTAGTTTTGTAGAACTTCGTAGTCTACAAGAAAAGTAGACAGAAATGCAGTATGTGATCCTTTATTGACAACGTTTCGCCCAGACAGTGGGCTTTATCAAGTCACACACGGATCTTCCTGAGCAAAAAGTACACAAGTACATATAGGGAGAGTAGTGACGCAAAGGGGTACTATGCTCCCTATATATGTACTCACGTACTCTGTTGTGACTTCGTTTCGCCCATAAAGTGGGCTTTATAAGTCACAACAGAGTACGTGAGTACATATATAGGGAGTATAGCACTCCTTCGCGTCACTGCTCTCCCTATATATACATATGTACTCTCTGCTCAGGTAGATCTGTGTGTGACTTGATACAGCCTACTTTATGGGCGAAACGTTGTCAACAAAGAATCGCACTGTACTGCAATTGTGCCTATTTTTCCATCGTGTCAGTATTTAATTTACCCCCATATACATGCATGGAAACACTAAAGACTTCATAAACTCGACACACAGAGAAATGTTATCAATAAAACTTGTTTTGCAACTTGGCTGCTCAATCTAGTTGCAATATTCTGGTCATTCTGCTGCTGTTAACGTCCCAGTTGATATGATGTTGCTTCATTCTTATTGTTCCGTGTTACTTTCAGTCCCTCTTTTAGTATATTCGCCAGATTTATTCGTGTTTTGTTCCCTGAATCAGTATTCCAGTTTTATTTCTATCGTTATTAAACCTGTTTTAATTGGGTCTTGTGCGAACACTGATAATTTTTCAAATTCATTTATAAAACAACATAGTTTTATTCTTACCAGCATTCTAATATTTTAAAAGCTTCACGCACCAGCTTCACGGACCAGTTTCACGGACCAGCTTCACGGACCAGGTTCACGGACCAGTTTTAACATGCACCAAACACGCATTAGTAGCACAGATCTCGAGTAACTTTGTAGTCCGCTACTAATTTGACATAACTTCAGGAAGGAGCAGCACTGCAGCAGGACTACTGGCCTAAGCTAGTCAGGTCCAGGTCACATCCACTCACGAAGGAAGGAGCACTGCATCAGATTCACTGGCCGAAGCCAGTCTACTTTCGTTTACAATCACGAAGACTAATTCTCACAATATCGTTGCTAGAACACTTTCCAGCTAACCTAGAATTTGCAAACTAGTACTTTAAATGAGGTTTCGGACCTTCTTGGACCATCATTATGTCTCAGATGGTTTAATGATTTTCCACATACGACTGAGACAGTCCATAGTTTTTTCTTGACATTTCTTAAATTTGTGAATTTCGCTCTGCCTTCCTCTCCTAGTCCTTTCATAATCATTTCTCAGTTCTTTCTAGTCAGACACAAGCTTCAGGACAAGATTTTATTGATAAGTAAAACATGTGCTTTACTGAAGTATTTTACTTACGTATCTTACCAACTTAATGCTATTGTTTACCATTATCATGTATAAGAATGGTATACAATACCGACAAGATGAAATTGAGACACATGTGCAACATCTGGGTATCTTCATTGCAATTTCATCTTGTCGGTATTATATACCATTGTGAGGGAAAAGTTCAATAGATAGGAGTAGCGAGGGAGTGTATAGTAACAATAGTTTGATTGCTGGCTGCTTGTTAAGGTAGGGTCAGTCTAGCTCCCGCTATCCCTTCCCCTCCCTCTTCCCCCCTCCCCCCGAAAGGTGACGTGTGGGGCTCCGGTCAAACAGTAAATCACTCGACTCACAGCTCCCAACACTACTGTAAGTACACGCCTGCTCATATTTTAGTGGACTTATTGGTTGAAAGCTTCACTTTTGACCAATAATTAACTTAGTCCTTTCAGTCTTGAGAGGTTAAAATGTTGTAATAATCACCACATCTTTTAGGTATTGTACTTATCATGGAGAGTGATTTCTAAAGCAGTGGGTAATCTGTTTCTCTTTACAGCTTGAAATGACAGAGATGGTCACCTGCCAACCAAGGAGTAGATTTGAAGGAGACGGACTAACGTTCTGAGACGTCCCAAATTTTTGATCCACTTACCTGTTTGTGTATGCACGTAGCAGGATATAATCCCTCATCATTGCAGTGGAAAACAACCTGCTTTCTTGTCATCTGGACGGATTATTGACGGTTAGAAAATCTGTGAAGAACGAGCCGGTGGGTTGTCATCAACACCTGCGACCCCCCCCCCCCCGTCATTAGCAACGGCTACGATTTCAACAACACGCAGTATCACCAACACCCAAGTTTTATATAGATATATTAGCGTTGAATTCAGTTATCATTTATATTTTTCATTTTTCATTTTCTTTAATGTAGGATTAATATTTCATATTTAGGTGTTTTATATTTTATATTTTCTATATAATAAAGTGTTTATGTTTTTCTGTTATTATTTCTTTTTCTATTCATTAATTTTCCCGAGGAGGAGCCAGCCTTGGTAATACTGTCTGAAGTTGTTACAGGGCTGAGTAAGTCTTCACAACCATTCTTGTACAACTTGTCAGACACTGCAACATCATGGAATCTTGGTTCTGAGGACATGTACATAACCTTCACGACTACTACTACAACTAACCCATCTCTTTGGGTAGGACCTACTTCCACTGGGGAATCCCGCCTACCAGTGACTATGCCCTCGTCTGCTACACGTCCCATTTCCACCTGACGTTACTATATAAGCGTCAGGCGCCTTGCTTCTGCTTCAGAATCTCCACGACTACGGTGCTCTTCGCACCAACTCCAAGGTTGAGGGACTGATTACCTCATCTTCTGTACATAGTTCTCCTGTCTTCAAGTTATGTCCTGGAATTTGTATTGATAAAACCACTGGATGGCGAAACGTCTACAATAAAGATACCCAGATGTTGCGCATGTATCTCAATTTAACCATTATCATGTTCAAGCTTTTGTTGGACAACGTTGGAAGCTTTGTCACGTCAGACGTGTCTCTCAGTGACTTGCAAAATCACTACGTAGAGGGAAGTTAAGAATTGTCCTGCAGCTTTCGATTTTATATTATGGAAAATAACACTTGTGCAGAGTTCAGGACACAACACAAGTGGCTTCATCAGTCGTTAAGGAGAGAAGCAACAACTCGCGTCATTTTTCAAAGATTGTCAGTATCACCATGTCATAGCCGATTTTATATTTGTGTTGATTTAGATTTTGCCGCCGAAGAGGCTAGTTTATTGTACCCCTTATTCATCCAGTAGACGGTAGCTTAAGAGCAAATGGATACACAAAAGGCCTTTGAACTAGGCCTCAAAAGGGCTTAAAGTAGTGAAAAGAGTCATTTTATTCACCTTCAGTTATTCACCGACGTTCGTGATTATTATTTTCGTTAAATTTCGTTAAATTTCCTCTTACCCTGCAACTCGACTGCTCTCCTTGGAAGATCTTGTATGTGGCAACATTTTCAGAGTATTGAATGACATGTCTCCCGCCGCCTCCAGGCTACCATACTCCTCTCACTGCTGCTGCCTTCGATACTTATATATTTCACTGTTTCTGTATCATACACAGCTTTCTGACTTGTCACTGTTCATCTTGTAGGTAATCAATGTGTATTTTATATACACACAGGGACTACCGACAAGTTGAATAATAATATCTTTTCTACCAGTACATGTACAAGGTATACAAACCATAGCTGACATTAATGACTTACTACTATACAGAAAGCCGCTTGTTATGCTGAGCATTTCGGGCAAATTAGGTCAGTTTCGTTCCAGAATGCGACCCACACCAGTCCACTAACACACAGGTACCCATTTTATACTGATGAGTGAACATAGATAGCAGGTGTCTTATGGAAACACGTCCCTGTTTTCCAGCCGTACCGGAGATTCGAACTCCGGACCTCAGTGTGTGAGGTGAGTGCGCTACCGATCGAGTTACGGGACACGTGTGCAATATTTGGGAATCTGTATAGAAGATTACCAGATATTGCACTAATGTCTCATTCTTTCATGTATGTACTTACCTAATTCTTGTTGCAGGGGTAAATTCTCAACTCCTGGCCTGTCAAGATTTACTCAGCCCTGTAACAACTTCAGACAGTATTACCAAGGCTGGCTCCTCCTCAAGAAAATTAATGAATAGAAAAAGAAATAATAACAGACAAACATAAACACTTTATTATATAGAAAATATAAAATATAAAATATAAAACACTTAAATATGAAATATTAATCCTACATTAAAGAAAATGAAAAATGAAAAATATAAATGATAACTGAATTCAACGCTAATTTAAAGCGTGGGTGTCTGGTGTTGGTGACACTGTGTTGTTGAAATCGTAGCCGTTGCCGATGATGGGGGGGGGTCGCAGGTGTTGGTTATAACCCACTGGCTAGTTCTTCACAGTATAGCCTTGAGTATTATATCCCGATAACAGGATACCAGGTTCTTTACCACTGCAATGATGAGGGGTTACGTCCTGCAATTTCATACAGGTGCACAGGTAATTAAATCCAAAAAGGGGAAGTCTCAGGACGTTAGTCCATCTCCATCAGTTCTGCTCGTTGATTGGCAGGTGACCCTCTCTGTCATCCAAGCTGGAAAGATAGACAGGTTACCCACTGCTTAAGAAATCACTCTCCATGATAAGTACAATACCTAAAAGATATGGTGATTATTACAACAGTCAACTTAGAGCAAGACTGAAAGGACTAAGTTTATTATTGGTCAAAAATGAAGCTTTCAACCAATAAATCCACTAGAATACAAGGCAGGCATGTACTTACAGTAGTGCTGGGAGTTGTGAGTCTAGTGATTACTGTTTGGACCGGAGCCCCACACGTCACCTTTCGGGGGGGGGGGGAGAAGGAGGGGAAGGGATAGCGGGAGCTAGACTGACCCTACCTTAACAAGCAGCCTGCAATCAAACTATCACTTTAGGGGTGGGGGAAAAAAGGCTGGAGCTGGACTTACCCTACCTTAACAAGTAGCCGCAAGCAAACCATCACTTTCGGGGAGGGGGAAAAAAGGCGGGAATAGCGGGAGCTGGACTTACCCTACCTTAACAAGTAGCCAGCAATGAAACTATTGTTACTATATACTCCCTAGCTATTCCTATCTATTGAACTTTTCCCTCACTTGACCCCGTCTTTCTGCTTTGCGCTACTGGTTCCCCCATTTCCTCATCTGGCTGCATGAGCTAATACCTGCTCTGAAAGCTATGTATGGATTCTGCCTCCATGGCTTCGATACCTAGGTCATTCCATTTCCTGACAACTCTATGACTAAAGTAGTACTTTCTGACATCTGTGACTCATCTGTGCTTTATACTTCCAAACAAGACCCTATCCATTCTGTCACTCCATCTGAATATTTTGTATGTTGCAATCATATCTCTGATCCTACTGTGCTCTAACGTTGTCAGATTTAGTTTTCCTAACCTCCTTTGAACCTCCCTCGGTTCTGGGACTAGTTTCGTTGTAAACCTTGGCACTTTTTCCAGCTTCTTTATATGCTTAAGCAGATACGAGTTCCGTACTGGCGCTGCATACTCGAAGATGTGCATGGCATATGGCGTGTATAAGGTCGTGACAGGTGACAGTATTATCCTTGGTAACAATACTGTTATCCTAGGTGACTGTATTATCCTAGGTGACTGTATTGTTATCCTAGGTGAATGTATTGTTATCCTAGGTGTTTGTATTGTTATCCTTGGTGACTATATTGCTATCCTAGGTGACTGTATTATCCTAGGTGACAATACTGTTATCCTAGATGACAGTACTATCCTAGGTGACAATACTGTTACCGTAGGTGACAATACTGTTACCGTAGGTGACAATACTGTTACCGTAAGTGACAATACTGTTCCCGTAGGAGATAATACTGTTACCGTAGGTGACAATACTGTTACCGTAGGTGACAATACTGTTATCCTAGGTGACAGTACTGTTATCCTAGGTGACAATACTGTTATCCTAGGTGACAGTACTGTTATCCTAGGTGACAATACTGTTATCGTAGGTGACAGTACTGCTATCCTAGGTGACAATACTATTATCCTAGGTGACAATACTGTTATCCTAGGTGACAATACTGTTTATCCTAGGTGACAGTACTGCTATCCTAGGTGACAATACATTATCCTAGGTGACAATACTGTTATCCTAGGTGACAATACTGTTATCCTAGGTGACAGTAATGTTATCCTAGGTGACAATACTGTTATCCTAGGTGACAATACTGTTATCCTAGGTGACAGTAATGTTATCCTAGGTGACAATACTGTTATCCTAGGTGACAGTATTGTTATATTTTAACATGTTTAATCTGGCAATATGATTTTGCTTGTAACGTTCATTTTCGTCCCAATCCGTGGGTGTGTCTTATCAAAGAGATGCACGTTGCTGTTACCGTATTTTCCTGCATATAAGGCGCACCTTTTTTCCCGCAAAAATTCATGGAAAATCACCCCTTGTCCTTATATCATCAAGGTCAGAGTCAGCTACTTGTATAAGGTTTACGTTGAAGTCGCCAGCAAGTATCAGGTGGTGTTTATTCATCTCTGAATCAGTTATAATGATTTTAGGTTGTAAGTGAATGTGCAAGAATGTATAGAATGTTTTGGGTTATGCTTCAGCAGTTGTTTACTAATGTTACTTCACAAGTGCCTGTCTTGCATACTTGTGCGCCTTATATGCCGGAAAATGAGGTAAGCAGTTATGATTGATATGGTGCTGGTGTAGCTGAGGTTACAGAGAAGTGAAGTAGCTTTTACCTGACTGAGGCATCATCAGGCACCCTCAGGCATCATGAGGCATCATCAGGCACCCTCAGGCATCATGAGGCATCATCAGGCACCCTCAGGCATCATGAGGCATCATCAGGCACCCTCAGGCATCATGAGGCATCATCAGGCACATTCAGGCATCATAAGGCATCAGGCACCGTCAGGCATCATGAGGCATCATCAGGCACCCTCAGGCATCATCAGGCACCCTCAGGCATCATGGTGCATCGTCAGGCACCCTCAGGCATCATGAGGCATCATCAGGCACCCTCAGGCATCATGAGGCATCATCAGGCACCCTCAGGCATCATGGTGCATCATCAGGCACCCTCAGGCATCATGAGGCATCATCAGTCACCCTCAGGCATCATGAGGCATCATCAGGCACCCTCAGGCATCATGAGGCATCATCAGGCACCCTCAGGCATCATGGTGCATCGTCAGGCACCCTCAGGCATCATGAGGCATCATCAGGCACCCTCAGGCATCATGAGGCATCATCAGGCACCCTCAGGCATCATGGTGCATCATCAGGCACCCTCAGGCATCATGAGGCATCATCAGTCACCCTCAGGCATCATGAGGCATCATCAGGCACCCTCAGGCATCATGAGGCATCATCAGGCACCCTCAGGCATCATGAGGCATCATCAGGCGCCATCAGGCATCGCGAGGCATCATCAGACATCCTCAGGCATCATGAGGCATCATTAGGCACCCTCAGTCATCATGAGGCATTATCAGGCACCCTCAGGCATCATGAGACATCATCAGGCACCGTCAGGCATCATCAGGCATCATCAGGCACCCTCAGGCATCATCAGGCATCATCAGGCACCCTCAGGCATCATGAGGCATCATCAGGCATCGTCAGGCATCATCAGGCATCATCAGGCACCCTCAGGCATCATCAGGCATCATCAGGCATCCTCAGGCATCATGAGGCATCATCAGGCACCCTCAGGCATCAGGAGGCATCATGAGGCACCATGAGGCATACTCAGGCATCATCAGGCGCCCTCAGGCATCACGAGGCATCATCAGGCATCCTCAGGAATCAAGAGGCATCATCAGGCACCCTCAGGCATCATCAGGCACCCTCAGGCATCATCAGGCATCATCAGGCACCCTCAGGCATCATCAGGCATCATCAGGCACCCTAAGGCATCATCAGGCATCATCAGGCACCCTCAGGCGTCATGAGGCATCATCAGGCATCCTCAGGCATCATGAGGCATCATGAGGCACCATGAGGCATCATGAGGCATCATCAGGCGCCCTCAGGCATCACGAGGCATCATCAGGCATCCTCAGGCATCATGAGGCATCATCAGGCACCCTAAGGCATCATCAGGCACCCTCAGGCATCATCAGGCATCATCAGGCACCCTCAGGCATCATCAGGCACCCTCAGGCATCATCAGGCATCATCAGGCACCCTCAGGCATCATGAGGCATCATCAGGCACCCTCAGGCATCATCAGGCATCAAGCACCCTCAGGCATCATGAAACATCATCAGGCACCCTCAGGCATCATCAGGCATCATCAGGCTCCCTCAGCCATCATCAGGCATCATCAGGCACCCTCAGGCATCATGAGGCATCATCAGGCACCCTCAGGCATCATCAGGCACCCTCAGGCATCATGAGGCATCATCAGGCACCCTCAGGCATCATGAGGCATCATCAGGCACCCTCAGGCATCATCAGGCATCATCAGGCACCCCTCAGGCATCATGAGGCATCATCAGGCATCCTCAGGCATCATGAGGCATCATCAGGCACCCTCAGGCATCATGAGGCATAATGAGGCACCATGAGGCATCATGAGGCATCATCAGGCGCCCTCAGGCATCACGAGGCATCATCAGGCATCATCAGGCACCCTCAGGCATCCTCAGGCATCATCAGGCATCATCAGGCACCCTCAGGCATCATCAGGCATCATCAGGCATCCTCAGGCATCATGAGGCATCATCAGGCACCCTCAGGCATCATGAGGCATCATGAGGCACCATGAGGCATCATCAGGCATCATCAGGCGCCTTCAGGCATCACGAGGCATCATCAGGCATCCTCAGGCATCATGAGGCATCATCAGGCACCCTCAGGCACCCTCAGGCATCATGAGGCATCATCAGGCACCCTCAGGCATCATCAGGCATCATCAGGCACCCTCAGGCATCATCAGGCATCATCAGGCACCCTCAAGCATCATGAGGCATCATCAGGCATCCTCAGGCATCATGAGGCATCATCAGGCACCCTCAGGCATCATGAGGCATCATGAGGCACCATGAGGCATCATGAGGCATCATCAGGCGCCCTCAGGGATCACGAGGCATCATCAGGCATCCTCAGGCATCATGAGGCATCATCAGGCACCCTCAGGCATCATCAGGCACCCTCAGGCATAAGGAGGCATCATCAGGCACCCTCAGGCATCATGAGACATCATCAGGCACCCTCAGGCATCATCAGGCACCCTCAGCCATCATCAGGCATCATCAGGCACCCTCAGGCATCATGAGGCATCATCAGGCACCCTCAGGCATCATCAGGCACGCTCAGGCATCATGAGGCATCATCAGGCACCCTTAGGCATCATGGTGCATCATCAGGCACCCTCAGGCATCATGAGGCATCATCAGTCACCCTCAGGCATCATGAGGCATCATCAGGCACCCTCAGGCATCATGAGGCATCATCAGGCACCCTCAGGCATCATGAGGCATCATCAGGCGCCATCAGGCATCACGAGGCATCATCAGACATCCTCAGGCATCATGAGGCATCATTAGGCACCCTCAGTCATCATGAGGCATTATCAGGCACCCTCAGGCATCATGACACATCATCAGGCACCGTCAGGCATCATCAGGCATCATCAGGCACCCTCAGGCATCATCAGGCATCATCAGGCACCCTCAGGCATCATCAGGCATCATCAGGCATCGTCAGGCATCATCAGGCATCATCAGGCACCCTCAGGCATCATCAGGCATCATCAGGCATCCTCAGGCATCATGAGGCATCATCAGGCACCCTCAGGCATCATGAGGCATCATGAGGCACCATGAGGCATACTCAGGCATCATCAGGCGCCCTCAGGCATCACGAGGCATCATCAGGCATCCTCAGGCATCAAGAGGCATCATCAGGCACCCTCAGGCATCATCAGGCACCCTCAGGCATCATCAGGCATCATCAGGCACCCTCAGGCATCATCAGGCGTCATCAGGCACCCTAAGGCATCATCAGGCATCATCAGGCACCCTCAGGCGTCATGAGGCATCATCAGGCATCCTCAGGCATCATGAGGCATCATCAGGCACCCTCAGGCATCATGCCTGAGGGTGCCTGATGATGCATCATGATGAGGCATCATGAGGCATCATGACGCACCATGAGGCATCATGAGGCATCATCAGGCGCCCTCAGGCATCACGAGGCATCATCAGGCACCCTCAGGCATCATCAGGCACCCTCAGGCATCATGAGGCATCATCAGGCACCCTCAGGCATCATGAGACATCATCAGGCACCCTCAGGCATCATCAGGCATCGTCAGGCACCCTCAGGCATCATCAGGCATCATCAGGCACCCTCAGGCATCATGAGGCATCATCAGGCATCCTCAGGCATTATGAGGCATCATCAGGCACCCTCAGGCATCATAAGGCTTCATGAGGCACCATGAGGCATTATCAGGCATCAGCAGGCATCCTCAGGCATCATGAGGCATCAGGCATCCTCAGGCATCATCAGGCACCCTGAGGCATCATGAGGCATTATCAGGCATCCTCAGGCATCATGAGGCATCATGAGGCATCCTCAGGCATCATGAGGCATCATCAGGCACCCTCAGGCATCATGAGGCATCATCAGGCACCCTCAGGCATCATGAGGTATCATCAGGCACCCTGAGGCATCATGAGGCATCATCAGGCACCCTCAGGCATCATAAGGCATCATCAGGCACCTTCAGGCATCAAAAGGCATCATCAGGCATCCTCAAATATCATTAGTAACTAAGACAAATAAACTTTCTGTAAACACACTAATTTTAGCAAAACTCTGCTAAAAGCTCCTCTATCGCAGCGAAGGATCTATAAAGGAGAATATATTATCTCGACTCGCTGGTCGAGGCGCAAAACCGTCCTCTTAAGTTGAAAACTTCTCGTCGTTACGGGATTTTTAGGCGCAGATGAAACTAGATGCAGTTCAGACATCTTGAGATACCAAGAACTTTCTCACTGAAATAGGAATGTATCACCAATTTCTTTCATTATGGAATGGTTAATACTGAAGTGTTTAAATCGGTCACATGATTTTGAAGCGAAATTGTTTATCAAATTATTTAATGGGTCAACTTTTCGCTCTGCTCAGAGCTGGAATCATGTCATGAAACTACACACAGGGAAACACTGTCTCAGTACACACTTGTTGTACTGCTTTGATTGTTTTTCATTCTTTATATTCAGTGTTCCACTTATAAAAATATAGTTGTGATTGTACACCTACTTATATTCCTTTACACTAAGTCTGGCTAACTGGTTTCCCTGAATCGCTTCATAAATGTTACTTTGCTCACACTCCAACAGTACGTCAAGTCATAAAAAACATCTGACTCCATAAAATCAACAGATTTTACTAGTGAAATATATTGTAACACAGAAAACAAATGGTTCTGTGTACACGAAATGAGGATGCGGTAGAAACACTGGGAGATCGTTTCGTTATGGCACAGCGTGTTGCCCACCTGTGGTCTGTAGGTGGGCAAGACATTTCTTTGGTCGTTCTTTTAGCCAACGTTTAAGCCTTCCCTTGTTAAGCTCGGTGGTGGCTGGGGAAACAGGGAGTTGAAGATGATTACAGGAATACCTCTCTAAACAAAACAGCACAATACCTATGTGTGCGTTATTTGTGTATTTTACCTCGCTAACACGGCGGGTTAGGTTCCAGACCGCCGCCGTAAAGCGAATCACAACTTTCACATCACTTGTTCTGAAGCAGCAGTTCAGCTCCAAAATGTCCCTCACCAAACTTATGGCAAAGAAACTATGGAACCGTTGGGAGTTGAGCCCATGGCGAGTGAGACATAAAACCCGTTCCGTAGTTTGAAACCTTATGTCTGCCCTACCTGAGGTTGGAGACGTTATTTAGGCAAGGTTGCCAAACTGACCTTCGACTGCCGAGAACTTTCATCCACAGTTTATATAACAGGACAACACTTAAGAGTTGTGGGAATTGCTCCCAACAGTGCAGACATGGATGAATTAGACACTTGTGCAACACCAGTGGCTTCCATAGTCCAATACAAAGAAGAGTGAAGATCGGGAGTAGTTTGAGGCAATCATTCCCTCAGCCTGGAGGGATGTGATCAGTCCATCAATCTTGATAGGAGGGATCACATCGACTTCAGACTGAGAAACTGGTTACCTCAAACTCCTTCTGATCATCATTATTCTCTGTATTGGACTGAGGAAGCCACTGTTTGGCGAAACGTTCCCACAAAAGTTGCCCAAGTACTATACAATTGTCTGACTCATCACCTTGTCAATTCTATGAACAAGTTATCTAAAATGCAGACATTGCTTGTGCTTGGACCACCAAGCCAAATATTGTACAAGAATTGTATGCAATACCGACAATATGATATTTAGATACATGTGCAACATCTGGGTATCTTCATTGTAGACGTTTCGCCATCCAGTGGCTTTATCAATACAAATTCTAGGACATAATTTGAAAAGAGTAGAACTATATACAAAAGATGAGATAATCAGTCCCTCAGCCTTGGAGTTGGTGTGAAGAGCACCGTAGTTGTGGAGATTCTGGACCATAGGCAAGGAGGCTGGCGCTTATATACTAACGCCAGGTGGAGAGGGACGTGTAGCAGAGATATTGCAGATCACCAGCAGAATTCCTGGTCTGCAGTGCAGCTGATTATAATCCATTCTGAACCAAACCTCCTGTATGTGTTAACTGTGGAGAGACTGCGTATTCTTGTCGGATTGTGATTCACATATTCCTGTTGCTCGGTTGTCTTAAGAGAGCAAAATCTGCTGTCTCAAGAAAAAGAAGAATCTATTATACAGTGTCGTGCAATCATATAAACACTGTAGCTTATTTATCTATCACAATTGATCTAATATGACATAAGACTATATGCAAATAACATAGATAGATGATAGATAATCTAGAATAAAACAGACCATCACTTGAGTGTCTTCACTGATGAAACGTTTCGACTACACGGCAGGCTTCTTCAGTTATTGGAGGTAAATTGAAATAATGTTGGCAGAATTACCAACAATGTGTTAGGTAAAAGGGCACAAATGCAACTAATGTGACATTTTATTGTAGCAACGTTTCGCTCTCCAGGAGCTTTGTCAAGCCTGGAGAGCGAAACCTTGCCACAATAAAATGTCACATTAGTTACACTTGTTTCCTTTTGCCTAACATGTAGGTAAATGGCTGAGGAACTGATTGTCTCAAACTCCTTCTGACCTTCATTCTCCTTTGTTCTGGACTGATGAAGGCACTGTGTGGCGAAACGTTTCCTCGATAAAGATACTAAAGTGTTGCAAATGTGTTTAATTTATTTTCGGCCAAATACAGAGAATAGATTGTAGGCAGCAGTCGTAATGGCGAGGAAAAGATAATATAGTCAGTTGAATTGTTATCACAGAGACTTCAGTGTCCTGGAAATTAATAATTTTCAGAAAACCGACAGAAAAATGAATGAGAAACGTTTCGCCAGCCAGTGGCTTCTTCAGTCCAATGTAGAGAGAGATGGAAGATGAGTTGTGATAAGCAGTCCCTCAGCCTGGAGTCTGTGATCAGTCCAAGATTGATCAAATTTACGCAATGTGACCCTGACTTAAAGGATCAACTATAGATCCAAAATGTCCCTATCACCAAAATGAAATCTTATGACTCACGAAACTTTAATAACAAGATTGTAAATCACGTAACTCTCAGTCCATAAAGATTGATGGAACACATCGACTCCAGTCTGTGGGACTGATTATCTCTAGTCCTCAAATTCCCCCTTTCTGTACACTGGGCTGAAGAAGCCACTGGCTGGCGAAATCCAGAATAAAGATACTGAAATGTTGCACTAGTCTTTAATTGTCATCCCCTGACTTTGTCTGGATAGATGACGTGGCTGGAAGCTGGTCTGTCTAACACTACGTTCTTCCTTATTATTTTTAATGTCCATGTCTCTGTCCAATGTTTGGTCATCTTTTGTCGATAAATTTATTATAAATTGTGCAGGTGTTGACTGTCATCTTCTGGCGTCCTCTCTCCAGAAAGTTATTGATCGTACCTCCACCTGGGCCAACTCTCGCGGGTGCACAGTTTCTGTTGCAGTTCGTATCCCTGAACTGATCTGGTAAAATTTCGCGGCCTTCTATTTAATTCACGACCTACTTCCACATTGGGCAAATGTGACACCACCTATGACTGCTGCACCTCTCCTACCTACGATTTATAAGCTCCTTCTCCGCTCATATGCCGTATTCTATTCAAGATTGATGGACTGACCACATCGACTCAAGGTTGAGGGACTGATTACCTCATTCTCCTCCTATTCTTCAAGCTTCTCCTGTGTATGGACTGATGAAGCCACTGTGTGGCGAAACGTTTCCTTAATAAAGATACCCAAGAGTTGCACATGTGTCTAATTTATCAATTCTCGAATGTCCTGGAAGCTAACATAAGCTTCCTGAAAGCTGACAAAACTGCCAGAACCTACATGAAAATCTAGTTCATCTTTCTTGGGAAGGTTGATGAGCATACTTATCTTATTGTAATAATGTTGGTAGAATTATCATCAACATGTTAAGTAAAAGACACAAGTGCAACTAATGCGACATTTTATTGTGGCAACGTTTCGCTCTCCAGGAACTTTGTCAAGCCGTTACTGTTTGATTGATTAATCAAGAACTGTGTCCTGATACGGGTTTTAATCATAAGATGACCCGTCTGAGGATCTGGAAGATGTTGACAAAGTCTTGATGTAGCCCCAGTGCGTTCCACTGCCATCATTGTCCCTGGGCTCTGTGTAGGGTGGTCGGGTAAATTTGAAATGAACCCATGGACTCTGTTTCGTCTATCATGCAAATATTCAAGGTGGTCTTAACAATAGTTCTGAATGTCTTTGTTTTTATCTGTCAGGTTGTATATGATATCGGTGAAGCACGTGATCATCGATATCATTTGATGGTTCAGGCGTAATAGAGAATGACTCACGAAATCGTAATGACACGATTGCAAACAAACCATACCCCAGCCGGGATTGAACCCGCGGTCAGAGAGTCTCAAAACTCCAGACCGTCGCGACGATCTGGAGTTTTGAGACTCTCTGACTCTAGTGGCTAACGCGACGGTCTGGAGTTTTGAGACTCTCTGACCGCGGGTTCAATCCCGGCCGGGGTATGGTTTGGGTTGGAAATAGAGAATGTCCTGGTCTGCTCTCTTGGACTACAGTGTTCTTCACTGGTGACTGTTGTGGTTCTAGGGTTGACACCGTGGCCGTCTTATCTTCCTGTAGCATGGGGCCCTTTGCTGCCGTTGTCGGGCGGGAGCTTGAGCAGAAGATTCAGAAGCTGGCTGAGTAAGGGCGAGACCCCGTCGCTGATGTTTCCTTGGCTTCCTTCGTCGCTGTGGCCTGGAAGTGGCCCTGGATTCCATGTTACTGTATCTTCCCCCTGTGAAGGCTGCTGCTCAGTGGTGATGACTATTTGATGACGGAGGCAGGACAACCAGGGTTTTCCATATTGCCTTGACATGGCGGAGCCTCTCCTAGCAGTGCAGGTTCCAAGGATAATGTTTCTTGATGCAGTTCAGACATCGAGGTTCAATAGTTTCGCCTCTGTTCAGTTTACGTAGTCAGTCCTCGGACGGGCGAGACCCACTACAGATGCCGCGCTGAGATGGTTGTACCTGTAGCACATAAAGCGCCTCTAAGGTTCTGGGTTGTATATCCTGACCTGGTATTTTCCCAGCAACCGAGATCCAGTTGAGCTGGGAGAGGTCCCCTATGTTGGATCAAGACCGGCCTCATAGGTATGTTGCCATCCTCCTTGGCTCGGAGCCGCTCGGCTTTCAGGCATATAGTCATGTACATAAATGGTTCAGAGAACCGACAAGTTGATAAATTAGATATATTTGCAATACTTGGGTATCTTTATTAAGGAGACGTTTCGCCACACAGTGGCTTCATCAGTCCATGAGAAGGAGAATAAAGAACAGAAGGGGTTAGAGGTAATCAGTCGCTCAGCCAGGAGCCGATGTAATCAGTCTATCAGTCTTGAAAAAATACATTCATATGCACGAAGATGCTCATATACTGTAGGTAGGTGAGGTGAAGCAGTCGTACGTTGTAACACATTCGACAAATCCAAATGTGGATATAAGTCTGTGTTGAGGGACTGATTACCTCAAACTCCTTCTGCTTTTCACCATTCTCCTTTGTATGGACTGATGAAGCCACTGTGCGTGGCGAAACGTTTCCTCAATAAAGATACCCAATTTATCATGTGTCTAATTTATCATGTCGAGTCATGTCTAGCAGAGTGCGCATTAATACGCCTTTAGTTATCCCCTCTTTGGATCTTAGCTCTGTGAGAACGAGTGATGGTTCAGGGTCGTTCAGCATCTGCAGTACCTTATAGGACTGTTTCGGGGAGGGAGAATAAACTTTCAGATCTGGGAGTTGTCATAGTGTCCTTTGTTTAGTCTGTATCTGTTGCCTACAGTTGGTTTAACTTGAGTGATCTGAAAACAAACACTCGCCTCCCCTTGGACTTCGAAGAGGTGGTTGGGATAAGCATTTCTTCATCCGTATCTCACTGACCATGTTGGTTTCACTTGTATATCTGACTGATGAGTCCAGGGAGTGGTCTCGCAGCTTCTTCGCCAGAATAGCGACCCACATTTTCAAATCAGAGTCCTCGGTTGAGTCCTCGGAACATCATGACCTCTAGCTTTCGGAAGCACACGGTGTTTCGTAATGATGTAGGTTTGCCAGAACGGGTGTTCTCCATATTGTAACCCGGCAGTGGCTCCCGAAATCGTGTCGGAGTGTATACACATGATGTACCATTTACAGCCCTGTGGTAGGGGCATGGTGAGCATTCGTGTCAAGTGGAGTATCGTTTACAGCCCTATTGCGGGGGCAGCTCCATGACAAGAGCACGGTCAGTTTTTCAACTCCATTTGAGCCAGAACGACTCGGGAGATTCTCTGGAGGTGTGTTGAACACTTAATGTTTAACAGAAGTTTTGGTATAGAGTATGTATGTATAATGCTCACCAAGACCAGGGTCCTGGCACGGGTCTTACTCTTGCGATGACCCATCTATGGCTACCGAAAGAGAATGGATTCTTTATTGTTGCAACATATGTTGCTCAAGCACTGTTCTAGACAGTTCATCTAGTGCGTCTCACAAGCGACTGTGATTTGGTACTGAGGGTACTCCATTTCTGTTGTTTCCTGAGCTGGGGGCTGGACTCTGTCCGCTCTGAGAATCTGCGAATTCATGGCATCCACAGTTCCTCCTCCTGTCAGTAAGCACACCCTCAGAAGTGTGCTGACCACCTGCCGGAACATGCTCTGTTGCTCAATGGAGTTCACTGTGTTGCAAATAATATCCGTGAATGTCTTGATGAGTGTTACGAGACCCTCCCTGGTGAGGGCCTGCGTTAGCGGTGAGTTCGAGGCAGTGGATGTTTTCTGGGCTGTTGTGGTCTGTGCGGACTGCCAAGAGTTGTATTTCCGCATTGTGCTCACCGTGGCCTGTTGCTGTTGCTGTGTTGCTGTTTGGTAGCCGGCATCTGCTGGTGAGGTGCAGGTATAGCCAAGGAAGCCTGCATAATGGTTGTGCCGGGAAAGGAGTGCCTGCATTGCCTTGTTATGGCCGGTGGGGGTTCGTGTAGTGCCATCTGCTGGTTGCGTTGACCAGATGTTTCCTGTTGGCCCCTCTTGTTCCTCATATTTTTGTTTCTTCGTTGAGGGACAAGAGGCTCCTGTCCATGACGCCTGGTCGAGTCATCGAGGATCGGAAATTCCTCGGCATTGAGTTGGGTGGCCTGTTGAGAGTTCAGCAGTATGGCAGGATTCTCATCATCCATCGTCTGCTGAGGATGATGCTCAACCGTAGCCTGCTGCCTCGTTGTTGGCATCTTCCAGACCTCATGAATTCTAGCGAGCCTCTCGGGGAATCGAGGGTTCCAGGCACGGTGTTTCTGCCTACAGTTCGGGCATCGTGGGGTGGGTGGCGATACATTTTTTTAGCTTGGTGATGCAGTCCTCAGTAGGGTGGCGCTGTCTACAGACAACGCAGATTACTCCGTTCGGACAGAGTGCACTTAGGTGTCCGTAACGCTGGCACTTGAAACTGCGAACTGGTTCTGCCGTGAAAGTCCTGATATCGTACCTGCCCCAAGAACCGAGGTCCAGCTGGGATGGCAGCGGTCCTACATGCTGAATGAGAACCTGCCAGGTTGGTGCGTTGCCTGCCGGCTTTGCCTTCAGACGTTGAGTTGACACCACACTGGGGTGAGCTGCTACTGCCTCGATGGGCATCATCAGCGGGTACCGCATCACTCTATCCTTGGTTATTTTTTGCCGAGAATCCAGTTCCTCCTTGTTGAGAGGAGCCAGTATTGGTTCGCCCCTCAGGTTGAACCATATCTCGAACCTCAGTTTTTTGCCGTGATTGCAGGTGTGTAACCACGCCATAGTGGATTTTGTGCTCTCTCTAAGACTTTACCTTGAATCTGCCAGGTGGGTTGAGCTGGTTTGCCTGCATTCGCTGGCTGCATGGTTGAAGCTGCCAGATCTGCACACTCTTCCTCTGATGACACGGGAGTGGTCTCGCAACTTTTTTCGCTAGGATTGCGCCCCACATGTCCAAAGCCGAGTCCTCCGTCGTGTCCCTGGAACATCATGACAGCTCCCTTTCGGCTGAGGCCATGTGTCTATCTCGTACCAGAACCCTACCACATTGTGTGCAGGTGTGATACGTGGTATAGAGTGAGGTACAAAGCATAATAGTTGTAGTTAGTAGTAGTACTTGTAGAAGTATTAGTAGTAGTTGTAGTAGTAGTAGTAATGGTTGCAAGTATGTGATGGGGGGTTTGTTTTGATAAGAATTTTTTTAATACTTCAAAGATGATTAAGCTGCCTTCATTCCTAATTCTGTTAGAAATAGCAATTAAGGATTCAAGGCATTTACGTCAACGGAAACTGGGTTTCTTAATCACTTAATCCTCATCTTAACCTGAATTCAGCCATAATCTTAAATAAACTGGACTGCTGTGACCCACTCTTCATCAGCTTCTTCCTCTGAAATTAAAATTATTCAGCATCAATGGTCAAGTTTGTATCTCGGTGCTCGTCTAGGATCCCCAGTCAAGACTTTGTATACAGCAACGAATGTCCTGTTTTTGCAACATTGACGGGATGCTCATTGTGTCTTTAATTTTGTTCTTTTCCATAGCCTTCACGACTCAGTGGTCAGTCGTCACGTGAGGTCACAGACCCTGAGCTGCCTTGGGGATTAGTGTGGACGGTTACAAAGCATGGCTTGCTTCTGCAGTGTTTTAAAAATTGGGGTTGGAGAGTTGAAGGAGGAGGTCTTGCTTCTCCAGGAGGAGATTAGGAGGCTGAAGGTCCACCTCAATGGGTCTGGGAGAGAGTGTGAGGGGCTGGAGTTGTAGGGAATGAGGCTTCTAGCAGCGAGGTGCAGTCTGTCCCCTCGCTGTGAGGAGGCTGTAGTTGGGGGTGGCAGCAACGGCTACCAGCAGTGAGGTGCAGCCCAGCACCTGCTACAAGTGGCGAGTTGTTCACAGTAATGGGAAGGCGCATCAAGTTTAAAGGGAAAATTAAGAGTGAAGATCTGAAGGTAGGAAATCGCTTCTCTGTTCTTCAGGATGAATGTACTTCAGTGGCCCAATGAAGGTAAGGGTACTACTGCCCTGCTAATGGAGGTAAGCGCATTCTTGTGGTTGGTGACTCTCAGGTAAGATACATTGACCGTGCTTTTTGTAAAGGAATAAGAAGATGAGAGATGAGTGTGCTTCCCTGGACTGGTGTTGGGGACATTGTCAACAGGCTGGATAATATCATGTCAGGTAATGGGGGGCAAGCCCATTATCGTCTCAGTGCTGGTGGAAATGATATTCGGAAGGGTAGGAAGAAGAGCTGCTGGGATAAGTCAGGTCAGCTATAGATTTCATTAAGTCTAAGGGAGGGATCCCAATCATTTGTAGCATCTTGCCTAAAAGGGGGAGTAGGAAATGAAGGGTTTTGTCTAGGGCAATTGGTTTTAAATTTTGCTGGCTAGACAGATAACTGCAAGGAACATGCAATCCCATTCATTGACAACTGGAACAACTTTTAGGGGCAAACATGATATGAAAGCAAGGGATGGGGTCCCATCTCTCTGGGGCTGGGGTGATAGCATTTGCAGACTCGATTGAGAAGGCCATTGGTGAAATGCCTATGATTTTAAAACTGATGGAAGATAGGGGTGGGGGTTTGGTGTGGGAAACAAGCAGGTTGCAACACTTGGGTTGGAAACAGTAAATGTATAAAAGGCATTCAGCATGAATTTATAAATAAAGACAATAGATCAGGTCAGCAAAAAAAGGGGGAACAGCAGAGGGCAGCAAGGGACTAGCTCCCTTAAGGTTTACTATATAAATAGCAGGAGTGTAAAAATAAGATAGATGAGCTAAGATTAATTGCAAGTGCAGGAGACATAGATATTATTGCTATAACAGAGACCTGGCTCAATCTGAAAGATAGAGAGATGCCTCTGAATGTCACATACAAGGCTATAAATTATTCCACACTGACAGGGGTCAACGGGGAAAGGTGGTGGGGAAGTAGCAAATGTATGTCAGAGACAATTTAAATTGTTTGTGTTAGACAAGATATTAAATTAGAAGCGTCAGCCACTGAATCTGTTTGGTTACAGCTTCTCGAGGGCCCCAGAAAAACCCAATTTTGGGTGTGATTTTCAGGGCCCCAAATCTTGATAGGGAGTGCAGTAAACTTCTATGGGACCCAAATTCGTAAGGATCTACATACGAAAATGTTGTGCTAATGGGAGATTTTTAACTATAGACAGATTGACTGGAGCAATTTGACAGGAAATTTAGAGTCAGGTGACTTTCTTGATACGATCCAGGATTGTTTTTTAAAAAAAGTTTGTGACAGAGCCAACTAGGGAAATAACCTCCTTGACTTGGTTCTTGCCAGTAGGGAACACTAATTAATAATCTTGAGGTTAATGATGAGCTTGGGGAAAGTGATCACAAATCACTCAGTTTTAATATATCATGGAATTCCCCTAAAATGGCAATCAAGTCTCCGTCCCTGACTTTCGCTTGGCCCGATTTCATAGGACTGAAAAATTACTTAGGTGGGCTGAACTGGAATTTACCTGACTAAGGGTCAGGTAGGTGGTGATGGTTGCCGATATGATGCTTTCCAGGGCATAGTTCTAGCTGCTCAGTTTAAATTATGTTCCAAATAGGGGAAAACAGATCAAACAAAAATGATCCTAAATGGATGAACAATAAAAATTTAAAAAATCTGAATTTGGTCAAAAGAGAGGCATATATAGGCAAATCAAAAGAGGAGAGGGGCAATTGAGAAATCGATATATTCAGTTAAAGAGAGAAATAAAAAAGGGAATTAGAAAAGCAAAAAGGAATTATGAGGTTAAAGTTGCAAGAGAATCGAAGACTAACCCAAAAGGATTCTTTCAGGTATACAGAAGTAAGATCAGGGACAAGATAGGCCCACTCAAAAGTTCCTCGGGTCAGCTCACTGACAGTGATAAGGAAATGTGTAGAATTTTTAACACATACTTCCTCTCAGTTTTTACACAGGAGGATACCAGCGATATTCCAGTAATGATAAATTATGTAGAACAGGACGATAATAAACTGTGTACTATTAGGGTCACAAGTGACATGGTCCTTAGGCAAATAGATAAATTAAAACCTAACAAATCCCCAGGCCCTGATGAACTGTATGCAAGGTTCTAAAGGAATGTAAAGAGGAGCTTAGCACACCTTTGGCTAATCTTTTCAACATATCACTACAAACTGGCATGGTGCCAGATAAGTGGGAAAATGGCAAATGTGATACCTATTTTCAAAAACAGGTTGACAGGTCCTTAGCTTCGAACTATAGACCAATAAGCCTAACCTCCATAGTGGGAAAATTTATGGAATCAATAATTGCCGAGGCAGTTCGTAGCCACCTTGAAAAGCATAAATTAATCAACGAATCTCAGCATGGTTTTACAAAGGGGCGTTCCTGCCTTACGAATTTATTAACTTTTTTCACTAAGGTATTTGAGGAGGTAGATCATGGTAATGAATATGATATTGTGTATATGGACTTCAGTAAGGCTTTTGACAGGGTCCCACATCAGAGACTATTGAGGAAAATTAAAGCACATGGAATAGGAGGAGAAATTTTTTCCTGGATAGAGGCATGGTTGACAAATAGGCAGCAGAGAGTTTGCATAAATGGGGAGAAATCAGAGTGGGGAAGTGTCACGAGCGGTGTTCCACAGGGGTCAGTGTTGGGCCCCCTGCTGTTCACAATCTACATAAACGACATAGATGAGGGCATAAAGAGCGACATCGGCAAGTTTGCCGATGACACCAAAATAGGCCGTCGAATTCATTCTGACGAGGACATTCGAGCACTCCAGGAAGATTTGAATAGACTGATGCAGTGGTCGGAGAAGTGGCAGATGCAGTTTAATATAGACAAATGCAAAGTTCTAAATGTTGGACAGGACAATAATCATGCCACATATAAACTAAATAATGTAGATCTTAATATTACGGATTGCGAAAAAGATTTAGGAGTTTGGTTAGCAGTAATCTGAAACCAAGACAACAGTGCATAAGTATTCGCAATAAAGCTAATAGAATCCTTGGCTTCATATCAAGAAGCATAAATAATAGGAGTCCTCAGGTTGTTCTTCAACTCTATACATCCTTGGTTAGGCCTCATTTAGATTATGCTGCACAGTTTTGGTCACCTTATTACAGAATGGATATAAATTCTCTGGAAAATGTACAAAGGAGGATGACAAAGTTGATCCCATGTATCAGAAACCTTCCCTATGAGGATAGACTAAGGGCCCTGAATCTGCACTCTCTAGAAAGACGTAGAATTAGGGGGGATATGATTGAGGTGTATAAATGGAAGACAGGAATAAATAAAGGGGATGTAAATAGTGTGCTGAAAATACTAGCCTAGACAGGACTCGCAGCAATGGTTTTAAGTTGGAAAAATTCAGATTCAGGAAGGATATAGAAAGTACTGGTTTGGTAATAGAGTTGTGGATGAGTGGAACAAACTCCAAGTACCGTTATAGAGGCCAGAACGTTGTGTAGCTTTAAAAATAGGTTGGATAAATACATGAGTGGATGTGGGTGGGTGTGAGTTAGACCTGATAGCTTGTGCTACCAGGTCGGTTGCCGTGTTCCTCCCTTAAGTCAATGTGACCTGACCTGACTAGGTTGGGTGCATTGGCTTAAGCCGGTAGGAGACTTGGACCTGCCTCGCATGGGCCAGTAGGCCTTCTGCAGTGTTCCTTCGTTCTTATGTTCTTATGTTCTTATATAATTGTAACGGATATTTGCAAGAGTGATTTGTTAAATCATCACCCCTATTCATTAAATCCCTCACCAATGACAGTATATAAGACTCCATTCTCATGTTTCAGCCTCATATCTTTCCAGATTATGGAACTGAACTCTTTCCAGGCTGAGGGACTGACCACCTCAAATACTATTTCCCCTAGGTTGATGGACTGATTGAATCATCTTTATTTCAATACTACACCTTCTGCCTCAGAATGTGACTGAAGAAGCCTACTATATAGGCAAAACGTTTCAACAGTAAAGATACCCAACTGTTGCACATGTCATTATCGTTAACGTCCCTTTGTCATGTCACTTTTGTTGTGGCCGTTAGGTCATTACTAGATATTTAATGTCGATGGGCTGCTATATGCCTATACTGCTTCTGATTTTAATATTTTGACTTAGTCTTCCTGGCACCTGGTGTGAAAAATATCGGTTTGTCTTCAAGAAGGTATGTCTTCAAGAGGGTATGTCTTCAAGAAGGTATGTCTTCAAGAGAGTATGTCTTCAAGAAGGTATGTCTTCAAGAAGGTATGTCTTCAAGACGGCTTGTCTTCAAGACGGTATGTCTTCCAGAAGGTGTCTTCCAGAATGTATGTCTTCCAGAATGTATGTCTTCCAGAATGTATGTCTTCCAGAATGTATGTCTTCCAGAAGGTATGTCTTCCAGAAGCTATGTCTTCCAGAAGGTTTGTTTTCCAGATGGTTTGTCTTCCAGATGGTTTGTCTTCCAAATGGCTTGTCTTCCAGAAGGTATGTCTTCCAGAAGACACTGGACAGGCACCTAAAGTCAGTACCTGACCAGCCGGGTTGTGGTTCGTACGTCAGTTTGCGTGCGGCCAGCAGTAACAGGCTGGTTGATAAGACCCTAATCGACCACGAGGTCTGGCCTCAGACCAAGCCGCGGGGACGTTGGCCCCCCAAACCCTCTCCAGGTATACTCCAGGTATTTTCCAGTTACGAATTCCGTCTGATGGCTGGAACCACTGGCCCGACTCAGCCGTGATCGGTCCCTCAACCTGGAGAAGAGTTCAGTTTCATGGTCTGGAACGAAATGAACCTGAAACATGTTCAAGTAGGTTTGCCAGGACGGGTCCTGGTCCTGGTCTTTTCCATGTGGTGACCTGGCAGTGGCTCCCGAAGTAGTGTCGGAGTTTGTACACGCCATGTACCATTTACAGCCCTATGGCAGGGGCGAGGGCAGTCCTATGACAAGAGTATAGCATATCATCTTCGGATCAAATGGAGTACCACTTACAGCCCTATGGAGGGGGATGCGCTATGACAAGAGCACGGTGACTCTTTCAACTCCATTTGAGCCATTCCTGGAATTCAGGCAGCAGCATGACTAAAGAGATTCTCTGAAAGTGTACTGAACACATGTCTGACGACATGTGTCGTCGAAGGTTAGGTGGAAGATCTCGATAACGCTGCTTGGGGACGGGATTCACTAATGGAAGTAAGAAGGCAGGTCCCTCTGGATTCCAACTTTTCTCGCTCGGTTATTCGGGATTTCCAGAATCCCGGCAGTTTTTAAGTGCTCTCTCGACAATTCTGCAACCGCTCACAACATTGTTGCTCTGAAGTGGACCACAAGAAATTGTTTTCTATCAAACCCCATTAAGGTTTCTTGCCATCATCTCACCACTGTTGGGAATAAGGGTTCGACCGCGCGCACTTGAGTTTCGGACTTCGGTATCTCATTCCTATAATTTAGATACCATATGGAGAAATTACTGGCACCATTCCGCGAGGACTGTCAGTCCTCGCGGAGTGGGAGCGGATGGGTTTGAGTGGGATTTGCACATGAGTTAACAGGGTTATCAAAGCTTGTTCCATGGGTAGCACTGAAAATAGCATGGGCAAATATTTTTGTTAATGAGTTTGAGAAGGCTTTGCCTAGTATGGGGCCAGTAGACCTGCTACAGTGCTCCTCCTTGCGTAAAGTCCCACCTTCGATGTAAACACACTGACTTTATCTAAAGCTAACTCCAACTTTCATTTAAATTTCACTCCTCTAACCAGTGTTTTTACACAGCTCTACTCTCTCACTAACTCAACCTTCACACATCTTCCCGCAGCACAATGACCATTAAGATTAAGCATTTAAACTTATAATGTAGAAGACTAACTTCAAATTACACAGAAGTCCCCAGCCCTAATCTCCCGTCAAGCCCAACTGTCAAAGTTCACCGAGTCCTCGTGTGAGTACAAGCTGGAAGGAAAAATTAGACATATGTGCAATACAGATACCCAAGTGTTGCACACGAGTCTAATTTATCAACTTGTCGGGTCTATGAGCCATTTATCAACTTGTCGGGTCTATGAACCATTTATCAACTTGTCGGGCCTATGAGCCATTTATCTACAGGCTGGAAGGAAGTCTCCCACTCGTGTTTTGTGTGTACATTAACCTGCGTCTAATTTAACCTTTTTCGCTTTCTAATAATTCTTTACATTTTGACTTCCCGAAGAGAAACATTGGGGAAAAAGTAATGTAATCCTGCTCTCCTCCTCGTTAGTGTGACTTTGTAAATGGTCCAAGTCGGACCGAAACGTTGTCGTAAGCTCTCTCTTCTATGTGCGGGTTATTTGTGTAAGTAATGTAATCCTCAATTCTCCAGCACGCTTACTCTCACGACTCACGAAATCGCAATAACACGATTGGAAACAAATGGTTTAAAACCGACAAGTTGAAGATTGGAACAGTTATACAACATATGTTGCATAAGTGTCTCTTTATAAGGAGA
>NC_069492.1:9966963-9991635 GCF_026875155.1 Cherax quadricarinatus | reverse complement strand
GATTTTAGTGGATTGAGAGGGGTTTTTATCGTTAGGTGATTTATGGTGATTTTGTTGGGTTTTGACTGTTTCAGGGTTTTTAGTAGTTTCAGTGGTGTTTTTGGGGAGTACTCAAAATGAATTTTGGAAGTGTTTCAGTGTTGTTTGGAAATGTTCAAAGGTATTTTTGTGAGAATTCAAATGATTTATGCGAGTGTTTTGAAGGTGTTCAAAGTAAAGTGAGGTGTGTGTGCGTATTAACTTCGTAATATGTAAAATTGTGACTAGTGCATTAATCGAAAAGTGTTTATAAGTGTTGTGGTGACTTTTTCTGATGAAATAGTTAAAACGAGAAAAATGTCTAGACTTGTGTTGTATTTTGTAAAGAAATTGTGGATTTTTGTGGGTATTAACGAAAAAAATGTAAAATTATTTGGGTTATCCTGGGTTAAGAGTGAAAATGTTTTACCTATGTTGTATATGAAATGCATTGGTTGTATAATAAATAGTGTTATCCTGCATTTTAAGTTAATGTCTGCTAGACAAGATTCAGCCTGTGTGTGCGGTCATCACGTGACGTCACTGACATAGGGGGAAGTCGACAAGATTCAGCCTGTATGTGTGAGGTCATCACGTGACGTCACTGACCGCCGAGTAAACACAGGTGGGGTGACGTGTCACTTGTTTAGACCTGTAGTAAGAGTACCATGCCCCATAGGAGTTCATTTGAATGCTTACCCTGAGAGGGGGGAATCCAAAAACTTGATCCGAGGAGATGGAGTCTTTGTATTATCGAGAAAAACTTCGATCCAAGGAGATGGAGTCTTTGTATTATCGAGAAAAGCTTGATCCAAGGAGATGGAGACTTTGATTTCGAGAAAAACTTGATCCGAGGAGATGGAGTCTTTGTATTATCGAGAAAAAACTTGATCGAAGGAGATGGAGTCTTTGTATTATCGAGAAAACCTTGATTCAAGGAAGTAGAACAGGAATATTTGGGATGCAAGTGGGAGTCCATTTTTGAATGCTTACCCCCAGAGGGGGAATCCAAAAACCTTAATCCAAGGAGATGGAGTCTTTGTATTATCGAGAAAATCTTGATCCAAGGAGATGGAGGAGAAATTTTGGGAGTGGAAGGAGGGGTACCCAAAAACTTGATCCAAGGAGATAGAGTCTTGGTATTGTTGATATCGAGAAAAACTTTAATCCAAGGAGATGGAGTCTTTGTATTATCGTGAAAAACTTGATCCAAGGAGATGGAGACTTTGATTTCGAGAAAAATTTGATCCGAGGAATTGGAGCAGGGAATTTGGGATGCAAGTGGGAGTCCAAATTGAATGCATCCCCAGAGGGGGGAACCCAAAAAAAAACTTATCAGGGAGAGGGAGCTTTGTATTACCCGAAAAAAAACCTTGATCCAAAGAAAAGGAAGTTTTTGGGGTTTTTTAAATTTATGAGTAAAATTTTCGGATCCCAAGGGGTTTTTTGGGGTGGGGGAAAGGGAGGGGGGAATTTTTCCAAAAATTTTGTTTGGAAGGGGTTGGGGTTTTTTTAAAAAATTAAAAAAAATCGTAAAAAAATTCGGAAGCGGGGGTGGATGGGGTTTTGAAGTGGGGGGGGGGGGAAAACCTAAAAAATTTGATCCGGGGAAGGGAAAGTTTTTGTATTATCGAGAAAAAAAAAGGGGAAGGGGGTGAAAGGGGGGAAAAATAGGGGGAAAAAACCTCAAAAATTTGATCGAGGAGAGCACAAAAAAAATAAAATTAAAAAAAAAAATGGGGAAAAAAATCTAAAAAAAATTCTGGGGAGGGGGGCCGTCCGGACGACGCTGCAAAGGCCAGCAAAAGGGGGGCGGGGCGGAGGGGGGGAGCGGGGCGCAAGGGGGCAGGGGGGCCCCGACGGTGCGGCGGGGGGGTTTGGGGTGGGCGCTAGGGGGGGGGGGCGGGGGGGGGGGTGGGGGAGGGGGGCCGCGGGCGGGCCGCGGGGGGGGGGGGCACGGGAGGGGGGTTCGGGGTGGGGTCGTGGGGGGGAGGGGGGTCATGGGTGGGGGGTCGGGGGGGGGTTGGGGTCATTAGCATAAGGTGTAAAACGGCATTAGCATATGGGTTAAAAAAAGGTCTTTAAAAAGGTGGAAAAAGGTCTTTTGCTTATAGGTGTGAAAGGGAGCCCCCTTCAGCCGCCCCCCCTTTTTCCCAGGGGGAGCCATCCGGAAAAGGAAGCCACTCTCCCCCCATGAGCCCCCTTTCCGGTTACTACTTATATATTTTATAAAATTTAAAATTTATATATTTATAATATAAAATATATTTATAATATTATAAATTTATTTATTTATATATTTTATAAATAAAATTTATATATTTATATAATATTTTATATATATAATATTTATATATATATATTTTTTTTTAAATATATATTTATATTTAAATATATATTATATATATATATATTATATATATATATATATATATATATATATATATTATATATGTCATGCCGAATATGTAGAACTGGTCAATTAGCAAGAACTCATTTAAAATTAATCTTTCTGAAATTTTCTCTTATACGTTTAAAGATATATTTTTTTCATCAATGTTAATGTAAAAATTTATAATTTTGGACCAAAAGAATCTTAGAAAACTTACATAACCTTATTATAACAAGTGTAATTTATTTTAGCCTAACCGAACTAAATATATTTTAAATACGTTTACAGTAATTTAGTATTAAACAAATACAATCAAATATATTTTTTTCGTTAGGTTCAGAATGATTTTGGCGAAATTATCGCATTCACAAATTTTCACTTGTCCTATATGGCAAGATGAGCGTTGCTATTTAAGCCAAGATCGCAAGTTCTGCCTATTCGGCACGACATATATATATTATATATATTTATATATATTATATATATATATTATATATACTATATATATATATATATATATATATATATTATATCAAAAGAACCTTACTTAACTTTATTATAACAATATCAATTTAATTTAGCCTAATCCAGCTAAATATATTTTAGATAAGTTTACAATAATTTAATAATAAACAAACACGATGAAATATATTTTTTCGTTAGGTTCAGAACGCTTTTTTTGCGAAATTATTGCATACACAAACTTTTGCTTGCCTTATTCGGCAAGAATAGCGTTTGCTATTTAAGCCAAAATCGCAGGTTTCACTTATTCGGGGGGGGGGGGGGTTGAAGAGGGTTGGAATAGTTTTAAAAATGCGGTATTAGAATGTGGGGCAGAAGTTTGTGGTTATAGGAGGGTGGGGGCAGGAGGAAAGAGGAGTGATTGGTGGAATGATGAAGTAAAGGGTGTGATAAAAGAGAAAAATTAGCTTATGAGAGGTTTTTACAAAGTAGAATTGCTGTAAGAAGAGTAGGGTATATGGAGAGTAAAACAAAGGTAAAGAGAGTGGTGAGAGAGTGCAAAAGGAGAACAGATGATAGAGTGGGAGAGGCACTGTCAAGAAATTTTAATGAAAATAAGAAAAAAATTTGGAGTGAGTTAAACTAGTTAAGAAAGCCTAGAGAACGAATGGATTTGTCAGTTAAAAACAGAATAGGGGAGTTAGTAGATGGGGAGATAGAGATTTTGGGTAGATGGCGAGAATATTTTGAGGAACTTTTAAATGTCAACGAAGAAAGGGAAGCGGTAATTTCATGCACTGGCCAAGAAGGTATACCATATTTTAGGAGTGAAGAAGAACAGGATGTGTGTGGGGGAGGTGCGTGAGGCATTACGTAGAATGAAAGGGGGTAAAGCAGCTGGAACCGACGGGATCATGACAGAAATGTTAAAAGCAGGGGGGGATATAGTGTTGGAGTGGTTGGTATTTTTGTTTAATAAATGTATGAAAGAGGGGAAGGTACTTAGGGATTGGCGGAGAGCATGTATAATCCCCTTATATAAAGGGAAGGGGGACAAAAGAGATTGTAAAAATTATAGAGGAATAAGTTTACTGAGTATACCAGGAAATATGTACGGTAGGGTTGATGGACTGATTACATCGTCTTCAAGTATCTTCTGCTTCTATCAACTTTTCTGTACTCGACTGAAGAAGCCTACTGTGTAGGCGAAACGTTTCATAATAAAGATACCTAACTGTTGCATATGTGTCTTACCTAACAACCTGTCGGTATTTTATACCATTTTAATTGTTCAATCTGTCAGACACTGCAACACAAAGGTATCTTGGTACAGACCTGCAATCAACTTCGACAACTTCCACTAGTGAGAGCGGCTGGATTTGAGAGGGATCTGACCTCTCAACATCTGAGTTCTTACCTCTCCTAGTGACCTACGTCTCACCTCTTGGCAATATATAAGGCTCCATCCTGTCACTTCATCTCCATATTGTTTCATACTATGGAACAATGCTCTTCTCCAGACTGAGGGACTGACCACCTCAAAACTTTAAGGGTGATGGACTGATTACATCGTCTTCAAGTATCTTCTGCTTCTATGAACTTTTCTGTACTCGACTGAAGAAGCCTACTGTGTAGGCGAAACGTTTCATAATAAAGATACCTAACTGTTGCATGTGTCTTACCTAACAACGGTAGGGTTATAATTGAAAGAATTAGAGGTAAGACAGAATGTAGGATTGCGGATGAGCAAGAAGGTTTCAGAGTGGGTAGGGGATGTGTAGATCAAGTATTTACATTGAAGCATATATGTGAACAGTATTTAGATAAAGGTAGGGAAGTTTTTATTGCATTTATGGATTTAGAAAAGGCATATGATAAAGTGGATAGGGGAGCAATGTGGCAGATGTTGCAAATATATGGAGGATAGTGAGGCTCAGGTTAGGGCGTGAACAGGGAGGGAGACTACTTCCTGGTAAAAGTAGGTCTTAGACAGGGATGTGTAATGTCAACATGGTTGTTTAATATATTTATAGATGGGGTTGTAAAATAATTAAATGCTAGTGTGTTCGGGAGAGGGGTGGGATTAAATTGTGGGGAATTAAATACAAAATGGGAATTGACACAGTTACTTTTTGCTGATGATACTGTGCTTATGGGAGATTCTAAAGAAAAATTGCAAAGGTTAGTGGATGAGTTTGGGAGTGTGTGTAAAGGTAGAAAGTTGAAAGTGAACATAGAAAAGAGCAAGGTGATGAGGGTATCAAATGATTTAGATAAAGAAAAATTGGATATCAAATTGGGGAGGAGTATGGAAGAAGTGAATATTTTCAGATACTTGGGAGTTGACGTGTCGGCAGATGAATTTATGAAGGTTGAGGTTAATCATAGAACTGATGAGGGAAAAAGGCGAGTGGTATGTTGAGGTATATGTGGAGACAAAAAACGTTATCAATGGAGGCAAAGAAGGGAATGTATGAAAGTATAGTATTACCAACACTCTTATATGGGTGTGAAGCTTGGGTTGCGAATGCAGCAGCAAGGAGGCGGTTGGAGGCAGTGGAGATGTCCTGTCTAAGGGCAATGTATGGTGCAAATATTATGCAGAAAATTCGGAGTGTGGAAATTAGGAGGAGTGGAGTTAATAAAAGTATTAGTCAGAGGGCTGAAGAGGGGTTGTTGAGGTGGTTTGGTCATTTAGAGAGAATGGATCAAAGTAGAACGACATGGAGAGCATTTAAATCTGTAGGGGAAGGAAGGCGGGGTAGGGGTCGTCCTCGAAAAGGTTGGAAGGAAGGGGTAAGGGAGGTTTTGTGGGCGAGGGGCTTGGACTTCCAGCAAGCGTGCGTGAGTGTGTTCGATAGGAGTGAATGGAGACGAATGGTATTTGGGACCTGATCTGTTGGAGTGTCATGTACATAACCTTCACGACTACGACAACTACTACTACAACTAACCCATCTCTTTGGGAAGGACCTACTTCCACTGGGGAATCCCGCCTACCAGTGACTATGCCCTCGTCTGCTACACCTGACGTTACTATATAAGCGCCAAGCTCCTTGCTTCTGCTTCAGAATCTCCACGACTATGGTGCTCTTCGCACCTACTCCTAGGTTGAGGGACTGATTACCTCATCTTCTGTATATAGTCCTACTGTCTTCAAGCTATGTCCTAGAATTTGTATTGATAAAGCCACTGGATGGCGGAACGTCTACAATAAAGATACCCAGATGTTGCACATGTGTCTTAATTTCATCATTTAGTGAAAAGATTCAGGGAAACCGGTTTTTTTTATAAAGCCGGAATTGAGTCCTGGAAATGGGAAGTACAATGCCTGCACTCTAAAGGAGGGGTTTCGGGATATTAGCAGTTTGGAGGGATATGTTGTGTATCTTTATACGTATATGCTTCTAAATTGTCGTGTTCTGAGCACCTCTGCAAAAACAGTGATTATGTGTGAGTGAGGTGAAAGTGTTGAATGATGATGAAAGTATTTTCTTTTTGGGGATTTTCTTTCTCTTTGGGTCACCATGCCTCGGTGGGAGACCGCCGACTTGTATTATAATATATATACTATATATTATATATATATATATTTATATATATATATATATTATTATTATATATATATATATATATATATTATTGTTACCCACGAAACGAGTGATATTGATCAATTACAACACTGATAAATTAGAACATGTGCAACACTTGGTTATCCTTATTAAGGAAACGTTTCGCCACACAGTGGCTTCATCAGTCCATAACAAAGGAGAACGGGGAAGAACAGGAGGAGTTTGAGGTAATCAGTTCCTCAGCCTTGAGCGATGTGGTCAAGTCCATCAGTCTTGAAAAGAATACAGCATATGTGCGAAGAAGTAGCTTATATACCGTAGGCAGGAGAGGTCCCTCAGTCGTAGGTGGTATAACATTTGTGCAGTGTGGAAGTAGGTCATGGCCAAAGGTTAGGTCATATGTCTAATTTATCAATTTGTCGTTTCTCTGAACCATTCATCTACATTCCTGTCTGACATAGCAACATCTTGGGATCTTAATACAGGGCACGACCTACTTCCACATTGGACAAATGTTATACCACCTACGACTGCTGCACCTCTCCTGCCTACGGTATATAAGCAACTTCTTCGCACATATACTGTATTCTTTTCAAGACTGATGGACTGACCACATCGCTTAAGGCTGAGGGACTGATTACCTCAAAATCCTACTGTTCTTCCCCGTTCTCCTTTGTTATGGACTGATGAAGCCACTGTGTGGCGAAGCGTTTCCTTAATAAAGATACCCAAGTGTTGCATATATGTCTAATTTATCAACTTATCGGTTCTCTGAACCATTCATCTACAATAACAAACACTGCTTTAGCCAAGGAGTCGAACACCATTGCTGCTTTGACCCACCACATGGTGAACGAAAATTCATGACGCTTTAGACCACTAGACCACACAATCCTTAACAATGGCGCATCCAGCCAAGCTAGATGTTGTGCCCACCATCGAAGGACATACGGTTTTGAGGACGCCTCTGAGCTATATATATATATATATATATATATATATTTATATATATATTATATATATATATATATATATATATATAATATATATATATATGCCGTGCGAATAGGCAGAACTTGCGATCTTGGCTTAAATAGCAACGCTCATTTTGCCATATAGGACAAGTAAAAATTTGTGTATGCAATAATTTCCCCAAAAAAATCATTCTGAACCTAACGAAAAAATTATTTCACTGTGTTTGTTTGTTTTAAAATTATTGAAAACAATCTAAAATATATTTAGTTGAGTTAGCTAAAATAAATTGCGTTTGTTATAAAAAGGTTAGGTAAGTTTCTAAGTTCCTTTTGGTGCAAAAATTATATTTTTTTTACATCAAATTTAATGAAAAAAATATATCTTTAAAAAGTATAAAAGAAAATTTTAGAAAGGACTTAATTTTTTAAAAGAGTTCTTGCTAATTGACCAGTTTTACTATTCGGCACGATATATATATATATTATATATATTTTATATATATATATATTTTATATTTTATATATATATTATATTTATATTTATATGCAAACAATTTAGATGGACGATCTTTTTAAATATGCAAGACAAACCACGGGGGGTGGAATCTTTAGCTCAAGTACTTTTTACACTTCTCGGTGCGTCATCAGGAGCTATGCAATGTTGCAGAGAGCAATAAAGCAGGGAGAGAATTCTGAGAGTAGCGTAGTGCGGGTGTGTCACCAGCCACGGTTACCCTCAGAATGGTCGGTGCCAACCTCACGCTACGCCATCCCCCGATCCCATTTGGGGTTGGAGGGTTCTGAGATGTCAAGTATGAAATAATAAAAGAAAGGAATAGAATGCGCTCTTTGTCCGTTTCAATGTCCCGGGATACTCGAATGTTCTTTTGAGGTACTGAGAAGTATTCTTCCTAAATATTTGTCTACTATTCTTCTCAGTGTCGGTTAATATGTCTGACTTGGGAATCTTCTATGCCTAAATTTCTAATTTGTATTAATACCTTTAACCTCTCCTTATGTTATTTTCGTAATCTTATGTGTTGTCACTGAATGGTACACTAACAGCTAAAAACTGTTTTTTAACCATTTACAACTGACGTGGTATGAAGTTTTGGTGAGTAGACACTGGTGGGCGTCACCAATCCTCAGCCCACCCGACATAATGAGCAATCTTGTGATTTTGCATGGCTTGTTGTTTAAGATTGTGTCAATAGACGCTACTAAATAGCTATCGAGCATGTATAGCCCACAATTTGAGTTATACACTGTATTCTTTTCATGTTTCAAGAGGGAAGATTCAATTATGTTTCTTTCCATGACAGAACTGTTTGGTACTGTAATCGGGGTTGGTAAGCAGTAATGCAACCCACAGAAGTCCAGTTTCTGGGTTTAATGAAGAAGACGGTGATGAGCAATAATAGCCCTGGCGCCCAGCAAGCTTCTTGCCGCGTCTGAACTGAGGGTTATTATTATAATCAAGGGGGAGCACTAAACCCGTAGGATTATGCAGCTCTGAACTGAGGAACGATTGAGTTTTCTACACATGGCGCCCTTGATCGATATGTTACAGCTAAATTGCAGTCTTGCTGACTCACTTGCAGCCGTTAGGCTGTTGGCCTGTTTTTTTTTCCAGATTCAAATAAATTGGTACACGAGCCCTGTGTGGGTTATCAACAAAAAAATTAATTATGGATAACTATAGCAGACCTATCACCAAGATAGTTGTGGCTAAAGCTCCCGCTTCACACACGGAGGGCCCGGGGGTTTGATTCCCGCCGGGTGGAAACATTCGACACGTTTCCTTACACCTGTTGTCTGTTCACCCAGCAGCAAATAGGTACCTGGGTGTTAGTCGACTGGTGTGGGTCGCATCCTGGGGGACAAGATTAAGGACCCCAATGGAAATAAGTTAGACAGTCCTCGATGACGCACTGACTTTCTTGGGTTATCCTGGGTGGCTAACCCTCCGGGGTTAAAAATCCGAACGAAATCTTATCTTATCTTATCTCTTAAGTCTACTTATATACTCTCCTCGTTCTGTATAGGATTTCCTCTTCCTCGAGTGATAATAGTAAACCTTACTACAGCTTTTATACTCTGCTCCTGACTTCAGGGTTGCTTCCAGCTCTTCCCTGGAACCGTATATAACCGTGTTCCCATTATAAACAATAATCACATCAACATCAGTGACCAAGCAGACACACGGGTAGCGTGTACGATTAAAAATATTTTAACATCAATCTGGACGAGTGTTTTTTCTTCACTAGTGTTGATAGTGCACTTTAGTTGTATCCGCGATGATAATAATCAGCGTTTAATTTAGCGGTAGTAGAGAATTGTTCACAATGCTGTCTGTTGCTGTTATAATTCACAAGTAACCTACAAATTCGAGATAAATCTTTGCACGAAGTTTAGGTCCGTCCTGAAACATTATCAAGTGACGACGTCTAGCTTGCTCACCCTTAGTTCCTCAATTGTGACTAGATAATGGTACAGGAAGGACCGGAAAGTCGTTTCAAGATTTATTTGTAAATTATGGGTTAGTTATGAATTGGGTAATATACACACGATAAAAACAGAAGATGCCTATATTAAGGCAATATTTTGCTAAGGAAGAGCCTTATCAAGCCATTTTATGCTTGATCAAGTTCTTTAGCTTAACATGATCCTAATCAAAACTTCCTCACCTCTAAATGTCTATATTACCCATATGTGTCGGCACAGTCTTCTAATCTAGTTGCGAAATAGAGACAGTGGTTCGAACCAAGTTTGAAATTCATCTGCACATCTTTCATTGTCTTGCGAACTGCGTAGGAGTTTCTAAGTTATAATGTGTATTTCCCACTTTTAACATATACGTAGTCTCAAGGTGGGTGGTTTGCAGTTGTGTTCGTGGGCGCTACATCCGTCTTTCAGAGTGGGAATAGTTGTGCCGTAATGTTCGAGTTAATCTATATATTCTCAATTAACCACCAGATAATCGAAGGCAGCGTTTTTCTGCATAATACTCCGTATGAGGGAGTGCTGCTCTATTTGAAGTGCTAGGAAGTAAATGCTGCTGCATGGAAGTAAATGCTACTGCATGAAGCCTACAGGAAGCAGTACCACTTTTTATGTAGCTGTAGATGAGGCAGTGTTACTCTGTATGCAGCTCTCTGGAAGAATTCGCTAAACAGGGAGCCAATACTTCAAAATCATTGCTAAACCAGACCTTCAGCCTCTCCAGATCTCACTACGAAGCAAGGTAACCTCATGTAAACGTATTTAGTTCTTTGGAAAAAATGTTCAGGTGTTCATAGATTCGGAAGATGAAGATTAAAGAGAGATAGAGTCCCTTGTGCCATCATATCAGCATTCATTTTTGACTGTGTTGATATCGTCAATTTTTCACTGTTACCGGATTACAGGTATGTTCACACAAGGAATGGAGGCACTACCTAATACTGTCATATGTAAATATATAGGTTATTGTGTGTTCTGGCAAATCTTACTTAACACTCACGATGAGTGGCACAACACCGTACTGTTGGAAAGTATGTTTACTCACATGATGAGTGACATTGTTGGTATATTTACTGATAAGGATAAATGATAAACTATTAATACAGAGTGGGGTTTACAGTTGATTCAGAAATGATAGTACAGGTATATTTTACGGAAACTCCTTGGTTACGTAGAGCATTTCGGCTAGCCTTAACATAAACTTATAACTACTAGAGGAATTTTTTGCAAGAACACCTTGCTGGAAGTTTTTAGTAAGACAATTCGTAATAACGTTTGTGGAGTGGCATAGCGTATTTATATACGGTATAATGTTCACTAACAGGATGAGTGACACTTCCCAGCACTATCATAATGGAGGTATGTTCACTGACAGGTTAAGTGGTAATGTCCTGTACAGTTAATTATGGTGCAGTGTTCACTGCAGATTGAGTGTCACTGCCAAGCACTGCCATTATAGCTCTGTGTTCACTCAAAGGATGAGTGGAATTGCCCAATAAAATGGCCCCTCCGGACAAAATCTGCATCAAAAATATTTTCGTGTCCCATGCTCATGTGTAGAAAATATATTTAATTTTGTGGCAGTGCTGTCTTAAGAAGTTTGGAAGAAGTCTTAAGAGTGTCTTCGCCTCGTCCTAAGGGAATGCCACGCTTAGGTTCTCAACGTAAAACAAATTCTTTAAGAAGGGGAATAAAAAACTGAGTCGAGATCGTGTCCGTCTCGGCTTGATTGCTGCAAACTTTGGTAGTTTGACAAAAGTGATTTGAAGAAGTTAAGCAGCGATTAGAGGTTGATGGCGGTGGTGATGGTAGTGAGAGTGGTTGTTGGAGGGGGTTGTGGTTGGTTGAAGGTGGTGGCTGAGGGTGATGATTATGGTGGTTATGGTTTCCAGCTGTTGTTGATTCATATCCAGTCTCCTTTCTCTTGTCCATCCATTTTCCCATCCATCCATCAGTCCTCATGTTGGTCCATTAACCTTGCTATGCTGAAAGTTAAATGGAACGGAACGTTTGAATTAAGCTTCTCAAGCGCTAAAAAAAATCAATATACCTTTGTATGTTCAATTTACATGAAAGAGCGAATTTACAAACTCGCCTCAACTGTTTCATTACTCGTTCATATTAGTAAAACGGCTTTTCTGCCGCAGTTTGAAGACTTGGCTTATAAAGCATTTTGCCAAGTGTAAATTTGCTGTTGCAATAACCCCCCCCCAAAAAAAAAAAAAATAAGTATAAGCATTACAAAATTAACCCCTGGGTCACCACATTGGAAGTTCCTTTATCCCACCGGTGGGGAAAGTGGGGGGGGGGGGGGTATTAGTTTTGTTTCAATGACCGTATTTTGTAGAAAGATTCCTTTACGTGGATTAATTTTGCACCCTTTTTTTCGTATGAACCTCTCCCCTTTTCCGGGTTCGAACGTGACTGCCTCTTAATTCCCGTTCTATATGCCCTAGGGGTTTGGCGTTTACCATAATTTATAATAAAAAAGATGTGAGTTGGAAGAATTTTATTTCATAAAAGGAAAGGACGTACTTCAAGTTTTTTGGGCATTCAATGATTTCCGAAAAGGATCCTGATGTTGGTGATTTTTTTTTTTCACTGTAAATTTGTAGTTTCCCATTATTAAAAAAATGTTTAAGAAACTGAATTTCTGATCCACCTGTTATGTTTTTTTAGGTTAATTTAGGGTGATCTTGATTAGGTTAAATATTTTAAGCTGTAATGTTTTAATTTTAAACGGTTGCAAAATTAGTATTGCCGAAAAATTCAAAATCCCTGGTGATGGCTACGTAAGGAATTTTCTAACTTAAAAGACAGTAGAACATATAAAAAAGATGAGGTAATCAGTCCGTAGCCTTGGGTTGGTGTGAAGGCTCTATTTGTGAGTTATGACTATAAAAGCGCGCTTTGTCTGTGCCCCGAATCTCTACAACTACGGGCTTTTCACGCAACCCCAATTTAAAGGGATGATTCCCTGTTTTTATATGTTTACTGTTTTTAAAGTTTGTCCTAGTTCTGTATTGAAAAAGCCAGGATGGCGAAATTTCTACAAAAAAGATACCAGATGTTCCCCAATGCTTTTAACTTTCATTTTGTCTGTATTGTATATCTTTATTCCACATTCTCGAATAGCTACTTTTTTTAAAATTTGGGGGGAAAAATTAAACCCATAGAAAATTTATTGATATCAGAATTGAATAATTTGCAAATTTTTTTTAAACAAAATGCATATAAAAAATGTTGCAGGAGAAAATCGTTTATAAAGCTTTTTTAAGGTCAAAGTTCAGTAAATGTAAAACGAATGTAAAAATAATTTAAGCCTTTTTCAGTGAAGTGAGATGGAAGGAATCCAGTTAATAAAATTGCTGAATCTTCTGTTTGCAAAAAAAAAAAAAAAAAAAAAAATCAATAAATTTCTTTTTTGGGCTGTTCACATAGAAGGAAATATTTTTTTTTTAGCCAAACAAGTCTCCGGGGTCGTCTCAGTAGATATACATTCATTGGTAATCTGCCCATGAGAGAAACGAATATTGGAAAGCTAATTATGCAAATGCCCGAAGCTTCGTTGTGAGTTCACCGAGTGAGCCATTAATCAGGAGGGCAGCCAGTAGCGAGACTAACATGGAAATAAACAACCCTTGCCCAGTGCCACGTCGGCCAACACTATCTTCCCGATGGTAGACGTGTGCTTCCTCTTTACCTCCTGATGCACTACTTACGCCATTTAAGGTCCACACAGTCAAAAATTTAACCAGATGTATTTCGTTGCTTATGAGGTTCGAGAAAGGTATCTTCGTAGGCCATAAACTCAGGCTTTCTGCAAGGTGCAAGTAAGTGCTAGGAAAGGTGCAAAAAAATTTTTAATGGAGTAAAAATATAATATTATGGTGTGTCATATGGAGGTTTTTAAAAAAGTAGAAGTGATGAAAGGGAGGGGGGTATAAGGAAGAAAAGAGGGTTAAGAAAAAGGAAAAAAAAGGAGAGAAAAATGAGGGGGAAAACTGCGTCAAAAATTTTGCTGAAAATAAGAAAAAAGTTTTGGGTTTAAATTAAAAAGCTGAAAAAGCTAGGGAAAAAAGATGGGATTTGGAGGTATGGGGAAAAGATGGAGTTTTAATGAAGAACTGTTAAATGTTGAAAAGATGGGGAAAGGGTGGGTTTTGTGCATTGGCCCAGGGAGGTGGTTAAAAAATCTTTTGAGTGGGAATAGCGGGATGGTGTGGGGCAGGTGCGTGGGTGGGAAAAGCAGTGGGATTGATGGGACAAGACGAAAGCAAAAAGAGGAGGCACACATTTTTGGGAAATGGTTAGTGCTTTTTTTAAAAAATGGAAAAAATTTCCCACAGTGGTGTTAATATTTACAAAAATGATGAATCTGATAGTGGTGTTTACAATAAGTAAAGTGAAAGGGCAGTGAAGCCATCATGATGTCAAATTGATGTGTAATGCATTGTTAGATACTGAGTTAGGGAAGGTACCTAGGGACTGGCAGTGCATGAAAAGCCCCAGGGGACATAAACCCAAATCTTTCGTGGGCTGCAGAAAAAATATGAAGTTCAACGAGAGAAATTTAAATTCTCAATAGGGAAAACTGGGGAAAAATTAAAATTTTATCAGAGACAAAACAAATTCTGGCCAAAAAAATAGAGCGAAACACCAACGAAAAGCCCTGGGAGTGTTCTGTCGGGGGATCTCACAAAACCAAACATTGTTAAATCGCATCTGCTAGAAAATGACAGGAGGAAAATGGAACCTTCAAAATAGGGAGGCCAGTCCATGTGAACTCTTCAGGTCACTTGTTTTTTGGGCTGGAATATTGGGGGACATAACAGCCCCTTTTTAAAAGGAGGTGAAAATTCCCCCGACCTAGAAAAATGTCAGAAAAAAACTTTTCACGGCGCGCATAAGGGGAGATAAAAACCCTAAATTTTTGGGGAGCGCTTGAGGTTCCCTAAACCTGTATTCCCCGGGAAACGCAGGAGGGAGAGATACATGTTATATACCCTGGAAAATCCTGAGGGACTAGTCCCGAATTGCACCGAAAATACTCACACGAAAGCAAAAGACTTGGCAGACGAGCACCCCCCCCAATGAAAAGCAGGGGTGTACTAGCCGTTAAGGCCCATAAAATAAGGTCGGGGGCCCGAGATGTTCAACTGCTCCCAGCACACAAAAGGGGGGGATTCCCAAAGACCCCTGGCGGTCTTAAAAGCTGGCAGGGAAAACACCAAAAGTCATTTCCGGATAGCCGGGTGTGGCTGTACGTTGGTTTGCGTGACCCAGAAGAAAACAGCCGGTTGATAGGTCTGACCCACCAAGAGGCCTGGTACAGCCCGGGCCGCCGGGGGCGTTGCCCCCCGGAACCTCTCCAGGAAAAACCCCGGTAATAGTTCCTTTTATAAGGCAAATGGGCAAAAGAGTAAGAATTATAGGGAAATCAGCCTTTTGGGTTACCTAAATTTAGTGTAGAGTTTTTTTAAAAAGAATTTGAGTAAAACGGAGAGCAGGATTAGGGTGAACAATGAGGCTTTGGGGAAGGGTAGGGGATGTGAGAAAATATTTACGTGAAGACTTAAGAAAAACGTATATAGAAAGGGAAAAGAGATTTTAGTTGCATTTATGGTTTGGAAAATGCAAATGAAAAGGAAGATGGGGAAAAGCAATGTGGCGTGTTCTAAGTGTTGAAGTAGGGGTAGGTTACTGAAAGAGATACGAGCTTTCGAGGTATGAGGCTAGGTTGGGTTTATAAAGGGGAGGAAAATTTTTTCCCCAGCAAAAGTGGGCCTTAGAAGGGACGTGTGATGTCCCCAGGGTTATTCAATATATTTATAAATGGGGTTGTAAGTGAAGTGGGGTGATGACACTTTTTTTGGGAAAGATTTAAAGAAGTTGAGAAGTTGGTGGAAAATTTGGGGGGTAGAAAGGAAGGAAAAATTATAAGTGAACATAGGAAAGAGCAAAGTAAAGAGGATAACAAAACATAGGTAACGAAGATTGGATTCAATTGGAGGGAGGGATTTCGGGGGAGTGGATTGTCAGCAGATGGGTTTATAAAATATGAAGTGAAAGTAGAATGGAGGGAAAAAAGGTGAGTGGGCGTGAGGTGTTTGGGGAGACAATGAAACGTTACCCATGGAAGCAATAGAGGAATGTTTGAAAGTACAGTGGCATCAAATTTTATATGGGTGTGAGATGGGGTAAATGTGAAACAAGGAGAAGGATGGGGCAGTGGAGATGTCATGTTGAAGGCAATGTGTGGTTGTTTATTATGCGAAACCCCATAGCTTGGAGAAGAAAGAGGTGCGGGGTTTCTACAAGTATTATCCAGAGGGCTGAGGAGGGATTTTTGAGATGGTTTGGACATTTAAATGGAACAAAAATATTGGGGGTGTTTTTAAATCTGTAGGGGAAAAATAAGGCGGGGAAGGGAACCTGGGAAAGGGGTTTGGAGGGAGGGGTAAAGGAGGTTTTGTGCGTGAATGGCTTAGACTTCCAGCAGGCGTGCGTGAGAGTGTTAGGAGAGAGTCGAGGTAAAATTTTATGACTTTACGTGCTGTTGAAGTGTGAGCAAAGTACATTATGAAGGGATTCGGGATACGGTGAGCGGTTTTGGTTTGGGGAAGTAAAAAGTAAAGTGGCTGCGCCCTGAAGGAGGGGCAAAGCTGTTTTTTTTTTTTACTGTAGTGTCTGTACGCCTCTGGCAAGACAGCGATGGAGTGAATGACGATGAAAGTGTTTCTTATTTTAGAGTCACCTGCCTAGGTGGGAAAAGTCCGACTGTTAAAAAAAATTTAAAATTCTTTTCTCTTCTTTCGATTTTATATATATATTTTTATAATTATAATAATTATATATTAAAATATATTTTAAATTAATTTATATACTTTTAATATATTTTTTTTTTTTTTTTATTTTCACACCGGCCCGTTTCCCCCCAAGGAGGGTGGCCCCGGAAAAAGAAAAACTTTCCCATATTCCTCCCCAGTTTGCCGAAGGGTGCTTTACACTAAGTTTTTAAACTGCAACATTTAACCCCCCTTCAGAGTGCAGGCACTGTTTTCCCCCCATTTCTGGACTCAAGTCCGGCCTCCCGGGTTTTCCGAACCCCTTCAAAATGTTACTTTGTCACACCCAACGACGTCAAGTTTAAAACCATTTGTCTCCTTTCATCCTATCAAACCGCCCCACGTTCCCTGCTGGAAGTCCAAGCCCTCGCCACAAAACCCCCCTTTACCCCCTCCCCCCAACCCTTTTAGGCCACCCCTACCCCGCCTTCCTTCCACTACAGATGATACACTCTTGAAGTCATTCTGTTTCGCTCCATTCTTCTACGCCCGAACCCTCCAAACCCCTTCCCCCAGCCCTTGGACAACAGTTTTTTGGGAATCCCGCACCTCCCCCTAATTCCAAATAGAAATTTTGCATTTTTTCACACAACATTGCCCCCAGACAGAATTCCTTGCCCCCGCCTTTCCCCCTGCAACTTCATCCCCCCGCTTTTTCCCCCCATTAGAGGTTGGTTTTTAAAACTTTAAAATCTCAACATCCCTCTTTTCCCAAGGACAAAGTTTTTGTCCCAAGACTCCCAAGTGCACCACTCATCTTTTTCCTCATCAATTCTATGATTCCCTATCTTTCATGACCCCTCCGCTGAACGTCCATCCCAAAAAAAATTAATACGTTACCCCCAACTCTCTCCCTCCCAAACTGATTTCAATCTTTCATCACTTCTTTTTGTTTTCCCCTAACCCTTCTCTTTCTGTATTCACCTTTTAAATTTTTTTTTTTTGCAACCTACCAAATTAACCCCAATCTCTGCAATTCTCTTCGAATTCCCAAGGCACAGTGTCACGCAAAAAGGGTGTGAAAAATCCCACTTTGTGTGTGATTCTTTTTTTTTTTAACTCACGCCTCTTGCCCAAAAACCCTCGCATTTATTTTTTACAACCCCCTCTATAAAATTTTTAAAAAAACCACGGTGAACAAACCAAATATATATATATTTATATAATATTATATATATATATATATTATTATTATATTATAATATATGTCGTGCCGAATGGAGAACTTGCGATCTTGGCTTAAAAAGCAACGCTATTTGCCCTATAGAATAAGTGAAAATTTGTGTAGCCAAAAAATTTCGCCAAAAAAAATTCTGAAATAAAAGAAAAAAAATATATTTAACTGTGTTTTTTTAGTATTAAATTTTGTAAAAAAATCTAAAAAAATATTTAGTTGGGTTAGGTAAAAAAAAATTGTTCTTGTTATAAAAGGTTTAAGGGAAATTTTTAAATTCCTTTTGGTGCAAAATTATAAATTTTTACTCAAAATTAATGAAAAAAATATATCTTTAAAGTATAAGAGGAAAAATTTTAGAAAAAACTTTAAATTTTTAAAAAAGTTCTTGTAATTGACCAGTTTTACTATTTGGCACGACATATATTTATATATATATATTTAATAAATATATATATTATTTTTATTATATATAATATATTATATTTTATGTTATATACTGTTAAATTTAAAATATATATATATATATATATATTTATATATAATATATTATATTATATATTATTATATATAATGTAACACAAACAAAAGCGTTTAAAAATGATTTATAGTTCAGTTTGAGAACATTTTGCTATCCGTTTAAATTACTGTTTTGGGTTGACGGTACTTGGCCCGTGAAGACCTGTTTTCGCGTCTTAGAATGAAACAAGATTTCCCCCCATCGAGCAAAATTTACCAAAAGCTTAAGGAAAAAAATTGAGGTTGGCGGGAAAGGGGAAAATTCGGCGATGGCCGAGGGAAAAAAAGAAGATTCGTAGCGTCCTCTGTTTGAGTCCCAGGTCAAGAAAGGGAAAAATGGTCAGTGGCTGGAAGCAGGGAAAGAAGTTTACGATCAAGAAAATGAATGGAAAAGGGAAAAACGATGAAGAAGAAAAAGACTGCCCTGGAAATGTTGTGGAAATCCTAATTTCGTGCTACCGCGATGTGAGTCGACACTGGGGAAAGAGGACGAAAAAAATTAAAGGGGGTAAAAAATATTTTTGTTTTTGGGGGTAGCCAAGTTGGGTTTTGGTAGGGCGTTTGCTTGAAGGACGGAGTAGGAGACAAGAGTTTGCTTTCCTGGGGGGGATGGAGGATATTGTTGGTCTGGATGAATCTGAAGGTAATGGGAGCAAACCCATTATCTGTCTCAGTGCTGGGGGAAGGCAAACGAGTTGGCGAGTAGGATGAGGACCCGTTAGAGGTATGGTCAGAATAGAAATAATTTGAAGTAAAAGGGGGGGGACCCCCCTCATATGTGGTATTTTTCCCAAAGGGGGGGAGTTGGAATGAATGGTTGTTTTAGGGCAATTGGTGTCAATTGCTGGTGGACAAAACTGTAAGGAAAATGCGAAATTCATTGAAAAATGGGACCCCTTCTATGGCGAAAAGAATGTTTGCTAGGATGGGGTTTCACTTATCTGGTGTGGGGTGGGGGAAACACTGGGGAAGCAGTGGAGGGAGCAGTTAGGAATTTAAACTGGAATGTTAGTGGTAGGGTTTTGGAGGAAAAAGCGTGAAATCCCAGTGTGTAATTTCGAGTTCTAGGGGAATGTAAAAAAAAGAACGGATAGATATTGAAAAAACAGGGCCTTGGGTGATAAAAGGGCAGTAAAAGGTTTAGTAGAAAATAGAAAAAAGCAGGGAAAGGGTAAAGAAAAGGAGAGTTTTCAAGTTTTTATCTAATTGCGTAGTGTTGGAAAAAGGGCGAGTTGAGATTTGTTTTTCTGTGTAGGAACATTGATGTATTTGCCTTTAAATGAGACGTGGTTTAATTCAAAAAAATCGGGACAGCCTGCGGAATTCAATTAGGGTTTTTTTAAAATTTTTCCAAGAAGATAGAATATTGGGAGGGGGGGGTTTTGGGGTGGCATTTTATGTCGAGATCGTTGAACTGTTGCATAAAAAAAGGGTATTAAGTCTGAAGTAACACATACAGGTTTTTTGGATAGAAATTTTTAGAGGGGCATGAAAAACTGATTTTTTTGGAGTGATATACCGTCCCCCAAACTTAGATGGGACAAGGGAAAATATTGGGAGGAAAAAAGTTAAGGACAAGGCCGAAAGTAGTAATTTAGGAACTTTAACTTTAGTATGTTTTGGAATTTCTTGATGGGATTTAGTCATACGACTTTTAGAAGTATTTCAGGATTTTTTTTTGAAGGAAGTTTTGGGGCAGAAACTACAAAGGGGAAAAAAACCCGCTTGACTTAGTTATGGAAACAAGAATCCCCGTTAATAATTTAGAATTTCGAGGAAAATGGGGGCTAGCACACAAAACAATTACTTTTTTGATTGAATGGAAGACGTTAGTAGCGGTAACTCAGTAACAGTCCCAGATTTTCGTTAGCCGTTCGGTGGGGGTTAGAGAAACTTATATCTGTTGACTGGGGTAACGAAAAGAGAGCTACAATTTGACAGTTTTTTGAAAATATACTGTGCTCAAAGGGGTTTTTCCCCAAAAAAGAAATTTTGATCAAATAGAAATGACCCCAAAAAGGGTGAAAAATGGTCAAAATTACTAGGGCAAAAGAAAAAAATTTTAGGGTTCAAAGAGGTGAGGGTAAAATTTTTGAACGTTTTTGAATTTTGAGGGACATTAAAAAAGGGGGTAAAGAAAAAACTAAAAAGGGGTATGAAATTAAAAATTGCTAGGGATTCTAAAACTAAAACCCAAAAAAGTTTTTTCAGGTCTATGAACAAAAGTTTAGAGTAAAATAGGTCCCCCAAAAAAAAACTATGGGAACTTACTGACAAAGAGAATAAATGTGCTTGATTTTAAATAATTATTTTCTCTCAGTTTTTTAAAAGGAAAACATAACATATTCCAGTAAATTTAAATTTTTTCAGTGGGTAGAAGAGATAAATTTGTAACATACGTCATAGTGAGAGGGTTTGAGGCAATAGACAGATGAAGCAAAAAGTGCCCGGTCTGATGAGGTTTTTTAAGGGTTTTTAAAGGGAAAGCAAAAAGGAATTGTGAACCATTAACAATATTTTTAATTTATCTCTTCAAAAGGTGTAGTGTCTGATAGTGGAAGATGGTAATGTAAAATCTTTTTTTAAAACAGGGGACAAGTCGTTACCGTCAAATTCCGCCAATAAGCCTGACCCCCAATTGTAGGCAAATTACTGAGTCAATTATAGCTGAGATTATAAAAGGCCCTCTCGTAAGCATAGCTTGATTAATGTACCAGCTGGATTCACAAAAGGGGCCCGGTTTTTCTAACTAATTTTTTTAACTTTCTTCGTAAAGTTTTGAGGCTGTTGACAAATAAAGAATTTATTTTTTACTTAGATTTTAGTAAAGGTTTTGATGAGTTCGCACCATAGAAAGTTAAAGAAAGTGGCAGCTCATGGCATTGGGGGAAAAAATGCTCTCGTGGATGAGTCAGGCTCATGCAGGAAGCAAGAGTGTCCCCAAATGGGGTTTTAAAACCGAGTGGGGGTCTTAAAAAGGGGCGTTCCCAGGGATATCTTGGGCCCGTTGTTGTTTTAATATTCAATGATTTGATGGGGAATACTGTGATATGAGCAAATTCGCCCATGACACAAAATAGGTAGGGAAATTTATTCAAACGTAGAGTTAGGGGAAATTCAGGGGATTTAAACAAATCATTTTTTGGTCAGAAAAAGTGGCAGATGCGTTCAAGTAGAAAATGAAGGTTTGAGGTTGGGAGTGCCCCTAACACTAGTACTTATAAATTAATGTGTAGAACTTGCCAACAGATTGGAAAAGGATTTTGGGGGGTTTTGGTGAGCAGCAACCTTAAACCAAAACGCAATGCCCAAGCGTACGTAATAAGGCAAATAGTTTTGGGATTTTATCAAGAAGTGTAAGAACAGAAGTCCAGAGGTCATACTGAGCTTTTAATCATTAGTAAAGGGCCCCCCTAGATTATGCAGTCAGTTTGGTCTCCGTATTTTAAAATGGAATAAAATTTGTTAGAAAACATTCGCCCTAGGATGACTAAATTATACTGCTCAAAATTTCCTTATGAAGAAAGTTGAAGACTCTTAAGTTACATCATTGTTAGCGAAGAATGAGGGAGACCTGATCGAAGGGGTATAAATGGAGATAGGTAAAATAAAGGGGATATTAATAAGGGCTTGGGATGTTCTCAAGAGAGAACGCGCAGTAAAAGGGTTTAAATTAGGTAAGTTTAGTTTGAAAGGACAGGAAAATATTGGTTTGGAAAAAGGGTAGTTTATGGTGGAACTTACCTGTTGGGTTATTGAGGCTGGGACTTTGGGTAGTTTCAAATCTAGGTTGGATAAGTACATGAGTGGGAGGGGTTGGATTTGAGTGGGACTTTCACATCAGAGCTTATTTCTTGGGTGGCATTGAAAATTGGGTTGGGCAAATGTTTTGTTAGTGGGATGAATTGTAAAGGACCTGCCTAGTATGGGCCAGCAGGCCTCCTGCAGTGTTCCTCCTTTTCTTATGTTCTTATGTTCTTATGTCTGTTTAAAAGATTAGCCTAAATTTAGCAGTTTCTCAGGACAGTTATTGAAGAAATGGAATTCATTCAACGTTTCAGTGAAAAATCAGTCACCATCAGCAGTATATTTTTTCTAGAATGATCAATAAATATCCGGAGAAACTTGAAGTATGTTAGGGAAAAGGAAACAAGTGCAACTAATGTGACGTTTTATTGTGGCAACGTTTCGCTCTCAGGAAGTTTGTCAAGCTGTTCGCTCCTGGAGAGCGAAACGTTGCCACAGTAAAATGTCACTTCTTAGTTACACTTGTGTCCTTTTACCTAACATATTGTCGGTAATTCTACCAACATTAATACACACTTGAAGTCCGTCCTATCTGCTGTGAAGTATAATTCTTCAAGCTCAATCGTATTTATTATAGATTTATGGGTAAAGTGTAAACCTGTAGAGATCATATAGAACCTGGGGAATAGGAAGCAATCACTTCGACCCATGGAAAGGTAAGGCAGGTCAAATATCACCGAGAAGAATGACAAAATTAATCTTCTGTATAGGGGATCTCTCATGCAAACATAGGGACGCTGAATAAAAAAAATAATACGCCCCCCATCCTTTACCGACATCAAGGGGCTTCCTATGTGGCTACCTATAATAATAATTTCGTTATTGCAACTTCAGAATTACACTCGGTTACTTGGCGAACAGATTCCTAAGAAATCTGCGTCAGGAAACAAGTGTCTGTCTTGTTTCCTAACGAATCTTACCTAACTTTACCATGAGTTGTGTATCATTTTACCGTACTGCTACCGACACAGCTGTGGCTGCTGCTGCCGACACAGCTATGGCTGCTGCTACGAACACATCTGTGGCTGCTGCTACCAACACATCTGTGGCTGCTGCTAGCAGCACATCTGTAGCTGCTGCTAGCAACACATCTGTGGCTGCTGCTACCAGCACATCTGTGGCTGCTGCTACCAGCACATCTGTGGCTGCTGCTACGACCACATCTGTGGCTGCTTCTACCAGCACATCTGTGGCTGCTGCTACCAACACATCTGTGGCTGCTGCTACCAACACATCTGTGGCTACTGCTAGCAGCACATCTGTATACCAGCACATCTGTAGCTGCTGCTACCAGCACATCTGTGGCTGCTGCTACCAAACATTTTGTGGCTGCTGGCTACCAACACATCTGTGGCTGCTGCTACCAGCACATCTGTAGCTGCTGCTAACAACACATCTGTGGCTGCTGCTACCAGCACATCTGTGGCTGCTGCTACCAGCACATCTTTGGCTGCTGCTACCAGCACATCTGTGGCTGCTGCTACCAACACATCTGTGGCTGCTGCTACCAACACATCTGTGGCTACTGCTAGCAGCACATCTGTATACCAGCACATCTGTGGCTGCTGCTACCAGCACATCTGTGGCTGCTGCTACCAACACATCTGTGGCTGCTGCTACCAACACATCTGTGGCTGCTGCTACCAGCACATCTGTGGCTGCTGCTACCAGCACATCTGTGGCTGCTGCTACCAACACATCTGTGGCTGCTGCTACCAATACATCTGTGGCTGCTGCTACCAGCACATCTGTGACTGCTGCTACCAGCACATCTGTGGCTGCTGCTACTAGCACATCTGTGGCTGCTACTACCAGCACATCTGTGGCTGCTGCTAACAACACATCTGTGGCTGCTGCTACCAGCACATCTGTGGCTGCTGCTACCAGCACATCTTTGGCTGCTACCAGCACATCTGTGGCTGCTGCTACCAACACATCTGTGGCTGCTGCTACCAACATATTTGTGGCTACTGCTAGCAGCACATCTGTATACCAGCACATCTGTGGCTGCTGCTACCAGCACATCTGTGGCTGCTGCTACCAGCACATCTGTGGCTGCTGCTACCAGCACATCTGTGGCTGCTGCTACCAACACATCTGTGGCTGCTGCTACCAACACATCTGTGGCTGCTGCTGCCGCTATTGCTGCCATCGGTCTCTTCTCAATGCTGCGACTGCGTCCGCCACTGATGCTTCTGGTGCCACAAATACAAGTTCATAAAAAATGCAATCAGCACTAACACCAATATTGTGCCTCATTATACCAACAAAATCGGTAATTGCAGACCTAATGAATTAAAAACCGATCCACCCTTAAATCTAGTGTAAAGGAATTCTTTACAAATACTGCAACCAATCATACATAGGACAAATGGGTAGATAAAAAAAAAAAGAAAAGGGGTTT
>NC_069492.1:9945875-9966463 GCF_026875155.1 Cherax quadricarinatus | reverse complement strand
CAAAAAAGAAAAAAATATAAAGCAATATATTACATTTACTTTTACCCGAAAATAAGAAATAAAAATTATATAAAAGATAATAACATTATATATATACATAATAATCATTGTAACCCACTCAGGGGTTGCAACAGTTACCAATAACATATAGATTTTAGTCTAATTCACACAATTAATCTTCAAGTCATTTTCATTACGATGTTTTTATGCTCTCTCATATTACCGATCTCTCAACTAATCATTTTTTTTTCAATTGCTAATTGTTTCAAATCGACCTTTTCCTAAGTTATTAGCTCATCTGCTTTCTACAAGACTATTATCACGTGTTCCATTCTTCATTTAGTGGAGGCAGGAACCATACACTTTAGGACGAGGTATGATGACGCTCATGGAGCAGGGAGATAGGGGACCTAGTAGCGTTCAGTGAAGAGGCGGGGCCAGGAGCTGAGTCTCGACCCCTGCAACCACAATTAGGCGAGTACAATTAGGTGAATACACACACACAGTATGAACAACTTTTTGCTCAACGAAGGTCGGAACGTCACAATAAAAACCTGTCCAGCGATACGCGTCTTCTCTTCCAGAATGTTGACGGTAAACCATTTGGATCGTATTCATGTGTTTCGTGTGATGCGCTTTTGTTTTGATGTTGGTTTTGACTTGCCTTTTACCACTAACTCGTTTTTAACCCAGAATCTCTTATCCAGACGTTCTCGAATTCCCCCATATTCATTTTCCTAATTCTACTATTCCTTTGCATTTTATCAACGCTTTCTGCATGAACCATGGACTCGAGTGGGTGTAATTAAGAGGCAGGTCTGTCTGGCACTTAGGTAAGATTTGTCAGGAAACAGAACAAGGGTTTCCTAACGCGGTATATATTCTAGGTATATATTCTAGAGCTTAGCGAACTGAGGATAAAATCTCCATCACTCTCTCCGCTTAATGCCCCACACAGGTGAAGAGATTTACATAAATCTAAAGTAATCTCTTCTCCTGAGTAGGAATTTCTCCTTGCCTCCCGTGACTGGCAAGCCAATCAATCATCTTCTGTTGACTCCTTTCACTTTCCTAGTGAACAGCGTTCAGGAATTTTCCTTGACATGTAGTTTGGTAGTTCCTGTTTCCTCCTCACCTAGAATTACACACATGTGCCACATCTGGGTATCTTTAACCGAGTTGTTTGTCCATCCAGTGGCTTCATCAGTGCAATACAAGGACAGTGTGACAACTGTAAAAGTACATATAACAGACGAGGTAGTCAGTCTCTAAGCCTAGGTGATAAGCACTGTTGTCTTGAAGAATCTAAAGCACAGGCAAGAAGACAAAAGTGTATGTACCGGCGTGAGATGAGGGAGGTGCGGCGCACGAAGGCACTGTCACTGGTAGGAGAGATTCCCCAGTGGAAGTAGGTCATACCCAAGGGATGGGCCAGGAGTTAGCAAGAAGACTTTCTCTGTGCCAAGATCCATGATGTTGCTGTGTCTGACAAGTTGTATATATTTGGTATACAGTACAGATAAAATGAATTAGATACGTGTGCATCATCTGGGTGACTTCAATTTGTAAACGTTTCGCCATCCATAGTCTTCATCAATACAAGGACATGATGTGAAAGACGAGATAATCAGCCCCACTGCCTAGTTTGAGGACTAATCACCTCATCTTTTGTATGGATAGTTCTACAGTCTTCATATTATGCCCTTGTATTGTACTGATAAAGCCACTGGATGGCGAAACGTCTACAAATAAAGATGCCCAGATGTTGCACATGTCTCTAATTCTTCATCTTGTCTGTATTGTATACCATTCCTCTTCGTGTTTTCCTATCCAATGTCATTTCTTTCATGTACTGCTACCTAGGGTCACATTTTCCAGATACTCCTTCCTACCATTATTTACACCAGGTACTCCTTCCTAGCATTATAGTCTCCAGGTACTCCTTCCTATCATCAAATCCTCCAGGTACTACTTCCTAGCATCTAATCCTCCAGGTACTCCTACCTACTAATGTGAAAGACCTGGGAGTGATAATGTCAGAGGATCTCGCCCTCAAAGACCACAACAATGTATTTACCTCATCCGCTAGGAAAATGATGGGATGGATAATGAGAACCTTCAAAACTAGGGACGCCAAGCTCATGATGATTCTATTCAAATCGTTTGTTCTCTCTAGGCTGGAATATTGTTGTACACTAACTGCCCCTTTCAAGGCAAGCAAAACTGCTGACCTGGAGAATGTACCGAGAACTTTCACGGCACACATAAGTACGATAAAGCACCTATATAACTGGGAACGGCTGAAGTCCCTTGATTTTTATTCCCTGGAACGCAGGCGAGAAAGATACATGATAATATACACTAGGAAAATCCTTGAGGAGTTACCAAACTTGCACACGAGAATCACTCCCTACGACAGGAGATGCTGAGGGATTGATCACCTCATCATTTGTATATAGTTCTTATCTTCCAATTTTTTTTTTATTATCACACTGGCCGATTCCCACCAAGGCAGGGTGGCCCGAAAAAGAAAAACTTTCACCATCATTCACTCCATCACTGTCTTGCCAGAAGGGTGCTTTACACTACAGTTTTTAAACTGCAACATTAACACCCTTCCTTCAGAGTGCAGGCACTGTACTTCCCATCTCCAGGACTCAAGTCCGGCCTGCCGGTTTCCCTGAACCCCTTCATAAATGTTACTTTGCTCACACTCCAACAGCACGTCAAGTATTAAAAACCATTTGTCTCCATTCACTCCTATCAAAATCCTTGAATTTGTATAGATAAAGCCACATGCGTAATTTTCTTCATCATGATTTATATCACCCAGGCTGTTGGTGATAGCTTGTGGTGAGCTGGAAGAGCCAGGTTGTTGGTATTATCCCAGTTGAGTATTGAAATGAATACCTTTTAATATGAGTTCCGAGGGTTGTCTCAATAACCAGAACTCGGCCATGGGCCGAAGATACGTCTGTGCTAGCCTGGTTAACCAGGCTGTTGTCTCCACATTATACTAAGCACTCAGATTGATGCTGAGTACAGTACTACATACTCCCCATGAAACAGGTGTAGGTACATGCCCTTCCCTATGAGAAGTAGTTGTTAACCCCACCCTTTTCCCTCTTCCCCATGAAAAGATAATCATCCTCCCCATGAGAACTGTCACCCTCCCACGAGATCACCCATCCTCCCATGAACACATGCACATCTCCCCATTACCAGCTGGTCCACAATTCCAATGAGCATCCTATCACGCCTCCCCATGAGCAGCTGTCCCCATATACACTCCCAATGGGGAGGTGGCCACACCGCTAATCCCCGCACCCACCACCAAGCCCGACTTCGCTGGCTCACAAGGAAGTCTTTTCTAGTGGTGAATAGACAAGCTTGTGAAGTGCTTTTTATCCAGGCTTCTTCCTCTATTCTCACCGACAGACTTGTACCACCGAGCTGGTGTATGTAGGCGGTCGAGTCAATGGTTCCGGGTGGCCCTCGGGCTCGTTAACGGCCAGCAATCTCCGGGATTAGTGATTCCCCTTCCTGCCGGGGTTCGAGAGCCCTGTTTTACATTACCCCGATGAAATTGTTTATCGCGTTGGATACCTGTAGGGCATTTCATCATTTTCATTGCCATTTATAACCCTGAGGACTGATAAAGTTATTTTTTTATCGTGATACGTGTGAAGTGCGCGTTTAACGACTATTTCTATCATAACCCCTCACGGTCTCAATGCTAGTATAATATCAAAAACTATCTGCGCTGATTGTCAAAAACTCTGAGTATCTTTTATGGCCTAATTATGTCCTCCCATAGTTTCTTTTCCTCCTCCGTAGTCTTCAGGTTCAGTAGATTTTAGTTTCAACTCATAAATCCTTCCCTTCAACCCTGGAACTAGTCTTGTTGCAAATGGATGGGGCTAGGGGCGTTTTATTGGTTCTTCGGTGTATAAGTAGGTGTGATCAGGAAGGCGGGCTGCTAGGCCATAAGTGCTGGGGCACAAGGTATTAGTAGGTGGCCGGTCTACCAACATGTGGAGACCCTAAAAATTCTTGATTAACTAACGCTTTGAAAGGTAGTTCTGAGATTAGGCTACCCTGTTGCGTTATACTGCAGATTTAACGAACTCATGTGCATCTGTGGTAAAATGTTGGACGTGATGTTTGCGCCGTTCCACATCCATCTCCTTAAGAAAAATTTTAGTATCAACTCGCAACTTAAACTGTAGATGCCGTTCCGGTCGAACTCTCGTCCATCGCCCAATTTTCTCAGACTTTGCAGCTGCTGTGGATTTAACTCAAGTAACCGACACGTTTGGGGTCCATTTGCTCGGGTAGTATGTCCTGTAGCCTCCCGTCCTCACCGATCCCGTTCTCATACTTGTTAGTGTTACGTCCAACAAGGTGAAATTCAAGAGAGTACGAGTTACTAGAAGTGATCCTAGAACAAGGAGCAAACTCATAACAAACACTTTCCCATTCCTAAAGGTATTTGCACTTACCGTCGACAATGGCCTATAATCAGGTCAGTATGTATGGTCATTCATACCGTAGGAATTTACCACGTAATCACAGCTATGTTGGATCAGTGTGCAGCTGACGTCACTACCGACGCCGGGGAGACTATTTCGATCTTGATGGGCGACAGGGAAGATGGCTTGGCTCACTAATAAACAACTTCTGAGGTGAGACAGATTATCGGGATTGTCCTTTATTTTTTTTCATCACTACTCTGTTGATCTCTTGTCTGCGCCGGGGTCCTCTGGGGTATTCGACGATAAGAAACTTAGGAACTATTAAGGCGAAACGTTTTCAGGCACCAAAGAAATATTTAACTGTTGTACATGCGTGCTCTATATAGCTTCCTTAGGAGTACATGACAGAGTTATATTCAACACCTGTCCAAAAAGGAGCACTGCGACACAATGTGAACAGAGGACTTCGACAGCTTTATTTCCTGATCACTCTGTCGAGATGAGAAAGGGTGGATTTGAGAAGAACTACTTAGCATGGGCCAGTTAGGCTTGCCTAAAATACCTTCTAATTATTAACATTTTTTGCTTCTGCTACTACTTACTTAGTGGTCCCCAGCCTCTCTGTCGATTTTCTTTTAATATATACAGCCGTCGCCTTTGGCAGTATAACTTAGTCCCCCATTAACATGCTTTAGTTTCACATTGTTTCAGCAGACTAGAGCCAACTTCTCCAGCTGAGGCCTGTACCACCTCACAACTACTACTTCGAGTGTGAATGGACTGTTAATTAATAGTTTTATTTCCATTCTGCTTGGCCGCCCCCCTTCCTTAATATCGACTGGATGTGGAGTGCTGCTGTGAAAGGCGAAACGTAGGTGGGACTGATAGATAGCATAACTGTTCACATTTGCCTTCCTTATGAGTAGCGGAGGAAGTTAAGGAATTGAAGATTGAGAATGCAAGGAAAACACAAAATAGGATATTACGCCCGAAGAATTGTTTCTGGAAAAGATTAGAATGGAGAGTAGGTCGTTATGGACGGAAGCTAACTACACAGACACATAGAGCAACACAACTTGACGTGTACCTACATTATACTATCGACACAGACAGATATTACACACGTACGCAATTTAACCTTACAACAATGAGAACAATTTTATCCGTGACGCAAGATTCGTCTTTGTAGGACACTCAAAACTATACTCACTCATATTCTGACATGGAAACATCTTTGCACAAGAGTGCGAGCGCAGACATTTCTCCTTTGTGCGGCATGAGCAAGGCACTGAGACAAATGATCAAGAGAAAACAAAATCACTTCTCTTCTCGTGTGAAAGATAAAACATGTATATCCCCACGAGCACCTGGCATGCAGAAGACAAAAAAAAATCCAAGTCAGATTTCTGACTGTAATCTCAAATAATAGTTTGTTAAACTACCAACTCTCTTTCTGATGACAGACTAAGAACACAAAAGATGTGATCGCCATTGGCGACACTCACATGCTCCCTTGTGCAATGTCAAGATCATTTATCAACTATTTATTGATCCTTGCTAATTTGCTAAATACTAACTTACCCTACTCATGAACAGCTTAACACGAGAGCAGACGAATTAAAGAATGTGATAATCTTATTCGATTCAGCTGGGCGAGTGGGTTAACGTTGCTGGCCAGTTTAAGGACTTGCCTGTCAAGGGTTCAATCCAACCCATATCGGCGATTTAACTACCCATCTATCCTTCAAAAATAAAAATGCCGTCTTGATCTCAATATCTCTTATTAAGAAATTTCCTAGAATGAATCTTAGATTTGCCGTTGTTTTAGGACGTCGGCTGCTTTTCCCCATGATGGGCGGTGGCCCAAACTCGACACTTAGGAAATATTAACAATTATATTCATGGGGGCGCGCTAAACCCGTAGTGATTATAACGATTATGTGTGGTAGGGGGATGGAAGGTATTAGGCTGAGTTCCAGGGAACTGGAGTCAGAGATCAATTCCCTAGATCAAGAGCCCTTAACCCAGCGCCAAGGGGAGAAAAATATTACTATTATTCTGTTTTTTTTGTTCCCGTAGTTACTGCATGGGGGGGGGGGAGGCGTTGTTCATGTGAAAGTTGCATAGCTCCGTTGAACTTTTGCATCGTTAATGGTGCCAACTCGTTTGAGAAACAATATTCATTAAAATTTAACAACAAAAGAACATAAAATGGAGGAACACTCAGAAGGCCTACTGGCCCCAGGCTAGGCAGGGACCTCCACAAAACGACTACTACCCAAAGCTTCCCTAGAAACAACTCTAACCCAATGATTATTATACGATAAATGCAAATTTCGGCCAGTGTCCTGACTTTTGGGTCACCCTGTACTATCACTCTTACAGAGCAATACCCGCCAGATGACCTAAACTTCTGTAACCTCCTGTCCTTCACTTCTCTCTTCTGTACTTATTTTTGTTCTAAAGTCTTAGAGTACAAAATCACGAAAAACTAAACATTACATTGCTATTTTCGACACATCTTGAATTTTGCTATCCTAGCTGGTCCTTATTTTATGTGAAGACGTTGATGAGCTCAAAAAGGTGATGAAGTATAGAACAAAACTCCAAACTATAACTAAGGACCAAATTGTATTAAGAAACTTGAAATCACTTAATACGTTTTTACTCAAAAAAATGGCGACTGACAATATGATCTCGTTCATGGCATTTCCGAATGTGAATACAATTACACGAAATAGTGATCCTAACGACGCCAATGCGTGGAAGCTTAACGCGAATGTGGTTAATGGCTTTATCGTAGTTGTGGAGTCACCCGGAACTTTCCCACGCGCTTTAGTAGATTTGACCTCCCAAAGTTATTCAATCATTTACGTACCGCAGGGACTCGACATTAGATTGTACTAGGCACTGGCCGACCGTGTAGTGCTACCAGAATTCCGGTTGCGCTACCGAATATCTAACTGCTCACAAACCACCTCAGAACACTATCTTTAGAATAACTTGGGGCAACTGAACTGTGAGTGGCAGTAAGAGTAACAAGCAACTACAATTAATAGTACTAAACGGTAGTGTAGAAATTGTACCCGTTCTTCGACCATTCTCTTTTCCCAATCAATTTCCTGACCATTTTTTTCTGTGGGTATGGTTATATTTCCTCGATTTCATACACAGGAGTCGAAAACCTTTTGCATTAGTAGCCATTTCTCAACCATAAAGAATATTCACAGTTCTCAACTCGAAATAGACGAAGTCTTTGATCAGATAGATTCATAATAATAATTATAATCATGTGGGGAGCCTAAAACCCTAAGAATTAAAAGCGCATTTGCGGGGGGATGGAAGGAATTCAGGCTTAATTCAGGAAACACAAGCACAGATCCAATTACCAAGAATCAAGAGCCCTCACCATCGTCGAATAAACCTTCCTTGAGGGGACCTCTATCACAGAGGTTCATCATCTATCCGCAACAACACTTAACTCTCAATAAGAACTAAAAAACTTTTAATTTTTTAATGAAAGACAATTAAATATATAAGACAATCGTTAAATTTCTTTAAAAATCTATATAAGTAAAAAACAAATATCAAAAAGAGTAAATTACGTGGTTTAAAGTCTTAATACGTAAATTCCGCATTGCCCCTTATTGCGAGTACCACTGGAGTTCACGCTAGAACCCAAACCCCATGCAATTTCAATTATTTTTTCCCACTTGCTCCAAATGCAAATTTGATGTGTCGTCACGAGAACACAAACGAGGCTGCTATGGCCTCCAAAAAAAAAAAAAAAAAAAAAAAAAATAAAAAAAACGTGACTGGACCCACACCAATAACCCACACATAGGAGTGACGAAACTTAAGACGACGTTTCGGTTTTTTTCTACTTGGAGACCCTGCTAATTAACATGTTGGGGCTCTCCAATACACAGGTATTCCACCTGTGTTAGAAAACAAATAATATCGAGAAAAAAGCAAAAATATTTTCCTTTCCAAGACTTTTTCATTTCACTAAATAAATGTAACTAATTCATCACACAAGTTGTGAGAATTAGACACGTTGAAACTTTGGGAATCTTTACTGAAAGAGACATTTCGCCAGGGAAAACGTTTCCTCATTAAAAAGCTCCAAATGTCCCACCAGTCTCATTCTATCAACCGTTTTCTAACCCCCTCCCCCTTTATATTACAATGTCCAGGTTAACAACTCACTAACTCCTGATGTCCCTGTGTTCCCACAATCATTACACCATAGGACCTTCCTGTGTTCCCACAATCATTAACACCAAGGCCTGCTGTGTTTCCCACAATCATTACCACATAGACCTTCCTGTGTTCCCACAATCATTACCACCATAGACCTTCCTGTGTGTTCCCAACAATCCATTACCACCATAGACCTTCCATGTGTTCACCACAATCCATTACTCCATTAGAGCCTTCCTGTGTTCCACACAATCCTTACCACCATAGACCTTCCTGTGTTCCCAAAAACATTACACACCATAGACCTTCCTGTGTTCGCCACAATCATTACCACCATAAGACCTCCTGTGTCCCACAATCATTACCACCATGACATTCCCTGTGTTCCCACAATATTACCACCATAGACCTTCCTGTGTTCCACAATCATTACACCAAATAGACCTTCCTGTGTTTCCCACAATCATTACCATCATGTGTTCCCCACAATCAATACCACCATAGACCTTCCTGTGTTCGCCACAATCATTACCACCATAGACCGTTCCTTTGTTCCCACAATCATTACCACCATAGACCTTCCTTGTTCTGAACAACATTACCACCATAGACCTTCCTGTGTTCCCACAATCATTACCAACCATGTGTTCCCACAATCAGTACACAATAGACCTTCCTGTGTTCCCACCAATCATTACCAGCATAGACCTTCCTGTGTTCCCACAATCATTAACACCATAGACCCTTCCTGTGTTCCAACAATCATTACCACCATAGACCTTCCTGCGTTCACACAATCAATTACCACCATAGACCTCCCTGTATGTTTCCCACAATCAATACCACCATAGACCTTCCTGATGTTCCCGACACATTACCACCATAGACCTTTCTGTGTTCCCACAATCATTACCACCATAGTCCTTCCTGTGTTCCCACAATCAATTGCCACCATAGACCTCCATGTGTTCCGCACAATCATGCCACGCAAAGACCTTCCTGTGTTCCGCACAATCATTACTCACCATAGAACCTCCTGTTGTCCCACAATCATTACCACCATAGACTTCCCTGTTCCACAATCATTACCCCATAGACCTTCTCTGTGTTCCCACCAATCAATTACCACCATAGACCCTCCCTGTGTTTCCCACAATCATTACCACCATAGACCTCCCTGTGGTTCCCACAATCATTACGACCATAGACCTCCCTGTGATCCCACAATCGTTACCACCATAGACCTTCCTGAGTTCGCCACAATCATTACCACTATAGACCTTCTGTGTTCCACAATCATTACCACCATAGACCTTCCTGTGTTCCCACAATCAATTAACCACCATAGACTCTTCCTGTGTTCCGCACAATCATTACCACCTTAGACTTCATCTGTGTTCCCAACAATCATTACCACCAAGACCTTTTCTGTGTTCCCACAATCATTACCACCATAGACTTTCCTGTGTTCCACAATCATTACCACCATAGACCTTCCTGTTGTTCCCAACAATCATTACCACCATAGACCTTCCTGTGTTCCCACAATCATTACCACCAAGACCTCCTGTGTTCCCACAATCATTACCACCAAGACCTCCCGGTGTTTCCCACCCAATCATTAACCACCATAACGCTTCCTGTGTTCCCACAATCTTTAACCACCATATACCTATACCTGTTATTCCCACAATCATTACCACCATAGACTTCCTGTGTTCCCACAATCATGTACCACCATAGAGCCTTCCTGTGTTCCCCGCAATCATTTACCACCATAGGACCTGTCCAGTGTTCCCGCATAATCCTTACCAACATAGACCTTCCTGTGTTCCCACAATCCTTACCACCATAGACCTTCCTGTGTTCCCACAATCATTACCACCCCATAGATTTCCTGTGTTCCATAAACAATCATACCACCATAGACCTTCCTGTGTTTCCCACAATCATTACCACCATAGACCTTTCTCTGTGTTTCCCACAAACATTCCACCAAAGACCTTCTTGTTTTCCCACAAACATTACCACCATAGACCTTCCTGTGTTCCACAATCATTACCACATAGACCATCCCTGTGTTCCCACAATCATTACCACCATAGACCTTCCTGTGTTCCCACAATCATTACCCACCATAGACCTCCCTTGTTCCCACAATCGATTACCACCATCGACCTTCCTGTGTTCCCACAATCATTTACCACATAGACCATTCCTGTGTTCCCACAATCATTACCACCATAGACCATCCTGTGTTCCACAATCATTACCAACATAGACCTTCCTGTGTACCGCACAATCATTACCACCAATGACCTTTCCTGATTTCCCACAATCATTATCCAGGCCCGCCCCCCCGGGGGGGGGGGGGGGGGGGGGGTGGGGGGGGGGGGGGGGGGGGGGGGACCCGCACTGTGTGTGGGGGAGCGAAATTTTTTGTTGGTTGAAAAAGAAAGGGGGAAAAGAATGAAAAAAAAGGGGGGGGGGGGGGGGGGGGGGGGGGGGGGGAAAAAAAAAAAAGGGGGTTGGGTTTTTGTTGAAAAAGTAATGTGTAAGGAAGGGTGATATAATTATGGTAATAATGTTAAGAAGGGGAAATATTGATTGTATAATGTGTAAGGAGGGTGGGGGGGGGAAAAATTGAATGTAATCAATTGTAAGGAAAGTGGTAAAATATATTGAAAAAATTTAATATGTGTGAAATCAATATGACCAAATAGACCTCATGTTTCCCACAAATCTTGACCAAATAGACCTTCCTGTGTGTCCCACAATCATTACCACCATAGACCTTCCTGTGTTCCCACAATCATTACCACCATAGACCTTCCTGTGTCCCACAATCAATACACCATAGACCTCCAGTGTTTCCCACAATCATTACCACCATAGACCTTCCTTGAGTTCCCAAAATCATTACCACCATAGTCCTTCCTGTGTTCCTAACAATCATTACCACCATAGACCTTCCTGTGTTCCCACAATCATTACCACCATAGACCTTCTGTGTTCCACAATCATTAACCACCATAGACCTTCCGTGTTCCCACAATTCATTACCACCATAAAGACCTTCCTGTGTTCCCACAATCGATGTACCACCATAGACCTTCCTGTTTCCCACAATCATTACCACCATAGACCACTGTGTTTCCACAATCATTACCACCATAGACTTCCCTGTGTTCCCCACAATCATTACCACCATAGACCTTCCTGTGTTTCCACAATCATTACCACCATAGACCTTCCTGTGTTCCCACACTCATTACACACAATAGACTTCCTGTGTTCCCACCATCATTACCACCATAGACCTTCCCTGTGTTCTCCTCACAATCATTACCACCATAGACCTCCCTGTTTTTTGCCCACAATCATTACCACCATAGACCTTCCTAGTGTTCCCACAATCATTACCACCATAGACCTTCCTTCCTGTGTTCCCACAATCATTACCACCATAGACCTTCCGTGTTCCCACAATCATTAACCACCATAGAACCTTCCTGGTGTTCCCACAATCATTACCACCATAGACGCTTCCTGTGTTCCCACAATTCATTACCACCATAGAATTCGTGGTGTTCCCGCAATCATTACCACCATAGACCTCCTGTGTTCCCAGAAGGGGGGGGGAAAAAAAAAAAATTGGGGGTTTTGGGGTTATATATATATATATATAGTGTGTATATAATAATTTGTTTTTTTTTTTTTTTTTTTTTTTTTTTTTTTTTTTTTTGTGGGGGGGGATTGATGGGTAATATTGTGGGTAAGAAGGGAAATTTGATGGTAATAATGTGTAAGGAAGGGGAATATGTGTAATAATGTTAAGGAAGGGGGGGAAATATTGATGGTAATAATGTTAAGGAAGGGGGGAAATATTGAGGTAATAATGTGTAAGGAAGGGGGGAATATTATGGTATAATGTGTAAGAAGGGGGAACTATGATGGTAATAATGTTAATAAGGGTAAGTTATGATGTAAAATGTGTAATTAAGGGGTATATATAGATTGGTATAATTTGTAAGGAGGGGGAAAATAGATTTAAAAAATAGGTGTTAAAAATATAATTAAAAAATAGACATTACGGTGTGGAAAAAATTAATTAAAACATAGTCATTCCTGTGTTCCCACAATCATTACCACCATAGACCTTCCTGGTCCCACAAATCATTACCACCATAGACCTTTCAGTGTTCCAACAATCATTACCACCATTGACCTTCCTGTGTTCCACAATCATTAACCACCATAGACCTTCTGTGTTCCCCATCAATCATGTACCACCATAGACCTTCCTGTGTTCCACAATCATTACCACCATAGACCTTCCTGTGTTCCCACAATCATTACCACCATATACGCTTCCCGTGTTCCCACAATCATTACCACCATTGACCTTCCTGTGTTCCCACAATCATTACACCATAGACCTTCCTGTGTTCCCACAATCATTACCACCCATAGACCTTCCTGTGTTCCCAACAATCATTACCACCATAGACCTTCCTGGTTCCAAATCATTACCACCATAGACCTTCCTGTGTTCCCACAATCATTACCACCATAGACCTTCCCGTGTTCCACAATCTTACCACCATAGACTTCCTGTGTCACCACAATGCATTACCACCATAGACCTCCCTGTGTTTCACACACCACATTTTCTACCATATCTTTCCCTGTGTTCCTCACAATCATTACCACCATAGACCTCCCTGTGTTCACACACTCATTACTATCATAGTCTTCCCTGTGTTCCCACTCTCATTACCACCATAGTCCTCCATGTGTTTTCACTCATTACCACCATAGGTCTTTAGCATTGCCATTCTCTATAATCTACCAGTAAACTCAGCCTCCCGCACTCTACCTATCCAGTCAACTTTACATATTCCGGTATACACGTTATTACAATATGGTGTACATGGTTGTACAATATTTTCAAACGGGTTTTGTAATTGTACGTCATGGGTACTGTCCATTTTCCACTGTCATTTATCACTGTCCATTTTTCACGTGTCATTTTCCCACTGCTGTTTAATCACAAAACTAGAACTCAATATTACAGTATCGCCTTGAAACAAACGTACGGAACTTAGAAACACCGTCACAAAGTTTATTATTACTGTTACACAACAAACACTAAGTTGGTTGGGTAATGGAGTTTAAAGCCTATCGACTATACGAGTCATTTAGGCAACACGATAAACTTTTCCTCCACCAGGAATGAATACATTAATGCCTTAATGTTTTAAAATGAAATTCTCACAGATATACGTCCGAGAAGGTATATAACTGTGTAAGGATCGTGCGACACTGTCACACAGAATGTGACTGACTCCCCAAGTAGGGAAGTCTCGCTCTCAGTTTGACGTTGTGGAATTGCATTGTTTGAGTCCAATCAAATTTTTTAGCTAGTGTTCAAAAAGGTTAGACAAATCTCTCCTCTGCTTTTTCTAATTAAGTTAGTTTTTATTTCTACAACTAACATGTACTAGTTATAGCAGACCTAGGTGACATCAATGACAATACTACACAAAAGCCGCTTATGCAGAGAATTTCCTAGCAATTAGCTCAATTTTGTCCATAAATATATTATAGTAAAAAAGAAGCTGCTAAAACTACAAGGTCATACATCACGCGGGTAGGGGAAGGATGCAGGGGTAATGAGGTAGCAAGAGGGAGAGGGATAATCATTAGATCATGCGTACAGCGGGCAGTGAGGATAGTGCTGGGTAGAGGGGAGCAGAGATTTGCGGTAGAAAGGGCCGTGAGAAGGTACTAAAGGCAATCAATATCAGAGTTTGTGCAGTAAATCAGTTTGCACTCAAAATGTCAGTGAGAGAGTTGGGTTAAAGGCGGGTCCGTTAGCAAGAAGGGAAAGGTAAAGTAAAGGCAGTAGAGCAGTACAACACTAGAGGTAAATTCTGCGTCTGGTGATAGAGTGGCCAGTCCAACAGAATGTGGCTAACTAATTGGGACCCTGACAATTCTCACAGAGAGGACCAGGGCGCCTCTCCATGAGATACCCTGAGTAAGACGAGTGAGGACGATGTCGAAGCTGGAAGAGCATAGTCTCTCCAACCTCGCCACTGATAAGAAGACAGCCAAAAATCTATACTCGTTTTAATAGCATGTAGTATATTATAGGGTGCACATCAAACAGCGTTGTTACCAACGGTGCGAAGGTGGGTCGCAATGTCAGCATAGATTGCTGACCCCTGTGTGTACAGCATATCATATTACCATCCATGGCTTTATATAGAAGACCCCTTAGGCCTGTGACTGTATGACGTCACGGGATGCAGCTTGAGTTGTGAGGCGAGCTACCTCGGCCTCAGTCGCGTTTGACATAGCGAGGACAAGGCAGAGGCTGAGCTCCATCAACCCATTACCAGAGTCTGAAATATACGTTACCATCCACCACCAAGTGTGTCCTACCTTTCACCCTCGATATCTCCTTTTAAGAACCCTACGATAGCAATTCACAGCAAAAAAGTCTGTGTATGGAACGCCTCTATATATAACTGGGAGGATTTGTCTGCTGACCGTGCAGGCAAGTGTCTGTTTCATTGCACTGTATGTCAACAATGACCAAGGACCCTGTTTTACTAGAGATGAAGTAACCAAAAGTGGATACGAAGAATCCCCAAGGGATGAGAGTACAGCACTCAGGGAGTCTGAAACGTCCACAAATGGTGACAGGCGTAAGATGCAATGTGGGTAAGCTATAGTAACTAAAAATTTAAAACAAGTGCTATGGAGACCAATTGGAAACACGGTTGACGCGTATGTTTTAAAAGGAACTGCAATGAGTGACAGTCATGCGCCCTGCACAAGCTATAAGCAAAGTCATCAACATAAAGCGATGACTCAAATACCTGGATATAAGAAGAGAGGGCCAGTCAATAAAGCAAGGAGAAAAGTTTGTGCTCAGAACGACATCCCTTTTTGGACAACTTCAGCTGTGCAAAATCTGGGAAAGCATATTATTACCCGGACATGAAATGTCCTTCAGTTAAGAAGTTCTAAGGAAAAATGGTAGATTTTGCCTCGAATGCCTAAGGATGGCCTGGGACCAAGATAATTAAACCTTCAAGTAGCGTTCAAATGCCTTCTCAAGGACAAAAAGATGCGATAACTGAGTAGTTATAGGTCAAAGGCATTACGGACATACTACTAAGCGTAGTAAGGTGACAATGGTAGAACACCTTACGGCAGCCATATTGATTAAGTGTAGAGACTGGTGTGCGTCCTAATACCAGCATCAAATGTCTATTTACCAGATGTTTACATCACCTTGCAAACTGCACTTGGTAAAACAATGGACCGGATAGTGGGAGCATAAGTCACGGAAGCACCTGTTTCGGATAGGTAGTACATGGCAGATTTCCACAGATGGGAAAGAACTTCCTGTGACCAAATAAGATTAAAGAGTCGTAAGAGGACTGCACACGATATGACTGCCGTCAGCCCAGCTGCCGATATCGGTAAGCAGATAGTGTTGCTCTCCAGTTCCAGAATGTAAAAGGCACATTTCTAAAAATCTCTCTGATAGAAAGAAATGTTCAGAGGCTATAACTCTCTGGTAGACTTTGAGGAACTAAACAAGGGGCTAGATATGAAGTCGCAGAGAAATGCAGACAAGATGATTACCATTTCAGTGGCAAACATCAAGAGGTTTCCTATGTCTGATACAGGCACCCAGAGAACGGACGGAATCGGGAGAGTATATTACCACTCAGTTTACGTACTTTTTCCCAGACTGCACTCAGAGGAAGCACAAGTAACGGTAGAACCATAATCCCTCCAGTAAGTGCGTTTAGCGTCATGGATGACATGGCGAACGACCGCCCTCTTCTGCTTAAAATCAGGAGTCTCTCTGTGGTTCTACTGTACCGGTACCTGCCCCACCCAGCGCGCTTCAAACGTGCTTCCCGGGTACAAGCAGCAGGCCACCAAGGCACGCAATTCTAACATTCTACTCAAGATTGATAGACTGATCACATCGACTCAAGGCTGAGGGTGACGTGTACTTAGCTCAGTGGTTACGTGTACTTAGCAGTGGTGACGTGTACTTAGTTCAGTGGTGACGTGTACTTAGCTCTGTGAAGATCTGTTTGCGCGCTCTCTACGAATTGAAGCAAGATGCCCTCCGTCGAGCAACTTTACCAACTGCTTAAGGAAGAATTGAGGATGACGAAGATGGAGATTCGGCGACTGACCAAGGAAAACAATAAGATTCGTAGTAGTCCTCCTGTTTTGAGTCCTCAGGTCAAGAAAGGAAACTGGTCAGTGGCTGGACAGCAGGAACGAAGTTGACGATCAAGAAGACGAATGGAAAGGTAGAAACGATGAAGAAGAAAGAGACTGCCGTGGAAACTGTTGTGGAAACATCTAATACATTCTCAGTGCTACCCGACGAATGTGAGTCGACTACTGGGAACGTCACAACAAACGACACCAAGGAAGGTAAGAATATTGTTGTTGTTGGGGATAGCCAAGTTAGGTATATGGATAGGGCGTTCTGCTTGAAGGACAGGAAGTAGGAGACAGAGGTTTGCTTTCCTGGGGCTGGGATGGTGGATATTGTTAGCCGTCTGGATGACATCATGAGAGGTAATGGGAGCAATCCTATTATCTGTCTCAGTGCTGGAGGCAACGATATTGGCAGACGTAGGAGTGAAGACCTGATTAGCAGGTATAGGTCAGCAATAGAAATAATTAGGAGGAAGGTGGGAACCCTGCCATATGTGGTATTTTGCCAAGGAGAGAGTTGGAAATGAATGGTTTCCAGGGCAATTGGTGTCAATTGCTAGCTGGACAAATACTGTAAGGAAAATGCGGTAACATTCATTGACAACTGGGACCTCTTCTATGGCAGAAATGACATGTATGCCAGGGATGGGGTTCACTTATCTAGGTCTGGGTGGGAGCACTGGCAACTGCAGTGGAGGGAGCTGTTAGGACTTTAACTAGGAATAGTTAGTGGTATGGGTTTTGGCAAGAAAACAGTGAAGTCCCAGTGTAGTAATATTATGAGTTCTAGGGGAACTAGTAATAAGCAGAACGAGGTAGATATTGAAAAGCCAGTGACACTGGGTGATAAGGACAGTAATAGGTTTAGTAGAAAAACAGAAATGAGCAGGAAGGGTAAAGAGAAAGGAGAGTCTTTCAATGTTTATTATGCTAATAGCCGTGGTGCTAGGAATAAGGTGGATGAGTTGAGATTAGTTGCTAGTGCAGGTAACATTGATGTATTTGCCTTAACTGAGACGTGTTTAATTAAAAGTCGGGACATGCCTGGGAATGTCACATTCAGGGTTTTAAATTGTTCCAAGTAGATAAAGTATCGGGAAGGGGGGTGGGGTGGCATTGTATGTCCGAGATCGCTTGAACTGTTGCATTAAAACGGGTATTAAGTCTGAAGTAAAACATACAGAGTCTGTTTGAATAGAATTTTCAGAGGGGCATAAAAAACTGATTTTAGGAGTGATATACCGTCCCCAAACTTAGATAGGACCAAGAGAGACTACTGTGGGGGAAACTGTTAAGGCCACAAGGCACGATAATGTAGTAATTCTAGGAGACTTTAACTTTAGTCATATTGATTGGAATTTCTTGACTGGGAATTTAGAATCATACGACTTCTTAGTAGTAGTTCAGGATTGTTTTTTGAAGCAGTTTGTGACAGAACCTGAAAGGGGGAAATAACCTGCTTGACTTAGTTCTGGCAAACAATGAATCCCTTGTTAATAATTTAGAAATTTCAGAGGAACTGGTGCTAGCGACCACAAATCAATTACATTTAGCATGAATGGAAGTACGATAGTAGCGATAACTCGGTAACAGTCCCAGATTTTCGCTTAGCAGATTACGATGGGCTTAGAGAACACTTATCATCTGTTGACTGGGGTAACGAAGAGAGCTATCAATATGACAGTTTTCTGAACACTATACATACTGCTCAAAGAACGTTTATCCCGTATAAAGAAATTAGATCAAATAGAAATGACCCAAAATGGATGAATAATAGGCTCAAATATCTACTAGGGCATAAGAAAGGAATTTATAGGCGTATCAAAAGAGGTGAGCGTCATCTTATGAATCAGTATATTGATATTAAGAGGGACATTAAAAAGGGGATAAGAAAAGCTAAAAAGGACTATGAAATTAAAGTTGCTAGGGATTCTAAAACTAACCCAAAAAGTTTTTTCCAGGTCTAAAGAACAAAAGTTAGAGATATGATAGGTCCCCTTAAAAATAACTATGGGCATCTTACTGACAAAGAGAATGTAATGTGCTCGATTTAAAATAATTATTTTCGCTCGGTTTTTACACAGGAAGACACTAACAATATTCCAGTAATTAATTTTTATAGTGGGCTAGAAGATAAATTATGTAACATCACAGTCACTAGTGAAATGGTTTCGAAGCAGATAGACAGACTGACGCAAAATAAGTCGTCGGGTCCTGATGAGGTTTTTTCAAGGGTTCTTATGGAATGCAAAATGGAACTCTGTGAACCATTAATTAATATTTTTAATTTATCTCTTCAAACAGGTGTAGAGTCTGATATGTAGAAGATGGCTAATGTAATTCCTATTTTTAAAACAGGGGACAAGTCGTTACCGTCAAATTACCGCCCAATAAGCCTGACCTCAATTGTAGGCAAATTACTAGAGCCAATTATAGCTCAGTTTATAAGAAGCCATCTCGATAAGCATAGCTTGATTAATGATACTCAGCATGGATTCACAAGAGGCCGGTCTTGTCTAACTAATTTATTAACTTTCTTCAGTAAAGCTTTTGAGGCTGTTGACCACGATAAAGAGTTTGATGTTATTTACTTAGATTTTAGTAAGGCTTTTGATAGAGTTCCGCACCAAAGAAAGTGGCAGCTAATGGCATTGGGGGAAAAGTGCTCTCATGGATCGAGTCATGGCTCACAGACAGGAAGCAGAGAGTGTCCATAAATGGGGTTAAATCCGAGTGGGAATCTGTAACAAGTGGCGTTCCACATGGATCAGTCTTGGGCCCGTTGTTGTTTATAATATATATCAATGACCTTGATGAGAGAATTACTAATGATATGAGCAAATTCGCAGATGACACAAAGATAGGTAGGATAATTGATTCAAACGTAGACGTTAGGGAACTTCAGGAGGATTTAAACAAACTATATTCTTGGTCAGAAAAGTGGCAGATGCAGTTCAATGTAGATAAATGCAAGGTTCTGAAGCTCGGGAGTGTCCATAACCCTAGCACTTATAAGTTAAATGAATGTAGAATTTAGCCATACAGATGCGAAAAGACTTGGGTTATGGTGAGCAGCAACCTTAAACCAAGACAGCAATGCCTAAGCGTACGTAATCAGGCAAATAGATTACTGGGATTTATACCAAGAAGTGTAAACAACAGAAGTCCAGAGGTCATACTGCAACTTTGTACATCATTAGTAAGACCTCACCTAGATAATGCAGCTCAATTCTGGTCTCCATATTACAGAATGGACATAAATTCGTTAGAAAACATTCAGCGTAAGATGACTAAATTAATACATAGCATTAGAAATCTTCCTTATGAAGAAAGATTGAAGACTCTTAAGTTACATTCACTTGTTAGACGAAGAATGAAGTGTGTAAGTGGAAGATAGGTATTAATAAAGGGGATATTAATAAGGTCTTGAGGATATCTCTCCAAGAGAGAACCGCATTAATGGGTTTAAATTAGATAAGTTTAGAATTAGATAGGACATAGGAAAGTATTGGTTTGAAAAAGGGTAGTTGATGAGTGGAACAGCTACCTAGTTGGGTTATTGAGGCTAGGACTTTGGGTAGTTTCAAATTTAGGTTGGATAAGTACATGAGTGGGGGGGGTGGATTTGGTGGGGTTTTCCCC
>NC_069492.1:9845666-9945375 GCF_026875155.1 Cherax quadricarinatus | reverse complement strand
TTTTGGTGCCTTTGTTGCTCGGAAGATACGACTTGGTGGGGGCGACGCCGCCACGCTTCTCGTACCCTTTTTTAAATTATAGCAATACTCTCTAGCATGTCCTTTTCTGTTACAATAGGTACATTTAACTTTCTTCTTCTCGATATCAGATTTCTGTCTAGCCACAGAGACAGATACAGGATTGTGAGTTTTCCTGGTAAAGGTACAAGAAGTTACAGTAGCAGGTACATCAGGCCGGCAATGAGCAGCTGATTTAGGTTGCCAACTTCTAGGACAATTTTTAGTTACCTTGTTTCTCTGTGTTTTAGTACATACAAGTTTGTGAGAAATCTCGTAATTGTCTGCTAATGCTGCAGTTTCCAGAATATCCGAGGTAGTATGATCAATCAGATATTCTTGTATGTCAGCACACATACAGTTGTTAAACTCTTCGTGTAGTAACAACTGAACTAGACTGTCGTAGTTGTTACATTTCGCAGACCTACACCACCTCTCAAATGCAACTTTTTTCTCACAAGCAAACTCTACACAAGTTTGATCTTGTCGTCGTTGTAATGTACGAAATGCATGTTGATAACTTACAGGCAACAAGTTATATGTCTCTAGAATAGTTTGTTTGACAGTGTCATAACTAATGTACTTGGCAAATGGTAAAGCTGCAGTACAAGTTTGAGTTCTTCCTGTCAAAGCTGTGTGCAACAAGGTAGCCAAGTGCTTACGTGGCCAGTTCATAGCACGTGCCTGGTTCTCAAACACATCAAAATAGGTGTCTAAGTCACTTTCAAAAAACTTAAGAACCATGGATGCAGCTTTCTGCACATTAAATGTGTCCTGTGATCTATCAGTCTGTTGTCTTCCCAGACGTACATTTTCTCTCTGGAAATCTTCTTCGTTCAATTTCCTCTGTGCCTCTATTTGTGCAGTCTGCAACATAATAAGGCGTTCAAACCTCTCAAACTCTTCCTGAGAGATAGGACCAGTGGGTAATGGAGGAGTAAGGAATCTAACATGGTCTGGACGGTCCTTAGGTCGGGTACATCGCCCAACCGTCCCTAGAGAGTCTAGATCTGGTCTAGGATAAGTAGATACAGGTGTAGCATACACATATGAGGCTGCATCATACTACCAGCTAAACTCTGTACTATTGTATCAGTGAGGTGGGAAGGTGTGAGCGGAGATTCACTAGGCTCAGACACTTCTGCTGTAGTTGCTCTTTCTTCTAAGTAATCAAATAGAGTCATACTTCCTAATTGTGACACTAGGCTTTCTGAATCTGAATCATAATCAGACATCTCTGTATGAGCAGGAAACAATATATCTTTAATTAATGCTCTGACAGTTTCTGCGGTGTAATTCCTGTTATACGTCACACCGAGATATTTGGCTACTCGCCAACACATCCGAAGTTTTAATGTACTTAACTCAGACAAAGTCAGAGTATCAATTAACTGTTTCACTATGACATACATCATGAAAACAAGTGTACTACGAGAGAGTGATTATGGGAAACTATAATCCTAATAGGAATTTTAGTGGTCATCTTAGAGCTAGAACTCATAATCAGTATTTCCATCTCCTTGGATCAAGAGACTCAGGTACATACGTCCACCTGGTATGCTGTACAAGACTAAACTCAAAGTGTTCAGATTAGGAAAGTACTCAAAGTGTTTGATTAACTATGGTCAAACTGGACAATTTCTCCAACACCTTGGATCAAGAAGATCCAGGACAGGCCCCCATTTGTTACAAAAAACGCGATTCTAAAAGCTTAGAGATCTCCAGTGAATACTAGAAAGGACTGTCCTTCTAGCATCCTGCCTGTTACTGGGTTTTCGTAACAATTAGTCAGTATCCTTGTCCAATTATCCATTAGAATTCAATAGGATTCAATAGTGCTTCGGGATTACAACTGGTAGTCTAAAATAGAGAAAATAAAAAATTTAAAAAATTTATTATCATGTTAGGGTATATCAAATTTTAAATTAAATTAATCACTGTAATCAAAATTTTTAATCACCTTTTATGTGGGGGTTTGGGGGTTTGGAGTTGTTTTTTTAAAAAAAGGTTTTTTTGGGGGAATTGGTTTGGGGGTTGTTTGTCCGGGGGTTTTTTAAAAGGGTTTTTTGGGGGGGTTTTTTTTTGTGGGGGTTTGGTTGGGGTTTTTTGGGGAAAAAGGTGGTTTTGTTTTGTTTTGGTGTTGGGGTGTTTGGGTTTTTGGGGGGTTTTTGGTTTTGGGTTTTTTTTTTTTGGTGAGGGGGTTTTTGGTTTTGGTGGGATTAAAAAGTGGGGGTTTGGTTTGTTTTGGTTGGTTTTTTTGGTGGTGGGGGTTTTTTGGTTGCTTGGTTAGGTGGGGGGTGTTTCTGGGGGTGTTGGGGTTTTTGTTTGGTTTTGCCCCTTTTTGTTTTGGGGTTTGGGTTTGGTGTTTTAAAAAAAAAAATTTTTTTTTTTTTTGGGTTTTTAAAAAAAAAAAATTTTTTGTTTTTTTTTCGGTGGTTTGTGGAAATGAGTGGGTGGGGTTTAGTCCCGTGAAGGTAGGTAGGGTAAAAATGATACGGCCGTGGAAAGGGTTTGGGTTTTAAATTTGGATGGGTGATACACAAGGGGCAGTGTGAGGGGAAGTGCCCGCAACCCAGCCCGTGGGGGGGGGGACCTTGGGTCGTCAAGTCAGTGGGCCTTGGAGTGAGAGCGGTGGGCTCAGCCCCCACTGAATGGGTGAGGTACAGGGCGCACCTAAAATGCGCGAAATTAAATAGTCAGAGCAGACGTTGGGCTGTGTGTTTTTGACAGTACGGTGTCTACATTTGTCGGCCCGCACCTCGGTCGTCCCGACCGAAAATATGGTGGGCCATGGTAAAAGGAATTACGTACACTAGTCCCCCAGAGGGGACTGGCTTTGCTCACAGTAAATAAAAAATGGAATAAAAATGCAACGGGAAAAAAAAAAACTCTCCGCCCGGGGGGAAGAGAAAACGGGTTTCCCCCGCGCGTTCATGGGGGAGGGGTCCGGAGACTCAGCATGTAACAAAAAATCTTTATATAAGGTTTCGCAGGGTTTAAACATCAGTTGACCACTCGTTACGAAGTTGTTGCACCTCAACTGAAAACAAGACTGACAGTAGCTTTTCCCAAAAGGTTTGAATGGACTCAAGGGCAGCACTGCCGACCGTAATACAGGCTTTTTTTTTTTTTTGTTTTTTTAAAAAAACAGGGGGTGAAATCCTACAATAATACTACATCCATGGAATTTATTCCTCGGGGGCCCCTTCTAAAGTATTTACTAATTACATGAGGGTCCACCCTGACTCCATTAAGACTAGCTATACATGTGTGTGCTTTTTATACCATTTCTGCAAGCAAAAAAAATTGCAAAAATCGTGGGTCGGACAAGTCAGTGGGTTTCGTAATGTCACAAAATGTACTGTTGCCCTGGGTCGAAAGAAAAGTAGGGCCTTACGGGGCCCCGTCTTCATACAGTAGTAGTGGGAAAAGGGATGAGGGTTGCCCCTGCATTGTCTGTTGTGGCTTTAAAAAGCAGGCCCCCAGCTCTGTTCAGCGCCATGGTCACATACTTATGTGATTAAGGGGCTTCCTTTAGTTCCCGTTAAGAATCTCCCCCTCCCAAAAACTTTTTTGCCACGGAGCTGTGTAGGGGAACGGTAAGGCCCACAAACTTTTGGGAAAGTTTGTGCTCCGGGGGTGTGACTGGGTTGGCAACATAATTTGCAACCGGGTTTCCCACTTTGTTTCTTGGTGGGGATTGCGCTCAGGTAAACCTATAGTAGTTTTTCAAAAGGTTCTCTCGTCCCCGTGGAAAAAAGTTGCATTGTCCCTTTTTTTACACGGGGGTTTTCGTGTTGTAAGTAGGTCTTGGTGGAGAAAAACAGAATTTTTTTTTTTGGAAACGCTTGTCTACCCTACAAAGCAAAATGAGGTGCTCACCGATCGAGTGTTGAGGGGGGGAAATTTAAGTACATGAAATCTGGGATACCCTATCCATGTAGTACAATTTGGGTTTAAACGGTTACCTGGACCTCCGGATTTTGCGATTTGTACGTTCCAAGACCTTTATGCAGGGTGGCGTGGAGTTACTGGCGCTTGGGAATTTTGAATTGGAGCAAAGACCTGATTATGCCATTTAAAACCAGACCATTGTCTGACAAAAGGACAGTGGGAAGTAGACGAAGAAAAAGCTAGGAAAGCAATGCGCCCGTTTCGGCGGTTTTTTCAGGAATGGGTACTAATTACTGTACGTGTCAAGTTATTACCATTACAAGCAGGTGCTTATTTCCCTTTTTCCCGAGGGCGAGATTTGTACAGGTCGACAGAAGTTTCCCCCAGGGCTCCTTTGTAATGGGATATTTAGAATGGGGTTAGGACCTTTTAATGGTACCTGGTGCTGTAGGAAAAAAACACATGGTGTACATGCTTGGCAAGTCCGCTGCCATTTAGGCAAGAAATATTTCATTCGTCCCGTTTGATACTGCGGTCCTTTCCCGGGGGCGTACACCTGGGACATTGGGATAACCTAAGAGAAAAGTGGTATCTGGACTCTGGTATCACCAGTTGGTATATGGTTCTCCCGGGGCCCACTAGTGTGCAACACGGCACAGTACTCCTTGGTTGACCCCCAAAACCTTAGTGGAACGGGAGATTGCCTGTAAGTCAAGTCCCCTTGGTCGGGGAAACAAAGGACTGGAGACCACCGGGGCCCGTCGTTGGGCTCCCCGGATCCTCAAAGAAAAAAAAATGCGAACTCAGAATGCTATACCCTCGAGGGCATCAGCTAAACATTTTGTTCCCGGGGCCTAGAAAATTTAGGGTTTAGTATTAAAATGAGCGACCACGAGATGTTTTCCCGAGGGGTTTTTTTAAAAAAAAAAGGGGCCCAAAAAGGGAAAAATGTTTGGTTTAAATCTTGATAGGTAAGATAGTGATATCCGAAAATGACTCGGGGGCCCATCAATGGCAAAAGCTTCAGCTCTTCCTGATTAATTGACTTCTGCTTTAGTAAGGACACGGCTCCCTAGTAATAGGCTGTTGCTTACCTTAGTTTCCCTGTGACAAGACTGCCCCGATCCCAACTTTGCGGATCATCAAGGTAAACCCTTGGTGAAATCGGGGAAAATCAAAGGGTTTGGGGGGCGATGTTAACTTGTTTTAAGAATGAAAAAAAGCTCGTTCCTGATCACAAGTCCATAAAAAGGGGCTCCTTCTGAGAAGCATGTCAGGGGTCAGAAAGGGTGGAGAAAACTGCGAAAAAAGGTTTGCAGTAAAAAACCGCCAGGCCTATGAAGGCCCGGAGCACCCACAGGGTTGGGGAAATTTTGCAGGGCCCGAGTTTTAGACTCGTCCGTCTTTATCCATTCGGGGTAAAGTGACCAAAAAATTTTATTTCCTTCCGGAGGAAATGACATTTGGAGAGTTTCCCTTAAAAGATTTCCCTGGTAGCCGTCCAATCCCCTGTCAAGTTTCTCAAGATGTGACGGGACTCTTGGGGACATGACTATAGATATCAGGTAGCCCAGGTGCCACCTGGAGGATCGAAAATTGTTGTCATAAAAGGGGAAAATGTGTTTGGGCTCCGCGCAAGCCGAAGGGATCTCCTAAAATGGTAATCCCCAGTTGGGTGAGAAAGCTGTAAAATTCTGCTTATCTCGGGGGGGATCTGCGAACCTTGAAGAAGATAAGAGTTGAAAAGCCCTTTTTCCCCCTAGTTCTGCAAGGTCTTTTCAAAACTGGCAAGGGGAAAGGGGTTGGGGATGGTAATGATTGGTTTCCCTGAAATGAACAGGGGCCCGGCTCCGCTTTTGGGAACCAGAATAAGAAGAGCATTCCACGGGGAAGGGTCCTCAAAATCCTCAGGGGCATCCTTTTTAAGAGTTTTCGGCGAATCTTTGTGCATGTGGCAGGCGAAACGGTACGTAAAAGGGGTTTTAGTCCCTTTGTAAAGGGGAAATAGGGTGGAGATCGGGGGGGGTAAAACCCATTGACCACCGTGTGTGATGCAAAACATGCACGTGAAAACCCTGGAGAATTTTTGGGGCCCTCTTAGGATGCTGTCAAACTAGATATCTTCTGCACTGGCCGGGTTGTTGGAAGAGTCAGCAGCGATCCCCGGGAGAACTGCACTCAAAAGGGAAAGTCAGTGAGGCTTCACCCTCCACCCACCGGGAGGGGAATCTGAAAGGTCGACAAGTGAGGTTTTTTCCCCCGCGGGGGAAATTCCGACTAGCTGTGACAACAAGGATTGCAACTTTCCGTTGCATGTGTGCAAGGATGGTTAAGGGGGGGCCCCTTGACTCGGAAAGTGTCTTGAAAACCAGCATAGGGTCTCTTCAAAAGCTTGTCCGTAACCTAACGGTGAGGAGTTGCTGACAAGTGACGTCATACTTTGTAAAAGCAGTAATTTGCTCGCTGATGCCATGACACGGTCAGCAGTCCCCGCCGACAGGGAACTGCGGTTTGACAACTGCTGGTTCTAAACAGGCGAGTTGAGTAAAGGTTAGACGGGGGGCGTCCCGACGGATTTCATGGAACAAAAGCGCTGAGGCCAGGGGATGGGCAACGGCTCTATACGAGGTCGATCGGAAAAGGGGAACCGACCCCGGGAGAATGTGCTATGGAAACCCCGGGTTTCCCACGATTCTAGGCCTGGCTACTTGAGACAGAGGCCGTAGTGGATCCTAAAACGCAGCCCCCGAAGGGCACATCCAACTCTGTTGAATTTGCTTTCACTGTGGATCTAAGGATCCAGGTTTTCCTGGTTTTTGGCCCCTTTAAAAGGGACCATGGAAAAAAAATACCCTCTAGACTAAAAATTTTTCGGACGTTGTGACCCCGGACCGCAAATTCTAAAGTTGTAGACCCGAACCGTGCGGATTACCCGAGACCCTAGGTCTGAATGGCAACGGCTCTGTAACATGGCCGCGTGAAGGCCCAAGTCTCGGAAAAAAAATGGAAAGTGGACAATGTTAAACCCCGAACGTTCTGGAAAGCTGGAAGTTAGAGGGGCAGTGTACCCATGAGCGGTCCACAGGGTTGTCTACGAACATGAAGGCATGACAGGCGACGAAATCCCCGGAGTCAAAGTCTTGAGGCTCGACGCTTGTTGCGAGGCTCGACCCGGAAGGTACGGTCGGTCTCGGGAACAACATAAACATTGTTTCCTCCTTCGGCAAGGTATAATGCCCGGGCGGCGAACACATTGCTGACAGGGACGGTAACGCTCCGACAGGGTTACTAGTCTTTCGCTGGTTTCGCGGACGCGCCTTTCCCCCCAACTGGGAGGGCTTCTACTGCAGTGCATTGCGGCCGATGCTTGCTCACTCGCTGCAGCATATTCGCAGCTTTTTACATCGGGGAGGTATGACTGGAAGTATTGTGGTACATCGACTCCCTCGGAGGCTGAGCATGGGGGGGGTGGGCGGTTACCTTGATATGGATGGGACGGTAATGGCTATTTATAGAGGTGGGGACGGTTTTTGGTTATGTGAATGAGGTGGGGATGTGCGGTTACTTTGGGGGACTTGGTTTGTAACACTCCCTCGGTAGTGCCCTCGTTTGCCCCCCAGTTGAAACAAGCCTAATGCTTAGAGGGGAGGTTGGGGGTGGTGTTGCTGGCGACGTTTTTCCCTGGGCCAGAAAATCGATGATGTTTTTTTGTATGAGATGGCTGTTTTTCTGTGGTCATATTTTTACTTAGGCGCGTGTTGTGGGATGGGGTTTGAAACTTTGTGGGTGGCTGTCTGACAGCGCGGCAAAAAAGGATTCCCGGGTGCGACCGTGGGGGGCATGTGGAGGCGCTGGAAGGATGGGTTAGGTTTTCCCCAAAGGACAAAAACCTTTTGTGGGGGGTGGCTTTATGCGTAATGGCATCATATGCACCAGAGTCGTGCTGAGGGCCCAGTCCCAGCGCATCAATGGCACCCCGGAGGTTAGGGGGGGCATCCTCCGAGATGCCCCAGCCCGCATGGGGTGATGTCTTCAGCTTTAAACAGTTGTCACCTTTTACCCCCCCTTAGGTTGTGTAGACAGTAAAATCTTTGGCGGCTTGTAAACAGAAATGCAAGCCCCGGGGGTGGAAAAGATGTCAAGTAATGGGGTTGGCGGCTACGGAAAAAAACGAAAATTCCCCCTAAAATTTGCCCCCCGGTGAATCTTACAACTCGATTGGCCCCCAAAAGGGACCCTTTTCTCCGGGTGGTCCCCCTGCTGCAACAGCGCAGAATGTACTGGTACCCTGGGATATGAAAAAGGCCCCTTTAAAAGTCGTCTCGATGACTCCCCCCATGGCTCTAAAAAATATTTGAACGACCCTCAAAATAAGGGTGGGTATGGACGATGAGCCGGCCCCCTGGTGGTCGAGGCTTGAGCACAAGTTGTCCAATGCCACGTGTTCAGTGGTGAGGCACCATTTCTAGCCCGCAGGGAAACTGGATAACGGCATGGCCCCTGGGTTTAGTCATGACGTCAATTTTTCAAATGCAAGCAGGTCACGGAGGGTAAAACAGGTAGGCAAGAAAAAGGTTTTGCACTGGCTACCAAATTTAACACAGAGAGAACACCACCACGGTTTGGTAAAAAGCTTTGTGATGGAAAAAATTTGGCAAAAACAACAAAAAAAAAGAAATAGTGGTTTTCACTCTGAAAACAAAAATAAGGGATGTTGCAAGTGAATGAACCAGGGAGTGCACAAAATGAAACTAGGGTGGGCCGTAAATTTTACCGGGTCTGGCAACAAATTTTTGAAAAGGAGTTGAACTGTAAAACCCCCTGGGAGCAAAAAATTTCAAAAAATTTAAAAAAAATCGGGATACACAACACTAAACTGTCTGCAAGCCCCGTTTAAAAATATTGCAGGGGCTGCAGTTGCAAATTAGAAACAAAAAAAAAGAAATTTACTTGCACGAGGGATTTTCACAGCAAGTTCAGGAAAAGGGGTTTGCAAAATCAAGAAAAAAAATACATGTATCAAGGAATGTATATTCCCCAAAAAAAATTAAAAAAAGAAAATTAAAGTCAAGAATAGGGCAAAGGTTAATGGTGTTTTAGGGTGTACACTGGTGTTAGCAGGTGTACACTGGTGTTAGCAGGGTGTACACTGGCAAAACAAAATTTCACAATCTAAGGTCAAAATTAATGAACTTACGTATTTTTTGGTAAATTTAAAGGTAAATAAGCAGGTTCCCCAAAAATCACTCAATGACTTGGGTTTTAAAATGCAAAATGTAATGCCCCCAAAAGGTGAATATTTTACGATTAAAATAGAAAATATGTTGAGCAAATAAAGAGGAAACAGGGAAAAGTGTAAAGGGCTAGGCACAGATTGTTTCAAGCAGGGGAAAAAAACTAATACTTAAGTACTTGAAAAAAATTACATTTTTTAAAAAAAAAAAACTAACAAAAAAAACAGTGAGGGGTGTCAAACAATCGTGACTAACAAAAAATTTAAAAGTCAAGGTTACTTGCAAAATGTTTTGAGAGGTAAATTGTTAAATGGTTAACATGAAAAATTTTTAAATCAATAATGAGGTGCAAGAAGCGAATAAAATCTGGAATTTAAAAAATGAGGAGTGCAAAATAAATGTACAAAATTTAAAGAAAAGTAGGTAAGTGGAAAAAAATCATGATGACAAACTGAACAATTTCTGAAATTGGCTTCGTAAACTGTAATGTTTTGGGGCAGGAAGTTAATAATGTACAAAAAATTAGGGGAAAAGTGGTAAGTCATGTTTTTTAAAATTTGAGTCAGGGATGGACGAAGGTATGGTGCTGCAGGGCCCGAAACTTTTATGATGCTTAGTAACACTAAGCCCCTTTGCTTTGTATAGCTAGGGGGTCAATGCCCTGGGGGAAAAAAATCGAATTTTGGGAAAAAAGGAAGACGGGGGTACTCTGGGAGGTTTTAAATATGAGACAAATGGTAAAAACAGCGGGGCCCAGCTGTGCGTGGGTTTTTTTACAGGTCAGCGTGTCTGGGCGCCTGACTAAAATGCGGCTTCAGCACAGGGAACAAAAAATTTTCTGCACTACTCGAGTGATAAAAAAAAAGTTAAGTGAAACCCTTTTAATGGGAGAGTAAATTTTTCTTAACAAACACTGGGGAAAAAGAATGGGATGAAATGGGGGTGTAAAAGAAGGGGAAAAAAAAAAAATTAACTGGGAAAAAAAAAAAAAATTTCACTGGCTGGAGTACGTAGACCTGGTATTGTAGAAAATGATGGTCCGAGTACTGTAACGCGAACTGGTGGGTTTGGGGGTAAGCCAAAAGGGTTCCCCGGGGTTAAGCCAGGAGAACTTCTTGGAGGAAACGGGAAAAACACAACCCCACATGGGGCGAGATGGCGTCGTTTATAGCAGAAAAAGGTGTGAGGAGGTGTTGTTTTAAAGCTGATTTGGGTATAACCAACCCCAGAACTGCCTATGGTCACGCGTGGACCAACCCAAGCCAACACACTGAAGACCCCTATTCTTGTAGTGGAGGGGTAGGGGGCGCTTAGGACAGGGAATGGTGCTGGAGAGTGTTGAAGGGGTGTAGGGGGGTGGGGTGAGGTGAAAACGTGATGTAAGGTGGAGAAGACGCCGTGGCCTATGTCGATTTTGGGGAAAAAATCAGGACAAATCTATCTAGGGCCCCTAAGACGTGGGAGTAACAGATAATCTTTTGGGCCCGAGGTGCGTTGGGGTACGACCCAGGGTTGACCCTCCCCCCTAAAAAGGGTCACAATGCCGTTTATCCCTGTCACCATGTTTTTGCTGTTCTTGTCCTGAACAGCGGTTTAGTCCGATGAAGGTAGGTAGGAGCAATGATACGGCCCCTGGATAGGTTGGCTTTAATTGGTGGGGAAAATGAGTACACAACGGGCGTGTGAGGGAGTGACCGCAAGCCGTCCGTGGAGGGGGAGCCACTTGTGTTTGTCAAATCGGTCGGGGCCCAGGATTGGAAACCGGTTTGGGGTAGCCTCCCATGAGTGGGGAGCCTCCCGGGGGGACACCTAAAATGCCCCTAAATATAAAATATCACAGCAGAAAGGTAGGGGGTGTGTGTTTCCCGAAGTCAGGCTGTCCCCAAAACACAAAATCACATTTTAATTCTTAAGTGCCGGGCTGGTTTCATTAACATTTAAAAAAGAAATTACAAAAAATGTACAAATTTGGTTGGGAAGTGCTTAAATAGTTCGCTATGTCTCACACTCGACTAAACTTAAACAAGTGACTGACAAAGTTTCCCCAAATAAAATAACTTTTTTGACCAAAATGGCTAACAGAAAAAGTTGCTTGAACAAATTTAAAAAAAATGCTAAGCCCCAAAAGCAATTAACAAACAACCCGCGACCCCAAAACCCGGATCAAGGAGATTTAAAATAAAGAAAAAAGTAGGGCCAGCAGATTCCACAAAAGTCACAAAAACTCCCAAATACTGAAACTAAGGGTTTAAAGGGGCCAAAAGAAAATCCCCGGGCTGTGATAATACACAATACCAGTACAAGTTTGGTCAGAAGTACAGCTCAGGAAACCCGAGTTACCAGATTTTCTAAGGGGAAAAACACAACCTCCGTAAAACGTCGAAAAAACACAATTTCCCATACAATTTTTTTGTGAACGTCTCTCCAGAACCCACAAGAAAGGTAGAGACGATCTTCCAACAAAAGGGGGATAATGAGAATTTTGGCAAATTTTTTTCTGGAAAACGTCCATCCACCAAGAGAGTCTAGCCAGCTGGAAAATTACTTTAGGCGAGGGGAGATCACCCCCCCCTGATCAAGGGTTTCTCCCTGGGCGCTGCACTCAGCAAAGAAAACCCCAGAATAACGAGCAAAGAGTGATAATTACATATTAGACAATCAAAACTTGAACTAAAACATAAGTTTCATCTTTTCCTAACAAAAGGTAAAAAAAAAAAGGGCCCAAAAAATTTAAAGAAAATATTCACGATTTAGCATTTTCGCAAATTTTAACAATTTTTAAAATTATATGAAAAGGGAATAATTAAAAAATATACATAAATTTTTAAAAAAGCAAAAAAAAAAAAAACCCTTTAAAAAAAAAAAATTGCAAAAAAAAAAAGGGGCAAAAAAAAAAAAAATATTTTTCAACAAAGGGGGGAAAAAATTAATAAAACTTTAAAGGGGAAAAATTAAAAAAAAGGGGGTTAGGGTCAAGAAGCAAAAAATAGGGTTTATGCCCGGGGAAAAGCAGTTTATGAATTTAAATAAAAATCAGTAACACACCCCACACACACAACACACAAGAACTAAAAACTCCCACAAAACCAGAAAATACTGAAAAAAACAAATCCCATACAAAAAAAAAAAACATTTTATCCAACCCCCACACAACATTCATTAAACCCTCAAAAACATTCATCCAATCCATCACACCCTTTATCCAAAACCATCCCAAAAATTCATCCAATGCCACCCAAAATTCATCCCAAAACCACAAAAAAACATTCACTAAAACCCCCACAAACATTCATTAAACACCACCACAACATTCATCCAATACCACCCCCCAAATTAACCCAAAAACCCTCACCAAATTCATCCCAAAACCATCACAAATTTACCCAAAACCCCTCCCCAAAAATTCCTTTAAAAACCACCCCAACATTCATCCAAAACCACCACAACTTTATAATACCATCACAACTTATCCAACCCCATCCAACATTTTTCCAACGCCATCACAAAATTCCCTCCAACACCCACAACCAAATTTATCCCAAAAACCCTCACAACCTTCATCCCAAAAACCCCTCAAAAACATTCCCTCCAACCCAACCCTCACAAACCCTTCATCCACCAACAACATTCATTAAAACCCACACAACAATTTATTAAAAACCACCACAACCCTTATTTCCAAAACCATCACAACATTCATCCAAAAACCACCCCAAATTCATTAAAACCCCCACAACATTTTCCCCTACCATCCAAAAATTCATCCCCAAAAGCCCCAAATTTAACCAAAAACAACCCCAACATTCATCCAATAAAAACCACAACATTCATTAAAAACCCAAACCCCAAAAAATTCATTTTAAAAAACCCCCCAAAAACATTTTACTTTAAAACCATCACAAAAATTCAAACCCAAAACCCATCACAACTTTTATTCAACACCATCACAACATTCAATTTCCCAAAACCTCCAAATTCATCCAAAAACCCCTCCCCAACATTCAACCCAAAACCAACAAAACATTTATCCAACACCATCACAACATTAACCAACACCATCACAACATTATTTCCCAAAACCCCTCCCAAAAATTCATCCAAACCCCCCCACAACATTTTACCAAAAAACCACGACAACATTCATTAAAACCCCACAACATTCATTTCCCAAACCATAACAACGTTTTACCCAAAACCGTCAAAACCCTTTATTCCCAAAACCCCACAACATTTAACCAACACTACCACAACATTTACCAACATACCACAACCTTTATCCCAAAACCGTCAAAAAAATTCATCCTACACCGTCCCCAAAAAATTCATCCAAACCCCCCGAAAAATTCATCCAACACCTTTACAACATTCTTTTAAACCCCCCACAAAATTTTTACCAACACCATGACAAAAATTCATTAAAAAACCACCCCAACATTCCCTTTAACACCATGGCAACATTCATCAATACCATCACAAAATTCATTCCAAAACCATCAAAAACAAACATCCCAAAAACCAACACAACATTTCATCCAATTTTTTTCCCAACTTTCTTCCCAAAACCCAAACAAAAATTATCCCCGCACCATCCAAAATTCCTCCAAAAATCATCAAAAAAATTTTATCCAATACCACGAATTGATTACCAACAAACCCTAAAAACATTCATCCAAACAAAGTAACCCCAAAATTTATTAAAAAACCACCCAACATTATCCAAAAACCACCACAACCCTTCATCCAAAAATACACAACATTTTCCAAACCGTACAACATTCATTAAAAACCAACCCCAAACAATTTATCCAATTTTTACTACAAAATTCTCCAACACCTTCACAACATTCATCCAACACTACAACAACATTCATCCAAACTACCAAACATTCATCCAACACTACCCCAACCCTTTACCAAAACTACCTCAAAAATTCATTTCCCCCAAAAACCCCACAACCTTCATCCAACACTCCACAAAAATTCATCCCCACAAACCCCAAGAAACACCAAAAACTACCCCAAAAATTCATCCAACCAAAACCCCAAAAAATTCATTAATTCCCTACAACCCTTCATTCCCAATTTCCCCAACATTCTTTAAAAACTACCACACATTCATCCCAAAACCACAACCCTTTATCCCCAAAACCCCACAAATTCATACAAAAAATTTCCAATTTAAAATTCATCCAATAAACCCTTCAAAATTCATTAATACTAAACCCCAACTTCATCCAAAAACCACCACAAAAAATCAAACCCAAAACCCTCAAACATTATCCAAAAAACACCCAACAAATTAAACCAACCCACCACACATTATCCAAAACCACCACGACAAAAAACCAACACCACAACATTTTATCCAACACCCCCAACATTCATCCAAAACCATCAAACTTCATCCAATACCATCCCCAACATTCCTCCAATTTCCATCAAAATTTTATCCAATCCCCAAAAAACATTATCCCCAAAACCACCACAACCTTCATCCCAAAACCAAACCACAACATTCATCCCAAAACCTTACAAAACCCCCCCCCTTATCCAAAAACCATCAAAAATTTATCCAAAACCCTCACAACCCTTCATCCAAAAACCATCACAAAAAAATTTATCCAACACCACCACAACATTATCCCAAAACCATCACAAAATTATCCAACAACCCCCACAAAAAATTCCCTCCACCCACCCCCAACACAACCAACACCACCCAACATTTATTTCCCAAAGCCAAACACAACATTCATCCAACAAACCCCAACATTATCCAAAACCCCCACAACATTCATTCCCCTTCCATCACAAAATTTTATCCAATACCCTACAAATTCATCCCAAAACCACCCAACAATTTTAAACCAAAACCGGTTAAAAAACATTTTTTAAAACCCCTACCACAACCTTCATCCAACAACCACCCCAAAAAATTCATTTCCCAAAACCCTACAGCATTCATCCAACACCACCACAACAATTTTCCAAAAACCCCAACATTTATCCCAAAACCCCCCCCCAACCCTTTCCAACACCCCAACTTCATCCAAACCCACAAAAATTATCTAACACCCCCCAAAAATTATCCAATACCAAGATTCATCCCAAAACCAAACCCCAACATTCATCCAAAACCCAAAACAAATTTATCCCAAAACCAAAAATTTTATTTTAATACCCTTTAAACATTCAATTTAAAAACCCCCCAGAACATTCAAACCAATACCCTCAAACATTTATCCAATACCAACCCCAACATTAAACCAACACCCCCAACCCTTAAACCAACACCACCAAAACAAACCAACACCTTTAAACATTCATCCCAAAACCCCCCACAACATTCATCCAAAACCTCACAACATTCAAACCAACACCACCACAAACCCTTTCCAACACCCCCACAAAATTTTTCCAATTTCCCTCAAAACATTATCCAACCCCCAACATTATCCATACCAAACACAAATTCATCCCAAAACCATACAACAATTTATCCAAAACCAAACAACATTATCCCAAAACCCTACAACCTTCATTCCAATACCCCCACAACAATTTTAACCCCAAAACCACCACAACAAACCCTCCAATCCCCTCACAACCATTCCTCCATCCCCAAAAATTATCCAATAAAACCCCCAAAAAATTCATTTCCAAAAAACCCCCCCACAAAATTTTCCAACACCCCCACAACATTCATCCCAAAACCACAACCCTTTATCCAACACCCTCACAACAATTATCCCAACACCACAACATTTATCCAAAACCAAACATTAAACCCCACCATCACCAAATTATCCCCACCACAACATTCCTCCCCAAAACCATCCCCCCATTCATCCAATACCCTACAAATTTAACCAACACCACCACAACCTTTACCAAACCCCCACAACCTTAATCCCCAAAACCCCCAAAAATTCATCCAAAAACCTTCCCCAAAAAATTCATTAACAACCCCCAAAAATTTATCCCAAACCACCACAAAAATTCATCCAAAACCATCAAAAGCAAACAAACCCAAAACCACCACAACAAATTTTTTATCCCAAAACCCCAACATTTTATCCAAAAACCACAACCTTTTAACCAAAACCCCACAACATTCATCCAAAACCCCAAACATTCCCCCCCCAAACCTCCACAACCTTCATCCAACACCACCCAACATTTTATCCAATACCATAACATTTATTTCCCAAAACCAAACATTATCCAATACCAACACAACATTCTCCCAAAAACCCCCACAACATTCATTAAACCATCAAAAACATTCATTCAAACCAACAACAACATTCATCCAATACCCTCACAACAAATTTATTCCCAAAACCAAACCCCCAAAATTCATTTCCCAAAACCCTCAAAAAAATTCTTCCAACCCATACAAAAAATTTATCCAACACCCCAAAATTTTATCCAAACCCCCCATCACAAAATTCATTAAACACCACCACAACATTCATCCCCCACCACCCCCCAAAATTTCATCCCAACAAAAACAACATTCATTTCCCAAAACCATGGGCAACATTCATTAAACCCACCACAACATTCATTTTCCCAAAACTATCACAACATTCATCCCCAAACACCACCACAACATTCAACACCATCAAAAAAAAATTTATCCAACAAACCCCAAAATTCATTAAAAACCACAACATTCATCCAAAACCACCCCAACATTCATTCAAACCCCACCAAAAAATTAAACCAACACCGGGCACAACCAATTTATTAAACACTACCAAAATTCAAACCAACACCACCCCAACATTATCCAACCCATCACAACATTCATCCAAAAAAACCTCACAACAATTTATCCAAAAAGGGGGGGTTCACAAAAATTCATCCCAAAGCCCAAACACAAAAATTCATCCAACACAAAACCAACATTCATCCAAAAACAATCCAACATTCAACCAACACTTAAAACCCCCAATTTTTCCAAACCTAAAAACATTCATTAAAAAACCACCACAACATTCCCTCCCAAAACCCCCCACAAAAATTCAACCAACACTACCACAAAATTTATTTCCCAACCCCTACCAAAAAATTCATCCAAACAATCCACAACATTCATTCCCAAAAACCCCCCAAACATTCCCTCCAAAAACCGTCACAACATTCATTAAACACCCCCCACAACATTTTATCCAATACCCCACAACATTCATCCAACACCCTCAAACATTCCCCAAACCCTCACAACAAATTCCTCCAACACCATCACAACAAATTTATCCAATTTCCACGACAGCATTTTCCAACAAACCCCCACAACTTCATCCCGCCCCCTCACAACATTCGGTTTAAACCCAAACCCCCCCAACCTTCATCCAATACCCCCAAACATTATTTCCCAAAACTACCACAACATTCATCCAAACTTTCCAAAAATTCATCCAACACCGTCACAAAAATTTTTAAAACCCCCACAACATTCATCAAATACCACTACAAAAAATTATCCAACCCTACCACAACTTTCAACCCCCAAAACCCTCCAACCCTTCATCCAAACCCATTTTCAAAATTTATCCAATACCACAAACCCTTCAACCAAAACACCACAACATTTTTCACACCATCACAACCCTTCTCCATCACCATCACAAAATTCATCCAACACCCCCAAACATTATCCAACACCACCCAAACATTCAACCAACACCCCCACAACATTCATCCCAAAACCACCACAACATTCCTCCCAAAAACCATCAAAAAATTCATCCAACACACCCAAAAATTCTCCCAAAACCCAAACCCCCAAAATTCAAACCAATACCATCACAAAATTCATCCCAAAACCACCCAACATTTCCCAAAACCCTTCCCAAAAAAATCCAACACCATCAAAACATTTTCCAACACTACCACAAATTTTATCCAACACGCCCCCAACAAAATCCAAACCCCCACAACCCTTCCTCCAACCTACCACAACTTCCTCCAAAACCATCCCAAAAATTCATCCAACACCAAACCCCCAAACATTTATCCAATCCCTTTTAAACCCTTATCCAACAAAAATTTAAAACATTAAAACCAACACCCCCCACAAAAATTCCTTTTCCAAAACCAAACCCCAACATTCATCCAACACCATCCCAAAAAATTTATCCAAAACAAACCCCAACATTCATCCAACCCCAACCCCAAATTTATCCAATACCCCCACAAAAATTCAAACCCAAAACCCCCCAATTTTTCATCCAAAAACCCACCACAACATTCATCCAACCCCCACCACAACATTCCCTCCCAAAACCATCACAACATTCATTCCCAACCCCCACCACAAAATTATCCCAATTTCCTTCACAAACATTATCCAAACCCCCATCAAAACATTATCCCAAAACGACCACAACATTCATCCAAAAACCCACCACAAAATTTATCCAAACCAAACCCCAAACATTCATCCAATACCACCACAACATTCCCCCCAAAAACCAAACCCCAACATTCATCCAACCCACCCCAACCCTTCAAACCAACCCACCCCAAAATTATTTCCCAAAACCACCCCAAAAAAATTTATCCAACACTACCACAACATTCACCCAAAACGACCACAACTTCTTTTCCCAAAACGACCACAACCCTTCTACAAACGACCACAACATTCATTCCCCAAAACTTTTCCCCCAACATACATCCCCAAAATACCCCAACATTCATCCAACACACCACAACAAATTTCCAAAACGGCCCCCAATATTCATCCAAAACGACCACCCAAAATTCATCCAACCCGACCCAACATTCCCCCCCACACGCCACAACAAAAATCCAACCCCTACCACAACATTCACACGAAAACGTGTGGGCCCATATGATTTCAAACTTTACTCAAAACTTTCTTTTCACATTCCCTTCTAACCTTCCCTATCCCCCCAGGCCCAAAACTAAACCCCTTCCAAAAAAAACCAGGCCGGCCCTTTAAAGAGACGATGCCCGGAAAACATGTGGGTTTTGGGAAAAACATTTCACATTTTTGAGAACCCTACCACAAACAAAACTAATTTGGGGGTGGGTCTGGGGGCTCCTATTTCTCCCTAAAGATTAACGGTTTTAATTCACGGGAAGGTTAAAACAAAGGGTTTTCTTAGGTTTTGGGAAAAAGTTGGTTTTTTTTGGGCGAGACGGTTCACAAGGTTTTTTTAGAAGAAGTAATGTTAGTGTTAAATTTTTACCCAAGCTGAGTTAAAATTAGGAAGGGGTTTTAATGTTTTAAAACCCCTGTACGTATGTACGGGGAGCTAATTTTTTCCTTATGTTGCTCCGACCCGGATCCTTGTGCGAGCTTTTAAACCCTGATACATATTTAACCCCCAAAAAAATTCAGGGGCAAGTTTTTTTTTCGTAAAAAGCGTTAAAAAAAATAATAAAATAATAATTTTAAAAATAATAATAAATAAAAAATAAAAAAAATTTAAATTTTATTTATTTTTTACTAATTTTTATTTTTTGTTCCCCCCCCAAGGAAAGTTCCTTGATGTGGGAGGGGGGTCTTGATCTAAAGGGGGCTGGTCTGTCCCAGTTCCCTGAATTAAACCCCAAATACCTTCCCTCCCCCCCAAAAAGGCGCTGTACAATCCAAAAGGTTTGCGCTTCCCCCTTTATAATAAAATAATCTTTTTGTTTTATTTTTCATACTCGTTCCAAGGATCCCGATGATTTTATGGGCGGGGTTTATCATCTCCCAAAAATGTGTTTGGGGTCATTTTTGGACGCTTTTTTCCCAAATTTTTAATTTTTCTTAGAAATGCCCCCGGGGATGATAAAGGGTTTCTTTGCTCCAAACAAATTTTAAAATATGTAAAACACTCATTGTACCCTTAGCAAGGAAAATTAATTATTTTTTTGTTATTTGTATTTGTTACCAATAACATATAGATTTTAGTCTAATTCGCACAACTAATCTTCAAGTCATTTTCATTGCGATGTTTTTATGCTCTCTCATATTACCGATCTCTCAACTAATCATTTTTTTCAATTGCGAATTGTTTCAAATCGACCTTTTCCTAAGTTATTAGCTCATCTGCTTTCTACAAGACTATTATCACGTGTTCCATTCTTTATTTAGTGGAGGCAGGAACCATACACTTTAGGACGAGGTATGATGACGCTCATGGAGAAGGGAGATAGGGGACCTAGTAGCGTTCAGTGAAGAGGAGGGGCCAGGAGCTGAGTCTCGACCCCTGCAACCACAATTAGGCGAGTACAATTAGGTGAATACACACACACACAGTATAAACAACTTTTTGCTCAACGAAGGTCGGAACGTCACAATAAAAACCTGTCCAGCGATACGCGTCTTCTCTTCCAGAATATTGACGGTAAACCATTTGGATCGTATTCCAGTACTTTCGTGTTTCGTGTGATGCGCTTTTGTTTTGATGTTGGTTTTGACTTGCCTTTTACCACTAACTCGTTTTAACCCAGAATCTCTTTTTCCAGACGTTCTCGAATTCCCCCATATTTATTTTCCTAATTCTACTATTCCTTTGCATTTTATCAACGCTTTCTGCATGAACCATGGACTCAAGTGGGTGTAATTAAGAGGCAGGTCTGTCTGGCGCTTAGGTAAGATTTGTCAGGAAACAGAACAAGGGTTTCCTAACGCGGTATATATTCTAGTATATATTCTAGAGCTTAGCGAACTGAGGATAAAATCTCCATCACCCCCTCTCCGCTTAATGCCCACACAGGTGAAGAATTTACATAAATCTAAAGTAATCTCTTCTCCTGAGTAGGAATTTCTCCTTGCCTCCCGTGACTGGCAAGCCAATCAATCATCTTCTGTTGACTCCTTTCACTTTCCTAGTGAACAGCGTTCAGGAATTTTCCTTGACATGTAGTTTGGTAGTTCCTGTTTCCTCCTCACCTAGAATTACACACATGTGCCACATCTGGGTATCTTTAACCGAGATGTTTGTCCATCCAGTGGCTTCATCAGTGCAATACAAGGACAATGTGACAACTGTAAAAGTACATATAACAGACGAGGTAGTCAGTCTCTAAGCCTAGGTGATAAGCACTGTTGTCTTGAAGAATCTAAAGCACAGGCAAGAAGACAAAAGTGTATATACCGGCGTGAGATGAGGGAGGTGCGGCGCACGAAGGCACTGTCACTGGTAGGAGAGATTCCCCAGTGGAAGTAGGTCATACCCAAGGGATGGGCCAGGAGTTAGCAAGAAGACTTTCTCTGTGCCAAGATTCCATGATGTTGCTGTGTCTGACAAGTTGTATATATTTGGTATACAGTACAGATAAAATGAATTAGATACGAGTGCATCATCTGGGTGACTTCAATTTGTAAACGTTTCGCCATCCATAGTCTTCGTCAATACAAGGACATGATGTGAAAGACGAGATAATCAGCCCCACTGCCTAGTTTGAGGGACTAATCACCTCATCTTTTGTATGGATAGTTCTACAGTCTTCATATTATGCCCTTGTATTGTACTGATAAAGCCACTGGATGGCGAAACATCTACAAATAAAGATACCCAGATGTTGCACATGTCTCCAATTCTTCATCTTGTCTGTATTGTATACCATTCCTCTTCGTGTTTTCCTATCCAATGTCATTTCTTCCATGTACTGCTACCTAGGGTCACATTTTCCAGGTACTCCTTCCTACCATTATTTACACCAGGTAATCCTTCCTAGCATTATAGTCTCCAGGTACTCTTTCCTATCATCAAATCCTCCAGGTACTACTTCCTAGCATCTAATCCTCCAGGTACTCCTACCTACTAATGTGAAAGACCTGGGAGTGATAATGTCAGGATCTCACCCTCAAAGACCACAACAATGTATTTACCTCATCCGCTAGGAAACTGATGGGATGGATAATGAGAACCTTCAAAACTAGGGACGCCAAGCTCATGATGATTCTATTCAAATCGTTTGTTCTCTCTAGGCTGGAGTACTGTTGTACACTAACTGCCCCCTTCAAGGCAAGCAAAACTGCTGACCTGGAGAATGTACCGAGAACTTTCACGGCACACATAAGTACGATAAAGCACCTATATAACTGGGAACGGCTGAAGTCCCTTGATTTTTATTCCCTGGAACGCAGGCGAGAAAGATACATGATAATATACACTAGGAAAATCCTTGAGGAGATAACAAACTTGCACACGAGAATCACTCCCTACGACAGGAGATGCTGAGGGATTGATTACCTCATCATTTGTATATAGTTCTTATCTTCCAATTATCTCCTTGAATTTGTATAGATAAAGCCACATGCGTAATTTTCTTCATCATGATTTATATCACCCAGGTTGTTGGTATTATCAATGTGTATTGAAATGAATACCTTTTATCTTTACATTTGATGAGTTCCGAGGGTTGTTCTATAACCAGAACTCGGCCATGGGCCAGATACGTCTGGTGCTAGCCTGGTTAACCAGGCTGTTGTCCCACATATTACTAAGCACTCAGATTGATGCTGAGTACTGTACTTACTCCCCATGAACAGGTAGGTACATGCCTTCCCATGAGAAATTGTAACCCCCCCTTTCCCACTTCCCCATGAAAAGATAATCATCTCTCCCCATGAGCAGCTGGTCACCCCTCCCTACGAGATCACCCATCCTCCCATGAACACTTAGGCACATCTCCCCATTACCAGCTGGTCACAATTCCCAATGAGCATCCTATCACGCCCCCCATGAGCAGCTGGTCCCCATATACACTCCCAAGGGGGAGGTGGCCATACCGCTTCCCCCCACCCACCCCAAGCCAGACTTCGCGGGCTCACAAGGAAGTCTTTTCTAGTGTGATTGACAACTTGTTGAAGGTTTTTTATCCAGGCTTCCTTACCTAATTCTCACCGACAGACTTGTACTCACCGAGCTGTGAAATGTAGGGGTGCGAGCCACTGTTCCTTGCCCTCCTCTTAAACCACAGTCTCCGGGATTAGTGATTCCTGGCCTCGAGAGCCCTGTTTTACTTACCCTTGAAATTGTTTATCGCGTTTGCCTGTAGCATTTCATCAATTTCATTCCATTTATAACCCTGAGACTGATAAATTATTTTTTTACGTGTCTGTGGAACATTTACCACTATCTTCTATCTATAACCCCTCACTCTCAATGCTGTACATATCAAAAAGCTATCCCTGGCTGCTCTGTCAAAAACTCTGAGTATCTTTTATGGTCTAATTATGTCTCCCATAGTTCTTTACTCCTCCATAGTCTTCAGGTTCAGTTATTTTAGTTTCAACTTATAAATCCTTCCCTTCAGCCCTGGAACTAGTCTTGTTGCAAATCTCTAGACCTTTTATGGTTTTCGTATACAGTGGACCCCCGGTTAACGATATTTTTTCATTCCAGAAGTATGTTCAGGTGCCAGTACTGACCGAATTTGTTCCCATAAGGAATATTGTGAAGTAGATTAGTCCATTTCAGACCCCCAAACATACACGTACAAACGCACTTACATAAATACACTTACATAATTGGTCGCATTGGGAGGTGATCGTTAAGCGGGGGTCCACTGTATATTTGATCAGGAGGCGGCTCTGTGCTAGTGCTGCACAAGCTATTATAGGCCTCACACATGTGGAGACCTAAAATATTCTTTATTAACGCTTTTGAAAGGTAGTTCTGAGATTAGCTACCCTTGCGTATACTGCAGATTTAACATAACTCATGTGCATCTGTGGTAATATGTTGGACGTGATGTTCCACTTCCAGATCCATCTCCTTAAGAAAAATTTGTAGTTTTCTCTCGCATTTAAAAACTGTATTCCGTGTCCGGTCGACTCTCTCCATCCCCAATTTTCATGACCTTGCACTTGCTTGGATTGAACTCAAGAAAAACCAAAATGTTTGGTCATTCTCGTATTTGTCCTGTAGCCTCCGTCTCTCCATCCCTTCTATACTTGTTAGTGTTACGTCAACAATGAAATTCAAGAGTTACGAGTTACTAGAAGTGATCCTAGAAAAAGCTTACTCTTAACACTTTCCCATTCCGAAATATTTGCATTGAACGTCACAATCTATATTCTGGTCAGTAGGTATTCATTCATAACTGTAAGGAATTTACCACGTATCACAGCTATGTCTGGATCAGTGTGCAGCTGGAGCGTCCACCAGACGCGGGGAGACTTCGATCTTTATGGCGACAGAAGAGGCTGGGCTCACTAATAAACTACTTCGAGGTAGAACAGATTACATTGTCTTTATTTTTTTCACTACTTCTGCTGCCTCCTCTTGTATTCGACTGAAGAATCTTACTATATAGGCGAAACGTTTCAGAACAAAGATATGTAACTGTTGTACATGCGTCTTATTGTACATGACAGTGTTATAATTCAAAAACTGTCAAACACTGCGACCAAGGGTACAGGGGACATCGACAGCTTTATTTCCTGATCACTCTTGTCGAGTGAGAGAGGGGATTTGAGAAGAACTACTTAGCATGGGCCAGTGGGCTTGCTAAAATCCCTTCTAATTATTACATTTTGCTTCTGCACACTAGTGGTCCCCGCCTCTTCTGTCGATTTTTTTTTAAATTACACGCCTCACCTTTGGCAGTATACAAGTCCCCATTACCATGCTTCAGTTTCACATTGTTTCAGACTATGGAGCCAACTTCTCCAGGCTGAGGGACTGACCACCTCACAACTACTACTTCCAGTGTAATGGACTGCTAATAGTTATTTCCCCTCTGCTTTTGCTCCCCCCCCCCCCTTCCTTAAATATTCGACTGGATGCTACTGTGTAGGCGAAACGTTTGGGAATATAGATACATAACTGTTACACACGTGCCTTCCTTATGTACGGAGGATGTTAAGATTTTGAAGATTGAGAATGCAAGGAAAACAAAAAATAGGATATTTTCCCGAAGAAATGTTTCTGGAAAAGATGGAAGTCCGTTTAGCATGAGAATAAGCAGAGCTGAAAATCTGAGGGATAGCCAAGGCCAGAGTACAAGATGCGGCGAGTTGAAATTTCAGTGCCAAAAATTTGAGGGTCATGGCTGCTGAGGAGACAAATGAAAAGAGAAACAAAATTACTTCTCTTCTCTTGAAAAGTAATACATATATATCCCACTGTGCATTGGCATGCAGAAGACAAAAAAAAAATCAAGTCAGAGTTCTGACTGTAATCTCAAATATTTTGGTGAAACTACCAACTCTCTTTCTGTGACAGACTAAGAACACAAAAGATGTGATCGCCTTGGCGACACCAACAATGCTCCCTTGTGTATGTCAGAGATCATTATCAACTATTTAATGGTCCTTTGCTAATACTAACTACCCTACTCATGACAGCTTAACACGAGAGCAGACGAATTACAGAATGGATAAATCTTATTCGAGTCAGCTGGGCGAGTGTTAACGTGCTGGCCAGTTTAAGGATTTGGGCCTGTCAAGGGTTAAATCCGAACCCATTTCGGCGATTTAACTACCCTTCTATCCTTCAAAAAATAAATGCCGTCTTGTTCAATATCTCTTATATAAGAATTTCCTAGAATGAATCTTATTTTTTGCCGTTGTTTACGACGTCGGCTGCTTTTCCCATTATGCGGTGGCCCAAAAGTCTGGACACTTAGAAAATATTACCAATTATATTCATGGGGGAACGCTAAACCCGTAGGATTATACAGAGTATGTGTGGTGGGGGGATGGAAGGTATTCAGGCTGAGTTCAGGGAACTGGAGCAGAGATCCAATTCCCTAGATCAAGAGCCCTTTACCAGCGCCAAGGGACCTCCCTTGAAGGGAGAAAAATATTACTATTATTCTGTTTTTTTTTCCCGTAGTTACTGCATCGTGTTCACGTGAATGTTGCAAAGCTCGTTGAACTTTGCATCGCTAATGGTGCACAACTTGTTGAAACAAATTTTCATTAAAATTTAAGAACATAAGAACATAAGAATGGAGGAACACTGCAGAAGGCCTACTGGCCCATGCGAGGCAGGTCCCATCAAAAAACGACTACTACCCAAAACTCCCTAAAACAAACTCCCGTCCCCAAAAGATTATTTACGTAAATGCAATTTCCCTGTGTCCTGACTTTTGGGTCCCCCCTGTACTATCACTCTTAACAGAGCAATACCCGCAGTTGACCTAACTTCTGTCACCTCCTGTCCTTCCACTTCTCTCTTCCTGTACTATTTTTGTCTAAAGTCTTAGAGTAAAAAAATTCACGAAAAGAATAACATTTTTCTTATTTTCGAAAACCATCTGGAATGTGCTATCCTATCTGGTCCCTTTATTTATGTAAAGAACGTTAATGAGCTCAAAAAGGGGATGAAGTATATAGAGCAAAACTCAAACTTTTCACTAAGGACCAAATTGTATTAAGAAAAACTTGAAATCACTTAATACGTTTTTACTCAAAAAAATGGAGACTGCAAGATGATCTCGTTCATGCATTAGCAATGTGAACAATTCCCAAAATAGTGATCCGAAACGCCAATGCGTGAAGCTTAACACAATGTGGTTAATGGCTTTATCGTAGTTGTGGAGCACCGGAACTTTCCACGCGCTTTAGTAGTTGACCCCAAAAGTTATTCAATCATTTACGAAACCGCAGGGACTCGATATTAGATTGTACTAAGGCAATGGCCGCCCGTGTAGTGGCTACCAGAAATTCCGTTGCCGCTACCGGATTATTAACTGTTCACAACCACCTCAGAACAATTTAGAATAACTTGGGGCAAACTGAACTGTGAGTCCCAGTAACGAGCAACTTCAATAATAGTACTAACGTATGGAGGAAATTGTAACCCGTGTCATCGATCATTCCTCTTTCCCCCAAATAAATTTCCCTGAACCATTTTTTCTGCGGGTATGGTAAAATTTTTCCTCGGTTTCTACACGGGTGTCGGAACCTTTTTCATTAGTACCATTTCCAACCAAAAAGAAAAATTCACAGTTTCACTCAAAATAGACATAGTCTTTGATCGGGAATAGATTCATAATTATAATTTAATCATGGGGAGCCTAAACCGTAGAAAAAAGAGCGCATTTGCGGGGGGATGAAGGAATTCAGGCTTAATTCAGGAACACAACATAAGATCCAATTCCTGATCAAGAGCCCCCAGGTCAATGAATTCCTTGAGGGGGGACTCTATCACAAAAAGGTTCATCATCTATCCCAGCATCACTTAATCTAAATAAGAACTAAAAACTTTTTAATTTGTAATGAAAGACAATAAGATTATATGCAATTGTTAAATTTCTTTAAAAACTATATTAGTAAAAAAAAAATATCAAAATGAGTGAGTAAATTTACGTGGTTTAACAGTCTTAAATACGTAATTCGCATTGCCTTATTTGCGTACCACTGGAGTTTACGCTAGAACCCAAACCCCCATGCAATTTACAATTATTTTTCCCACTTTGATTAAGGGCAAATTTGATGTTGTCGTCACGAGGAACACAAACGAGCATGCGTATCCTCAAAAAAAAAAAAAAACCGTGACTGGAACCACACACAAATAACCCACACAAAAGGGGACGAAACTTAAGACGACGTTTCGGTTCTACTTGGACCCGTTATTACAGTTGGGGTCCAATACACAGGTATTACCACCTTGTTTAAAAACTATTAATATCGAGAAACAAAGGCCATAATATTTTCCTTTCCCAAGAATTTTTTCATTGTCTCTTAATAATTGTAACTAATTCATCAACACAATTTTAAAGTGGAGAATTAGACACGTGGAAACTTTTGGGGGAATCTTTACTGAAGAGACATTCGCCGGGGAAACGTTTCCTCATTAAAAGCTCCAAAATGTCCCACCAGTCTCATTCTTCAACCGTTTTCTAAACTCTTTATATTACAATGTCAGGTTAACAACTCTCTGAACCTCATTGTCCCTGTGTTCCCCCAATCATTACTACCATAGACCTTCCCTGTGTTCCCACAATCATTACCCCCCATAGAAACCCTTTCCCGTGTTCCCACAATCATTACCACCATAGACCTCCCTGTGTTCCCACAATCATTACCACCATAGACCTCCCTGTGTTCCCACAATCATTACCACCATAGACCTCCCTGTGTTCCCACAAATTACACCATAGCCTTCCTGTGTTCCCACAATCATACCACCATAGACCTTCCTGTTTCCCCATTTATACCCCCCCATAGACCTTCCTGTGTTCCACATTTATACCCATAGCCCCCTGTGTTTCCCAAATCATTTCAAATAGACTTCCTGTTTTTCCCAATCATTACCCCATGACTTCCTGTTTCCCACAATCATTACACCCTAGACCTTCCTGTGTTTTTCCCACAATCATTACCACCATAAGACCTTCTGGTTTCCCAAAATATTACCACATTAGACTTCATGTGTTCCCACAATTTATTACCAACATAGACCTTCCTGTGTTCCCACATCATTACACCATAGACCTTCCTGTGTTCCCACAATCATTACCACCCTAGACCTTCCTGTGTTCCCACAATCATTACCACCATAGACCTCCCTGTGTTTCCCACAATCATCACCTCCATAGACCTCCCTGTGTTCCCACAATCATTAAACCCCCATAGACCTTCCTGTGTTCCCACAATCATTACCACCATAGACCTTCCTGTGTTCCCACAATCATTACCACCATAGACCCCCCTGTGTTCCCACAATCAAATTTCCACCATAGACCTTCCTGTGTTCCCAAAAATCATTACCACCATAGACCTTCCTGTGTTCCCACAATCATTACCACCATAGACCTTCCTGTGTTCCCACAATCATTACCACCATAGACCTTCCTGTGTTTCCCCCAATCATTACCACCATAGACCTTCCTGTGTTCCCACAATCATTTACCACCATAGACCTTCCTGTGTTCCCACAATCATTACCACCATAAAACCTTCCTGTGTTTCCACAATCATTACCCCCAAAGACCTTCCTGTGTTCCCACAATCATTACCACCATAGACCTTCCTGTGTTCCCACAATCATTACCACCATAGACCTTCCTGTGTTCCCACAATCATTACCACCATGTGTTCCCACAATCATTACCACCATAGACCTTCCTGTGTTCCCACAATCATTACCACCATAGACCTTCCTGTGTTCCCACAATCATTACCACCATAGACCTTCCTGTGTTCACACAATCATTACCACCATAGACCTCCCTGTGTTCCCACAATCATTACCACCATCGACCTTCCTGTGTTCCCACAATCATACCACCATAGACCTTTCTGTGTTCCCACAATCATTACCACCATAGACCTTCCTGTGTTCCCACAATCATTACCACCATAGACCTTCCTGTGTTCCCACAATCATTACCACCATAGACCTCCCCGTGTTCCCACATTCATTACCACCAAAAAGACCTTCCGTGTTCTCACAATCATTACCACCATAGACCTCCCTGTGTTCCCACGATCATTACCACCATAGACCTCCCTGTGTTCCCACAATCATTACCACCATAGACCTCCCTGTGTTCCCACAATCATTACCACCATAGACCTTCCTGTGTTCCCACAATCATTACCACCATAGACCTTTCTGTGTTCCCACAATCATTACCACCATAGACCTTCCTGTGTTCCCACAATCATTACCACCATAGACCTTCCTGTGTTCCCACAATCATTACCACCATAGACCTTCCTGTGTTCCCACAATCATTACCACCATAGACCTTCCTGTGTTCCCACAATCATTACCACCATAAAACCTTCCTGTGTTCCACAATCATTACCACCATAGACCTTCCTATGTTCCCACAATCATTACCACATAGACCTTCCCGTGATCCCACAATCATTACCACCATAGACCTTCCTGTGTTCCCACAAATCATTACCACCATAGACCTCCTGTGTTCCCACAATCATTACCACCATAGACCTTCCTGTGTTCCTACAATCATTACCACCATAGACCTTCCTGTGTTCCCACAATCATTACCACCATAGACCTTCCCCGTGTTCCCAAAATCATTACACCATGACCTTCCTGTGTTCCCACAAATCATTACCACCATAGACCTTCCTGTGTTCCCACAATCATTACCACCATAGACCTTCCTGTGTTCACACAATCATTACCACCATAGACCTCCCTGTGTTCACACACTCATTTCTACCATAGTCTTCCCTGTGTTCCCACAATCATTACCACCATAGACCTCCCTGTGTTCCCACTCTCATTACCACCATAGTCCTCCCTGTGTTTTCACTCATTACCACCATAGGTCTTTAGCATTGCCATTCTCTATAATCTACCAGTAAACTCAGCCTCCCGCACTCTACCTATCCAGTCAACTTTACATATTCCGGTATACACGTTATTACAATATGGTGTACATGGTTGTAAAATATTTTCAAACGGGTTTTGTACTTGTACGTCATGGGTACTGACCCGGAGAGATGACTCCTTTACTCTTATTTCTCAGTGTCACTCACAGCACTAGTGATTGCACTTAATATCAATATAATTAGTCATTGTTTGGTCATAGTGTACACAAGATTACTTTAGTCACTGGTCTCATCCTCTACACTAGATCAATGTAATCAGTCACGGGTCACACTGGTCACTGGTAATCACTATTTGGTCACGCCGTGTATTAAGATCCCTTTAATCAGTCACTGTTTGGTCACACGATGTACACGAAATCACTGTAATCAATCACTGTTTGGTTACGCCGTGTACATAAAATCACTGTCATTTTCACTGCTGTTTAATCACAAAACTAGAACTCAATATCACTGTTATTGTCTTGAAACAAACGTACGGAACTTAGAAACACCGTCACAAAGTTTATTATTACTGTTACACAACAAACACTAAGTTGGTTGGGTAATGGAGTTTAAAGCCTATCGACTATACGAGGGTCATTTAGGCTACACGATAAACTTTTTCTCCACCAGGTAGGAATACTTAATGCCTTAATTGGGTTTAAAATAAATTCTCAGCAGATATACGTCGAGAAGGTATATATCTGTGTAAGTATCGTGCTGACACTGTCACTCAAGGAATGTGACTGACTCCCCTTAGTAAGGGAAGTCTCGCTCTGCTGTGTTGACGTTGTTGGAATTGCATTGTTTGAGTCCCAATCAATTTTTTAGCTAATTTCAAAAAGGTTAGACAAATTCTTCTCCTCTTCTTTTTCTTAATTATAGTATATTTTTATTTCTACAAGTACATGTACTAGGTATACAGACCTAGGTGACATCAATGACATACTACTACACAGAAATCCGCTTATGCAGAGAATTTCTAGCAAATTAGCTCAATTTTGTCCATAATTATTATAGTAAAAAAGAAGCGCTAAACCTACAAGGGTCATGCAGCTCCGCCGGGTAGGGAAGGATGCAGGGGTAATGGGTAGCAAGAGGGAGAGGGATAATCATTAGATCATGGAGTACAGCGGGGCAGTGGATAGTGCTGGGGTAGAGGGGAGCAAGAGATTGAGGTAGAAAGGGCCGTGAGAAGTACTAAAGGCATCATTATCAGAGTTTGTGCAGTAAATCAGTTGCTCTCAAAATGTCAGTGAGAGAGTTTGGGTTAAAGGCGGGTCCGTTAGCAAGAAGGGAAGGTAAAGTAAAGGCAGTAGAGCAGTGACGACGCTAGAGGTAAATTCTGCGTGCTGGTTGATAGAGTGGGCAGTCCAACAGAATGTGGCTAACTAATTGGACCCTGACAATTCTCACAGAGAGGAACAGGGCGCCTCTCCATGAGATACCCGTGAGTAAGACGAGTGTGGCCGATGCGAAGATGGGAGAGCATAGTCTCCCAACCTCGCCACTGATAAGAAGACAGCCAAAAATCTATAATAAACTACATTAGTTTATTATAGGGCACATCATACCAGCGTTGTTACCAACGGGTGCGAAGGTGGGTAGCAATGTCAGCATAGTTGCTGACCCCTGTGTTGTACAGCATATCATAGTACCATCCATGTGCTTTATATAGAAGACTCCTTAGGCCTGTGACTGTATGACGTCACGGGATGCAGCTTGAGTGTGAGGCGAGCTACCTCGGCCTCAGTCGGCGTTTGACATAGGCAGGACAAGGCAGAGGCTGGGCTCCATCTCCCATTACCAGAGTCTCACAATATATCGTTACCATCCAACAAGTGTGTCTACCTTCAACCCTCGATATCTCCTTTTAAGAACCCCTACGATAGCAATTACAGCAAAATAGTCTGTGTATGGAACGCCTCTATATATAACTGGGAGGTATTGTGCTGCTGACCGTGCAGCAGTGTCTGTTCATTGCACTGTATGTCAACATGACCAAGGACCCAACAAAAATCTATATTTCTCTGTTTACTAGAGATGAAGAGTAACCAAAGTTGGATACGAAGAACCAAGGGATGAGGTAAAGCACTAAGGGAGTCTGAAACGACCACAAATGGTGACAGGCGTAGATGCAATGTGGGTAAGCTATAGTACTAGAAAATTTAAACAAATGCGTGGTGGTCCAATTGGAAACACGGTTGACCGTATGTCTAAAAGGAAACTGCAATGAGGTGACAGTCAGCGCCTGCACAAGCTATAGCAAAGTCATCAACATAAAGCGATGACCAAATACTGGATAGAAGAAGAGAGGCCAGATCAATTATAGCAAGGAGAAAAAGTGTTGTGCTCAGAACACATCCCTTTTTGGACAACTTCAGCTGGGACAAAATCTGGGGAAAGCATATTATTTACCCGGACATGGAAATGTCTTTCAGTTAAGAAGTTCTTAAGGAAAAATGGTAGATTGCCTCGGAGGCCTAAGGAGTGGGCCTGGGACCAAGATATTATACCTTCAAGTAGCGTTAAAATGCCTTCTCAAGGTCAAAAAAGATGGCGATAACTGAGTAGTTATTGTCAAAGGCATTACGGACATACGTATCTAAGCGTAGTAAGGGGTCAATGGTAGAACGACCCTTACGGAAGCCATATTGATTAGTGTAGAGACTGGTGTGGGTCTCTAAATACCACATCAAATGTCTATTTACCAGATGTTCCATCACCTTGCAAACTGCACTGGTAAGAACAATGGGACTATAGTGGGAGGCATCAAGTCCCGTAGCACCTGGTTTGCGGATAGGTAGTACAATGGCAGATTTCCACAGATGGGAAAACTCCCTGTGACCAAATAAGATTAAAGAGTCGTAAGAGGACTGCATACGAATATGAATGCCGTCAGGCCCAGCTGCCGATGATCGGTAAGCTGAGAGTGTTGCCTCCAGTTCCAGAAGTGTAAAAGGCACATTTATAATATTCTTCTCTGATAGAAGAAATGTTCAAGGCTATAACTCTCTGGTAGACTTTGAGGAACTAAACAAGGGGCATAGATGAAGTCGCTGAGAAATGCAGACAAGATGATTACCATTTTCAGTGGCAACATCAAGAGGGTTTCCTATTCTGATACAGGCACCCAGAAGAACAGGAGCCGGATCGGGAGAGTATTTACCACTCAGTTTACGTACTTTTTCCCAGACTGCACTCAGAGGAAGCACAAGTAACGGTAGAACCATAATCCCTCCAGTAAGTGCGTTTAGCGTCACGGATGACACGGCGAGCGACCGCCCTCTTCTGCTTAAAATCAGGAGTCTCTCTGTGGTTCTACTGTACCGGTACCTGCCCCACCCAGCGCGCTTCAAACGTGCTTCCCGGGTACAAGCAGCAGGCCACCAAGGCACGCAATTCTAACATTCTACTCAAGATTGATGGACTGACCACATCGACTCAAGGCTGAGGGTGACGTGTACTTAGCTCAGTGGTTACGTGTACTTAGCAGTGGTGACGTGTACTTAGTTCAGTGATGACGTGTACTTAGCTCTGTGAAGATCTGTTTGCGCGCTCTCTACGAATTGAAGCAAGATGCCCTCTGTCGAGCAACTTTACCAACTGCTTAAGGAAGAACTGAGGATGGCGAAGATGGAAATTCGGCGACTGACTAAGGAAAACAAGAAAATTCGTAGTAGTCCTCCTGTTTTGAGTCCTCAGGTCAAGAAAGGAAACTGGTCAGTGGCTGGACAGCAGGGAACGAAGTTGACGATCAAGAAGACGAATGGAAAGGTAGAAACGATGAAGAAGAAAGAGACTGCCGTGGAAACTGTTGTGGAAACATCTAATACATTCTCAGTGCTACCCGACGAATGTGAGTCGACTACTGGGAACGTCACGACAAACGACACCAAGGAAGGTAAGAATATTGTTGTTGTTGGGGATAGCCAAGTTAGGTATATGGATAGGGCGTTCTGCTTGAAGGATAGGAGTAGGAGACAGAGGGTTTGCTTTCCTGGGGCTGGGATGGAGGATATTGTTAGCCGTCTGGATGACATCATGAGAGATAATGGGAGCAATCCTATTATCTGTCTCAGTGCTGGAGGCAACGATGTTGGCAGACGTAGGAGTGAAGACCTGATTAGCAGGTATAGGTCAGCAATAGAAATAATTAGGAGGAAGGGTGGGAACCCTGCCATATGTGGTATTTTGCCAAGGAGGGGAGTTGGAAATGAATGGTTGTCCAGGGCAATTGGTGTCAATTGCTGGCTGGACAAATACTGTAAGGAAAATGCGGTAACATTCATTGACAACTGGGACCTCTTCTATGGCAGAAATGACATGTATGCCAGGGATGGGGTTCACTTATCTAGGTCTGGGGTGGGAGCACTGGCAACTGCAGTGGAGGGAGCTGTTAGGACTTTAAACTAGGAATAGTTAGTGGTATGGGTTTTGGCAAGAAAACAGTGAAGTCCCAGTGTAGTAATATTATGAGTTCTAGGGGAACTAGTAATAAGCAGAATGAGGTAGATATTGAAAAGCCAGTGACACTGGGTGATAAGGACAGTAATAGGTTTAGTAGAAAAACAGAAATGAGCAGGAAGGGTAAAGAGAAAGGAGAGTCTTTCAATGTTTATTATGCTAATGGCCGTAGTGCTAGGAATAAGATGGACGAGTTGAGATTAGTTGCTAGTGCAGGTAACATTGATGTATTTGCCTTAACTGAGACGTGGTTTAATTCAAAAAGTCGGGACATGCCTGCGGAATGTCACATTCAGGGTTTTAAATTGTTCCAAGTAGATAGAAAGTATCGGAAGGGGGGTGGGGTGGCATTGTATGTCCGAGATCGCTTGAACTGTTGCATTAAAACGGGTATTAAGTCTGAAGTAACACATACAGAGTCTGTTTGAATAGAATTTTCAGAGGGGCACGAAAAACTGATTTTAGGAGTGATATACCGTCCCCCAAACTTAGATAGGGACCAAGGGAGACTACTGTGGGAGGAAACTGTTAAGGCCACAAGGCACGATAATGTAGTAATTCTAGGAGACTTCAACTTTAGTCATATTGATTGGAATTTCTTGACTGGGAATTTAGAATCATACGACTTCTTAGAAGTAGTTCAGGATTGTTTCTGGAAGCAGTTTGTGACAGAACCTACAAGGGGAAATAACCTGCTTGACTTAGATCTGGAAAACAATGAATCCCTTGTTAATAATTTAGAAATTTCAGAGGAACTGGATGCTAGCGACCACAAATCAATTACATTTAGCATTGAATGGAAGTACGATAGTAGCGATAACTCGGTAACAGTCCCAGATTTTCGCTTAGCAGATTACGATGGGCTTAGAGAACACTTACCTGTTGACTGGGGTAACGAAGAGAGCTATCAATATGACAGTTTTCTGAACACTATACATGCTGCTCAAAGAACGTTTATCCCGTATAAAGAAATTAGATCAAATAGAAATGACCCAATATGGATGAATAATAGGCTCAAATATCTACTAGGGCATAAGAAAGGAATTTATAGGCGTATCAAAAGAGGTGAGGGTCATCTTATGAATCAGTATATTGACATTAAGAGGGACATTAGAAAGGGGATAAGAAAAGCTAAAAAGGACTATGAAATTAAAGTTGCTAGGGATTCTAAAACTAACCCAAAAAGTTTTTTCCAGGTATATAGAACAAAAGTTAGAGATAAGATAGGTCCCCTTAAAAATAACTATGGGCACCTTACTGACAAAGAGAATGTAATGTGCTCGATTTTAAATAATTATTTTCTCTCGGTTTTTACACAGAAAGACACTAACAATATTCCAGTAATTAATTTTTATAGTGAGCTAGAAGATAAATTATGTAACATCACAGTCACTAGTGAGATGGTTGTGAAGCAGATAGACTGACGCAAAATAAGTCGCCGGGTCCTGATGAGGTTTTTTCAAGGGTTCTTAAGGAATGCAAAATGGAACTCTGTGAACCATTAATTAATATTTTTAATTTATCTCTTCAAACAGGTGTAGTGTCTGATATGTGGAAGATGGCTAATGTAATTCCTATTTTTAAAACAGGGGACAAGTCGTTACCGTCAAATTACCGCCCAATAAGCCTGACCTCAATTGTAGGCAAATTACTAGAGCCAATTATAGCTCAGTTTATAAGAAGCCATCTCGATAAGCATAGCTTGATTAATGATACTCAGCATGGATTCACAAGAGGCCGGTCTTGTCTAACTAATTTATTAACTTTCTTCAGTAAAGCTTTTGAGGCTGTTGACCACGATAAAGAGTTTGATATTATTTACTTAGATTTTAGTAAGGCTTTTGATAGAGTTCCGCACCAAAGAAAGTGGCAGCTCATGGCATTGGGGGAAAAGTGCTCTCATGGATCGAGTCATGGCTCACAGACAGGAAGCAGAGAGTGTCCATAAATGGGGTTAAATCCGAGTGGGGATCTGTAACAAGTGGCTTTCCACATGGATCAGTCTTGGGCCCGTTGTTGTTTATAATATATATCAATGACCTTGATGAGGGAATTACTAGTGATATGAGCAAATTCGCCGATGACACAAAGATAGGTAGGATAATTGATTCAAACGTAGACGTTAGGGAACTTCAGGAGGATTTAAACAAACTATATTCTTGGTCAGAAAAGTGGCAGATGCAGTTCAATGTAGATAAATGCATGGTTCTGAAGCTCGGGAGTGTCCATAACCCTAGCACTTATAAGTTAAACGTTGTAGAACTTAGCCATACAGATTGCGAAAAGGACTTGGGGGTTATGGTAAGCAGCAACCTTGTAAATGAATGGTTCAGAGAACCGACATGTTGATAAATTAGACACATGTGCAACTCTTGGGTATCTTTATTAAGGAAACGTTTCGCCACACAGTGGCTTCATCAGTCCATACGTAGGAGAAACATGAAGAACAGGAGGAGAATGAGGTAATCAGTCCCTCAACCTTGAGTCGATGTGTTCTCTGAACCATTCATTTACAAATCTGTCAGACACTGCAACTTCTTGGGATCTTAATACTTAGGAATTTTTCGCTTGACTAATTCTTGGGCACGACCTACTTCCACATTGAACAAATGTGACACCACCTATGACTGCTGCACCTCTCCTGCCATACGGTTTATAAGCTGCTTCTCCGCTCATATGCCGTATTCTATTCAAGATTGATGGAATGAACACATCGACTCAAGGTTGAGGGACTGATTACCTCATTCTCCTCCTGTTCTTCATGTTTCTCCTACGTATGGACTGATGAAGCCACTGTGTGGCGAAACGTTTCCTTAATAAAGATACCCAAGAGTTGCACATGTGTCTACTTTATCAGCAGCAACCTTAAACCAAGACAGCAATGCCTAAGCATACTTAATAAGGCAAATAGATTACTGGGATTTATACCAAGAAGTGTAAGCAACAGAAGTCCAGAGGTCATACTGCAGCTTTATACATCATTAGTAAGGCCTCACCTAGATTATGCAGCTCAATTCTGGTCTCCATATTACAGAATGGACATAAATTCGTTAGAAAACATTCAGCATAGGATGACTAAATTAATACATAGCATTAGAAATCTTCCTTATGAAGAAAGATTGAAGACTCTTAAGTTACATTCACTTGTTAGACGAAGAATCAGGGGAGACCTGATCGAAGTGTACAAGTGGAAGATAGGTATTAATAAAGGGGATATTAATAAGGTCTTGAGGATATCTCTCCAAGAGAGAACCGCATTAATGGATTTAAATTTGATAAGTTTAGAATTAGAAAGGACATAGGAAAGTATTGGTTTGGAAATAGGGTAGTGATGAGTGGAACAGTCTACCTAGTTGGGTTATTGAGGCTAGGACTTTGGGTAGTTTCAAATTTAGGTTGGATAAGTACATGAGTGGGAGGGGTTGGATTTGAGTGGGACTTGCACATCAGAGCTTATTTAACTTGACTCAAGAAATCGTAATGACACGATTGCAAACAAACCATACCTCCGGCCGGGATTGAACCCGCGGTCATAGAGTCTCAAAACTCCAGCCCGTCGCGTTAGCCACTAGACCAGCTAGCCACAATAAGATTCATCCAACTAGGTATATTTCTACACCATAGGAAGGTTACCTTCCTATGGTGTAGAAATATACTTAGTTGGATGAATCTTATTGTGGCTAGCGGGTCTAGTGGCTAACGCGACGGGCTGGAGTTTTGAGACACTATGACCGCGGGTTCAATCCCGGCCGGGGGTATGGTTTTTTTTCAGAGCTTATTTCTTGGGTAGCATTGAAAATTGGGTTAGTCAAATGTTTTGTTAGTGGGATGAATTGTAAAAGACCTGCCTAGTATGGGCCAACAGGCCTGCTGCAGTGTTCCTCCTTTCTTATGTTCTTAGGAGTCTCTCTGTGGTTCTACTGTACCGGTACCTGCCCCACCCAGCGCGCTTCAAACGTGCTTCCCGGGTACAAGCAGGAGGCCACCAAGGCACGCAATTCTGACAATTCCTGCCCGAGGTTTGGGGTACAGAATGCGAAGCTGCGGTTAAGACTGAGGTCGAGATGTATTCTCATCTATGAAAGACGAAGGAGCAGCCCCACTAAAAGCAGTTAGTTGCGAGTAAAGTTCCCAATTTGCTCGGTCAAATTGCCAGCGTGGGCTCCGAGGAGGTGAATATGAAGGAGAAATAAGAATGATTGGAAAATGATCGCTGTCATGCAAGTCCGGTTTGACAGACCAGGTGAAGTCTAGTACAGATTGTAATAAAGTTGGTAGAATTACCGACAATATGTAAAGTAAAAGGACACAAGTGCAACTAATGTGACATTTATTGTAGCAACGTTTCGCTCTCCAGGAGCTCCTGGAGAGCGAAACGTTGCTACAATAAATGTCACATTAGTTGCACTTGTGTCCTTTTACTTTACAAGTCTAGTACAGTTGAGGAAGAGCAAATGGAGAGATCGATGGGAGAGAGACAATGAGTACGAGGCTCAAAATGGGTTGAAGCACCCATATTTAAAACATGGAAGGGGAGAGAAAAGCCTCTAACTGAATTCTGCGGGAATCACAGTGAACCCCCCCCCCCAGGAAATGGGGCATTGAAATCGCAAAGTAACAGAAGTGGTGGCGTTAAAGAAGAAACCATAAATGCAGCATCTAGGATAGATAATGCCCGAGAAAGAGATACAAAGAACAGATTGTATACCACTTATTCAAGTGGATGCTGCAGTATAATGCAGATAAGGATGGACAAAGAGCTGATGGTATGGAACACTGGTACGTATAAGAAGTACATTTTCATTAAAGGTTTCATCATGAAAAGGACACGGTGGGTATAATAAATCATAGCCGTAGATGAGAAACACCTGAAGCTTATCACGGTTTCCTGAGGCCGCGGATATTTCGCTGTAAATAAGCCATGATTTGCGAAGAGAAAGAGACAAGAAACCTGAAGGTATAGGTATGTATGGACTAGAAGGGTTAAAAAAGACCACATGTGGTGGTGACCTGTACTTAACTCTGTGAAGAAGTGTCTTGTGTGCTCCCGTGGACTGAACCAAGATGCCCTCCATCGAGCAACTTTACCAGCAACTTAAGGAAGAACTGAGGGTAGCGAAGATGGAGATACGGCGATTGACCGAGGAAAACAAGAGGATTCGTAGTAGTCCTCCTGTTTCGAGTCCTCAGGTCAAGAAGGGATCGTGGTCAGTGGCTGGACAGCAGGGAACGACGAAGTTGACGATCAAGAAGACGAATGGAAAGCCAGAAACGATGAAGAAGAAAGAGACTGCTGTGGAAACCTCCAACGCATTCTCGGTGCTACCCGAGGAATGTGAGTCGACTACTGGGATCGTCACGACGAACGACAACAAGGAAGGCAAGAATATTGCTGTTGGGGATAGCCAGGTTAGATACATGGATAGGGCATTCTGCTTGAAGGACAGGAGTAGGAGACAGAGGGTTTGCTTTCCTGGGGCTGGGACGGAGGACATTGTTAGCGGTCTTGAAACATCATGAACGGTAATGGGATCAATCCTATTATTTGCCTCAGTGCTGGAGGCAATGATGTAGGCAAGCGTAGAAGTGAGCATTTAGTTAGAAAGTTCAGAACAGCTATAGACATAATTAAGAAGAAGGGGGGGCGCCCTGTTATATGTGGCATTTTGCCAAGAAGAGGTGTTGGTAATGAATGGTTGTCCAGAGCAATTGGTATTAATTGTTGGCTGGATGAACACTGTAAGGATAATGCAGTACCATTCATTGACATCTGGGACAACTTCTATGGCCGAAATGACTTGTATGCCAGGGATGGGGTTCACTTATCCAGGGCAGGTGTGGGTTTTCTTGCTAACTCAGTTGAGGGGGTTGTTAGGACTTTAAACTAGGATTAGTTAGAGGTATGGGTTTAGAAATGATAAATAATGAGTATGGATATATTGACTTATGCTCTGATATTAAGAATCTTAATAGTAACTGTCATGGAGTAACTCTGAGTAATGATAATTTCAGAAATTGTGTAAAAACAAAGATGAATAGGAAAAATGTGCAGAAGAAAAAACATATGATGGTATTTTATGCTAACAGTCGAAGTGCAAGAAATAAAATTAATGAACTACGTCTGGTAGCATGTGCTGGGAACTTTGATATCATTGCATTAACTGAAACATGGTATGATTTACAGAGTCGGGATATGACTGCTGAGTGTAATATTCAGGGATTTAAGTTGTTCAATGTGGATAGATGTAATGGGAAGGAGGGAGGAGTTGCATTGTATGTTCGAGAAAATATTAATTGTTGCATAAAAACAGTATAAAAATAGATGGAGCAGTAACAGAGTCCTGTTTGGGTAGAGTTTCGTGGAGGGTCAAGAAAAACTAATTCTAGGTGTAATGTACAGACCTCCAGGCTTGGATCACGATAGAGGGAGACTTCTTTGGGACTTAATTGTTAGGGCTTCTGGACACAGTAACATAGTCATAGTAGGGGACTTTAACTTTAGTCAAATTGACTGGAATTCTTTGACAGGTAATCTAGAGTCCAGTGACTTTATGGAAACAGTTCAGGACTGTTTTCTGAAACAGAGCGCAACTGAGCCTACCAGGGTTAATAATTTGCTAGACCTAGTCTTGTCAAATAAGGAAACACTCTTGAATAATCTGGAGATCACTGAAGAGCTTGGCGCAAGTGATCACAAATCCATCACTTTTAGCATTAATTGAGAATGCAAGATTAATGATAATACAGTAAAAATACCTGATTATCGTTCTGCCGATTATAATGGACTTAGGGAACATCTGTCTAATCTTGATTGGGGTTATCTAGCTAATGATTTTATTGACGATAATCATACTTATGAATATGAAGGGATCTGCTTTTATGATTGTTTTCTTAATAATGTACACAGTGCCCAGAGTATATACATTACCCAGAGAAATTAGGTCTAATAATAACGATCCCAAATGGGTTAACAGGAGGCTAAAGCATCTATTAGGGGAGAAAAGGGGAATTTATAGGCGCATCAGAAGAGGAGAGGTTAACCTTACTGACCAATATGTTCAGCTTAAAAGAGAAGTAAAAAAGGCGATTAGAAAGGCTAAACGTGACTATGAAATTAGAGTTGCTAATGAATCAAAGACTAATCCAAAGGGGTTCTTTCAAGTGTATAGGACGAAGGTGAAGGAAAAAGTAGGACCTCTGAAAACTGGGAATGGACAGCTGACGGATAATGAACTGGAATGTGTTCCTTATTTAATGACTATTTTTTGTCAGTTTTTACACAGGAAGATGTAAATGAGATTCCAGTAATTAACAATTATTTAGTTCCTGATGAATTTAAGTTAACTAATATTACTGTCACGGGGGACATGGTTATTAAACAGATAGACAAACTGAAACAAAATAAGTCCCCGGGACCCGATGAGTTGTTTTCCAGGGTACTTAAGGAATGCAAGATGGAGCTTAGTCAGCCATTAACTAGTGTATTCAATGCGTCCATCCTTGATAAATTAGACACATGTGCAACTCTTGGGTATCTTTATTGAGGAAACGTTTCGCCACACAGTGGCTTCATCAGTCCATACAAAGGAGAATCTTGAAGAATAGGAGGAGAATGAGGTAATCAGTCCCTCAACCTTGAGTCGATGTGGTCAGTCCATCAATCTTGAATAGAATACGGCATACGTGCTGAGAAGGAGCTTATATACCGTTGGCAGGAGAGGTGAAGCAGTCAGAGGCAGTGAAACACTTATTCAATGTTGAAGTAGGTCGTGCCCAAGAATTAGGCAAGCGAAGAATTCCCAAGTATTAAGATCCCAAGAAGATGCAGTGTCTGACAGCTTGGTAGATGAATGGTTCAGAGAACCGACATGTTGATAAATTAGACACATGTGCAACTCTTGGGTATCTTTATTGAGGAAACGTTTCGCCACACAGTGGCTTCATCAGTCCATACAAAGGAGAAATCTTGAAGAATAGGAGGAGAATGAGGTAATCAGTCCCTCAACCTTGAGTCGATGTGGTCAGTCCATCAATCTTGAATAGAATACGCATACGTGCTGAGAAGGAGCTTATATTACCGTTGCAGGAGAGGTGAAGCAGTCAGAGGCAGTGAAACACTTATTCAATGTTGAAGTAGGTCGTGCCCAAGAATTAGGCAAGCGAAGAATTCCCAAGTATTAAGATCCCAAGAAGATGCAGTGTCTGACAGCTTTGTAGATGAATGGTTCAGAGAACCGACATGTTGATAAATTAGACACATGTGCAACTCTTGGGTATCTTTATTGAGAAAACGTTTCGCCACACAGTGGCTTCATCAGTCCATACAAAGGAGAATCTTGAAGAATAGGAGGAGAATGAGGTAATCAGTCCCTCAACCTTGAGTCGATGTGGTCAGTCCATCAATCTTGAATAGAATACGGCATACGTGCTGAGAAGGAGCTTATATACCGTTGGCAGGAGAGGTGAAGCAGTCAGAGGCAGTGAAACACTTATTCAATGTTGAAGTAGGTCGTGCCCAAGAATTAGGCAAGCGAAGAATTCCCAAGTATTAAGATCCCAAGAAGATGCAGTGTCTGACAGCTTTGTAGATGAATGGTTCAGAGAACCGACATGTTGATAAATTAGACACATGTGCAACTCTTGGGTATCTTTATTGAGGAAACGTTTCGCCACACAGTGGCTTCATCAGTCCATACAAAGGAGAATCTTGAAGAATAGGAGGAGAATGAGGTAATCAGTCCCTCAACCTTGAGTCGATGTGGTCAGTCCTTCAATCTTGAATAGAATATGGCATACGTGCTGAGAAGGAGCTTATATACCGTTGGCAGGAGAGGTGAAGCAGTCAGAGGCAGTGAAACACTTATTCAATGTTGAAGTAGGTCGGCCCAAGAATTAGGCAAGCGAAGAATTCCCAAGTATTAAGATCCCAAGAAGATGCAGTGTCTGACAGCTTTGTAGATGAATGGTTCAGAGAACCGACATGTTGATAAATTAGACACATGTGCAACTCTTGGGTATCTTTATTGAGGAAACGTTTTCGCCACACAGTGGCTTCATCAGTCCATACAAAGGAGAATCTTGAAGAATAGGAGGAGAATGAGGTAATCAGTCCCTCAACCTTGAGTCGATGTGGTCAGTCCATCAATCTTGAATAGAATACGGCATACGTGCTGAGAAGGAGCTTATATACCGTTGGCAGGAGAGGTGAAGCAGTCAGAGGCAGTGAAACACTTATTCAATGTTGAAGTAGGTCGTGCCCAAGAATTAGGCAAGCGAAGAATTCCCAAGTATTAAGATCCCAAGAAGATGCAGTGTCTGACAGCTTTGTAGATGAATGGTTCAGAGAACCGACATGTTGATAAATTAGACACATGTGCAACTCTTGGGTATCTTTATTGAGGAAACGTTTCGCCACACAGTGGCTTCATCAGTCCATACAAAGGAGAATCTTGAAGAATAGAGGAGAATGAGGTAATCAGTCCCTCAACCTTGAGTCGATGTGGTCAGTCCTTCAATCTTGAATAGAATACGGCATACGTGCTAGAGAAGGAGCTTATATACCGTTGGCAGGAGAGGTGAAGCAGTCAGAGGCAGTGAAACACTTATTCAATGTTGAAGTAGGTCGTGCCCAAGAATTAGGCAAGCGAAGAATTCCCAAGTATTAAGATCCCAAGAAGATGCAGTGTCTGACAGCTTTGTAGATGAATGGTTCAGAGAACCGACATGTTGATAAATTAGACACATGTGCAACTCTTGGTATCTTTATTGAGGAAACGTTTCGCCACACAGTGGCTTCATCAGTCCATACAAAGGAGAATCTTGAAGAATAGGAGGAGAATGAGGTAATCAGTCCCTCAAACCTTGAGTCGATGTGGTCAGTCCATCAATCTTGAATAGAATACGGCATACGTGCTGAGAAGGAGCTATATACCGTTGGCAGGAGAGGTGAAGCAGTCAGAGGCAGTGAAACACTTATTCAATGTTGAAGTAGGTCGTGCCCAAGAATTAGGCAAGCGAAGAATTCCCAAGTATTAAGATCCAAGAAGATGCAGTGTCTGACAGCTTTGTAGATGAATGGTTCAGAGAACCGACATGTTGATAAATTAGACACATGTGCAACTCTTGGGTATCTTTATTGAGGAAACGTTTCGCCACACAGTGGCTTCATCAGTCCATACAAAGGAGAATCTTGAAGAATAGGAGGAGAATGAGGTAATCAGTCCCTCAACCTTGAGTCGATGTGGTCAGTCTATCAATCTTGAATAGAATACGGCATACGTGCTGAGAAGGAGCTTATATACCGTTGGCAGGAGAGGTGAAGCAGTCAGAGGCAGTGAAACACTTATTCAATGTTGAAGTAGGTCGTGCCCAAGAATTAGGCAAGCGAAGAATTCCCAAGTATTAAGATCCCAAGAAGATGCAGTGTCTGACAGCTTTGTAGATGAATGGTTCAGAGAACCGACATGTTGATAAATTAGACACATTGCAACTCTTGGTATCTTTATTGAGGAAACGTTTCGTCACACAGTGGCTTCATCAGTCCATACAAAGGAGAATCTTGAAGAATAGGAGGAGAATGAGGTAAATCAGTCCCTCAACCTTGAGTCGATGTGGTCAGTCCATCAATCTTGAATAGAATACGGCATACGTGCTGAGAAGGAGCTTATATACCGTTGGCAGGAGAGGTGAAGCAGTCAGAGGCAGTGAAACACTTATTCAAGATTGATGGACTGACCACATCGACTCAAGGTTGAGGGACTGATTACCTCATTCTCCTCCTATTCTTCAAGATTCTCCTTTGTATGGACTGATGAAGCCACTGTGTGGCGAAACGTTTCCTCAATAAAGATACCCAAGAGTTGCACATGTGTCTAATTTATCAACATGTCGGTTCTCTGAACCATTCATCTACAAAGCTGTCAGACACTGCATCTTCTTGGGATCTTAATACTTGGGAATTCTTCGCTTGCCTAATTCTTGGGCACGACCTACATCAACATTGAATAAGTGTTTCACTGCCTCTGACTGCTTCACCTCTCCTGCCAACGGTATATAAGCTCCTTCTCAGCACGTATGCCGTATTCTATTCAAGATTGATGGACTGACCACATCGACTCAAGGTTGAGGGACTGATTACCTCATTCTCCTCCTATTCTTCAAGATTCTCCTTTGTATGGACTGATGAAGCCACTGTGTGGCGAAACGTTTCCTCAATAAAGATACCCAAGAGTTGCACATGTGTCTAATTTATCAACATGTCGGTTCTCTGAACCATTCATCTACAAAGCGTCCATCCTTACCGGTGTTGTGCCAGAGTTGTGGAAGATGGCTAATGTGATTCCTATATTCAAATCAGGGGATAAGTCCACTCCTTCAAATTACCGTCCAATAAGCCTGACATCTATAGTGGGCAAGTTATTAGAATCAATTATAGCTGACATTGTCAGAAGTCACCTTGAAGAGCATAACTTGATAAATGAATCTCAGCATGGATTCACGAGAGGTCGTTCCTGCCTGACAAACTTACTGACGTTCTTCAATAGAACATTTGAGGCAGTTGATAGTGATAAGGAATATGATATTGTTTATTTGGATTTTAGTAAAGCCTTCGATAGAGTACCTCACAAGAGACTCTTAAGAAAAGTGGCAGCTCATGGTATAGGAGGTAAAGTTCTAGCATGGATTGAGGCATGGCTTACCAATAGAAAGCAGAGAGTTACCATTAATGGAGTGAAATCTGAATGGGGATTAGTCACTAGTGGCGTTCCTCAAGGATCGGTTTTAGGCCCTCTCTTGCTCATAATTTACATTATTGACCTTGATGAAGGGATTACGAGTGACATGAGTAAATTTGCTGATGATACAAAGATAGGCCGTATAATTCACTCTGAGGAGGATATCAATGAACTCCAGGACGATTTGAACAAATTAATGTCTTGGTCTGAAAAATGGCAGATGAAGTTCAATGTCGATAAGTGTAAGGTACTTGCCCTTGGTAATGAAAATAACCCTCGAAGCTATAATCTAGGTGAAGTAGAGCTTGATCATACAGAATGTGAAAAAGACTTGGGAGTCATGGTAAGCAGAAATCTAAAGCCAAGACAACAGTGCCTTAGTGTACGCAACAAGGCCAACAGATTACTTGGATTTATCTCAAGAAGTATAAGTAACAGAAGTCCAAAAGTTATTTTACAGCTCTATACATCACTAGTGAGGCCTCATTTAGATTATGCTGCTCAGTTTTGGTCCCCTTACTACAGGATGGATATAGACTTATTAGAGAACATACAGAGAAGAATGACTAAAATGATTTACTGTGTAAGGAACCTCCTGTATGAAGATAGACTCAAAGCCTTAAATTTCCACTCTCTGGAGAGGCGTAGAATGAGGGGAGATATCATTGAAGTGTATAAGTGGATGACGGGCATAAACAAGGGAGATATTAATAAAGTACTGAGGGTGTCGAACCAGGTAAGAACCAGGAATAATGGATTTAAGTTGGATAAATTTAGATTTAGAAAGGACATAGGTAAGTACTGGTTTTCTAACAGAGTTGTAGATGCGTGGAACAGTCTTCCCAGTGGGGTGATAGAGGCTAGGACCTTGGGTAGCTTTAAGAAGAGACTGGACAAATATATGAGTGGGAGGGGCTGGGTTTGATTGGTGTCATTGGGTACGGGAGTTATTTCTAGGGAAGCTTTAGGTAGTAGTCGTTTTGATAAGGACCTGCCTCGCATGGGCCAGTAGGCCTTCTGCAGTGTTCCTCCATTCTTATGTTCTTATGTTATATGGAGGTAGCAGAAAACTTTTAAGCAGCGAAAGATTGGGACGCTGCAAGGAAAGGTGTGGTGCAGATTGAGTGGAGGAGGAGCAGGTGGAGGATCGGTGTCCATCAATGGTCTGCTCTGCTTAATATATTCTGAGATAGCTTCAAGTGTTTCTGAGAAAAAGGACGTTGTATGTGATACAATACTGGAGATGGAAGAAGGAGGGTGAGTAATGATCGAGGCGGCGATAGACGTACTAAAGCAGGAGGGACGAAAGGTAGAGGGAACTGGAGAAGAAGCTTGGGAGGAGAAAGGAGGAAGCGATCTGGGAGGGGCATTAGAGAAATAAACTTGGGAAGGGACAGGGGAAGAAGGTACTGTACGAGGAGGATGAACCTCCACGCTCGTAAAAGAGCTAGTTAGAGGTGAAGAACCGGATATTGACTGGAAAGGAAAATGTGCAGGCTGCATAAGGAAAGGAGGGGTGAAAGGAGATTTTAACAATGGGGTTTTTTTGGACTTTGGAGGAGAGGAGCGATGGGGAGAAAGTGCTGTATGAGGTCTAGTAGACACACAAACTTGTGAGTGAGAAGAGGAAGAGGTGAGAAAAGAATGAGGTGCCGAGGCAGGGACCTCCGAGTCCAGGACAGCAAAAGAATTAGAGACGGGTGTCCACAGAGGAGGCTGCGGATGTTGGAGCCCCAGAAGTGGGGGGGGGGAACGTTTATTAACTCGAGAATAAGAAATACGTGAAGTCTCCCGTATGCCATAGCATATGGGAAGCCTTCTGCCTCTTTGAAACAACTGATTTCTCTCTCATTTAACTTAACTTGGCAATGGTTTGAGTAAGTTTGACGAGCCTCATGACCATATTGGTATGGTCGTCGGCACCACAGACTGGACATTCGGCCACAGACCTGCAATATTTTTCTGAATGACCAAACGCCAGCAATTTCTACACTGTTGCGGTGTAGGCATCACCTTTCGAATTTGTAAACGGTGTCCTGATATATATATATATATATATATAATATATATATATATATATATATATATATATATAGAGAGAGAGAGAGAGAGAGAGAGAGAGGATGGAAGCTCACGGCAGTCAAAATTTAAGCTAGCTTCCTGCCTGTGGGCAGGGAGGGCATAAGTATCTACTTTCAGAATTTTGAGGTCTTGGAGCTAAAGCTGTTCCAGAATGTCATCACCACATGTCTGGAAATTATGTTAAACAATGGCATGTGGTAGAATGACAGTGCCACTACAAAAATTGAGGGAATGATGTTTTTTAACAGTTACAGGAGTAGCATCGATGGTGCATGTACGTCTCTTGAGAGCATGAAAGTATATATCTGCACCAACATGGCGTAGCAGCGCCTTGCCAATATTGTGGTTGGAAGGATAGGCAGTAGAGGAAGTCGGTCGTAGAGTAAAAAACTTAGTCCACTGTGTATTTTGAAACAGTTTGTATGGAGAGTGCGTCAAGTGCCGGTCTTTTCTGAGTAGAATGAGATGAAAGCGAAGAAGTATCATCAGGTAATGGTCCAGGGTGTTTCATTTTGGGACTGGAGTTGGTCCGTAGAGCGAGAATCCAGAAGCATGGTCAAAGAAGTGTAGAGGTCAGATATATCAATGGAGTCATTCGGAATCCAGGTACCTGAAGCGGGTGACGAAACAACACCAGCAAGAGGTACAGGGGCATTAGAAATGTTCGAAGAGTAGTCAAATAACGAGGCAGGGAACAGGGTGTGGTATCAGGAAGGGGCCCGGGAGGAGGTGGTTCATGGATTTGGAACTCCATGGTTATGTAACTTTTTTGTTTTTTAGAAGAAAAAGAAAAGAAATGAAAGAAAAGAATAAAGAGAGAGGAACGTGCAGGAATAGCTACTAGGAGGAAAGAAAGAACCGTAAATCCCCCTCCGCTCCCAAGAGAACCCCAGCAGCACAAGCAGTACAGATGCAGCATGGAACCCGTGCCACACCCTACCCTTCATGCTAGTAAACCAGCAATCCGGGACAGCAACCTCAAATCCGACAGGATTGTAGATGATGATAAATTAGACATGTGCAACTCTTGGGTATCTTTATTGAGGATAAAGATAAAGATACCCAAGAGTTGCACATGTGTCTAATTTATCAACATGTCGGTTCTCTGAACCATTCATCTACAAAGGATTGTAGATGAATGGTTCAAAGAACCACATCGACTCAAGGCTGAGGGACTGATTACTTCATTCTCCTCCTGTTCTTCAAGTTTATCCTTTGTATGGACTGATGAAGCGAAACGTTTCCTCAACAAAGATACCCAAGAGTTGCACATGTGTCTAATTTAACAACCTCAAATCCGCCGAGCCACCTCGGTGGACAAGAGAGAGGGCGGCCGGGCACCCTCCACAAAGCATACCTCCTTCGGCCACCACCACCGCCTGGAATCCGACAGGCAGCCTCCAGAGACACCCAAAGCCACTCCCTGGGAGACCTTTCTTTACCTTAGGTAATAAACCCTGGAAATTACTACTACTATATTTACTTTCCATAAACCATACCCCCGGCCGGGATAGAACCCGCGGTCATAGAGTCTCAAAACTCCAGCCCGTCGCGTTAGCCACTAGACCAGCTAGCCACAATAAGATTCATCCAACTAGGTATATTTCTACACCATAGGAAGGTTAGCACAGGCACCTCTGTGACCACAAATGCAAGTTTTTACAGACGAATCTCCAGCTAGCGTGGCCGTGACGAACTCTAGCTCAAGTCCCTTCACTGCCGTCAACATGACTCAAGAAATCGTAATGACACGATTGCAAACAAACCATACCCCCGGCCGGGATTGAACTCGCTGGGGTATGGTTTGTTTGCAATCGTGACATTACGATTTCTTGAGTCATGTTTACTTTCCATACTCCTCCATTCTTCCTCCAGCTAAGACGACCACACATGGAGCATGTGATACTGAGTTATGATGCGGATAGCACTACATTACAATGTACATGGATTACAACATGGTGTACATGGCTGTACAATATTTTCAAACGAGTTTAGTGCTTACCTGTACGTCATGGGTACTGACTCGGAGAACTGACTCCTCTCTCTCTTATTATTTCTCAATGTTACTCACAGGACTAGTGATTCTACATAAGATCACTATAATTAGTCATTGTTTGGTCATGGTGCACACAAGATCACTGTAGTCACTGGTTATACTGGTCACTGGTAATCACTATTTGGTCATACCGTGTATTACGATACCTTTAATCAGTCACTGTTTGGTTACACGGAGTACACAGAATCACTGTAATCAGTCACTGTTTGGTTACACGGAGTACACAGAATCACTGTAATCAGTCACTGTTTGGTCACACGGAGTACACAAAATCACTGTAATCACTGTTTGGTTACACGGAGTTCACAAAATCACTGTAATCACTGTTTGGTCACACGGAGTACACAAAATCACTGTAATCAGTCACTGTTTGGTCACACGGAGTACACAAGATCAATGTAATCAGTCACTGTTTGGTTACTCCGTGTACATAAAATCACTGTCATTATTTTCACTGCTGTTTAACCACAAAACAATAACTTAACATCACTGTTATCGCCTTGAAACAAATACGGAGCTTAAAAAACCCCGTCAAAAATTTATACCGTTACAAAACAAACACTAAGTTGGTTATTTAAAGGGGGTTTTAAACCCTACGACTAAACGAGGGTCATTTAGGCTACACGGAACTTTTTCTCCCCCAAAAATTCTTAGCAGATATACTCGAGAAGGTATTACCCGTGTAAGTTTGAGTAACGTACTGATCACTCCGGGTTTTGGACTGATTTCCCGGGGGAAGGGAATCTCGCTCTGCTGGTTGACGTAGTTGAACACTTTTCTAAGCCCCAAAACAATGTTAGGGTAATTTCAAGAGGGTTCCCAAAATTTCTTTTTTTCCACTTTTTTTTCTTAATAACGCTCAAATACTTTTTTTCTAAAAGTACTTACAAGGAACGTCCTGATGACATCAATGACATCCTGCCATTTTTTAACAAGCATTTGGGAAAATTTGGGGTTGTTGGGATGTTACCCACACCGTCGATTCTCTTTCTTCTTTTTTTCCCCTCCTCCTCCTTTTCCCCCCTTTCCGTTTTTCCTCCCCCCTTTTCTTTTCTCTTCCTTTTCCTCCACCGTTTCTCCTTTCCTCCTACTATACGCTACTACACAACTACTACGACGACCCCACCCCCCACTACTAACTAACTCTACCCTAATACTACCACCTCACCACTTACTACTACCCACCATACCCAATATCCCCCCCTCACCACACTACTACCGCCATCACCCCTACTGCTACACCATCCCCCTAGTACTACTACCACACCACCACCCCCCACCACCACCACCACCACCACCCCACCACGACTAACCACCCCCCACCACCCCCACCACCACCACTACTACCCCCCCCACCCCACCCCCACTACAACCACCCCCACCACCTACCACTACACTACCCTACTCCACCGCCATCCCCCATCACCACCACCACCACCACCACCCCACCACCCCCACCACTCCACCACCCCCACCCCCCTACCACCACTACCACTCCACCCCCACCACCAAACCCCCACCCCCCCACCCCATACCACCCCCACCACACCACCACCACCACCACCATACCACCACCACCCCACACACTACCACCCCACCACCATCACCCTACTATACCACTTAACTCCCCCACACCACCACCCCCACCACCAACCCCTACCACCACCCCCACTACAAACCCCCCCCTACCACCACCCCCCACCACCAACCACCCCCACCCCACCCCAAAACCCCCACCACCCACCCCACCGCCCCCCACCCCTACCACCCCACCCCCACCCCACCACTACCCCACCACCCCCACCGCCCCACCACCACCACCACCCCACCACCCCACCACCACTCCACCACCACCCACCCCACTACCCCACCACCACCACCACCCCCACCACCAATACCCCCACCCCCACCACCACCCCACCACCACCCCACCACCACCCCACCACCACTACCCCCCCACCACCACCACACCACTACCCCCACCCCACCACCACCACCACCACTACCGCCACCACTACCACCACCCCCTACCCCACCACCACCACCACCCCACCACTACCGCCACCCCTACCACCACCCCCACTCCACCCCACCACCACCCCCACCACCACTACCGCCACCACTACCACCACCACCACCACCACTACCACCACCACCACCACCACTACTACTACCACTACTACCAGAGTTTTCCCGACAAGGGACGTAAACACTTGCCTGAATTTCACTCATTTTTTATGTCGATGTTCGATAACAAAATTTATTAACCTTAGCCATGTATAGGTAGACAATGTCTAAAGTTGTATTTCCCATTTTCAGCTTCTGGAATGACTAATAACTTCCAGAACCCATTCCCAGCTTCCTGGAATGACTAATAACTTCCAGAACCCATTCCCAGCTTCCTGGAATGACTAATAACTTCCAGAACCCATTCTCAGCATCCTGGAATGACTAATAACTTCCAGAACTCATTTCCAGCATCCTGGAATGACTAATAACTTTCAGAATCCATTCCCAGCTTCCTGGAATTACTTATAATTTCCAGAACCCATTCCCAGCTTTCTGGATTGACTAATAACTTCCAGAACCCATTCCCAGCTTCCTGGAATGACTAATAACTTCCAGAACCCATTCCGAGCTTCCCGAAATGACTAACAACTTCTAGAACCCATTCCCAGCTTCCTGAAATGACTAATAACTTCCAGAACCCATTCCCGGCTTTCTGGAATGACTAATAACTTCCAGAACCCATTCTCAGCATCCTGGAATGACTAATAACTTCCAGAACTCATTTCCAGCATCCTGGAATGACTAATAACTTTCAGAATCCATTCCCAGCTTCCTGGAATTACTTATAATTTCCAGAACCCATTCCCAGCTTTCTGGAATGACTAATAACTTCCAGAACCCATTCCCAGCTTCCTGGAATGACTAATAACTTCCAGAACCCATTCACAGCTTCCCGAAATGACTAATAACTCCCAGAACCCATTCCCAGCTTCCTGGAATGACTAATAACTTCCAGAACCCATTCCCAGCTTCCCAAAATGACTAATAACTCCCAGAACCCATTCCCGGCTTCCTGGAATGACTAATAACTTCCAGAACCCATTCCCAGCTTCCTGGAATAACTAATAACTTCCAGAACCCATTCCCAGCTTCCCGAAATGACTAACAACTTCTAGAACCCATTCCCAGCTTCCCGAAATGACTAATAACTTCCAGAACCCATTCCCGGCTTTATGGAATGACTAATAACTTCCAGAACCCATTCTCAGCATCCTGGAATGACTAATAACTTCCAGAACTCATTTCCAGCATCCTGGAATGACTAATAACTTTCAGAATCCATTCCCAGCTTCCTGGAATTACTTATAATTCCCAGAACCCATTCCCAGCTTTCTGGAATGACTAATAACTTCCAGAACCCATTTCCAGCTTCCCGAAATGACTAATAACTCCCAGAACCCATTCCCGGCTTCCTGGAATGACTAATAACTTCCAGAACCCATTCCCAGCTTCCCGAAATGACTAACAACTTCTAGAACCCATTCCCAGCTTCCCGAAATGACTAATAACTTCCAGAACCCATTCCCGGCTTTCTGGAATGACTAATAACTTCCAGAACCCATTCTCAGTATCCTGGAATGTCTAATAACTTCCAGAACTCATTCCCAGCATCCTGGAATGACTAACAACTTCCAGAACCCATTTGTTGCTTGTCTTCAAACATTTGAAAATGGGTCCCTCTGTTTCAACAACGTCGATCAATTTAATTCGTGTTTAGGTATACGTCTGCCAATTCCATGTGCAAAATAGGGAGGAATGTTTATCCCCATTAACTCATGCAATATGTATTTAAGTCTACCTCTCATGAAGAGAACAGTCAGGTATCTTTATTCCGAAACGTTTCGCCTGCAGAGTAGGCTTCTTCAGTCGAACATGAATAGTCTACAACACCAGCAAAATGTAAATTAGACACATGTGCAACATCTGGATATCTTTATTGTAGACGTTTCGTCCATCCAGTGGCTTTACATCCTTGAATTTGTGTTAATAAAGACACTGGTTGGCGAAACGTCTACAATAAAGAGATGTAAAATTATTATAATTACGTAGGAGAGCTAAACCCGTAGGATTATTGAGCGCCTGTGGGGGGGATGGAAGGCATTCAGGCTTAATTCAGGGAAGTGGAGCACAGATTCAATTGCCTAGATCAAGAGCCCCTCACCAGTAGCAAGGAACCTCCCATGAAGGGTCAAAACTAAAGAATGAGTCCTCTTATCGGCTTCAAACCATTAACCCAGTTGCATTCCATAAGTTGGAAGACGCTATAGGCTTAGGCTGTGTAGGTACAATTTTGTATATTTTAATGAAACTGTTTAAAAAAAAGCTGGAGTTGTTGGAGTCGGAACAGTTACTAGAGAATGCCTCTTCTGATAGGCTTCAAACTTTCAGTGTTGATGGGATTTATTAAAAGAAAGCTTGGCTCTCGCTTGAGCTAGATTTTATACTATATATCTTTATAAAATAGATTCATATTAAATAGATTTGTCCTAGTTGGACAAATCTTACTGTAGTCAGTTGGTCAAGTGGTTAACGCACTGGCCTGGAGTTTTGCGATTCACTCACCATGGGTTCAATCCCCACCCGTTCCGTGGTTCGCAAACGCGTTATTACGATTTACTATGTCATTACTAGTGTGTGTCTGTTTAAAGAACATGCCTTGATGCTGGTGAGAGGGGCTCTTGATCCAAAGAACTGAGCTTAACCTCCCGTTCCTTGGATAGAGTTTATGTGCCTCCCATTGGTCAGCCTCTATACGGGTTTAGCGCTCAACGCTGATGATATTAATATTCTAAATATCTATTATCAATGGCTGACGCATATTATAATCAAAAAAAGCGCTAAACCGACAAGGGTCATACAGGCTGACGTATAATATGAAATGGATGAAGCGTTTTTAGGCCTTAGGCTGTGAAGAATTTTTTTTTTTTAATTCTAGGCGTCAACTGTAGAACGCATCATCCGCTCGCCATCAAACTTTAAGTGCTGACGAGTTCTCAACCGAATTTTCTCCTTGATTTTAAGTTTATTTAACAAGTTCATTTCCGTGATTATAATCAAAAGTGGTAAACCAGTAAGGGCTATACAACGCTGCAGGGCAGGGTATGGTAAAGATGTTTCAGGCTGAGGGACGGATTACCTAAAACTCCTCCTCTCCTTACACCTTTATATTAGACTGATGAAGTTACTGTGTGGCGAAACGTTTCCTCAGTAAAGATTCCCGTATGTTACATAAGTGTCTCAATCTTCAACTTGTCGGTTTTCAAAACCATTTATCACATAAGATGTTATAAACTTGATCAGAGATGAAAAAATCAGACATGTGCAGCATTTGGGTATCTTATTTGTAGACGTTTCGCCCATCCAGTGACTTTTCACTACAACGATAAAGTGCAAAGAACGCAGAACTATATACAATAAGTGAGGAAATCAGTCCCTCAGTCTTGAAGACTACGGTACTTTGCACTCATTCCTAGGCTGAGGGACTGATTACCTCATCTTTTGTGTGAAGAAAGGAGGAGCACTGCAGCAGACTTACTGGTTCATACTAGGCGAATCCTTAACTCCAAACCCACTAACAAAAATATTGGTAAACAAGACACATGTGTAACAGTTAGGTATCTTTATTCAGAAACATTTCGCCTACACAGCAGGCTTCTTCAGTCGAGTACAGAAAAGAGAGTGAAAGCAGTAGGGTTGTGAAGACCAACATGTCGGGATTTTATACCATTTAAAAAACTTTAAGCGCTAAACCACAAGGGTTATACAGCGTAGCAGGGCGGAGAAGGATGCAATGGTATTGCGTAGCAAGAGGGAGAGGATTGATTATTAAGTTATGGAGAACAATGGGGCAGTGGATAGTGCTGGGGTAGAGGGTAGCAAGTGGAGGTAGAAAGGACTGAGGTACTAGCACCTCTTTTGAAGGTGCCGATAGATACCTTCAAGGAGGTGCTAGTATTTTCAAGGAGCTGCTAGTTACCTTCAAGGAGGTGCTAGTACTTTCAAGGAGCTGCTAGTTACCTTCAAGGAGGTGCTAGTACTTTCAAGGAGCTGCTAGTTACCTTCAAGGAGGTACTATTACCTTCAAGGAGCTGCTAGTTACCTTCAAGGAGGTGCTAGTACTTTCAAGGATATACTAGAGTGGTAGGTATCTTCAATGAGGTGCTAGCTACCTTCAAGGAGGTACTAGTACCTTCAAGGAGCTGCTAATTACCTTCAAGGAGGTGCTAGTACTTTCAAGGAGATACTAGATACCACCAAGGAGTGGTAGGTATCTTCAGTGAGGTACTAGGTACCTTCAAGGAGGTACTAGTACCTTCAAGGAGGTACTAGTACCTTCAAGGAGCTGCTAGTTACCTTCAAGGAAGTTCTAGTATTTTCAAGGAGATACTATATACCTTCAAGGAGTGGTAGGTATCTTCAGTAAGGTGCTAGGTACCTTCAAGGAGGTGCTGGTAACTTCAAATAAGCGCTAGGTACCTTCAAGAAAGTGCTAGGTACCTTCAAGTAGATGCTAGTTACCTTCAAGGAGGTGTTAGATACCTTCAATGAGGTGCTAGGTACCATCAATGATGTGCTAGGTACCTTTAAGTAGTAACTAGAGGCATCATCATCAGAGTTTGTGTGGCAAATCAGTTGCTGCCAAAAAGTCAATGAGAGAGTCAGGATTAAAGGCGGATTCATCAGCAAGAAGAGAAAGTGAAGAGCAACAGAGTATATTCAACAAAAATATTACTGCAATAAGACTACGTTGATCTTCACCAACACCATGATTTAGTTCTCCAGTCTTCCACTAGCGGAAATTCTTCGTAAGATTTTGTAACCGATACTCTACTGATTTGCAACAGCAACTGTGGCTTCTCCACCTCTCCATTTTTATGAGATTGTTCTCCCTCCCATATTCCTCTTATTATTATTATAATCAAAAAGAAGCGCTAAGCCACAAGGGCTCTACAGCGCTGCAGGGTAGGGAAGGAAGCGAGGGTATTGGGCGGCAGAAGGGGGGAGGGATGATCAGCGGGGCAGGGGATATTGCGGGGGGTAGAGGGTAGCAAGAGATTGAGGTAGAAAGAGCTGAAGGTATCAGAGTTTGTGAAGTAAGTCAGTTGTTGTCAAAAAGTCAATGAGAGAGTCCGGATGAAAGGCGGGTCCATCAGCGAGAAGGGAAGGTAAAGAGAGAGCAGCGGAGCGAAGACGACGACGGAGGTAAATTCTGCGTGCTCGTTGATAAAGTGGGCAGTCTAACAGAATGTGGCTGACTGATAATGGAACCTGACAATTCTCACAGAGAGGAGCAGGGCGCCTCTCCATGAGATATCCATGAGTAAGACGAGTATGGCCAATGCGAAGACGGGAGAGAGTAGTCTCCCAACCTCGACACTGGTGACAAGAAGACGGCCAGTAACCTATACTCGGTTTAATAGATTGAAGTTTGTTACCGAGCATAGTAGACCAACGTTGTTGCCAACGGGTGTGAAGGTGGGAAGATATTGCAGCAAAATAGTCCGTAAATGGAATACCTCTATATGAAACTGGTAGGTCATGTACTGCTGACCGCGCAGCAGTGTCTGTCTATTCATTGCCCTGTACGTCGACATGACCAGGGACCCAACAAAAAACAATATCTTTATGCTTGGTAAAGATGCGGCGTAGCCAAAGTTGCCTGCCTGTGTACCAGTTTCCTGTGCTCTATAGTTTCTCCTCCTTACAGTCTAATTCGTTCACTAACATGATTTACTCTCTAGAAACCATGCTGGTCTATGTTTATGAATAACTGTGTTCCAGGTGATCTCTATTCTTCTGATCATCTCCATTTAAAAAAACATACCACGGGCGGAGTTAGAACCCGCGATCAGATTGTCTCAAAAACTCCAGACCGACGCATTAGCCACTGGGCCAAGTTTTGAGACTCCTCGATCACTGGTTCTAACCCCTCCCTTGGTATGGTTTGTTTGCAATCGTGTCATTACGATTTCGTGAGTCCTGTAGTTCATTGTTTGTGTGCGCGCGCGTGTGCATGTGTGAACGCCATAGGAAGCCTGGCTCATTTCATGCTTCTAAAAAGATAAGGGATACCTTTGTCGTGGAATTGAATCCTGTTACCTATAGGCCATTTTTTCTCCGGGATCGTGAGGGCTAAACAAAACAGTGAGTTCATTCCTAAGGACTTCCTTTACTGTCGAGTATATTTTCTCAGAAGTTCGCATTTTCGTAACCATTGGATAACCTTAGTCTTTTTCTGTAACTGATTTAAAAATATACACTGAAATTTATTTGTAAAATATACCAATTTGTCACTATTAATAAATGTAGAATCTATAAAAGAAAGTATATATATTCGTATTTTAATTCTTAATTATTTATATGTACATAACTGTTTCATCTAAGATATATATATATATAAAATATATATATATATTATATATATATATATATATATAATATAATATATATATATATATATATACATAAATATATATAATATATTAATATATATATATATATATATATATATATAATATATATATGCAATAAGATCACAGTAAACGGGTGATTTCAAATATGCAAAACAACCACTCTGAAAGAATAGAGAAATTCCAAGCCTTTTCTAAAATGTTTTAATTATTAAGGGTAATAATGAATTCAAATTTAAAATTTACAGAAAACCTACAAATAACTGTTCCTATGTCCACTATTATTCCTCGCATCATGATAGAGTAAAAACTGTCTGTTTTCTCATCAATGTTTTTGAGAGCTTTACGAATTTGTAGTCCTGAGTTCATAGATGAGGAAATATCCAAAATTTTTTGAAATAGGTAATGATTTAAATACCCAAGAAATGAAATTTTGATAAATCTTTTAAAGTTGCTAGAAATACTTTTTCCCAATCCAAAAAGGGACAACCAGCCTTATTCAACTAAAAATATGTTGTTCTCCCTTACCATGAAAACTTGGTTGATATGGCTTCTCTTCTTAAACTTTTAATATTAAAGTTGTATTCAAAAATCTTGATACAGTAAAAAAATCTTTTGATAAAGAATTCTCCCAAAATGCTGATGGATGTGTCTATAAGATTCCTTGTAAAATTTGCGATAAAGTTTATTACGGTCAAACTGGTAAAAAATCTCGAACTAAGATTAAAACAACATAAATATAGCATTAGAACTGGACAAGATTCCAATGCTCTATTTATTCATGTAAGAGATTTTAACCCATCCAATTGATTTTCAAAAAGTTGAGAAAGTAGTATCAAGCAAGTCCATGGTCGACAGAAATATAATTGAATCTTGTTTCATAAAAAGCAGTTTTGACAATAATATGAATATTTCCTTTGGTTTATATAAATTTAACATCCATTTATAATTAATAAAATTTGGGAAGAATTAATAATACACTGGACAAAATAATTTTTAAATTTTCTTGTGTAGAATAGTTTGTTGGTGAGTTGTGCAAAGGACCTATCCAAGTTGGGTGGGATCTGATAGTGAGGTGTTAGCCAGACCCCTTATATAGCTTCCTTGGATGCTTTACTTTCATAGTTCCTTGATAATGTGAGTAGCACAAAAGGCGCTTGGAATTTCTCTATTCTTTCAGAGTGGTTGTTTTTGCATATATTATATATATATATATATATATTATAAAATTATATATTATATTATATATATATATATATATAATATATATATATATATATATATATAAATATATATATATTATAATATATATATATATATATATATATATATATATATATATATTAATATATATATATATATATATATAGGTAGTAGGTTGGTAGACAGCAACCACCCAGGGAAGTACTACCGTCCTGCCAGATGACTGTGAAACAGAAACCTTAACTGTTTTGCATGATGGTAGGATTGCTGGTTTCTTTTTCTGTCTCATAAACACGCTAGATAACAGGGATATCTTGCTACTCCTACTTACACTTTGGTCACACTTCACAGACACGTACATGCATATATATATACATACATCTAGGTTTTTTCTCCTTTTTCTAAAATAGCTCTTGTTCCTCTTTATTTCTTCTATTGTCCATGGGGAAGTGGAAAAGAATCTTTCCTCCGTAAGCCATGCGTGTCGTATGAGGCGACTAAAATGCCGGGGGCAATGGGCTAGTAACCCTTCCCCCTGAGACATTTACTAAAAAAGAGAAGAAGAAAAACTTTATAAAACTGGGATCTTAAATGTGCGTGGATGTAGTGGGGGATGACAAGAAACAGATGAATTTCTGATGTTATGAATGAAAAGAAGTTGGATGTCCTGGCCCTAAGTGAAACAAAGCTGAAGGGGGTAGGGGAGTTTCGGTGGGGGGAAATAAATGGGATTAAATCTGGAGTATCTGAGAGAGTTAGAGCAAAGGAAGGGGTAGCAGTAATGTTGAGTGATCAGTTATGGAAGGAGAAAAGAGAATATGAATGTGTAAATTCAAGAATTATGTGGATTAAAGTAAAGGTTTGGATGCGAGAAGTGGGTCATAATAAGCGTGTATGCACCTGGAAAAGGAGGAAAGCAGAGGAGAGAAGAGATTTTGGGAGATGTTAAGTGAATGATAGGACGCTTTTGAACCAAGTGAGAGAGTAAATTGTGGTAGGGATCTGAATGCTAAAGTAGGAGAAACTTTTAGAGAGGGTGTGGTAGGTAAGTTTTGGGGGGCCAGGTGTAAATGATAATGGTAGCCCTTTGATTGAACTTTGTATAGAAAGGGGTTTAGTTATAGGTAATACATATTTTAAGAAAAAGAGGATAAATAAGTATACAAGATATGAATGTAGGGCGAAATGACAGTAGTTTGTTGGATTATGTATTGGTAGATAAAGACTGTTGAGTAGACTTCAGGATGTACATGTTTATAGAGGGCCACAGATATATCAGATCACTTTCTAGTTGTAGCTACACTTTAGAGTAAAAGGTAGATGGGATACAAGGAGAATAGAGCATCAAGGGAAAAAGAGAGGTGAAGGTTTATAAACTAAAAGAGGAGGCAGTTGGGTAAGATATAAACAGCTATTGGAGATAGATGGGCTAATGAGAGCATAGGCAATGGGGTCGAGGAGGTATGGGGTAGGTTTAAAAATGTAGTGTTTAGAGTGTTCAGCAGAAGTTTGTGGTTACAGGAAAGTGGGTGTGGGAGGGAAGAGGAGCGATTGGTGGAATGATGATTTTGAAGTAGAGTAGTAAGGGAAAAAATTAGCTTATGAGAAGTTTTTACAAAGTAGAAGTGATGCAAGGGAAGAGTATATGGAGAAAAAGAGAGAGGTTAAGAGAGTGGTGAAGCATGTAAAAAAGAGAGCAAATGAGAGAGTGGGTGAGATGTTATCAACAAATTTTGTTGAAAATAAGAAAAAGTTTTGGAGTGAGATTAACAAGTTAAGAAAGCCTAGAGAACAAATGGATTTGTCAGTTAAAAAAAAGGGGAGGGGAGTTATTAAATGGAGAGTTAGAGGTATTGGGAAGAAGGGGGGAATATTTTGAGGAATTGTTAATGTTGAGAAGATAGGGAAGCTGTGATTTTCGTGTATAGGGCAAGGAGGAACAACATCTTGTAGAAGTGAGGAAGAGCCAGTTGTGAGTGTGGGGGAAAGTTCGTGAGGCAGTAGGTAAAATGAAAGGGGGTAAGGCAGCCGGGATTGATGGGATAAAGATAGAAATGTTAAAAGCAGGTGGGGATGTAGTTTTGGAGTGGTTGGTGCAATTATTTAATAAATGTATGGAAGAGGGTAAGGTACCTAGGGATTGGCAGAGAGCATGCATAGTTCCTTTGTATAAAGGCAAAGGGGATAAAAGAGAGTGCAAAAATTATAGGGGGATAAGTCTGTTGAGTATACCTGGTAAAGTGTATGGTAGAGTTATTATTGAAAGAATTAAGAGTAAGACGGAGAATAGGATAGCAGATGAACAAGGGGGCTTTAGGAAACGTGTGCGGACCAGGTGTTTACAGTGAAATATATAAGTGAACAGTATTTAGATAAGGCTAAAGAGGTCTTTGTGGCATTTATGGATTTGGAAAAGGCGTATGACAGGGTGGATAGGGGGGCAATGTGGCAGATGTTGCAGGTGTATGGTGTAGGAGGTAGGTTACTGAAAGCAGTGAAGAGTTTTTACGAGGATAGTGAGGCTCAAGTTAGAGTATGTAGGAAAGAGGGAAATTATTTCTCAGTAAAAGTAGGCCTTAGACAAGGATGTGTGATGTCACCGTGGTTGTTTAATATGTTTATAGATGGGGTTGTAAGAGAAGTAAATGCGAGGTCTTGGCAAGAGGCGTGGAGTTAAAAGATAAAGAATCACACATAAAGTGGAGTTGTCACAGTTGCTCTTTGCTGATGACACTGTGCTCTTTGAGATTCTGAAGAGAAGTTTGCAGAGATTGGTGGATGAATTTTGGTGGTGTGCAAAAGAAGAAAATTGAAAGTGAATACAGGAAAGAGTAAGGTTATGAGGATAACAAAAAGATTAGGTGATGAAAGATTGGATATCAGATTGGAGGGAGAGAGTATGGAGGAGGTGAATGTATTCAGATATCTGGGAGTGGACGTGTCAGCGGATGGGCCTATGAAAGATGAGGTTGAATCATAGAATTGATGAGGGAAAAGGGTGAGTGGTGCACTTGGAGGCAAAGAGAGGAATGTATGAGAGTAAAGTTTTACCAACGCTCTTATATGGGTGTGAAGCATGGGTGATGAATGTTGCAGCGAGGAGAAGGCTGGAGGCAGTGGAGATGTCATGTCTGAGAGCAATGTGTGGTGTGAATATAATGCAGAGAATTCGTAGTTTGGAAGATAGGAGGAAGTGCGGAATTACCAAAACTGTTGTCCAGAGGGCTGAGGAAGGGTTGTTGAGGTGGTTCGGACATGTGGAGAGAATGGAGCGAAACAGAATAACTTCAAGAGTGTATCAGTCTGTAGTGGAAGGAAGGCGGGGTAGGGGTCGGCCTAGGAAAGGTTGGAGGGAGGGGGTAAAGGAGGTTTTGTGTGCGAGGGGCTTGGACTTCCAGCAGGCATGCGTGAGCGTGTTTGATAGGAGTGAATGGAGACAAATGGTTTGTAATACTTGACGTGCTGTTGGAGTGTGAGCAAAGTAACATTTATGAAGGGGTTCAGTTAAACCGGCAGGCCGGACTTGAGTCCTGGAGATGCGAAGTACAGTGCCTGCACTGTGAAGGAGGGGTGTTAATGTTGCAGTTTAAAACTGTAGTGTAAAGCACCCTTCTGGCAAGACAGTGATGGAGTGAATGATGGTGAAAGTTTTTCTTTTCTGGCCACCCTGCCTTGGTGGAATCGGCCGGTGTGATAATATATATATATATAAATATATATATATATATAATATATATATATATATATATATATAATATATATATATATATATATATATATATATATATATATATATATATATATATATATATAATCACACATACACACACACACACACATATATAGAAAGGCAGTACAGACAAAAATAAGGCAATAAATATATACATGCCATCAGACGATCACTGGGAGCCATAATATATGCCAGTTTCATTTGACTTGCAAAACAACTTTTACGGGGCTCAGGAAGCACCTCCAGTATGATTTATATCGGCAAATTTTCCTGGATAATGCATGTTGGAAAGCATTAACTCGAGGGCGACGACGAAATACTTCGGAAAATACAGGGAAAACTTTTCTCGTGATCTTTCCGCGTGAATTTTTGGCACTGTCGAGATCACTGCGCATATCTCTCACGAAATCGTAATGACACGATTGCAAACAAACCATACCACGGGCGGGATTTGAACCCGCGGTCAGAGAGTCTCAAAACTCCAGACCGTCGCGTTAGCCACTGGACCAGCTAGCCACAATAAGATTCATCAAACTAGGCATATTTCTACACCATAGGAAGGTTAGCATAGGCCACCACTGTGACCACAAATGCAAGTGTTTTTTTTTTTACAGACGAATCTCCTGCTAGCTGGAGATTCGTCTGTAAAAACTTGCATTTGTGGTCACAGAGGTGCCTGTGCTAACCTTCCTATGGTGTAGAAATATACCTAGTTGGATGAATCTTATTGTGGCTAGCTGGTCTAGTGGCTAACGCGACGGGCTGGAGTTTTGAGACTCTCTGACCACGGGTTCAAATCCCGCCCGTGGTATGGTTTTTTTCACTGCACATATACACGAATTTTGTGTGTATCCCCTTGAAGGCTTGAGGATGTCTAGTTTCGTGGAAGATTTGGTCAGGATGAAAATGATTCTGCTCGTATTGTGTTCTGCACACACTGGCTGGCAAAGCTCCCGCTTCACACACCTAGGGCCCGGGTTCGATTCCCGGCGGGGTAGAAACATTTCGAAGCGTTTCCTCACACCTGTTGTCCTGTTCACCTAGCAGCAAATAGGTACCTAGGTGTTAGTCGACTGGTGTGGGTCGCATCCTGGGGGGACAAGATTGAGAACCACAATGGAAATAATACAGGCAGTAGTCGATGACGCACTGACTGTCTTGGGTTATCCTGGGTGGCTAACCCTCCGGGGTTAAAAATCTGAACGAAATCCTATCTTCGCTTCTCGCACCTCAGCTGGATTGCCTCAGCATCATTAAGAGGCACCGTGTTCTGCACCGAGTCTTGCGCCTCAGCATCATTAAAAGACACCGTGTTCTGCACCGAGTCTTGCGCCTCAGCATCATTAAGAGGCACCGTGTTCTGCACCGAGTCTTGCGCCTCAGCATCATTAAGAGGCACCGTGTTCTGCACCGAGTCTTGCGCCTCAGCATCATTAAGAGGCACCGTGTTCTGCACCGAGTCTTGCGCCTCAGCATCATTAAAAGGCACCGTGTTCTGCACCGAGTCTTGCGCCTCAGCATCATTAAGAGGCACCGTGTTCTGCACCGAGTCTTGCGCCTCAGCATCATTAAAAGGGACCGTGTTCTGCACCGAGTCTTGCGCCTCAGCATCATTAAGAGGCACCGTGTTCTGCACCGAGTCTTGCGCCTCAGCATCATTAAAAGGCACCGTGTTCTGCACCGAGTCTTGCGCCTCAGCATCATTAAGAGGCACCGTGTTCTGCACCGAGTCTTGCGCCTCAGCATCATTAAGAGGCACCGTGTTCTGCACCAAGTCTTGCGCCTCAGCATCATTAAGAGGCACCGTGTTCTGCACCGAGTCTTGCGCCTCAGCATCATTAAAAGGCACCGTGTTCTGCACCGAGTCTTGCGCCTCAGCATCATTAAGAGGCACCGTGTTCTGCACCGAGTCTTGCGCCTCAGCATCATTAAAAGGCACCGTGTTCTGCAACGAGTCTTGCGCCTCAGCATCATTAAGAGGCACCGTGTTCTGCACCGAGTCTTGCGCCTCAGCATCATTAAGAGGCACCGTGTTCTGCACCGAGTCTTGCGCCTCAGCATCATTAAGAGGCACCATGTTCTGCACCGAGTCTTGCGCCTCAGCATCATTAAGAGGCACCGTGTTCTGCACCGAGTCTTGCGCCTCAGCATCATTAAAAGGCACCGTGTTCTGCACCGAGTCTTGCGCCTCAGCATCATTAAGAGGCAACGTGTTCTGCACCGAGTCTTGCGCCTCAGCATCATTAAAAGGCACCGTGTTCTGCACCGAGTCTTGCGCCTCAGCATCATTAAGAGGCACCGTGTTCTGCACCGAGTCTTGCGCCTCAGCATCATTAAGAGGCACCGTGTTCTGCACCGAGTCTTGCGCCTCAGCATCATTAAGAGGCACCGTGTTCTGCACCGAGTCTTGCGCCTCAGCATCATTAAAAGGCACCGTGTTCTGCACCGAGTCTTGCGCCTCAGCATCATTAAGAGGCACCATGTTCTGCACCGAGTCTTGCGCCTCAGCATCATTAAAAGGCACCGTGTTCTGCACCGAGTCTTGCGCCTCAGCATCATTAAAAGGCACCGTGTTCTGCACCGAGTCTTGCGCCTCAGCATCATTAAAAGGCACCGTGTTCTGCACCGAGTCTTGCGCCTCAGCATCATTAAAAGGCACCGTGTTCTGCACCGAGTCTTGCGCCTCAGCATCATTAAGAGGCACCGTGTTGTGCACCGAGTCTTGCGCCTCAGCATCATTAAGAGGCACCGTGTTCTGCACCGAGTCTTGCGCCTCAGCATCATTAAGAGGCACCGTGTTCTGCACCGAGTCTTGCGCCTCAGCATCATTAAAAGGCACCGTGTTCTGCACCGAGTCTTGCGCCTCAGCATCATTAAGACGCACCGTGTTCTGCACCGAGTCTTGCGCCTCAGCATCATTAAGAGGCACCGTGTTCTGCACCGAGTCTTGCGCCTCAGCATCATTAAGAGGCACCGTGTTCTGCACCGAGTCTTGCGCCTCAGCATCATTAAGAGGCACCATGTTCTGCACCGTGTCTTGCGACTTATTACTGTTATTCATCTTCAGTACTACAAGTACATGTACAAGGTATACAGACGTACTACTATACAGAAAGCCGCTATGCTGAGCATTTCGGGCAAATTAGGTCAGCTTTGTCCCAGGATGCGACCCACACCAGTCCACTAACACCCAGGTACCAATTTTACTGATGGGTGAAGAGGGACAACAGGTGTCTTAGAGAAACGCGTCCTGATGTTTCTACTCGTACCGGGGATCGACTCCGCGGACCTCAGTGTGTGAGCTGAGTACGCTACCAGTCGAGCTGACATCTTTGGATTACACCACAGATAACTCAGGGTGCGATATATGTACTTAATAATGTCATATACTTTGCATTCTTCTTGCAATTACTTCGGAAAGATGTCACGATTTAAAACGGTTCGATGCTCGACGAATGTACTAACGTACGTTCTGAATTATATACCGAGTCCATTAACATCTTAGCTAGGATGTGTCGACATTATGTAACATATCTCTAGAATCCAATAACATCTTAGCTAGAATATGTCGACATTATGTAACATAGCTCTAGAATCCAATAACATCTTAGCTAGAATATGTCGACATTATGTAACATAGCTCTAGAATCCAATAACATCTTAGCTAGAATATGTCGACATTATGTAACATAGCTCTAGAATCCAATAACATCTTAGCTAGGATGTGTCGACATTATGTAACATAGCTCTTGAATCCAATAACAACTTAGCTAGAATGTGTCGACATTATGTAACATAGCTCTAGGCACTGTTAGTACGATAACGAAAATAGATTTTCTTAGATTATTCGCTCTGAATGTACTAGAGCTACCCGATATGAATTTAGAGTTAGAGAAAAAAAGATTATGAGTGAGTGCATAGGCCTTGCGGTAAATCTGATCGCCGTTTGATTAGCATTATATCGTAAGATATCTTAGCTAGGATGTCTTGACTTCACCTAAGAAGGTCGAAGCACAGAGACCATTATTCTACGGTGTTTTCCTAGCCTCGTGTTTCTCAGCGTGACGAGCTAACTAGGCGTCGCCATCGAAAGCGATTCCCTTCCATTGCAGAAGCACACACGCACAGACACACGCACAGACACACGCACAGACACATCACGGGTGAAGGATCTCCAAAATAGGGATTTAAGGCCTATGTACGACGACTTCGTCATCAGCAGCTGGCAACTTGTCACCGCACCATTGAGCGCAAGTTTCATTCGCCTATTTGTGGTTTGCATGTTGACGGCCCTGGCTGGCCTTGCATACTGTTTGGTACTGGTCACTCACTCCTGCAAGCTATTACCAGAATTAGAATAGAAAGAGCATAGACATAGTGAATATAGTGCTGACGAGTGTGAGAAGGTAGAGTCCAGCGAGGAGCAGAGTAGTATTAATTCCAGTAGTTATTAGCAGTAAGAATACTTAGGAAGCTAGGAAGTCCTCTCCCAATGTGAACATGGAACAGGATAATAACCAGCAATAATTGATACTTAAATTCAGACACACACACACACACAAGGCGAGTAACTTACTAAGATAGGTGGCGGGACAAGCTTTTAAGGGCAACATTGTAAGACGGTGCGAGGGTCAAGTCCCAGGAGGGTTGTGGTCAGGTCACAAGAAGTTGCGGCCAGTCATTACACCGCACAAGACACCTCACACACACACACACACACTCACACACACACACACGCACACAGGGGTAGGGCAGTGTTACTACCGGTAGTTATTAGGAGTAAGAATACATAGGAAGCTAGGAATTCCTCTCTCAATGTGAACAAGGAATATGATAATAACCAGCAACAATTAATACGTAAATCCAGAAAGGACAATAAGTGGAGAGAGTAGCACAATTGGGAAAGATAAATGAGACTAAATTTGTGCCTACACGATGGATCTTTCAACCACACCACCTACCCCCCCTAATCATCCCTCCCTCACACACAAGCACACACACACAAGGGTAGACACTCATAGAAGCTCTAGACCCTAGTAGCAAGTTTGCTTTTTATAACCCAGAATTACTGGTATGTGTTAGCAGTATCTCCCCCTCACACCTCCCCCATACACACGAACACACACATATACACACATACACACACCTGCACTAGGACAATATGGTAACTAACTAGGCAAAAACACACACACACACACAAACACACACACACACACACATGCACACACACACACACACACACACACACACACACACACACACACACACACACACACACACACACACGCACACACGCACATACACACACACACACACACACACACACACACACACACACATACACACACACATACACACACCCACCACCACTTGACACAAACACTTGACAAAATCTTGGAAGGAATGGTCCCAAATCTGCACACAGAAATCACTCCCTATGAAAGTAAAAGACTGGGCAGGCGATGCAAAATGCTGCCAATAAAAAGTAGGGGCGCCATTGGTACACTAAGAGAAAACACCATAAGTGTCCGGGGCCCAAAACTGTTCAACAGCCTCCCATCAAGCATTAGGGGAATTGCCAATAAACCCCTGGCTGCCTTCAAGAGAGAGCTGGACAGATACCTAAAGTCAGTGCCGGATCAGCCGGGCTGTGGCTCGTACGTCGGACTGCATGCGGCCAGCAGTAACAGCCTAGTTGATCAGGCCCTGATCCATCGGGAGGCCTGGTCATGGACCGGGCCGCGGGGGCGTTGATCCCCGGAATAACCTCCAGGTAACCAGGTAACAAACACGTACCCCTTCCCCTAACCACCTCTCCCCCTTCCCTAACCACCTCACCTTAGCCACCTACCCCTCCCCCAAACCACCTAACCCCTCCCCAAAACATCTAACCCCCCAACTACCTCCCTCCCTCTAATAACCATCCTCCCCCTCCCCCATAACCATCCATCCCCTCTCTCTCTCAAACACGTACTCCCCCCTCCCCTTGCCACCTCTCCCCCTTCCCTAACCACCTAACCCTAGCCACCTACCCCTCCCCAAACCATCTAACCCCCTCCCCCAACTATCTCCACCCCTCCAATAACCATCCTCCCCCTCCCCTATAACCATCCATCCCCTCTCCTCCTAACCATCTATTCCCCTCCCCCTAACCACCCGTCCCCCCTTCTGTGGAGCAACGGGGGAACCTAGAACCAGGATGAGGACAAGGGGCTCCAAGGACGAATCTGGGAGGGAGGAATGGGAGGCAGAGCTCATAAAAAGGGAGGAAGACTGGGAAGGAGACTAGATGAGCTGGAAAGGAAGATGGAAGCAACAGGCCACAGCAGCAGAAATCAGGATAGAGGGATTAGAAGTGGAGCTGAGACATCTGAAACAGCAAAGAGACAAAGATATTACAGAAGTAGCATCGGCAATGGCTACATAAGACACAGACAACAGGTCTGAAGGGAGCATGGAAACTAAACTGTATGCAGAGGTCCTGTCAAACCCACATGGGGCCAAAACAAAGACAGGGAGCACACTAGGACAGAGTGAGAGGTTGGAAGGCATTGAAGGAAATAGGATATGTGAGGGACCATACCAGATACCTGTGGGGGCCAGGAACAGGTGAGCAGGAAGGACAAACCAAGAAGCATAGGGGCCATAACTAGGGAAGGGACTGAAGGAAGGAACACTCCACAGGAAGGAACTAAAACACATCAGAGGATGCAATGGGAGTGGAAAGGGAGAGATCCGTGTTTGTTTATGGGCTAGACGAAGCTAAAGGGGAAACTTATGATGAAAGAAAGCAGGAGGAGAAAAAAATGATTGAAGACATCATGAAGGTGATAGGCGAGAGGGACATGACCCAGGTGGCAAATTTTCGGAGAATCGGGCGGTTCACAAAGAAAAGGAATCGGCCTCTCAAAGTAATTTTCAAGGCAGAATTAACCCGAACCATGATCCTGCAGGAGAAAGCACGGCTGAGAGGCAAGCAGGAGTTCCGGAGTGTGTACCTCGATCGAGACAGAACACAGGACGAAAGGAAGATGATGAAAGAGAGAGTTCAAAAACGAAAGGAGAAATGGGAGGAAATGAAAAAGGAGAGCAAATGGAAGGACAAGCACACCCCCCAGAAACACCTGCAGAAGGACTCCAGCCACGACACCCCCAAGGCAACTGAACAATCCAAACCAACCATCACACACCGATCCCTCTGTTCTCACCCTCCGCACCACAGTTACAGTATTAGAACAGAAGTTGAAGGTTTGGTACACAAATGCAGATGGATTAACGAATAAACATGAGGAACGGCAAAAAAGAATCAATGAGAAGTCCCCAGACATCATAGCAGTTACAGAAACAAAACTCATGGAGATAATAACAGATGCAATCTTCCCACCAGGATACCAGATCATGAGGAAAGATAGAAGGGGCAGAGGGGGAGGTGGGGTTGCCCTGCTCGTAAAAAACAGATGGAAATTCGAGAAAATGGAAGCCATAGATGAGACGGGAGAAAGAGACTACATAGTAGGTACACTTCAGTCTGGGGAACACAAAGTGGTCATTGCAGTGATGTATAATCCACCACAGAAATGCAGGAGGCCAAGAGAGGAATATGAAGAGAGCAACAGAGCAATGGTGGACACACTTGCTGAGGTGGCAAGAAGAGCTCACTCCAGCAGAGCAAAGTTGCTGGTTATGGGGGATTTCAGCCACAGGGAGATTGACTGGGAAAACCTGGAGCCACATGGGGTCCCGAAACATGGAGAGCCAGGATGTTGGACGTGGTGCTGGAAAACCTCATGCATCAACATGTTAAGGACACTACCAGAGTGAGAGGGGAGGATGAACCAGCAAGATTGGACCTTGTGTTCACCCAGGGCAGCTCAGACATTGAGGACATCAAGTATGAGAGTCCCCTAGGAGCTAGCGACCACGTGGTTCTGTGCTTTGAATACATAGTAGAGCTGCAAGTGGAGAGAATAACAGGAGTTGAATGGGAAAAGCCTGACTATAAAAGAGGGGACTAAACAGGGTTGACGAACTTCCTGCGGGAGGTCCAGTGGGACAGAGAACTGGCAGGAAAACCAGTAAATGAAATGATGGAATATGTAACAACAAAATGCTAGGAGACAGTGGAAAGGTTTATTCCCAAGGGCAACAGTAACAACGGGAAGACCAGAACGAGCCCCTGGTTTACCCGACGGTGTAAGGAGGCAAAAACAAAGTGCATTAGAGAATGGAAAAAATACAGAAGGCAGAGAACACACGAAAATAGGGAGATCAGTCGCAGAGCCAGGAATGAGTATGCACAGGTAAGGAGGGAGGCCCAGCGACAGTATGAAAATGACAAAGCATCGAGAATCAAGACTGACCCGAAACTGTTGTATAGCCACATCAGGAGGAAGACAACAGTCAAAGACCAGGTGATCAGATTAAGGACAGAAGGTGGAGAACTCACAAGAAATTATCAGGAGGTAAGACACGAGAGAGAGGGGTGAGTAGATTGCGTTTTCCTAGACTGCAGGAAGGCCTTTGACACAGTTAACCACAAGAGATTAGTGCAGAAGCTGGAGGATCAGGCGCATGTAACAGGGAGGGCACTGCAATGGATCAGGTATGTGAGGAGCTGAACAGGAGATTTAAGGAAGTTTTTACAGTAGAGACAGGAAGGGCTGTGGAAAGACAGCACAGAAGGGAACATCAAGAGGGAACATACCAACAAGTGTTGAATGACATACGAACAACCGAGGAGGAGGTGAAGAAGCTCCTAAGTGACCTTGACACCTCAAAGGCGATGGGACCGGACAACATTTCCCCATGGGTCCTTAGAGAAGGAGCAGAGATGCTGTGCGTGCCTCTAACCACAATCTTCAACACATCCCATGAAACTGGGCAACTACCTGAGAAACAGAAGACAGCTAATGTAGTCCCCATATTTAAGAAAGGAAACAGAAACGAGGCGCTAAACTACAGACCTGTGTCTCTGACATGTATTGTTGTAGCAAAGTCCATGGAGAAGTTATCATTAGGAGATGGTCAGGATCACCTGGATAGGAACAAGATTATAAAATTAAAACCACATGGTGTTCATGAAGGCAAATGCGTGTATCACAAACCTCTGGAGGATTTATGACAAGGAAACAGAGTATGACACGAGAGAGAGGGGTGAGTAAAGATTGCGTATTTTCTCTAGACTGCAGGAGGAAGGCTTTTTGACACAGTTTTAACCACAAGAGATTCGTGCAGAAGCAGGAGATCAGGTCGCATGTAAAGGGAGGGCAACTGCAATGGATCAGGAATACTACCTGACCTGGAGGCAGCAACGAGTCCATGGTACGTGAAGGTATCACAGTGTGCGCCCTGTGACGAGCGGGGTCCCACAGGGTCAGTTCTAGGACCAGTGCTATTTTGATATATGTGAACGACATGACGGAAGGATATAACTCTGAAGTGTCCCTGTTCGCAGATGAATTGAAGTTGTTGAGAAGAATTAAAATCGGTGAGGATTAGGCAGGAACTCAAGAGCCTGGACAGGAATGACAGGTGGTCCCAGTAACTGGCTTCGTCGAATTCAATCCAGCAAAATGCAAAGTCCCAAGAAGATTTGGGAAGGGACATAGAAGACCGCTATTACAACAAGGATTTCAAATGGCCCTGTTAAAATCCCAAGGTGTATGGGAGTCAAACAAACACAGTAGAAAAAAGTTAGACTTATATTATCCTTCACCAATATATAACGCAGATATTACAGCTAAAAGTACAGTGATAAAATAAAGTGCCTCCACGGAAAGGCAAGGCAGAAATAGGAAGCCACAAGATATCAGACGACCGTGCTTCACCCAGCTCTAGAATGGGAATGACAAAGGGCAGACAGGAGAGCGGTATCCACATAACCTCTTGCGATTGTCAATCCCACCTCTTATTTTGTCTAGAACTGGTCACTGTTGAACGATGGGGCCCCATCAACAACTCTTTCGCAAACCTGGTTCCTGGTTGGGGGGAGATAAGCCAGTAAATGATGGTGGTGTCCATTGCGCCGAATAAAGGTTACGTTACTCATTGCCATGCCACACCCCCCACCCCCCGCGAAGGCTCAGGATTATTCTGCCACTCCGTCCAGGTGGTATGACCGTGCGCCATGGCACCAAAAAATGGACCGCCGTATCCTCTCCACCATCCAACTCTTAGATAGAGCTCAGCTTTCCTAGTGACTCAAATCCAAACCCTTAAACTCAGAGTGAGACAGCAGTCAGATTGTCCAACATAGTTCCAAGATACAAGCGGAAGCGGTAGCCCGTATCCCCTCACTAAAAAAAAACCCATAAATCAGGGGGATAAAAAAAAGAGCTTGAAAGGGGGGTTAAGCCACAAATCATCCTAACCTAAATAAAATATTAAACTAGACTCTTGAACAAAGAGTCTGCCAACACATTTTCTTTGCCGGCAATTAAATTATTTAGGTTGTAGGCTGCAGCCCTGAGCGTCCAACGCATAAGCCTTTGGCGTTGTGATTCTCTCAGCTTGGAGATAGACTAACGGTTGTGGATCACAGTAGACTGTTGACCACCTGCGATGACTGGCCCACAGAAAACATCGAAATGCTCCAAAGCCAGTACATCGCGAGGGCTTCTTTTCAATGGTATAGTAAGCTCTCTGATGTGCTGGAACTTGGCTGAAAAGTATGCGATTGGCTGCAGCTCCTTTTTTCCCGATTTGTCATAGTACCGCCCCAACCCCAGACCACAAGCATCAACCTGTAAGAAAAAGGTTTGAGAAGACTGGAGACAGGAGAATGGGTGCAGAGCACAATAACTTTTGCTTTATTAAAAGCAGTGTTACAATCTGACGTCCAATTAAAGGAACTTTTACTGACGTAAGAAAGAGAAAGAGGGCAACAATATCTGACGAAATTCTACAGAATCTTCTGTATAAAATCCATCAGCTAGGAAACGATGAAGAGATATTCCTATCATGTGGAAAACTGGATATTCTTTAATCGAAAGAACTATAGCAAGTTTAGGTGCAACATTACCACTACCTACTTCAGGCCTAGAAAAGTGACAGTGGCCTGGCCAAAGAATAATTAGATATAATTAACTGTTTTTGGGAATTCTTAAAGGTCTCAAACAGTGCTTTGAAGTCTCAGTAGGTGTTAGATAATACCCAAGTATCATACAGACACCACAACAATATCTCCCCCCCCCCCCCCCTAGGTATGCTGCATGATGCCTCAAGACCTTTAATAGGCTGATGGACGAGTTTCTGGAATGAAGAGGGGAATTTTTCATTCCGAAGGGTTAACTGTATACTGATAAAGACCCACCTGGAAACACGAAAGGCAGAGATTTCCTTCGCCTTATCTGTCAAAGGTCCTGATAGTAACCTTTTAAGGAGATCCTAATTTGGACACAAAAGTAGCCTTACCGCACAAAGTCAATTACGTCATCCAGACGAGGAAGAGGGTAAGCATCTGTAATGTGACACGTCTGTTCACTTTTACGGTAGTTCTGTGCACATACTAAACCCTCCATCATCCTTTTTTAACTAGGATGCACGAGAAGCCCATGGACAAGACGACGCCTCCACTAAACCATGAGGATGGGGGTTAAAGAAGTCCTACTTCCTGCTGAAGTAGGCCTTTTGCTTTTCAGATTAGCTCTTAGGGGAGAGTTTAATTGGTTTAGATTATCCCACATCTACATCTGGAAACCTAACGTACATTTTTTTTTCGGCCACATCCGAAAAAATATTAGGATATGACTGTAGAAGCTCAAGTTTAAAATGGTTGCTTGTATTTTCAGATAATCCAGCCCTTAAAGGGCTAGGATTCCTTGAGGAGGACAGAATTTGAAAGTTTTAGTATAATTTCATGAGATAGAGTGCAAAGAGTCATAGTCCCGTCCTCAAGGTAGAAGGACAGAGTCATTACTGGACTTTATCTGTGTATTGAAAGGCCTAGATTTGATTAATGAGTAAGGTTTTTGTTTTTGAGTCTTATCAATGGGAGCTACCACATAATTTAAATCAGATAATCTACTCATATCTGCATAGGGTCCCGAAACCAGCTTTCAAGGTGTGGTGGCCAGGGTATAGGTTTCCTGCAACCAACACCTTGTCACCTGGATGGAAGGAGCGAATGTGCACTTTGCATACCTCAGTTTCATCTTACTTTGAGCTATCTATAGGTTATGCCGTGGCCAACTCACGTGCCACCTTGCAAACCGATGGAATACCGTATTTAGAGTAGCTGTAGACATACGCTTCTCCCATCCATCCTTTCTTTGAGCACCCAAGAGGACCTCGTACATTGTCCCAAAGACAGGCTCAAACGGACTATACCCTGTAGACCTCTTGGCACCGTCTCTCCGTACTGAGAACAGCACAAAGGTAGAGATTCTCCCAATCTGTCGAAAGTGCATGCAAAAAACTTCTCATCATTGTTTTTAATGTTTGGTGAATCCTTCCAAGGCGCCTAGGGATCTGAGGGTGATAGGCAGTGGATAAGTTGATGAAATTATCCCTAACCTATTTAATACTTCCCTAAATGCTTGTGCAGTGAAGTTAGGTACCTTGATCACTTTGTATAGTTTAGGAATGCCAAAACAAGAAATGGATTTTGTTAAAGTTTGAGAATAGCTTTCGTATTGATACTCCGCATTGGATCGCTCAGGATATCTGGTTACTTTATCCATAATGTAAATAAATACAGATTTCCATACTTTTGAACTTAGGTAGTGGACCACACAATCTAGAATTTAAATCTGCAAAAGGTTCTCCATCAGCATTATGGGTTGGAGAGGTGCAGGTTTAATGAATTTCCAGGTTTTCACTTGCTGACATTCTGGCAACTACCTAATATGATTCTATCACATCTTTCTGTTAAAATTGGCCAATAAAATTCTTTTGTGATTCAATACAAGGTTTTTGGTAATTCCTAAGTTACTTCCTGATGACGTATTAGAGCTATATTTAATATCCGAGGTCTATACTTGGTTGGAACCACTCACCAGTCGTATAATTGCCGGCCCACTTCTCCTTACCAGTCTCAATGCAAACCAAATTATCATTTTTAACTTCATACTATGACTGGATGAACCCCCAAGAGGATTTACCCATAGCTGCCTGAAAAGCGAATTTTTAAAGAAGGGTACTTTCGTTGTTCCTCGCCGGAAGTACAGTCACCTCGGGCAATGGAAACAGAGACATCTGGCAATCCTGCAACCTGGAATAGGAAGGCTTGATCGGGGGTCTGATTCACCGTTGATCTACAGGCTCTGCCTAGTTTTTCCTGCGTAAAACAATGTGGCTATTCCGAGATCGTGGGTCGTCCAAGGATAGTTCAACATTCTCTCCAGAACCCTTGGGTGATAGTTGCCCGATTGGCCACACCGTAGAAGCATTAATCATTATAGGAACAGGACACGAACTAAGCATAAAAGTAATGTTTATAACGCCCAGTAATAACATGGGCATTTTTTCATGGAAATCCTTTTGAGATCCTACAGTCAAGTCCCAGTGTAATATTTGCACTGTACATAAATATTAATGGCAAAGGAACAGAATATATAGCTCCTCCATAGGCTTCCAATAAACTGAGGAAATTCAAGGAAGTATGTCTGAACGGGGTAATATTCCTTTCTCTGACAAGAGAGCAATATCTCCAGTATCTCTAAAAGGAATTTTTTTTACTTTAGTTGGTTCCTGAGTTTTCTGAAGTGAAATAGACTTTCGCAATAATAAGGTGCCATACCTTTTTCTACTTCTCTAGGGACATGTTACTAGGGATATTAAGATTTTCCCGATGGGTTGAGGTTTTTGGGGCAGTTGGAACTGATGTGACCTAACTTTATATGCACCTGAAGCAGACGACAAAGGCTTGCCCTTACTCCCTGAGTGACGTTTGCAATAGTGTGTCGTTCTGGCTGTGCCTCTCAGATAATGTTGTCGAGATGCTCCATAAGTAGTTTGCCTCTCCCCAGGGGGACCATAATTTTGAGAACGTTGGCTCACAGGTAGACATGGTTGGATGATCTAGACGCTCTTCGCCTTCCGGCTGGTCACTTCATCTCCAATGTTGTCGATCCTCTGATCACGCCAACTGATGAAAATAGAGACCGGGACCTCTCGACAAGGTCGGTTCGTATTCGAAGGAAATCAGCCAACCTGGCCGCCTCCCAATGCCAAGTGGATAAGTCCACGATCCTTCAAAAGACACGAACCTCTGTCCCCACAGACTCAGCAGGTTATCAATCAGAAAAAGCCTGCCAGCTCCTCAAGTATAGAGACAACCACTCGCTTTATACAGCTGGTAAAAGCTTTGGTTTGGCTGACTCACATAAGTCCACCAGGGATTGACAAGCTGCGCCCTGTTCAATTTGAAGGTCTTACGATATTTAGCTGTGATAACATGTATATGCACCCAACACGTGGTCTTCACTACTTGATATCAGAGAATCAGCGTCAGTTTAATACCGACGTAAATTCCCTGTGCCTTACCCAATAATGCAGTATACCCAACGCTGCCCAGTGCTGATCCTGGCACCTCAAGCTCGAGCCTGATTTCGAAGCTTTCGAAAAATTGCTCTGGTTCGCCTCATGAAGCGGGGGAACAAGCCTGTACGCTTGCTTTTTTTGGTAACTGAAATCGTTTACAGAATGCGAAAACTGAAACTGCCTCCTTTTCTCTTTCCCTATCAAATTCATTCCCCTTTGCGAAAGCTTCTCTGTTCCTAGTTTGCCCAGCGTGATTTTTGCCAGCTCAAGTTGCAACGACGCTGAAATCACCTTGAGACAACCCCGCTTGCACCATACTGACCATTTTGCTCCGGTAGTTGTATCATCTTCTCATGCGAGAACATAAGATTTTATTTCCCCTAGACTCCCCGTAAGGAGGAGTTTGAAATGTGCCATCTCTTCTTCAATAAGTATGTCAGGCAATAAGTTGAACTGCAGTTGCGCAGCTGTGAGAGTGCGTTTATAGGAATGCAATGGAACGAGCAATTTGCCAACAACGCAGTATGTACACTTTAGGTAGGTTTAGCAAAGAATATGCCGACACCCAGGCGTCTTGACTCGTCTAGTGGCATAAGTTTATGTCGCAATGCACAGTACGAATACGCTCCAACGTAACACGTTAATTGCAGACCGCTTAGCTATGCACAGTACGATTGCAGAATACGCATACAAGCAAAAGCCGACTGTACACAAGATTTACCGTAGCGAAGCGAGCACACTGAACAAGCAATAGCGAGCTGTTCAACGATCACCCAAAAGGCAAGGCTGATCATAATCAACTGACACGCAAAATTTGTAAAGCGAAGCCGATAACAGCAAGCTAAACAATGTTCCATGCTACAAGCTTCAACCCAAAGCTCAACCGTTTCTCTAAGTTTCCGAGCTCTCGTACAGGCCTACCCATATTAACAACCTAGGGAATTTCAAATGGCCTTGTTATACCAGGTGTAATGGGAGAAAATAAACACAGTAGAAAAAAAGTTTAGACTTATATTATCCTTCACCAATTATAACGGCAATATGTACACTATTGTACAGTGATAAATATAGTGCACTCCACAGGTGGAAGCAAGCAGAAATAGAAAGCCACAATGATAGCGACCGTGCTTTCAACAACCAGCTCTATAATGGAATGACAAGGGCAGACAGGAGAGCGTATCCACAAAACCTCAGCGATAGTCAAACCCACCTTCTTAATTGGCTAGAACCTTGTCACTAAGTTGAACGATGTGGCCTCCATCATCAACTCTTAGCAACCTGGTTCGCTTGTTGGGGTGAATAGCCAGAAAAAAGGGGTTGTGTCCATGCGCCGATTAAAGGTTTACGTACTCTTTGCATGCCACAACCGCAGACAGAGTATAGGCTAGGTGGACAGAGACACAGACTCACTCAGGGAGTAATACCTTGGTGACCAAAACACCGAGCACATCACGCGAGGCCACACCTCAACCACTAAATCTGCATCAATACTGGGCGCCTTGCGAAACCTGAGAAAAAGCGTTCCGATACCTAAAAATAAGTAATCGTTCAAGACACTGTAGCACAGTGAATTAGGCCCAAACAGGAGTATTCAGCACCAGTCTGGAAACCCACACCTGGTCCAATCACGACAAGAAGTTAGAGAAATACAAATGTATAGCAAACAAGGCTAGCCGCAGAGCATCCAGGGAATGTCTAACGAGGCAAAGGTTAAGGTATAATCTACAGACGACACTTGGGAGGACATAAGGGTCAGGGGAGACATGATAACGACATACAAGATACTGCGGTGAAGAGACAATGTTGGACAGAGATAGGATGTTCCAGAGATGGGACACAGGGACAGGGACATCAAATGGAAGCTGAAGACTCAGTACGAGTCACAGGGACGTTAGGAAGTATTTCTTACAAGTCTTAGAGTTGTCAGGAAGTGGAATAGCCTAGCAATGAAGTCGAGAGGCCAGGAACCAACATAGTTTTAAGAAGAGGGATGATACAGCTAGGAAGCAGAGAGGGACCAGTACGATCAGTGAAAGGCGGGCCAGGGGTGAGTCTCGACCCCCGCAACCCACAATAGGGGAGTACAATTGGGGATTACCACACACTGAAAACACACACCACACACACCACACACCACACAAAACCACAGACACACACACACAACCACACCACACACACCACACAACACCACACACACACACACACACACACACACCACGCACACACCACACACACACACACACACTGACGACAGAAAACACACACACACACACACACACACTCACACACACTTTGGGTCCGGGGTTCAAACCCCCCCAAGTGCAAAGTATAAAATTGGGGGGAAGGGAAAGAAACCAAAGACGGAGACAGGGTAGGGGGCCAGAAACTAAACCTCACTCAAAGGGAAAAAAATCTTTGGGGGATAAAACACCAGCACTCTCCTGAAGCGCACATCAACCAAATAACTGCTGCAGCATATGGGCGCCTAGCAAACATCAGAGCAGCATTCCGACATCTTAATAAGGAATCGTTCAGGACCCTGTATACCGTGTACGTTAGGCCCATATTGGAGTATGCGGCACCAGTTTGGAACCCACACCTAGCCAAGCATGTAAAGAAACTAGAGAAAGTGTAAAGGTTTGCAACGAGACTAGTCCCAGAGCTAAGGGGTATGTCCTACGAGGAGAGGTTAAGGGAAATCGACCTGACGACACTGGAGGACAGGAGCGATAGGGGGAACATGATAACGACATACAAAATACTGTCCCAGAGATGGGACTCAGCAACAAGGGGACACAGTCGGAAGTTGAAGACACAGATGAATCACAGGGATGTTAGGAAGTATTTCTTCAGCCACAGAGTAGTCAGGAAGTGGAATAGTTTCTGAAGTGATGTAGTGGAGGCAGGATCCATACATAGCTTTAAGCAGAGGTATGATAAAACTCACGGTTCAGAGAGAGTGACCTAGTAGCGACCAGTGAAGAGGCGGGGCCAGGAGCTCAGACTCCACCCCTGCAACCTCAACAGGTGAGTACAACAGGTGAGTACACACAAAACACCCCACACACAGACAACCACAGACACACACCCCACACACACACACACACACACACACACACACACCACACACACACACAAAACACACACACACACACAACAACGTAAAGAACTAGAGAAAGTGAAAAGGGTTTGCAACAAGACTATCCCAGAGCTAAGAGGTATGTCCTACGAGGAGAGGTTAAGGGAAATCAACCTGACGACACTGAGGACAGGAGAGATAGGGGGGACATGATAACGACATACAAATACTGAGAGGAATTGAAAAGGGTGGACAAAAACAGGATGTTCCAGAGATTGGACACAGTAACAAGGGGACACATTTGGGAAGCTAAAGACACAAAATGAATCACAGGATGTTAGGAAGTATTTCTTCAGCCACAGAGTAGTCAGTAAGTGGAATAGTTTTGGGAAGCGATGTAGTGGAGGCAGGATCCATACTAGCTTTAAGCAGAGGTACGACAAAGCTCACGGCTCAGGGAGGGGTGACCTAGTAGCGATCAAGTGAAGAGGCGGGGCCAGGAGCTCGGGCTCGACCCCCGCAACCTCAACTAGGTGATTTCAACTAGGTGAGTACACAACACCACACACACACACACACACACACACACACACACACACCACCACAACACACACAGCAAATGGGGGCCCCACAAAACCCCGAACAGCATTCCGAATCTTTTAAGAATCAATTTAGGGCCCCGTACACCGTGTACGTTTGGCCCTATTTGGGGTATGGCACCAGTTCGGAACCACACCTAGCCAAGCATGTAAAGAAACAGAGAAAGTGCAATGGGGTTTGCAACAAGACTAGTCCCAAGCTAAGAGGGATGTGTCAGGGGAGGGTAAGGGGAAAACAAAATGACGACACTGGAGGACAGAAGATAGGGGGGGCAATAAGACAAAAAAATCGAGAGGGAAATTTACAAAGGACAAAAACAGGATGCCGAATTGGGCCAGTAAAAAGGGGACAACAGTTTTTAATTTGAAGACCAGAGAATCACAGGGGTGTTAGGAAATTTTCTTCAGCCACAGATGTCAGTAAGGAATATTTGGGAAACGATGAGTGGAGCAGATTCAACATCTTAAACAGAGGTATTATAAAACTCACGGGCCCGGGAGAGTGACCTAGTAGCGATCAGTGAAAAGGGGGGGCCAGGGGGTTGGATCACCCCCGCAGCCTCAAATAGGGAGTACAACAGTGATACAACACAACACAGACACACACACACCACACACCAAACACACACACACACACACAACCCCAACAAGACCCACAACAACACACGACACAGACCACACATAGACACCACATACAACCCCAACCAACACACAACAACACACACACCACACACACACAAAAACACACACACACACACACACACATAACACACACAAACCACACACACCACACACAACCCCCACACACAACACACAACACCACGGGAAAGCCAAAATAAAATTGTACGGGAAAACCTCATGCAAAACTTTTTAGAGACCTACCAAGGGGAAAAGGAGAAGATAAACCAGCAAGGCTGCCCTTGAATTCACCATGAGTAGTTCAGACATCGGGGGTATCATGTATGAAAGGCCCCTGGGAGCTAGTGATCATGTGGTTCTGTGCTTCGACTACATAGTTGAGCTCCAAGTGGAGAGAGTAGCAGGAATAGGCTGGGAAAAACCAAACTACAAAAGGGGGAACTACTCAGACATGAGGAACTTCCTTCAAGACATTCAGTGGAGAGGGAACTGAAAAGGAAAACCATACAAAAATGATGGACTATGTAGCAACAAAAGCAAGGAGGCAGAGGAGAGGTTTGTTCCCAAAGGGAAACAGAAATAATGGGAAGAATAGAACGAGCCCTTGGTTAAACCCAAAGGTGTAGGGAGGCAAAAATTAGGTGTACTAGAGAATGGAAAAGGTACAGAAGACAGAGAACTCAGGAAATAAAGAAATCACCGAAGAGCCAGAAACGAATATGCACCAGATAAGAAGGGAGGCTCAGAGACAATATAAAATGACATAGCATCAAAAGTAAAGACTGCCCGAAGCTGTTGTACAGCCACATCAGGAGGAAAACAACATCAAGAACCGGGTAATCAGACTGAGGAAGGGTGATGGGGAATTCACAGAAACGACCAAGAGGTATGTCAGGAGCTCAACACAAGATTTAAAGAGGTTTTTTCCCAGTGGAAACCATAGGACTCCAGGAAATCAGAACAGGGGGGCACACCACAAGTGCTGGATAGGTACAATAACCAAGGAGGAGGTGAAGAAGCTGCTATGCAACTTGACACCTCAAAGGCGGTGGGACCAGACAACATCTTTTCCATGGGTCCTTAAAGAGGGAGCAGAGATATTGTGTGAGCCATTAACAAAGATCTTCAACACATCATTTGAAACTGGGAAAACTCCCTGAGGTATGGAAAATGGCAAATGTATTTCCCAATTTAAAAAGGGAGACAGACATGGGGCACAAAAAACTACAGACCTGCATCACAACGTGTATAGTATGCAAGGTCATGGAGAAGATCATCAGGAGGAGAGTGGGGGGGCACCTGGAAAGAAACAAGTGTAAATTGAAAACCACCAGGGTTTCCCGGGGAAGGAAAATCCTGTGTCACAAACCTACTAGAGTTTTATGACAAGGTGACAGAAGTAAGACAAGAGAGAGAGGGGTGGATCGACTGCATATTTTTGGACTGCAAGAAGGCCTTCGACACAGTTCCTCACAAGAGGTTACTGCAAAAGCTAGAGGATCAGGCACACATAACAGAAGGCACTGCAATGGACCCAGAGAATGCCTGACAGGGAGGCAACAACGGTCATGGTACGCGACGAGGTGTCAGAGTGGCGCCTGTGACAAGCGGGGTTCCACAGGGGTCAGTCCTAGGACCTGTGCTGTTCTTGGTATATGTGAACGACATAACGGAGGGATAGACCGAAAGTGTCCTTGTTTTTGCAGATGATGCGAAGTTAATGAAAGAACAAATCGGAATTGAGGATCAGGCAGACTAACAAAGAGACCTGACCAAGGCTACAAGCCTGGGCCACCAACTGCTCCTTGAATTTAACCCTGCCAAATGCAAAAATCCCTGAAGATTGGGAAGGCAAAGAAGACCGCAGACACAATATAGTTTAGATGGCCAAAGACTGCAAACCTCACTCAAGGAAAAAGATCTGGGGGTGAGTAAAACACCGAGCATATCTCCTAGGCGCACATCAATCAGATAACTGCTGCAGCATACGGGCGCCTGGCAAAACCTACGGATACGTTCCGATACCTCATAAGGATTCGTTTAAGACTCTGTATACCATTTACGTCAGGCCCATAATGGAGTATGCAGCACCATTTGGAATCCCACCTATCAAGCACGTCAAAAATTAGAGAAAGTGCAAAGGTTTGCAACAAGACTAGTCCCGAGCTACGGGATTGGGCCTACGAAGAAAGTTGAGGGAAAAACGGGTGAGACACGGGGGACAGGAGGGTCAGGGACATGTTTACGACATATAAATACTGCGGGGAATGACAGGGGACAAAGAGGGGAGTCCAGAGAAGGACACAACACAAGGGTACAAGGGAAAGTTGAAGACCGATGAAAAAAGGGGATGTTAGGAAGTATTTCTTCGTCATAGAGTATCGGCCGTGGAATAGCCTGGAGGGTGACGTAGGGGGAGGGGGGAACCTACTATTTTTAAGGCGAGGTATAAAAGAGCTCATGGGGCGGAGAAAAGGGGATTTAGTGCAATCAGCGAAGAGGGGGGGCCGGGAGCTGTGAATCGACCCTTGCAACCACAAATAGGTGAGTACAAATAGAAATAACACACAACACACACACGTACGTACGAAGAAAACTAAATATTAAACAGCAGTCAGACGGATAGATAAAAACTAAAAAAAAGAGAAAAAGGGAAAAAACTGTAAAAAAAAGAGGGAATTTGCCTTTCCCCTCTTTTCCTATGTCATTCTTTTCAGGTAAGCTTTCTTTTTTTTTAGTATGTAACCTCTGCTCTGCTAGCAGGTTAATATTTTGTTTTTTCTAGTATGGTACAAATGCCCTTCGGGCAATAAATACTAAGTTTAGCTTCCTCATATTTTGTTTTAATAAAAACCAAAAAGGGATTTTTTGGCGATCGATACTTGCCAAACCCCTTCTAGGGAGGAAGTGCCACCCGACCTTCAGTCAAAAGACTGTCATCCCATTTCCCCCCTTGGGGGGCGGGGATGGCGACCCAAGGGGCCCCTAGCTTGTGGTGGGCCTGGGGACAGTTGGCCCCAAAGATGAGGGGGTACTTGTGTCTCCCATGGGAGATTTGGGGTCTCAGATATCCCTAAAGAGGGAGCCAAGGCCCGGGGCCCACCATTGGGAAAAGGGCCCCGGGGCCGGGAAGTCCCGGCGAATCTTTAATAATAATAATAATAAAAATTATTGGGTATTATAATTTAATATTCGGGGGTTAAACCCTTTTGGGTTTTAACACTGCTGAAGGTTTTGAGGAATTCCAGCACTGTCCCAGGGTGTTCATCCACCCTGGGGAGTGCTAACTACCCCCCCAGTGGTTTTTAAAACCTGCTAACAGATTCACGAAATTTGGTTTAGAAAACATAACAGTTTTTAAATCTTAACGATACCCACTAATTTGGTTTTGACATGAGCAGTGTGGTTTAAACTTTAAAAGAACCCACTAATGGTTTAGAAAGCAGAGCAGTGTGGTTTAAACCTTTTTAACCACAAATTGGGTTTTAAAAAACATAAGTAGACATGGGGTATATCAGACAATATTTTTGTTAATTAGAATCATTTCCAAAAAAAATTTCCTTGTACTCGCCCCTTTGTACTCACCAAAAGTGGTTGCAGGGGTCAAGACTCGGGTCCTGGCCCCCCCCCTCTTCATGTTTCTAATACATGTGTTTTTAAAAATATCCCCCAGGGTACCGTGTTGGGTTCCCAAAATGTTCCCTTCCCTGACAGATGATTATTGGATAGCCAATTGGGTGTCTGCAACATTATCAATAATCATCACGCATGTCTGGGTTTCAGACTCGAAATTTCTTTTAAAAGATTTTAATTCCAAAATTTTTTTGCGGGTTTCAAAATAAATAGAACTCCTCAGTTTTTGAAAAACTTCTCTTTATTGTAAAAAAAATTTCTGCAGACAAGGGGGGATAATAAAAAAGTTGGAAAATCAGTTTTTTTATTTTTTTTGCTTATATACGCAGGAAATTAATGGGAAAAAAAAAAACAGTAAGAAACTCAGGGATGAGTCGATAAGTTGAAACCACAAACCCAAAAAATTAAAATTTTTGCCCAAAAGAGGCGCCACCAGTTTGGACCCGGGAAAAAAAAATGGAAGCTTTGTAGGGCAAGTCCACAATCTGACTGTTTCACTCAGTGAGGACTTTTCATGGCATGATAAATTCAAAAATGAGCGAAAAGTTGCCGGATTTCCATCAAACTCTCTCTACCCTAAAGATAATTTTTCCAGACTTGGTTAATGTTGCGTTTAAAAATGTAGTGTAAAGCACCCCTTTTGGGAAGACAGTGATGGAGGAATGATGGTGAAAGTTTTTCTTTTTCGGGCCACCCTGCCTTGGTGGGAATCGGCCAGTGTGATAATAATAATAATAAATTGTAGAAAATAGATTTCAAGCAACTTTCGCGTAAAAGGACACAAACGCAACTAATGTGGTATTTTATTGTGGCAACGTTTCGCTCTCCAGGAGCTTTATCAAGCCGTTACGAACAGTAACGAACGAACGAACGAAAGTTCAGGTAAGATCCCAAATGGGATGAGCGGGGAAGACGGGACAGACGAAGAATAGTGCAGGAGAGGAGTGTTCTTAGTCGTAGAAATAGAGCCAGGGCTTAACCCAGCAGCGAGGCGATCGTGGGACAGACATTGAGAAGAGAAATTCAGGCTCTTATGTTGGGACTCCGGTGGGGTGAGCAGGAAGGAAGGGACATGCGACGTTTAGAGCTAGAGAGGAGTGTAAAACTGAGCCATGTCTTAACCCAAAAGCTAAGGCGAACGTGGGTCAGAGAATGGTACCCGTCTTAGAAGGTACCTCTCGGAGAATCCAAGGTTATTTGTAAATAGGGTTAGGAGCAGGATCATGCAAGGAGTAGAAAAGGTTGTGTTGGTTTGTGGGTCTGCGAATGTCTTCGTCAAGGAGAGAGGTCCAGTAGTCGTGTCGTGTCTCAAGTTTGTCTGTCTGTCACTGAGCGTCTTCCAGTACAGATTCAGCGCAGGGATGTCTAATTGGGCATGGAGAGACTCGCTTGTGTCGAAGTCTTCCCATCTGACATCAAGCACCCAGCGCAGCGCCTTGTTCTGGACACGCTGCAGTTTAAGTAAGTTTGTTTTTGCTGCAAGAGAGAGGGCTAGAGGAGAGTAAGTTATCAGAGGACGTATTAGGTATTTGTAGAGGTGTAGTTTGGTGCGTTGAGAGGCATGTTTCAGCTTGTAGAGGCCCGCAAGGGCCTTACTAGCTATTGCATGCCTTGACTGAATGTGTCCGTGTAAACGAAAAAGGTAGTCAAGATTAACGCCAAGGACAGTGACAGATTGTGTGATGGGGATGTAAGTGCGGGTGTCAGCTGTTCTGAGCTCGACAGGTAATGGAGGATCACGTTTCCTGTAGTTAAAATACGTAATGCTGGATTTTGCTGCATTGGTTTTGATCCTCCATTTTTGTTCCCAGATGGCTATCCTGTCGACCTCATTTTGTGTTTTGTGTGTGAGTGTATCTATATTGGCATGAGTGATAAGTTGTGTAATGTCGTCTGCATAGGCTAGTGTGATGGAGTTGTGGTATACAGGTGTTGGAATGTCGTTAGTGTATAAAATGTAGAGGGTAGGGTAGAGGACAAAACCCTGGGGTACTCCAGCATTTAGTGTGAAGCAGTCAGAGTAACAGCCTTGGAATTTGATTCTCATTGTACGGCCGTCTAGGAAGTTGCAGAGGAGTTTACGAGTAGTGAGAGGCAGGTTAAAGTTAGTGCATAGTTTGTACGTGAGCCGTTCGTGCCAGTGTCAAAAGCTTTTTCAACGTCTTTTGCAACCAGGGTTGTCCTGTTTCTTTGTTTTGTGTTTATGTGGATGCAGTTGAAAATGATGTTAATGGCATCCTGTGTGGATCTGTGTGTTCTGAAGCCAAACTGGCCATCAGAAAGTAGAGAATTATGTTCCAGGTATCTGCGAAGGCGATGATTAATGAGCTTTTCAAAGAGTTTTCCTAAAGTTTCGAGGAGGCTGATAGGGCGATAGTTTCTAGGGTCAGAGTGGTCTTTATTGGGTTTAGGAAGGAGGATAGCAATAGCAGCTTTGAAGAGGGAAGGGAAGTATCCAGAGGCAAGGGAGGCATTGAGGAGGTTAGTGTAGGCAGTAATGATAGAGTCAGGAAGGTGTTTTAGGATTATATGGTTTAGGCCAGAGGCACCAGGAGCCTTGGGAGGAAGGTGTCTGAGGAGAGTTTTAATGTCTGTGTTGGTGAAAGGAGTGTCGAGTTCTTGGGAGGAGGTAAGAGTGTCTAGATGTATGTGGCTCTCTGGTGTTGTTTCTTGTGTGTGTGCAGTGTTCCAGTGTTCTATGTTCTGAATGTGTTGAATAACGTTAGGGTGAGGTGGGTGAGGGTGGAAGATGTTCTCCCAGATGTGTTTGAAGATGTTAGTAGCAGCCTGCGGGTCTGAGATGTGTGTGTTGTTGTGGTGATGTGTTTGAATTTGTTGGTGGGAGTTGTGCCTCTGATTCTTTTGATAAAGTTCCAGAAGGCTTTAGTGTTTTTAATACGCTGTTTGTCTGCTTGTTGTATTAGTTGTGACCAGTGATTGTTGTGGTCTTGGTCTAGGCTGTGTAAAATGTTGTTTCTAAGGTAAGTGATATCTAATCAGACTTTATTAAATCTATGTGTGTTGTAGAGGAAGCGGTTGTGGTAGCAGATAATTAGTCTTCTTGTTCTGAGTGATGGTTTGAAGGAATAACGAGTGGTGTGAGTTTTCTTTGGTATTGCGATGTTGGCTGCTTGTGTAATGGTGTCCTGGATGAGATCAAGTTGAGTATCGATGTCAGAGATAGGTTTGTTGTTGTAGTCATAGGTGAGGTTAATATTGTCTATGTGTTGTTTGAAAGCATCCCAGTCAGCGTTCTTGTAGAAGAAGGAAGGTGTGGTTGGAATGAGGATAGGGTTGGAGGAGATGTGTAAGATGACTGGGATGTGATCAGAGCCTGTAATAGGGCCAGGTGAGATGTAGTGTTGAAAGAGAGAGCTGGCTCGGTTTGCCAGAATGATGTCTGGTTTGCCTTGGCCCGTGTGGTTGTAGAAGGTATTGAAGTCTGGGCCGAGATGAATTGGGTGTTTAAGGTTTATGAAGTTGAGTAATTGGTGTCCAAGTTGGTTGTTGCTGGTGTGATGAAAGGCGGTGTGTTTGGCATTCATGTCAGCTAGTAGGTATGTTGGTGTAGTTGAAGACTAAGGAGAGGTCGTGTATGTTGAGAGTAGTGTTTGGGCGAGCATAGGTGGTGAAAAAGATAAAGGGGCAAAGGTGGGTGTGTATTCTGACTGCAAGACAGTGTTGGTGAATAAAAGGTACTGGGAGAAATTCGTGTTTTATGTTGGAATTGACAAGAATGGCAACCCCATCGTGGGGATCATAGGGGGACTGTAGTGCAGTATAACCATAATGGCGGATACGTTGAGGGGCTTTGAGGCAGGTACTGTTTAGCAAAACAATATCTGGCCTCTCTGCTTCAAGGAGCTCGGCCAGTAGGTGTCTAATTGTGAAGTAAGAACGTACGTTACGAACAGTACATGGACACAGAGTATATATAAGCCTAGTGAGGTGTAATACTAGTAGTAGTAGTAGTAGTAGTAGTAGTAATATTAGTTGTGGTAGTAGTAGTAGTAGTAGTAGTAATATTAGTTGTGGTAGTAGTAGTAGTAGTGGTAATATTAGTTGTGGTAGTAGTAGCAGCAGTATAGTAGTAATATTAGTTTGGTAGTAGTAGTAGTAGTGTGTAATATTAGTTGTGGTAGTAGTATAGCAGTAGCAGTAGTAATATTAGTTGTGGTATAGTAGTAGTAGTGTAATATTAGTTGTGGTAGTAGTAGTAGTAGTAGAGTATAGTAGTAATATTAGTTGTGGTAGTAGTAGTAGTAGTGGTAATATTAGTTGTGGTAGTAGTAGTAGCAGTAGTAGTAGTAGTAATATTAGTTGTGGTAGTAGTAGTAGTAGTGGTAATATTAGTTGTGGTAGTAGTAGTAGCAGTAGTAGTAGTAATATTAGTTGTGATAGTAGCAGTAGTAGTAGTAATATTAGTTGTGGTAATATTAGTTGTGGTAGTAGTAGTAGTAGTGGTAATATTAGTTGTGGTAGTAGTAGTAGTAGTGGTAATATTAGTTGTGGTAGTAGTAGTAGCAGTAGTAGTAGTAATATTAGTTGTGGTAGTAGTAGTATTAGTAGTGATATAAGTAGTAGTAGTAATACAATAAGGTACAACAATTAACTTAAACATTAATAAAAGGATATAACAGCTATTACTTGGGTAGCATAAAAATAGATTAGACAAATATTTCCATTAGATTTTGGATTGTCCTAGTATATTGTATTACTACTACTAATACTATTATTACTACTACTACCACTGGTATTACACCTCACTAAGCCTATATATACCCTCTGTGTCCATGTACTGTTTGTAACAGCTTGACAAAGCTCCTGGAGAGCGAAACGTTGCCACAATAAAAATATCACATTAGTTGCACTTGTGTCCTTTTACTTTACATATTGTGGGTAATTCTGCCAACATTAACACAACATTCACGTACACTCAAGAATTTATTATTTGCAATTTGAGTTCAGATTTATCAAAAGCTTAACACAGAGAAAAAAAATAATTGCCATCTTGTCACTGCCATAATACAAGGTATATTGTAGATGAATGGTTCAGAGAACCGACATGTTGATAAATTAGACACATGTGCAACTCTTGGGTATCTTTATTGAGGAAACGTTTCGACACATAGTGGCTTCAAACTGTCAAGTTTCTCCTATTGTATGGACAGATGAACCACTTATATGGCGAAACGTTTCCTCAATAAAGATACCCAAGAGGTTGCACATGTGTCTAATTTATCAACAAGGTATATTACTGTTTTTGTTTTTATCGTAATAATGGCGGACATTTTAGTGGGTGTAAATGTTTAATTGGTATAAGTTTAATTCTTCTCATTTATTCTATTACAAGAACTTTTTTTAACATCATTGGACTTTTTATTTTCCTGATTTATTTTTTTTCTCTTATATATTAGTATACTACTTTTAATAAATTTCCTACATGGGTATTTTAATATGTTAGATGATCTTATTTATAAGAAAAATTATAAGTTTAGTCCCTTTTTTTGTACAGCAAGAGTGAATTTATATTTATAGTGTTGTTACTCAAGGATTAAAATCAAATAAGGTATATCCATCTTTCACCTTTTTCTGGATACAGGATAAAGACAGAAGATAAGATAAGATAAGATAAGATTTCGTTCGGATTTTTAACCCCGGAGGGTTAGCCACCCAGGATAACCCAAGAAAGTCAGTGCGTCATCGAGGACTGTCTAACTTATTTCCATTGGGGTCCTTAATCTTGTCCCCCAGGATGCGACCCACACCAGTCGACTAACACCCAGGTACCTATTTGCTGCTAGGTGAACAGGACAACAGGTGTAAGGAAACGTGTCGAAATGTTTCCACCCGCCGGGAATCGAACCCGGGCCCTCCGTGTGTGAAGCGGGAGCTATAGCCACCAGGCCACCGGGCCACCGCGGCCTGAGCTTGCTACCATCTGCAGCTCATAAGGCTGCCATCCCCACGAGCCCCTTCGAGGCGGGGTAGATGGCAGACCAGAGGCCTAGCTTCTCCCTACGAGCCCAGTGAGGGCGGGGAATGTGGCTAGGCCTGGGGACACTTGGTCCCAAAGATGAGAGGGTACTTGTACCTCCTCCCATGGGAGACTTAAGTCTCGAGACACTCTCCAGATAGGGAGCCAAGGCCGGGTCACCACCACTTGGAAAAGACCCGGGCTGGGAGAATACCGGCGAATAAAAAAAAAAAAAAAAAAAAGACACTGATAAGTGTGTTTCTCTCAACATATATATGCAGAAAGTTTACAATAATCCCTATTTCAGGGATTAAAGCATACTTGTATAGTGGTGAATAGGTTGCCATGTGGTGAATAGGTTACCATGTGGTGAATAGGTTACCAGTGGTGAATACGTTACCATGTGTGAATATGTTATCATGTGATAGACTAGGTTACTCATGTGATGAATAGGTTACATGTGGTGAATAGGTTACCATGTGATGAATAGGTTACCATGTGGTGAATAGGTTACCATGTGGTGATAGGTTACCATGTGGTGAATAGGTTACCATGTGGTGAATAGGTTACCATGTGATGAATAGGTTACCATGTGGTGAATAGGTTACCATGTGGTGAATAGGTTACCATGTGGTGAATAGGTTACCATGTGGTGAATAGGTTTACCATGTGGTGAATACGTTACCATGTGGTGAATAGGTTACCATGTGATGAATAGGTTACCATGTGGTGAATAGGTTACCATGTGGTGAATAGGTTACCATGTGATGAATAGGTTCCATTGGTGAATAGTTACCATGTGGTGGAATAGGTTACCATGTGTGAATAGGTTACCATGTGATGAATTAGGTTACCATGTGGTGATAGTTACCATGTGATGAATAGGTTTACCATGTGGTGAATAGGTTCCATGTGGTGAATAGTTACCATGTGTGAATAGGTTACCATGTGGTGAATAGGTTTCCATGTGGTGAATAGGTTACCATGTGGTGAATAGTACCATGTGGAATAGGTTACCATGTGGTGAATAGGTTTACCATGTAGTGAATAGGTTACCATGTGATGAATAGTTACCATGTTGAATAGGTTACCATGTGTGAATAGGTTACCATGTATGAATAGTTACCATGTGATGAATAGGTTACCATGTCATGATAGGTTACCATGTGGTGAATAGGTTACCATGTGGTGAATAGTTACCATGTGTGAATAGGTTACCATGTGGTGAATAGTTACCATGTGGTGAATAGGTTACCATGTGAGAATAGGTTACCATGTAGTGAATAGGTTACCATGTGATGAATAGGTTACCATGTGTGAATAGGTTACCATGTGGTGAATAGGTTACCATGTGGTGAATAGGTGACTCTCGTGTAGTACACAGCCTTTGAACATCCCCCCCACCAACTTTTTCTAGATTACTTTTTAGTGGATTCTATCGCTTTCCTTAGCTGGGCAGGAAATATACATAGTGAAGTGAATTTCTCTCAAACAGAATGTATACTGAGAGATATTTTAAAGTATTCTTCTCTAGTAAAAAAGGTAACCTGAAGCTTTAATGACCCTAATGTTATAAGCTTTAAACCCCCCTTATTAACCAATAAACAAAGCACAGCTGCATCCATCAGATATACTGATCATTGCAGTGAGGAAAAGACTCACATTGAAAGACAAAAGGTATTATATTCGTCAGGAAACAGCAAGAGTTTCTTGACACGACCGTAGTCATACGATGACAGGTAACCTGCACGAAACGCCTGGAATTTAACTGTTTTTCCACCGTGGTTGTTCTGTATATGTGCCGAATAGGTAAAACTTGCGATTTTGGCTTAAATAGCAACTCTCTTCTTATCGAATAAGGCAAGCGAATTACTGTGGGGGATTACTGTGGAGTATTATAGAGCACCATGGCTTGCTGTAGTGTTTTGGAATCTCAGGTTGAAGTGCTGGAGGAAGAGGTTCGACTTCTCCAAGAGGGAAATGGGAGGCTGAAAATTCGCCAAATGGATTTGGGAGTGAGCTTCGAACTATAGACCAATAAGCCTTACCTCCATAGGGAAAAAAATCATGGAATCTATAATTGCCGAGAAAGTTCGTAACCATCTTAGAAGGCATAAAATGATAAATGAATTTCAGCACAGTTTTACAAAGGGGCGTTCCTGCCTTAGGAATTTACTAACTTTTTTCGCCAAGGTATTTGAGGAGGTAGATCATGGTAATGATTATGATATTGTGTATTTGGACTTCAGTAAGGCTTTCGATAGAGTTACATATCAGAGGCAACTGAGGAAAATTAAGGCACACAGAATAGAGAAATTTTTTCCTGGATAGAGGCATGGTTGACTGATAGACAGCAGAGAGTTTCCATCAAGGGGGAGAAATCAGAGTGGGGGCACGTTACGAGTAGTGTTCCTCAGGGGTCAGTGTTGGGTCCTTTGTTATTCACAATTTATATAAACGACATTGATGAGACAGTAAATGGTGATATAAGCAAGTTTGCTGATGACACCGAAATAGGTCGCCTAATTCATTCTAACGAGGACGCTAGAGCACTCCAGGACGATTTGAATAGACTGGTGCAATGGTTGGAGAAGTGGCAGATGCAGTTTAATATAGACAAATGCAAAGTTCTAAACATTGGACGAGAAAATATCCTTGCCACTTATAAACTAAATAATGTAGCTCTTAATATTACTGATTGCAAAAAGGATTTGGGAGTTCTGGGTAGCAGTAATCTAAAACCAAGACAACAGTGCATAAGAGTTCGCAATAAAGCTAACAGAATCCTTGGCTAAATACCAAAGGGCATAAATAATAGGAGTCCTCAGGTTGTTCTTCAACTCTATACATCCTTGGTTAGGCCACATTTAGATTACGCTGCTCAGTTCTGGTCACCGTATTACAGAATGGATATAAATATACTGGAAAACGTACAGAGGAGGATGACAAAGTTGATCCAATGTATCAGAAATCTTCCCTATGAGGATAGACTGAGGCCCTGAATCTGCACTCTCTCGAAAGGCGTAGAATTAGGGGGGATATGATCGAGGTGTATAAATGGAAAACAGGAATAAATAAAGGGGATATAAATAACGTGCTAAAAATTATCCAGCCAAGACAGGACTCTCGCAGCATGGTTTTAAGATTGAAAAAATTCAGATTCAGGAAGGATATAGGAAAGCACTGGTTTGGTAATAGAGTTGTGGATGAGTGGAACAAACTCCCGAGTACAGTTATAGAAGCTAAAACGTTGTGTAGTTTTAAAAATAGGTTAGATAAATACATGAGTGGTGTGGGTGGGTGTGAGTTGGACCTGACTAGCTTGTGCTACTAGGTCTGATGCCGTGCTTCTTCCTTAAGTGGATGTGACCTAACCTAACTAGGTGGGTCATTGGTTTAAGCCGGCAGGTGACTTGGACATGCCTCGCATGGGCCAGTAATGCCTGCTGCAGTGTTGCTTCTCTCTTATATTCTTAAAAATCATTCTGATCCTAACGAAAAATATAATATATTATTATTGTGTTTATTACTAAATTATTGTAAACTTATCTAAAATATATTTAGTTGGATTAGGCTAAATTAAATTGCACTTGGTATAATAAGGTTACGTAAGTTTCCTAAGGTTCTTTTGGTAATAAATTATTAATTTTTGCATTAACACATAAGCGAAAAAATATATCTTTAAACGTATAAGAGAAAAATTTAGGAAGTACTTAATTTTAAACGAGTTCCTGCTAATTGACCAATTTTACCTATTCGGCACGACGTATATATATTAAAGATCTGTGTAGGAAACAACATATGATATCCTTGGGCACATGTTGACCTGTTCTGGTTATGCTATATCACCCTTATTGTAAATATTATTTTTTTTTTATTCAGTGTGACTGAAAAATCGCTAACTTTAATATAGCCCTCGACGGGTGTGATGTAATATTTATGTTCAGGTGAACGAATATAGCAAAACCAAGTCGTATATGTTATCTGTGTGAATGGATAAAGCACTTGGAAATCTCTCTCTCCTCTCTCTCTCTCTCCTCTCTCATCTCTCTCTCTCTCTCTCTCCTCTCTCTCTCTCTCTCTTCTCTCTTCTCTCTCTCTCTCTCTCTCTCTTTTTTTTTTTTTTTTTTTTTTCATTTCTTCTTAATTTCTCTTTTCCTAAAGCTTTACTTCATCAGCTCATTTGAACGCATTTTTTATTGTTATGAGACATAACAATAGGAACAGGATGAAGTTAGAGCCATCTGTGGGCCACATTTTCATTGATCAACTGACTACTCGTTGACATCATTATGCGTACGAATGAGTTCCATACCGAGCATTCTCACTCTCTCTCTCTCACTCTCTCTCTCTCCTCTCTCTCTCCCCACCTTCCCCCTTCCCACCTCCCTCCCCACACACACACACACACACACACACACACACAGTCTATATATCTGTTGCGTGTAACATAATTTTCACTAACTCCAGCCTGCTTGATAATTATAATCTGAGGTGGGCGTGTGTGGGAACTTTCAAAGATTTTTATTCAGAAAAAAACGACAACTCCTTGTTGGGAATTATTCTACAGTTTTCTTTCTTTACGATATTTTATTTCCAACTTTAATACATATTACCTCACATGGCTGCCCTGGGTATTCAATCTGCTTTTAATATTAATATTTTTCTGCGTTTATTTGCATATTGCAATATTTTTTTGTTGTATTTTATATCATCGTTAGATTTAGCGGGTAGTAATTATTTTTGTCTCGGATCATTTGTGATCCAATCCTATCCTCACGGAGGCTACATACAGAAAACCATTAGCACCCTAGGTACCTATTTACTCCTAGGTGAACAGGGACAGCAGGTGATGGATAACTTGCCCCCTCTTCCTCTGCTCTACCTGCCTAGAACCTGGCACCTTCGGTTGTAAGCTAATGTTTTAATAACATTATAGTGTTCTTAGCTGTTACCTCAGGGTGACGAGAATGTTCATTTACTGGAGCAATGTCCTCGTTCATTTTCCAAGTTACATTACGAACCTGATACCAGAGGTTGTGAGCCGATCATGACAATGGCTTATGTCTTCCCACAGGGTAACCAGCATTGTTCCTTTCCTGGAACAATGTCCTTGCGCCTTTTTCAAGATATTCCGACCCTGACATTATCAGTTGTAAGCAGATCACAATGCCTTCACGCGTTAGATCTCCCTTCAGGGTAAGTAGCATTGTTCCTTTCCTGGAGCACACATTGCTCCTTCTTCAAGTTGTATACTATCAGCAAACTGTTCCTCGCCTTCCAGGAACACCAAATATTGGATGCAATCCTGTGAGATATAACTTATTCCCGTCTCTGACTCGATATCTACCACCGATTCCGATGGACGAGGGACATCGTCTCTCTTTGGGAGCTTTATTAAGTCATAATAACGTTGTTAATTGAGCGAATCATTGTCTATAATGAAGGTTAAGGACTAAATGCTCTGTATAACTACGGTTATCTTCGTTTGTACTGTACTATTAAATGTCATATATTTTTTTTGTGTACCTAAAGTCAGTACCCGATCAGCCGGGTAGTACACTGGACTACGTGCGGCCACCAGTAAGGGTCTGGTTGACTAGTCCCTGATCCATCGGGAGGTTTGGTCAAGGATTGGCCCGCGGGGGGCGTTGACCCCATTAACACCCTTCAGGTAGATTCCAGGTCCAATAAATTACGACAGTATTTGCCAGTCAAAGGAAAAGATGAAAGGGCAAGTATCCAGGATCCAGGTACAACAGTGTTCTCTTTCGAGATTTTTTCTAATCAATAATTATTATAACTATACCCATTATTGAAAGAGGTGAACCGGTAGGCCAGCTGAAGGCTTCGATCAGATGAACAAAACCTCCAGCTGTGGGTCATATGACTAAGACCCGCATCAGGAAACACTTGTCTTGTTTCCTTACAAACCGTATCTTTCTCGAGGCCAAAAAAATGTACATCCACAGTTTCGTGGTAATCAATTACGATAAGGAAGGATTGTGTGACTATTCCACGCAGGAACGATTGGAAGAACCAAGGATTATCGTCATATTTAACCCGCATCTCCGACGATTAGGCGATAATCTGAAGGGATAATTGATCTAGTTTGATTTAACTGTCCGTAATGTTTATAATACATTGCCAAACGATATTTTAATACTGAATTATAACGTATATTTGAGATATTTGCATTTCTATTTAAAACATAGTTGTACTCGGGTATATCGTTGCTACCTTTGGGTATATCGCTGCTACCTTTGGGTATATCGTTGCTACACTCGGGTATATCGTTGCAACCCTCGAGTATATCCCTCCTACCCTCGGGTATATCCCTCCTACCCTCAGGTATGTCCCTCTTACCCTCAGGTATATCCCTCCTACCCTCAGGTATATCCCTCTTACCCTCAGGTATATACCTCCTACCCTTAGGTATATCCATCCTACCCTCAGGTATATCCCTCCTACCCTCAGGTATATCTTCTACCCTCAGGTATATCCCTCCTACCCTCAGGTATATCCCTCCTACCCTCAGGTATATCTTCTACCCTCAGGTATACCCCTCTTACCCTCAGGTATACCCCTCCTACCCTCAGGTATACCCCTCCTACCCTCAGGTATATCCCTTCTACCCTCAGGTATACCCAGCAGAATGCATGTACCTGTGAAGGTGTCTTCACAAAATACAACTTCAGCAACAAGAACATCAACTGGGACCAGGTAAACCATGTCCTAAACGAAACATGTTGGGAAGATGTCTTAAATGACATGGATCCAAACCAGTGCCTTGAAAGGATCAACCTTCCGAAGCATGTTCAGGCAATTCCCCTAAGAAAGAAGAAGAGCAGGAGTAAACTGGAGAGAGAAAGACGCTCCCTCTACAGAAGACGACGAAGAGTCACTGAGCTCCTCAGGAGTGCTAGAATATCTGATACACGAAAGGAGGCGCTGACCCCGGGAAGTGGAAACTATCGAACTTAAGTTAAATGACTCTTTCAGGAACCAGGAAGGCAGAAAGGGCTTAAAGCTATTATAAGTGAAAAAAATTCAAAATATTTTTTTTCATATCCAAAAAAAAGG
>NC_069492.1:9745242-9845166 GCF_026875155.1 Cherax quadricarinatus | reverse complement strand
CCGTGATAGCCTGGAGGGTGACGTAGTGGAGGCGGGAACCATACATAGTTTTAAGGCGAGGTATGATAGGGCTCATGGGGCAGGGAGAGAGAGGACTTAGTAGCAATCAGCGAAGAGGCGGGGCCAGGAGCTGTGAATCGACCCTTGCAACCACAAATAGGTGAGTACAAATAGATGAGTACACACACACACACACACACGTACGTACGTAAGAAAACTAAATATTGACAGGCAGTCAGACGGATAGATAAAAATCTAAATAAAAGGAGAGAAAGAGAAAACTGTCAAAAAAAGCTGGAATTGCCTTGTCTCCTCTTTTCCTATGCCATTCTATTCAGGTAATGCTTTCATTTTTTTAGTATAGTACTACCTCTGCTCTGCTAGCAGGTTAATATTTTCGTTTTTCTAGTATGGTACTAATGCCCTTCTGGCAATGAACTACTAATGTTTAGCTTCCTCAGTAGTTTTGTTTTCTAACTGAAAACCAACGGGATTATTGGCGATCGACACCATGCCTAACCCTTCTAGGGTAGGGTAGGTGCCTGAGCCCGAGCCTTTAGCTCATAAGACTGTCATTCCCATTTGCCCCCTTGGGGCGGGGATGGCGGACCAGAGAGGCCTAGCTTGTGGCTAGGCCTGGGGACAGTTGGTCCCAAAGATGAGGAGGTACTTGTGCCTCCCATGGGAGATTAAGGTCTCAGACACTCCCTAAAGAGGGAGCCAAGGCCGGGCCACCACTTGGAAAAGGCCCGGGCCCGGAGAATACCGGCGAATCTTTAATAATAAATAATAATAATAATTATTGGGTATTAAAATTACATCATTCAGGGGTTAAATCCTTTGGGTTTATACACTGCTGAAGGTAGAGGATAGTTCCTAGCTACTGTCCCAGGGTGTTCTATCCACCCTGGGTAGTGCTAACTACTCCCGCAGTGTGGTTTAAACCTTGCTAACAGATACTCACGAATTGGTTTAGAAAGACATAAGCAGTGTGGTTTAAACCTTAACAGATACCCACTAATTGGTTTAGAAAGACATAAGCAGTGTGGTTTAAACCTTAACAGATACCCACTAATTGGTTTAGAAAGACATGAGCAGTGTGGTTTAAACCTTGTTAACCCACAAATTGGTTTAGAAAGACATAAGTCGACACTGGGATATATCAGACAATATTTCTGTCTAATTAGAATCATTTCCAAATAAAATGTCCTTGTACTCGCCCATTTGTACTCACCTAATTGTGGTTGCAGGGGTCAAGACTCGGCTCCTGGCCCCGCTTCTTCACTGTGTTTCTAACTACATGTGTTTATAAACTATCCTCCCAGAGTACCAGTGTTGCTGGTTCCCAATAGTGTTCCATTCCATGACAGATGAGTTATTGGATAGCCAACTTGGCTGTCTGCAACATTATCAATAATGCATCACTGTCATGTCTGGGTTGCCAGACTCGTATTACTTTTAAATGATTTAATTCCAAAATTTTTATTGCGGAATTTCTAAAATAAATATGAACTCCTGCAGTTTTCGAAAAACTTCTCTTTATTGTAAAAATAAATTTACTGCAGTATAAGGGGCGATAATAATAAAGTTGGAAAATACAGTTATTGTATTTGTTTTGCGTCTCATATACGCAGGAAATTAGATGGAAAAAAATACAGTAGGGAAACGTCAGGTATGAGTCGATAAGTTTGAAACGCACAAACCAAAACATTAACTTTTTGACCAATAGATGGCGCCACCAGTTTGGTACAAGGAAAGAAAATGGAAGCTTGTAGGACAAGTCCACAATCTGACGATGTTTCACTCAGTGAGGAGATTTTTCATGGCATGATAAACTTCAAAACTGAGCGAAATGTTGCCAGGATTCTCATCAAACTCTCTCTACCTAAATATAATTTTACCAGACTTGTGTTAATGTTGCAGTTTAAAAACTAGTGTAAAGCACCCTTCTGGCAAGACAGTGATGGAGTGAATGATGGTGAAAGTTTTTCTTTTTCGGGCCACCCTGCCTTGGTGGGAATCGGCCAGTGTGATAATAATAATAATAAATTGTAGAAAATAGATTTCAAGCAACTTTCGCGTAAAAGGACACAAACGCAACTAATGTGGTATTTTATTGTGGCAACGTTTCGCTCTCCAGGAGCTTTATCAAGCCGTTACGAACAGTAACGAACGAACGAACGAAAGTTCAGGTAAGATCCCAAATGGGATGAGCGGGGAGACGGGACAGACGAAGAATAGTGCTGGAGAGGAGTGTTCTTAGTCGTAGAAATAGAGCCAGGTCTAAAACCCCGCAGCGAGGCGACGTGGGACAGAATTGAGAAGAGAAATTCAGGCTCTTTATGTTGGGACTTCCGTGGGGTGAGCGGGGAAGAAGGGACATGCGACGTTTAGAGCTAGAGAGGAGTGTAAAAACTGAGCCATGTCTTAACCCAAAAGCTAAGGCGAACGGGGTCAGAGAATGGGACCCGTCTTAAAAAGGTACCTCTCGGGGAATCCAAGGTTATTTTTTAAATAGGGTTAGGAGCAGGATCATGCAAGGAGTTTGAAAAGGTTGTGTTGGTTTTTTGGGTCTGCGAATGTCTTCGTCAAGGAGAGAGGTCCAGTAGTCTGTCGTGTCACGAGTTTGTCTGTCTGTCACTGAGCGTCTTCCAGTACAGATTCAGCGCAGGGATGTCTAATTGGGGGATGGAGAGACTCGCTTATGCGAAGTCTTCCCATCTGACATCAAGCACCCAGCGCAGCGCCTTGTTCTGGACACGCTGCAGTTTAAGTAAGTTTTGTTTTGCTGCAAGAGAGAGGGCTAGAGGAGAGTAAGTTATCAGAGACGTATTAGGGATTTGTAGAGGTGTAGTTTGGTGCGTTAGAGGCATGTTTCAGCTTGTAGAGGCCCGCAAGGGCCTTACTAGCTATTGCAAGCCTTGACTGAATGTGTCCGTGTAAACGAAAAAGGTAGTCAAGATTAACGCCAAGGACAGTGACAGATTGTGTATGGGGATGTAAGTGCGGGTGTCAGCTGTTCTGAGCTCGACAGGTAATGGAGGATCACGTTTCCTGTAGTTAAAATACGTAATGCTGATTTTGCTGCATTGGTTTTGATCCTCCATTTTTGTTCCCAGAGGGCTATCCTGTCGACCTCATTTTGTGTTTTGTGTGTGAGTGTATCTATATTGGCATGATTGATAAGTGTGTAATGCCCGTCTGCATAGGCTAGTGTGATGGAGTTTTGGTATACAGGTGTTGGAATGTCGTTAGTGTATAAAATGTAGAGGGTAGGGGAGAGGACAGATCCCTGGGGTACTCCAGCATTTAGTGTGAAGCAGAGTAACAGCCTTGGAATTTGATTCTCATGGTACGGCCGTCTAGGAAGTTGCAGAGGAGTTTACGAGTAGTGAGAGGCAGGTTAAAGTTAGTGCATAGTTTGTACTTGAGCCGTTCCTGCCAGTGTCAAAAGCATTTTCAACGTCTTTTGCAACCAGGGTTGTCCTGTTTCTTTGTTTTGTGTTTATGTGGATGTAGTTGAGAATGATGTTAATGGCATCCTGTGTGGATCTGTGTGTTCTGAAGCCAAACTGGCCATCAGAAAGTAGAGAATTATGTTCCAGGTATCTGCGAAGGCGATGATTAATGAGTTTTTCAAAGAGTTTTCCTAAAGTTTCGAGGAGGCTGATAGGGCGATTGTTTTGGGGTCAAGTGTCTTTATTGGGTTTAGGAAGGAGGATACATACACTTTGAAAAAGGGAAGGGAATACCAGAGGCAAGGGGGGCTTTGAGGGGGTTAGTGTGGGCAGTAATGAAGAGGGGAAAGGGTTTTTTAGGATTATAGGTTTAGGCCGACACCAAACCTTAAAGGAAGGTTTCTGGGGGGTTTTAATTCTGTGTTGGTGAAAGGGGTCGAGTTTTTGGGGAGGAGGTAAATGTCTAGTGTATGGGGCCCTTTGGTGTTGTTTCTTGTGTGGTGCATGTTCCAGTGTTCATGTTCTGAATGTTTTAAATAACTTAGGGGATGGGTGAGGGGAAGATGTTCTCCCAGATTGTTTGAAAGTTAGTAGCACCCGGGGCGAGTTGTGTTGTTGTGGTGATTTTTGAATTTGTTGGGGGGATTTGTGCCTCTGTTCTTTTGATAAAGTTCCAGAAGGCTTTAGGTTTTTAATACCTGTTTGTCTGCTTTTGTTTTAGTTGTGACCAGGATTGTTGTGGTTTTGGGTCTAGGCTTTTAAAAAATTTTTTTCAAGGGGTAAGTGAATCAAATCAGACTTTTTTTAAAATCTATGTGTGTTGAGAAAAAGCGGTTGTGGGCAGATAATTGTCTTCTTGTTTGATTAAAGGTTTGAAGAAAAAAACAGGGGTGTGATTTTCTTTGGTTTGCGATTTGGGCTGCGTGTAATGGTGTCCTGATGGATAGTTGATATCGAGTCAGAGATATTTTTTTGTAGTCAAAGGTGAGGTTAATATTGTCTATGTGTTTTGAAGCATCCCCCTCAGCGTTTTTGTAAAGAAGGGAAAATTGGTTGGAATGAGGATAGGGTTGAGGGGATGTTAAGAGCTGGGATGTACAGAGCCTGTAAAGGGGGAGGTGAATGTAGTTTGAAAGAAGAGCTGGGGCCTTTGCCGAATATGCGGTTTGCCTTGGCCCGTTGGTTTTAGAAGGGATTGAAGTTTTGGGCCGAGATAATTGGTGTTTAATTTATGAAGTTGATAATTGGTGCCAAGTTTGGGTTTTGCTGGTTATGAAAGGGGGTTGTTTGGCATTCATGTAAGGGAGTTGGGGGTTGGGGTTTTTGAAGACTAAGGAGAGGTCGTGTTTTGAGAATTGTTTTGGGGGCATAGTGGGGAAAAAGATAAAAGGGGCAAGGTGGGGGTGTATTTGACTCAAGACAGTGTTTGGTAATAAAAAGGATGGGGGAAAACTGTTTTATTTGGAAATTTACAAGGTGGAACCCCACGTGGGGGCATAGGGGATTAAGTCAGTTTCCATAATGGCGGGTACTTGAGGGGTTTTGAGGGGGTACTGTTTTGCAAAAAAAATACTGGCTCTCTGCTTCAAGGAACTCGGGCCTTTGGTGTCTAATTGTGAAGTAAGAACTACGTTACAAAAATACAGGACACAAGGGAATATAAGCCCTTTAGGTTAATCTAGAAATATTTGTAAATAAATAAATATTAGTTGTGGAGTGTATAGTAGTATAGTAAATTTGTTTGGTAGTAGATATATGGTAAATTAGTTGTGGGATAGTAGACAGTATAGTAGTAATAAAATTGTGGTAGTAGTAGTAGTAGTGGTAATATAGTTGTGGTAGTAGTAGTAGCAGTAGTAGTAGTAATATTAGTTGTGGTAGTAGTAGTAGTAGTGGTAATATTAGTTGTGGTAGTAGTAGTAGTGGTAGTAGTAGTAGTAGTAGTAGTAATATTAGTTGTGGTAGTAGTAGTAGTAGTGGTAATATTAGTTGTAGTAGTAGTAGTAGCAGTAGTAGTAGTAATATTAGTTGTGGTAGTAGTAGTAGTAGTGGTAATATTAGTTGTGGTAGTAATAGTAGCAGTAGTAGTAGTAATATTAGTTGTGGTAGTAGCAGTAGTAGTAGTAATATTAGTTGTGGTAGTAGTAGTAGTAGTGGTAATATTAGTTGTGGTAGTAGTAGTAGTAGTGGTAATATTAGTTGTGGTAGTAGTAGTAGTAGTGGTAATATTAGTTGTGGTAGTAGTAGTAGCAGTAGTAGTAGTAATATTAGTTGTGGTAGTAGTAGTATTAGTAGTGATATAAGTAGTAGTAGTAATACAATATGGTACAACAATTAACTTAAACATTAATAAAAGGATATAACAGCTATTACTTGGGTAGCATAAAAATAGATTAGACAAATATTTCCATTAGATTTTGGATTGTCCTAGTATATTGTATTACTACTACTAATACTATTATTACTACTACTAATACTATTATTACTACTACTACCACTGGTATTACACCTCACTAAGCCTATATATACCCTCTGTGTCCATGTACTGTTTGATAAATTAGACACATGTGCAACTCTTGGGTATCTTTATTGAGGAAACGTTTCGCCACACAGTGGCTTCATCAGTCCATACATAGGAGAAACTTGAAGAACAGGAGGAGAATGAGGTAATCAGTCCCTCAACCTTGAGTCGATGTGTTCAGTCCATCAATCTTGAGTAGAATACGGCAGATGAGCGGAGAAGCAGCTTATAAACCGTATGGCAGGAGAGGTGTAGCAGTCATAGGTAGTGTCACATTTGTTCAATGTGGAAGTAGGTTGTGCCCAAGAATTAGGCAAGCGAAGAATTCCCAAGTATTAAGATCCCAAGAAGTTGCAGTGTCTGACAGGTTTGTAGATGAATGGTTCAGAGAACCGACATGTTGATAAATTAGACACATGTGCAACTCTTGGTATCTTTTATTGAGAAAACGTTTCGCCACACAGTGGCTTCATCAGTCCATACATAGGAGAAACTTGAAGAACAGGAGGAGAATGAGGTAATGAGTCCCTCAACCTTGAGTCGATGTGTTCAGTCCATCAATCTTGAGTAGAATACGGCAGATGTATGGACTGATGAAGCCACTGTGTGGCGAAACGTTTCCTCAATAAAGATACCCAAGAGTTGCACATGTGTCTAATTTATCAACATGTCGGTTCTCTGAACCATTCATCTACAAACCTGTCAGACACTGCAACTTCTTGGGATCTTAATACTTGGGAATTCTTCGCTTGCCTAATTCTTGGGCACGACCTACTTCCACATTGAACAAATGTGACACTACCTATGACTGCTACACCTCTCCTGCCATACGGTTTATAAGCTGCTTCTCCGCTCATCTGCCGTATCTACTCAAGATTGATGGACTGAACACATCGACTCAAGGTTGAGGGACTGATTACCTCATTCTCCTCCTGTTCTTCAAGATTCTCCTTTGCATGGACTGATGAAGCCACTGTGTGGCGAAACGTTTCCTCAATAAGATACCCAAGAGTTGCACATGTGTCTAATTTATCAACATGTCGGTTCTCTGAACCATTCATCTACAAACCATGTACTGTTTGTAACGGCTTGACAAAGCTCCTGGAGAGCGAAACGTTGCCACAATAAAAATATCACATTAGTTGCACTTGTGTCCTTTTACTTTACATATTGTGGGTAATTCTGCCAAAATTAACACAACATTCACGTACACTCAAGAATTTATTATTTGCAATTTGAGTTCAGATTTATCAAAAGCTTAACACAGAGCAAAAAAAATACATTGCCATCTTGTCACTGCCATAATACAAGGTATATTGTAGATGAATGGTTCAGAGAACCGACATGTTGATAAATTAGACACATGTGCAACTCTTGGGTATCTTTATTGAGGAAACGTTTCGCCATATAGTGGCTTCATCTGTCAAGTTTCTCCTATGTATGGACAGATGAAGCCACTATATGGCGAAATGTTTCCTCAATAAAGATACCCAAGAGTTGCACATGTGTCTAATTTATCAACAAGGTATATTACTGTTTTTGTTTTTATCGTAATAATGGCGGACATTTTAGTGTGTGTAAATGTTTAATTTGGTAGTAAGTTAATTCCTTCTCATTTATCTATTTCAAGAAACTTTTTTTTAACATCATGGACTAATTTATTTTCCTGATTTAATTTTTTTCTCGTTATATATTAGTAGAGTGGACCCCCGCTTAACGATCACCTCCCAATGCGACCAGTTATGTAAGTGTATTTATGTAAGTGCGTTTGTACGTGTATGTTTGGGGGTCTGAAATGGACTAATCTACTTCACAATATTCCTTATGGGAACAAATTCGGTCAGTACTGGCACCTGAACATACTTCTGGAGTGAAAAAATATCGTTAACCGGGGGTCCACTGTACTACGTAAATAAATTTCCTACATGGGATACTTTTATATATTGTTAGATGATTTTTATTTATAAGAAAAATGTATATAGCTTGAGTCCCCATTTTTTTGTACCTAGCAAGAGTGAATTTATATAGTTTATAGTGTTGTTACTCAAGGAATAAAATCAAATAAGGTATATCCATCTTTCACCTTTTTCTGGATACAGGATAAAGACAGAAGATAAGATAAGATAAGATAAGATAAGATTTCGTTCGGATTTTTAACCCCGGAGGGTTAGCCACCCAGGATAACCCAAGAAAGTCAGTGCGTCATCGAGGACTGTCTAACTTATTTCCATTGGGGTCCTTAATCTTGTCCCCCAGGATGCGACCCACACCAGTCGACTAACACCCAGGTACCTATTTGCTGCTAGGTGAACAGGACAACAGGTGTAAGGAAACGTGTCGAAATGTTTCCACCCGCCGGGAATCGAACCCGGGCCCTCCGTGTGTGAAGCGGGAGCTTTAGCCACCAGGCCACCGGGCCACCGCGGCCTGAGCTTGCTACCATCTGCAGCTCATAAGGCTGCCATCCCCACGAGCCCCTTCGAGGCGGGTAGATGGCAACCAGAGGCCTACTTCTCCCTACGAGCCCCGTGAGGGCGGGGAATGTGGCTAGGCCTGGGGACACTTGGTCCCAAAGATGAGGAGGTACTTGTACCTCCTCCCGTGGGAGACTTAAGTCTCGAGACACTCCCCAGATAGGGAGCCAAGGCCGGGTCACCACTACTTGGAAAAGACCCGGGCCGGGAGAATACCGGCGAATAAAAAAAAAAAAAAAAAAGACACTGACAAGTGTGTTTCTCTCAACATATACATGCAGAAAGTTTACAATAATCCCTATTTCAGGGATTAAAGCATACTTGTATAGTGGTGAATAGGTTACCATGTGCTGAATAGGTTACCATGTGCTGAATAGGTTACCATGTGCTGAATAGGTTACCATGTGCTGAATAGGTTACCATGTGGTGAATAGGTTACCATGTGGTGAATACGTTACCATGTGGTGAATAGGTTATCATGTGATGAATAGCTTATCATGTGATGAATAGGTTACCATGTGGTGAATAGGTTACCATGTGGTGAATACGTTACCATGTGGTGAATAGGTTACCATGTGCTGAATAGGTTACCATGTGGTGAATAGGTTACCATGTGGTGAATAGGTTACCATGTGGTGAATACGTTACCATGTGGTGAATAGGTTATCATGTGATGAATAGGTTATCATGTGATGAATAGGTTACCATGTGGTGAATACGTTACCATGTGGTGAATAGGTTATCATGTGATGAATAGGTTACCATGTGGTGAATAGGTTACCATGTGATGAATAGGTTACCATGTGGTGAATAGGTTGCCATGTGGTGAATAGGTTACCATGTGGTGAATAGGTACCATGTGGTGAATAGGTTACCATGTGATGAAATAGGTTACCATGTGGTGAATAGGTTACCATGTGATGAATAGGTTACCATGTGGTGAATAGGTTGCCATGTGGTGAATAGGTTACCATGTGGTGAATAGGTTACCATGTGGTGAATAGGTTACCATGTGGTGAATAGGTTACCATGTGGTGAATAGGTTACCATGTGGTGAATAGGTTACCATGTGGTGAATAGGTTACCATGTAGTGAATAGGTTACCATGTGATGAATAGGTTACCATGTGATGAATAGGTTACCATGTGGTGAATAGGTTACCATGTAGTGAATAGGTTACCATGTGATGAATAGGTTACCATGTCATGATAGGTTACCATGTGGTGAATAGGTTACCATGTGGTGAATAGGTTACCATGTGGTGAATAGGTTACCATGTGGTGAATAGGTTACCATGTGGTGAATAGGTTACCATGTGGTGAATAGGTTACCATGTAGTGAATAGGTTACCATGTGATGAATAGGTTACCATGTGGTGAATAGGTTACCATGTGGTGAATAGGTTACCATGTGGTGAATAGGTGACTCTCGTGTAGTACACAGCCTTTGAACATCCCCCCCACCAACTTTTTCTAGATTACTTTTAGTGGATTCTATCGCTTTCCTTAGCTGGGCAGGAAATATACATAGTGAAGTGAATTTCTCTCAAACAGATGTATACTGAGAGATATTTTAAAGTATTCTTCTCTAGTAAAAAGGTAACCTGAAGCTTTAATGACCCTAATGTTTATAAGCTTTAAACCCCCTTTATTAACCAATAAACAAAGCACAGCTGCATCCATCAGATATACTGATCATTGCAGTGAGGAAAAGACTCACATTGAAAGACAAAAGGTATTATATTCGTCAGGAAACAGCAAGAGTTTCTTGACACGACCGTAGTCATACGATGACAGGTAACCTGCACGAAACGCCTGGAATTTAACTGTTTTTCCACCGTGGTTGTTCTGTATATGTGCCGAATAGGTAAAACTTGCGATTTTGGCTTAAATAGCAACTCTCTTCTTATCGAATAAGGCAAGCGAAAAAAGGGTCACGAAGGGTCATCCTGTCCTAGCTGTCTGGGGGATTACTGTGGAGTATTATAGAGCACCATGGCTTGCTGTAGTGTTTTGGAATCTCAGGTTTAAGTGCTGGAGGAAGAGGTTCGACTTCTCCAAGAGGGAAATGGGAGGCTGAAAACTCGCCAAATGGATTTGGGAGTGAGCCTCGAACTATAGAGCAATAAGCCTTACCTCCATAGGGAAAAAAATCATGGAATCTATAATTGCCGAGACAGTTCGTAACCATCTTAGAAGGCATAAAATGATAAATGAATTTCAGCACAGTTTTACAAAGGGGCGTTCCTGCCTTAGGAATTTACTAACTTTTTTCGCCAAGGTATTTGAGGAGGTAGATCATGGTAATGATTATGATATTGTGTATTTGGACTTCAGTAAGGCTTTCGATAGAGTTACATATCAGAGGCAACTGAGGAAAATTAAGGCACACAGAATAGGAGAAATTTTTTTCCTGGATAGAGGCATGGTTGACTGATAGACAGCAGAGAGTTTCCATCAATTGGGAGAAATCAGAGTGGGGGCACGTTACGAGTAGTGTTCCTCAGGGGTCAGTGTTGGGTCCTTTGTTGTTCACAATTTATATAAACGACATTGATGAGACAGTAAATGGTGATATAAGCAAGTTTGCTGATGACACCGAAATAGGTCGCCTAATTCATTCTAACGAGGACGCTAGAGCACTCCAGGACGATTTGAATAGACTGGTGCAATGGTCGGAGAAGTGGCAGATGCAGTTTAATATAGACAAATGCAAAGTTCTAAACATTGGACGAGAAAATATCCTTGCCACTTATAAACTAAATAATGTAGCTCTTAATATTACTGAGTGCAAAAAGGATTTGGGAGTTCTGGTTAGCAGTAATCTAAAACCAAGACAACAGTGCATAAGAGTTAGCAATAAAGCTAACAGAATCCTTGGCTAAATACCAAAGGGCATAAATAATACGAGTCCTCAGGTTGTTCTTCAACTCTATACATCCTTGGTTAGGCCACATTTAGATTACGCTGCTCAGTTCTGGTCACCGTATTACAGAATGGATATAAATATACTGGAAAACGTACAGAGGAGGATGACAAAGTTGATCCAATGTATCAGAAATCTTCCCTATGAGGATAGACTGAGGCCCTGAATCTGCACTCTCTCGAAAGGCGTAGAATTAGGGAGGATATGATCGAGGTGTATAAATGGAAAACAGGAATAAATAAAGGGGATATAAATAACGTGCTAAAAATTTCCAGCCAAGACAGGACTCGCAGCAATGGTTTTAAGTTGAAAAAATTCAGATTCAGGAAGGATATAGGAAAGTACTGGTTTGGTAATAGAGTTGTGGATGAGTGGAACAAACTCCCGAGTACAGTTATAGAAGCTAAAACGTTGTGTAGTTTTAAAAATAGGTTAGATAAATACATGAGTGGGTGTGGGTGGGTGTGAGTTGGACCTGACTAGCTTGTGCTACTAGGTCTGATGTCGTGCTTCTTCCTTAAGTGGATGTGACCTAACCTAACTAGGTGGGTCATTGGTTTAAGCCGGCAGGTGACTTGGACATGCCTCGCATGGGCCAGTATGCCTGCTGCAGTGTTGCTTCTCTCTTATATTCTTAAAAATCATTCTGATCCTAACGAAAATATATATATTTTATTGTGTTTATTACTAAATTATTGTAAACTTATCTAAAATATATTTAGTTGAATTAGGCTAAATTAAATTGCACTTGGTATAATAAGGTTACGTAAGTTTCCTAAGGTTCTTTTGGTAATAAATTATTAATTTTTGCATTAACATAAGCGAAAAAATATATCTTTAAACGTATAAGAGAAAATTTTAGGAAGTACTTAATTTTAAACGAGTTCCTGCTAATTGACCAATTTTACCAATTCGGCACGACATATATATATTAAAGATCTCTGTAGGAAACAACATATGATGTCCTTGGGCACATGTTGACCTGTTCTGGTTATGCTATATATCACCCTTATTGTAAATATTATTTTTTTTTTATTCAGTGTGACTGAAAAATCGCTAACTTTAATATAGCCCTCGACGGGTGTGATGTAATATTTATGTTCAGGTGAACGAATATAACAAAACCAAGTCGTATATGTTATCTGTGTGAATGGATAAAGCACTTGGAAATCTCTCTCTCTCTCTCTCTCTCTCTCTCTCTCTCTCTCTCTCTCTCTCTCTCTCTCTCTCTCTCTCTCTCTCTCTCTCTCTCTCTCTCTCTCTCTCTCTCTCTCTCTCTCTCTTTCTCTCTCTCCTCTCTCTTTTTTTTACACAGGGCATGACAAGGTTAGGTTAAGTGTCTCTAGTTTTATTGACAAGCTATTTACAAGTTAAGGATTCCTAACTTTATTGACAAGCAATTTACAAGTTAAGGATTCCTAACTTTATTGACAAGCTATTTACAAGTTAACGATTCCTAACTTTATTGACAAGCTATTTACAAGTTAAGATTCCTAACTTTATTGACAAGCAATTTACAAGTTAAGGATTCCTAACTTTATTGACAAGCTATTTACAAGTTAACGATTCCTAACTTTATTGACAAGCTATTTACAAGTTAAGGATTCCTAACTTTATTGACAAGCAATTTACAAGTTAAGGATTCCTAACTTTATTGACAAGCTATTTACAAGTTAACGATTCCTAACTTTATTGACAATCAATTTACAAATTAAGGATTCCTAACTTTATTGACAAGCTATTTACAAGTTAAGGATTCCTAACTTTATTGACAAGCTATTTACAAGTTAAGGATTCCTAACTTTATTGACAAGCTATTTACAAGTTAAGGATTCCTAACTTTATTGACAAGCTATTTACAAGTTAAGGATTCCTAACTTTATTGACAAGCTATTTTACAAGTTAAGGATTCCTAACTTTATTGACAAGCTATTTACAAGTTAAGGATTCCTAACTTTATTGACAAGCTATTTACAAGTTAAGGATTCCTAACTTTATTGACAAGCTAAGAGCTGTTACCTACATCAGCTCATTTGAAAGCATTTTTATTGTTATGAGACATACATGTAGGGGACAGGAGGAAGTTGGAGCCATCTGTGGGCTAGCAGTGGACCATCTGTGGGCTAGCTGTGGACCATCTGTGGGCTAGCTGTGGACCATCTGTGGGCCAGCATTTTCATTTGATCAACATAATGGTGTACGAATCTGTTCCAGACTCGAGTCATCCTGGGGATCAATAATCTCAGATGAAGTGATGTTCTGGAGAAGGGTACAGCCAAAGCGAAGTTGCTGCTGGCTGCCCGTCTTGTGGTATAGAAGCTTGCTTCACGCTGTCCTCGAAGTGGAGCCAAGTGTGGTATTTTGACAATATTGGCCTTGTACATAACAGTAAGGCCACCCACATCCCTCCTGTGTTGAAGGCTCTGCTGAAATGGCAGATCTATCCAGGACTGGTTCAGGCGAGAGACGAGACGTCTTGCTCTGTTCTCTACTCTGTCAAGCAGTCGCAGATGGCGGGGAGGGAGGAGGCAATCCAAGAAAGTGGAGCATTCTCATTCTCTCTCTCTCTCTCTCTCTCTCTCTCTCTCCTCTCTCTCTCTCTCTCTCCTCTCTCTCTCTCTCTCTCCTCTCTCTCTCTCTCTCCTCTCTCTCCTCTTCTTCTCTCTCTCTCTCTCTCTCTCCTTCTTCCCTCCCTCCCTCCCTCACACACACACACACACACACACACACACACACAAAGGATAAACACACACACAGGATACACACACACAGAATGCATACAGCATACACACAGCATACACACACAGCATACACACACACACAGCATACACACACACACACACACACACACACACACACACACACACAACACACACACACACACACACACACACAGTCTATATATCTGTTGCGTGTAACATAATTTTCACTAACTCCAGCCTGCTTGATAATTATAATCTGAGGTGGGCGTGTGTGGGAACTTTCAAAGATTTTTATACAGAAAAAAACGACAACTCCTTGTTGGAATTATTCTACAGTTTTCTTTCTTTACGATATTTTATTTCCAACTTTAATACATATTACCTCACGTGGCTGCCCTGGGTATTCAATCTGCTTTTAATATTAATATTTTTCTGCGTTTATTTGCATATTGCAATATTTTTTTGTTGTGTTTTTATCATCGTTAGATTTAGTGGGTAGTAATTACTTTTGTCTCGGATCATTTGTGATCCAATCCTATCCTCACGGAGGCTACATACAGAAAACCATTAGCACCCTAGGTACCTATTTACTCCTAGGTGAACAGGGACAGCAGGTGATGATAACTTGCCCCCCTTCCTCTGCTCTACCTGCCTAAACCTGGAAACCTTGGGTTGTAAGCTAATGTTTTAATAACATTATAGTGTTCTTAGCTTTTAAACCTCAGGGGACGAGAATGTTCATTACGGGAGCAATGTCCTCGTTCATTTTACAAGTTACATTACGAACCTGAACCAAGGTTGTGAGCCGATCATGACAATGGCTTAGGTCTTCCCACAGGGTAACCAGCATTGTTCCTTTCCTGGAACAATGTCCTTGCGCCTTTTTCAAGATATTCCGACCCTGACATTATCAGTTGTAAGCAGATCACAATGCCTTCACGCGTTAGATCTCCCTTCAGGGTAAGTAGCATTGTTCCTTTCCTGGAGCACACATTGCTCCTTCTTCATGTTGTATACTATCAGCAAACTGTTCCTCGCCTTCCAGGAACACCAAATATTGGATGCAATCCTGTGAGATATAACTTATTCCCGTCTCTGACTCGATATCTACCACCGATTCCGATGGACGAGGGACATCGTCTCTCTTTGGGAGCTTTATTAAGTCATAATAACGTTGTTAATTGAGCGAATCATTGTCTATAATGAAGGTTAAGGACTAAATGCTCTGTATAACTACGGTTATCTTCGTTTGTACTGTACTATTAAATGTCATATATTTTTTTTGTGTACCTAAAGTCAGTACCCGATCAGCCGGGTAGTACACTGGACTTCGTGCGGCCACCAGTAAGGGTCTGGTTGACTAGTCCCTGATCCATCGGGAGGTTTTGGTCAAGGATTGGCCCGCGGGGCGTTGACCCCATTAAAAACCCTCCAGGTAGATTCCAGTCCAATAAATTACGACAGTATTTGCCAGTCAAAGGAAAAGATGAGAGGGCAAGTATCCAGGATCCAGGTACAACAGTGTTCTCTTTCGAGATTTTTTCTAATCAATAATTATTATAAATATACCCATTATTGAAAGAGGTGAACCGGTAAGCCAGCTGAAGGCTTCGATCAGATGAACAAAACCTCCAGCTGTGGTCATATGACTAAGACCCGCATCAGGAAACACTTGTCTTGTTTCCTTACAAACCGTATCTTTCTCGAGGCCAAAAAAATTTTACATCCACAGTTTCGTGGGAATCAATTACGATAAGGAAGGATTGTGTGACTATTCCAGCAGGAACATTGGAAAAACCAAGGATATCGTCATAATTAACCGATCTCCGACGATTAGGCGAATCTGAAGGATAATTGATCTAGTTTGATTTAACTGTCCGTAATGTTTATAATACATTGCCAAAAGATATTTTAATATAGAATTATAACGTATATTTTAGATATTTTGGCATTTCTATTTAAAAACATAGTTGTTTCTCGGGTATACGTTGCTACCTTTGGGTATATCGTTTCTCTTTGGGTATATCGTTTTCTACACTCGGGTATATCGTTGCAACCCCGAGTATATCCCTCCTACCCTCGGGTATATCCTCCTACCCTCAGGTATGTCCCTCTTACCCTCAGGTATATCCCCCCTACCCTCAGGTATATCCCTCTTTCCCTCAGGTATATCCTCCTACCCTTAGGTATATCTCCTACCCTCAGGTATATCCCTCCTACCCTCAGGTATATCCTCCTACCCTCAGGTATATCCCTCCTACCCTCAGGTATATCCCTCCTACCCTCAGGTATATCCCTCCTACCCTCAGGTATACCCCTCCTACCCTCAGGTATACCCCTCCTACCCTCAGGTATATCCCTCCTTTCCCTCAGGTATATCCTTCTACCCTCAGGGATACCCAGCAAAAATGCATGTACCTGTGAAGGTGTCTTACAAAATACAACTTCATGCAACAATGAAATCAACTGGGACCGGGTTAATCCTTGTCCTAAACGTCAAACATGTTGGAGGATGATGTTTAAATGACATAGATCCAAACCTCAGTGCCTTTGAATGGTTTCAACTTCCGAAGCATGTTCTAGGCATATTCCCTAAGAAAGAAGAAGAGCAGGTGTAAACGGAGTGGAGGAGAAAGACGCTCCCTCTACAAGAAGACGACGAAGATAGTCACTGAGGCTCCCTCAGGAGTGCTAGGATTATCTGATACACGAAAGGGGGGGCTGACAGGGAAGTTGGTTGGAAAAACTATGAACTTAAGTTAAATGGACTCTTACAGGAGCCAGGAGAGGCAGGAGGAGCTTAAAGCTATTTAGTGCCAATTGAATGAAATTCAAAAATTTTCTTTTAATTATGCCAAAAACAAGGCAAATAGACCACATCTAGATATCGGGCCCTGACTCAGACAGGATGGGACTTTACACAGATGACAACAAGGAAATGAGTGAAAATATTGAAATCCCGTACGACTCTGTGTTTAGTGACACCTACTTATTGGTCTGAGGATCGACGACCCCAAATGATTTCTTCATGAATGAGCGCCTCAAAACTCCAAATGTTTGCCAGATTTCCGACATACCCTAACTCCGATAGATTTCCCAAAAAGCCGATTGACAACCTTAGCCTAAGCCACTTCAGCCCGGGCCGCAGGACTCGTGGAACCCTCCTGTTTTCTTTAAGAAAACTGACAAGAATCCCCTCTCGCGTTCACTTAAGTACACTTGGGGAGGAGGAATGCTTGGGACATGGGGTTGAAATTCCGCTGTCACTTTAGAACAACGGATATAGCCCCACTTCCACAAAGGTGGCCAGCAACCTAAGCATCCTAGCTAAGGAACTATAGACTAATAGCTCTGACGTCCCACCATCATAAAAATCTTTTGTAAGAGTGACTAAAGAAGCAGGGATTGCAAATCAAATGGATTCCAAAATCTGCCACAATCCAGGGCTATCATGGGTTCAGGGTCCGTCGCTCCTGCCTCTCACAACTACTGGTCGCTATGACACAAGCCTTGGATGCACTGGAAAGAAAAATCGAATGACAGAATGTAATTATACACAGACTTTTGCAAATGCATTTGACAAATGCGTCATGGCGTATAGCCCATTAATACGTGCTGAAGGAATACTGGGAAAGTTGGGAGATGGATCTTCAACTTCCTAACAAATCGAACACAATGAGTAGTGGTCAAACAGAGTTAAATCGGAAGCTGCCATAGTCGGAAGAGAGCTCTGTTACACAAGGCACAGTACTCGCCCCATCTTATTCCTTATCCTCATATCAGACATAGACAGAGATTTACCCACAGCACCGTATCATCCTTTGCGGATGCATTTAATAGGATTGATGAGGCTTCAATCTGCTGAGGACGGCGGTTTTAACCTCAAGAAGATTTAAAAACAAGTTTTCAGTGGGCATCGGTAACAATATTGATTTCAATGAGGACAAATTCCAACCTACTCCGATTTATGGAAACAACTGGAGGAGATATTAATAGAACAGCAGTTTATACTGACTGCCGGCATAAATAGAGCTGGAAAAAATAATGTAAGGGACTGGGAGTAAGTAATGTCTGTGGATCTCACTTTACAAGGATCCATAAACAGTTGCACGATGGCACGTGCAAAGAAATGATAGGATGTATTATGAGAACTTTCAAAACGAGAGATTGCCAAGCCAATGATGATCCTTTTCCAAATTCACTTCGTTCCTCTAGGCTGGAATACTGCTGTAAATTAACATCTCCATTCAAAGCAGGTGAAATCGCTAGATCTAGGAGTGTACAGAGATCCTTTACTCACGTAAAAGTTCTGTCAAGCACCTTAACTACTGGGAACCTTCAAACACTTGATTTTACTCGTTCGAAAACGCAGGAGGTGAGAGATAATATAATTATTACACTTGGAAAATCTTGGAAGGAATGTCCCAAATCTTGCACACAGGAAGAAAGAATCACACACCTACTGAAAGGGTAACAGACTGGGCAGGCGATTCTCAAATGCCCCAAAATAAATAGTTGGGGCGCCATTGGTACACTAAGGAAAAAACCATAAGTGTTCCGGGGCCAAAAACTGTTCAAACAGCCTCCATTCATGCATTCAGTGGGAATTGCCAATAAGCCCCTGGCTGACTTCAAGAGAGAGAGCTGGCAGTTACATAAAGTCAGTGCCGGATCAGCAGGGCTGTGGGGGGGGGGCTCGTATAGTTGGACTGCGTGCGGCCAGCTAGTTAACAGCCCTAGTTGATCAGGCCCCTTGGATCCATCGGGAGGCCTGGGTCATGGACCGGGGATCGCGGGGGGCGGTGATCCAGGAATAACCTCCAGGTAACCCTCAGGTATACCCTCCTACCCTCAGGATACCCTCCTACCCTCAGGGAATCCCTCCTACCCTCAGGGATTTCCCCTCCTACCCAGGGTTAACCCCCTCCTACCCTTTCAGGGATACCCCCCCTACCCCCGTAAACCCCTCCTCCCCTCGGTAATTTTCCCTCCAACCCAGGTTATAAAACCCCCCTACCCCGGGATTAAACCTCCACCCCAGGTTTTACCCCTCCTAAAACCCTCATAACCCCCTATCCTCATGTATATCCCTCCACCCTCTGGATACCCTCCTACCCTCAGGTAAAAAAACCCCTCCCACCCTCAGTATACCCCTCCACCCCAGGTAACCCTCCACCCTCAGATATATCCCTCCTACCATCAGGTAAATCCCTCCACCCCAGGTTTTTCCCCTCCACCCCCCAAATTATCCCTCCTCCCCAGGGATACCCACTAAAACCCCAGGGATAAACCCCCCTACCCTAGGGAACCCTCCCCCACCCTCAGGTAACCCCCTACCCTCAGGTATACCCCTAAACCCCAGGATATCCCCCTACCTCAGGTATACCCCTCCTACCCTCGGGATACCCCTCCCCACCCTCAGGGATATCCCTCCTACCCCAGTATTTTCCCTCCTACCCCAATATATCCCTCCTACCCTCAAGTATATCCCCTACCCTCAGGGATATCCCCTACCCTCAAGTTTTCCCCCTACCTTCAGGTATATCCCTCCACCCCAGTACACCCCCCTACCCCAGGTATACCCCTCCACCCTCAGGTAACCCCCTCCCTCAGTATATCCCCCCTACCCCAGTATACCCCACCCCAAAACCCCAAATATCCCTATACCCTCGTAAACCCCTCCACCCCAGGGAATCCCCCCTACCCCCAGGGGATATCCCCCTACCCTCAGGTAACCCTCCTCCCTCGGTAATCCCTCCTACCCCAGGTATATCCCTCCTACCCCAGGTATACCCCCTCCACCCTCAGGGGATACCCCCCCGACCCTCAGGTATACCCCCCTACCCAGGGAAAACCCTCCTCCCTCAAAATTTTATCCCTCCACCCTCAAATATTTTCCCCCCCCGACCCTCAGGGGATATCCCTCCTACCCTCGGTATTCCCTCCCTACCCTCAGGGATCCCCTCCGACCCTCAGTATATCCCTCCTACCCCATATACCCTCCTACCCCCGGGATATCCCCCTACCCTCAGGGATATCCCCTACCCCCGGTATATCCCCCACCCTCAATTTTTTCCCTCCTACCCTCAAATATATCCCTCCGACCCCAGGGAATCCCTCTACCCTCAGGTAAAACCCTCCTACCCTCAGGTATAACCCCTCCGACCCTCAGGTAAAATCCCTCCTACCCTCCCGGTATAAACCCTCCTACCCTCAGGTATATCCCTCCTACCCTCAGGTATATCCCTCCTACCCTCAGGTACACCCATCCTACCCTCAGGTATATCCCTCCTACCCTCAGGTATATCCCTCCTACCCTCAGGTATATCCCTCCTACCCTCAGGTACACCCATCCTACCCTCAGGTATATCCCTCCTACCCTCAGGTATATCCCTCCTAAACCCCCAGGTATATCCCTCCTACCCTCAGGTACACCCATCCTTACCCTCAGGTAAAATCCCTCCTACCCTCAGGTATATCCCTCCTACCCTCAGGTATATCCCTCCTACCCTCAGGTATAATATTTCGTGTTTGACAAAATCAATACAACAGATCAGTTTAGAACTTCACATGACCTGCCTAAATCACCCACTACGGAAGAACTGAAAGGCTCTTAATCCACGTACATTGAGCTACCCTTCTGACTCAACCCTCGATGCCTGTTATTACTAAGGTACATTTTGATCCCCCCGGGTTTTTGGTTCCCGCATGGATAATCATAAAATAAACTCCCCAAAAAAAAAATTTAAAAAAAAATTTCCAAGGGGTGGAAAAAAACTGACTGGGGGAATCACTGCCAGGGGTGGGAATCACTGCCGGGGTGGGAATCACTGCAGGGGTGGGATCATCCCCAGGGGGGGGAATCACTGCCAGGGGGGGAATCACGCGGGGTGGGAACACTGCCAGGGGTGGAATCATGCCGGGTTGGAATCACTGCCATGGGTGGGAATCACTGCCAGGGGTGGGGAATCACTGCAGGGGGGGGAAATCACTCCCGGGGTAGGAATCACTGCCAGGGGGGGGGAATCACTCCCATGGGTGGGAATCACGCCGGGGGGGAATACTCCCGGGGGTGGGAATCACCCCAAGGGGTGGAAAAATCACTCCGGGGGGAATCACTGGGGTGGGAACACTGCCGGGGTGGAAATCACTGCCAGGGGGGGAAACCCTCCCGGGTGGAAATCACTGCCAGGGGGGGAAATCACTGCAGGGGGGGAAATTCCTCCCAGGGGGGGGAATCCGCCAGGGGGGGAAAATCACTGCCGGGGGGAAAATCACTGCCAGGGGGGGAAATCACTCCAGGGGGGGAAAATCACTGCGGGGGTGGGGAAACGCGGGGGTGGAAACACTGCAGGGTGGAATCACTGCCAGGGGGGGGGAAAATCATGAGGGGGAAAAATCACTGCCAGGGGTGGAAATCACTCCCAGGGGGGAATCACTCCCAGGGGTGGGTCAGCTAGGGGGGGGGAATCACTGCCAGGGGGGGAAAAATACTGCCAGGGGTAAAATCACTGCCGGGGGGTGGGAATGGGGGGGGAATCATCCCAGGGGTGGGAATCACTGCCGGGGGGGGACATCCCAGGGGGGGGGAATCACTCCCAGGGTGGGAATCACTGCCAGGGGGGAAAATCACTCCCAGGGGGGGGGAAATCATAGGGTGGAAACACTCCATATCAAGGGGGGGAAAAAAAAATCACTGTCAGGGGGGGGAATCACTGCCAGGGTGGGAATCACTGCCAGGGTGGAAAATCACTCCCCAGGGGGGGAAACACTGCCAGGGGGGGGGAAAATCCTGCCGGGGTGGAAACACTGCCAGGGGTGGGGTCACTGAGGGGGTGGGAATCCTCCCGGGGGTGGAAACACGCCAGGGGTGGAAACACGCCAGGGGGGGGAGTCATGCTAGGGGGGGGAAAATCACTCCCATTGGGGGAATCACTCCCGGGGGTGGGAAAAAAGCCCAGGGTGGGAATCAGCGTCAGGGGTGGGAATCAGCATCAGGGATGGGAATCAGCGTCAGGGGTGGAAATCACTGCCAGGGGTGGAAATCACTGCCAGGGGTGGGAGTCACTGCTAGGGGTGGGAATCACTGCCAGGGGTGGGAATCACTGCCAGGGGTAGGAATCACTGCCAGGGGTGGGAATCACTGCCATGGGTGGGAATCACTGCCATGGGTGGGAATCACTGCCATTGGTGGGAATCACTGCCAGGGGTGGGAATCAGCGCCAGAGGTGGGAATCAGCGTCAGGGGTGGGAATCAGCATCAGGGGTGGGAATCAGCGTCAGGGGTGGGAATCACTGCCAGGGGTGGGAATCACTGCCAGGTGTGGGAGTCACTGCCAGGGGTGGGAATCACTTCCAAGGGTGGGAATCACTGCCAGGGGTGGGAATCACTGCCAGGGGTGGGAATCACTGCCATGGGTGGGAATCACTGCCAGGGGTGGGAATCACTGCCAGGGGTGGGAGTCACTGCCAGGGGTGGAAATCACTGCCAGGGGTGGAAATCACTGCCAGGGGTGGAAATCACTGCCAGGGGTGGGAGTCACTGCTAGGGGTGGGAATCACTGCCAGGGGTGGAAATCACTGCCAGGGGTGGGAGTCACTGCTAGGGGTGGGAGTCACTGCCAGGGGTAGGAATCAGTACCAGGGGTGGGAATCACTGCCATGGGTGGGAATCACTGCCATGGGTGGGGATCACTGCCATTGGTGGGAATCACTGCCAGGGGTGGGAATCAGCGCCAGGGGTGGGAATCAGCGTCAGGGGTGGGAATCAGCATCAGGGGTGGGAATCAGCGTCTGGGGTGGGAATCACTGCCAGGGGTGGGAATCACTGCCAGGTGTGGGAGTCACTGCCAGGGGTGGGAATCACTGCCAAGGGTGGGAGTCATTGCCGGGGGTGGGAATCACTGCCAGGGTGGGAATCACTGCCAGGGGTGGGAATCACTGCCAAGGGGTGGGAATCACTGCCATGGGTGGGAATCATGCGGGTTTGGGAGTCACTGCCAGGGGTGGGAATCCTGCCAGGGGGGGGAATCACTGCCAGGGGGGGGAAAGTCACTCCCAGGGGGGGAATCCTGCCAGGGGTGGGAATCACTGCCAGGGGTGGGAGTCACTGCCAGGGGTTGGGAATCACTGCCAGGGTGGGAGTCACTGCCAGGGGTGGGAATCACTGCCAGGGGGTGGGAGTCACTGCCAGGGGTGGAAATCATGCCAGGGGTGGGAATCCGCCTGCAGGGGTGGGAATCACTGCCAGGGGGGGGAATAACTGCCAGGGGTGGGAGTACTGCCAGGGGTGGGAATCACTGCCGGGGGTGGGAATCACTGCCAGGGGGGGGGAATCACGGGCCAGGGTTGGGAATCACTGCCAGGGGTGGGAGTCACTGCCAGGGGTGGGAGTCACTGCAAGGGGTGGGAGTCACTGCCAGGGGTGGGAGTCACTGCCAGGGGTGGGAGTCACTGCCAGGGGTGGGGATCACTGCTAGGGGGGGGGAGTCACTGCCAGGGGGGGGGAGTCACTGCCAGGGGTGGGGTCACTGCCAGGGGTGGGAGTCACTGCCAGGGGTGGGAATCACTGCCAGGGGTGGGAATCACTGCCAGCGGTGGGAATCACTGCCAGGGGTGGGAGTCACTGCCAGGGGTGGGAGTCACTGCCAGGGGTGGGAGTCACTGCCAGGGGTTGGAATAACTGCCAGGGGTGGGAGTCACTGCCAGGGGTGGGAATCACTGCCAGGGGTGGGAATCACTGCCAGGGGTGGGAATCACTGCCAGGGGTGGGAATCACTGCCAGGGGTGGGAGTCACTGCCAGGGGTGGGAATCACTGCCAGGGGTGGGAGTCACTGCCAGGGGTGGGAGTCACTGCCAGGGGTGGGGAGTCCCCTGCCAGGGTGGGAGTCACTGCCAGGGGTGGGAGTCACTGCCAGGGGTGGGAGTCACTGCCAGGGGTGGGAGTCACTGCCAGGGGTGGGAATCACTGCCAGGGGTGGGAATCACTGCCAGGGGTGGGAGTCACTGCCAGGGGTGGGAATCACTGCCAGGGGTGGGAATCACTGCCAGGGGTGGGGAGTCACTGCCAGGGGTGGGAATCACTGCCAGGGGTGGGAGTCACTGCCAGGGGTGGGAATCACTGCCAGGGGTGGGAGTCACTGCCAGGGGTGGGAATCACTGCCAGGGGTGGGAATCACTGCCAGGGGTGGGAATCACTGCCAGGGGTGGGAGTCACTGCCAGGGGTGGGAATCACTGCCAGGGGTGGGAGTCACTGCCAGGGGGGGGAAATTCACTGCCAGGGGTGGGAGTCACTTCCAGGGGTGGGAATCACTCCCAAAGGGGTGGGAATCACGCCAGGGGTGGGAATCACTGCCAGGGGTGGGAATCACTGCCAGGGGTGGGATTTCCACTGCCAGGGGTGGGATCACTGCCAGGGGTGGAGTCACTGCCAGGGGTGGGAATCACTGCCGGGGGGTGGGAGTCACTGCCAGGGGTGGGAATCACTGCCAGGGGTGGGAATCACTGCCAGGGGTGGGAATCACTGCCAGGGGTGGGAGTCACTGCCAGGGGTGGGAATCACTGCCACCGGGTGGGAATCACTGCCAGGGGTGGGATCACTGTCAGGGGTGGGAATCACTGCCAGGGGTGGGAATCATGCCAGGGGTGGGAATCACTGCCAGGGGGGGAATCACTGCCAGGGGTGGGAATTCATGCCAGGGGTGGGAATCACTGCCAGGGGTGGGAATCACTGCCAGGGGTGGGAATCACTGCCAGGGGTGGGAATCACTGCCAGGGGTGGGAATCACTGCATCTGGCGACTCTCCTCCTCTGTTCGTCACCCTCTCCTTAATTATTTATGGTCTTTTTTTTTTTTTTTTTACTTTCTCTCTCTTTCTTCTACTTTGTTCGCGCCTCTCCTTCGTCCTTCACACTTCTCACCTCTTCCTCTTCCTTCCGCTTCTTTTTGTATTCTTGGTTCTCATTCTTGCCTCTTTTTTTATCTACCCTTTGATCTTCTCTTATCCTCCTCCTCTTTGCCTCTTCATCTTCCTCTTCTCATTCTTTGACCTCTTATCTACCTACTAACAAAATTCGTCAATATTTCGTGTTTTCTTGCACAAAGATATATTTTCTTTGTGTCTGTCTGTCTGTCTGTCTGTCTGTCTGTCTGTCTCTCTCTCTCTCTCTCTCTCTCTCTCTCTCTCTCTCTCTCTCTCTCTCTCTCTCTCTCTTTCACACACACAAACATCGTTTCACAAGGTTAGGTTAAGGATTCCTAATTTTATTTAGAGAGCTGTTCTCTGCATCAGCTCAGTTGATGTATGTTACGAAATACAAGTACTGGACATGATGATGCTGGAACCATCTGTGGACTGGCAATTTAATTTTTATCGTGAGAGGATTGCGTGTGTGTATCCAAGCAGGAAGACCAATGAAAAGACTATGGAGGCATGTTACTTTATTTTGTTTTTTCTACACAGGCAGTGTGTTATGGCGGCCTAGGCCCGGAGGACCATGCCCGCGAGGGAGAGCGATGGTGTCAACGCTTGTTGTCTGAGTGATGTCGGCTGCCAAAGTGAGGCAGAGGTAAGCATGGTGTGAGCTGAGATTGGTATGCGTATAGATGGCAGCACCGGCGTGACACGGAAATACGGACCCAACTGTTCATACATTTTATCAATTGACTTCATTTCGTTGATATGCTGTACGAATGCTTTTCAGAATCGAGTCATCCTGTGAATAAACAATCTCAGATTAAATGGTGTCCTTGAGAAGGGTACAGTCTGTGAAGTTACTGCTTGCTGCCCGTCTTATTTCATAGCTCACTTCCCGCTGTCCTTGGAGTGGTGTCAAATGTGGTAGTTTGACAATGTTGGGCTTATACAGAACAGTAAGATCAAACACATTCTTCCGGTGTTGAAGGCACTACTGAAATGACAGATTTATCCAGGCAGGGTCCAGGCAAAAGATGAGTTGTCTTGCTCTGTTCTCTATTCTGTCAGGAGGTCGCATATGAGACATAGGGAAGGCATTCCACGAAAGTGGAGCATAGTCAGTGTGTGAGCATACTTGTGTCTCGTACAGAATTTTGAAACCTCAGCTATCAAGCAGATGCACGATACGTCGAAGTTCTGTAAGCAAACAAAGCCGCTACTTTCCTTCCTGCTTTGTTTGCAAAGATTTACATTGTGGTTCTTCATGGTCAGTTTGGAGTCAAATTTCACCCCAATGATATCAATTTCGTCCTCGGGTATCAACACTCCCATTCATTCTTACCACTGCTCCAGCATTACCATCATAGTGCCAAGACCATTATCACTTGTGTTTTCTCAGAGCAAATGTGACCTGCCATCATTTACATCAGGATGATATAGCTGTAAGCTGGCAGCTGTAAGTTGCCATTTCCTCTCTTAGATAAATATCAGAGTGCAGTCGTCTACATATGCATGGGATTCTGGGATGAGATTTAAGAAGTAGACATTCCATAACAATGGCCCAAGCACACTTCCCTGTAGAAAACTTTCATCTAAAGAGTATCTTGCTCACTGTCCCGTTAACAACTATCCTTGAAGGTATTTACTGTAGAGACGTAGTGTAGAGCCTGCCATTCCCAGTGCTTGTCAAGAGTCGCTGGTGCCATACTCGAAAGCACTAGCGATGCCCACAGCTGATTTTGGATTCATCCAGTGTTTGGTGCCACTCACTTGAGAGGTTTAACAACAGATAAGCAGTAGAGTAACTTTTTCTGAAGTCATATTAACAGTCACAAAGAAGTAAGGGTAGTCGAAAAACAATGTCATCCGCCGTGAGGTTATTATCTCAAGAATCAAGCCAGTGGTTGATAGGAGTGTCACTGGTCTATAGCTGCTGATTTCCACTCTGCTCTTCTTTTTGAGAACAGGGACTACAAGTGCCTCTTTCCACGGAGAAGTTCATTTAAACTGTGATAGGCAGTGATGATAGATGCAACGTAAAGGTGCTGCTAGCTGGTCTGAACATTTACTCGGCAATCTTTAGCTCATCTTACTTGAGTCCAAGGAGAAGATACACCTCATCTTTTCACTCACTACATCACTGTCTTGCCAGAGGCATGATACTACAGTTTAAAAACTACAACATATCTCCACCCCTCCTTCAGAGTGCAGGCATTGTTCTTCCCACCTCCAGGACTCGAGCCCTGCTAACTAGTGTCTCTAAATCCCTTCATAAATGTTACTTTGCTCACACTCCAACAGCATGTCAAGTCATAACAACCACTTGCCTACACTCTTATCTAACACACACCCACCATACACACACACACACACACACACACACACACACACACACACACACCACGCACACCACGCACACACACACACACAACACACACACACACACACACACACACACGCTTGCTGGATGTCTAAGCTCTTTGCACACAAAAACCTCCTTTACCGCCTCCAACCGTTCCTAGGACGACCTCTACCCTGTCTTCCCTTCACTATAGAAATAAGTGGTAAAATATCACATTAAACCACTCTGGGCCATCCAGTAGTTAATACATATGACAGTTTATAAGAAATATAAACTAACAGATAACTATTGTATGTCTTGGGACAGTAGGAACATTATTAAAGGTTATATAAATGTAAAAAAAATATATATATATAAAAGGTACAAATATGTACAGGATATTGAATAGACAGTGGCGATATAATGACCAGTTAAATACCAAAAAAATATTACGATGATTATTAATAAAAATGTAGCCTATGTTTTTAATACTGCTTGGCTTTTCTCATCTGAAAACTCTCCTTATTCACCTGGTAGTAAAATAGGTACCTGGATGTTAGTAGACTGGTGTGGGTCGCATCCGGGGGGGGGGCAAAATTAACCTAATTTACCCGAAATGCTCTGCATAACGAGGGGGTTTCTATATAGTGTATCACTGATGTCAGCAACGCGGTATACCTTATACATGTACTTGAAGAAATAGATTATATTTCATTGATTATTAGTAGTATTATGATTACCACCTAAGTCACAATCTTTGCAGGAAAATGTCACTATCCCACTAAATATCAGTGAATTCACCACTGCGACATCAGCGTTCCTAGAACAGTTGGACACATCAACGGGACCGGACGAAATATAAGCCAGAATCCTGAGAGTATCAAGATATCAAATGATATATCCGTTTCTGATTATAATTAGCCAATCAAATGAGGAAAGCAATGTATCACGAAACCGGAAACTCGTTACTGTTGCGTCTACATTCGTTAGCGACAACTTGGTTAATTTCCTTATTGAAAACCATCTTTTATCCAGAAATCAATGTATTTTTATCAGTGAAAGATCGTGCGTGACTAATTATTTTTGTTACATTAACAAAAACTGGGACAGTAAAGTCCCCACAAATGTAATGGATGTCTACTGTAAGACAATTACCGAGCCATAACATTGGAAATTACTTAGTAAATTAAAGCTCACAGCACTGGGGACATAACAGAACAGAGTCAGTGAATGGCTTACTGTCAGGGAACAGCAATTAGTTTTGAAGAAAAAGGCACAATACCGTGACCAGAACAATAAGGAAATAGCTCGTTAGTGTGACTGTAAATGGTCCAAGTCTGACCGGAACATTATGGTAAGCCTTTTCTCTCTCCTATGTGCGGGTTATTTGTGTACGGATTAGTTTTAAATAATGAAGTGTGAATAGAGAAACATGACCAAGTGGGTCTCTAAGAGTCCCACACGGTCATGATGTACATAAAACCTGTAGACGTGGAACTAACATCCAAAACTGTGATGACTGCAGATGATACCAAGTTAAGGATCCGTAAGTGACCGCCAACTAATCCAGAGTGACCTGAAAGGGTTGTCACAGTGGTCAGAAGAGTAGGCTATGAACTTCATTAATATGAGTGCAAGGCTATACACATTGCATTTAATGTGTACGAATGGTATATAATACCGACAAGATGAGATTAAGACACATGTGCAACATCTGGGTATCTTTATTGTAGACGTTTCGCCATCCAGTGGCTTTATCAATACAAATTCTAGGACATAACTTGAAGACAGTAGAACTATGTACAGAAGATGAGGTAATCAGTCCCTCAACCTAGGAGTAGGTGCGAACAGCACCATAGTCGTGGAGATTCTGACGACTATGGTGCTGTTCGCACCTACTCCTAGGTTGAGGGACTGATTACCTCATCTTCTGTACATAGTTCTACTGTCTTCAAGTTATGTCCTAGAATTTGTATTGATAAAGCCACTGGATGGCGAAACGTCTACAATAAAGATACCCAGATGTTGCACATGTGTCTTAATCTCACATTGCATTTAATAATAGAAATTAAACGAGTAACCTATATATATCCCCTATCACAAAATAGTAATAATCAGTGATCCGAAATGAGTTGAGCAGCGTTTTGCAGCACAACGAACAGAAATCTTGGCTTCACAACAAGACGAATAGAATACAAAAAATTTAAAGAATACCTGTATACGAAGTTCCCGTCGGACACTTGGCTTCACAGCAAGAATTTTGGAATACAAAACCTGTGAAAGAATAAATAAAAAAAAGGCACAATACCGTGACTGGAACGATGCACAAATAACCCGCACATAAAAGAGAGAAGCTTACGACGACGTTTCGGTCCGATTTGGACCATTTACAAAGTCACACTAACCAGAAGTGGAACAGGACGGTACCTCTTCCTGCCTATATATAGCCGTCCTGCTCCACTTCTGGTTAGTGTGACTTTGTAAATGGTCCAAGTCGGACCGGAACGTCGTCGTAAGCTTCTCTCTTTTATGTGCGGGTTATTTGTGTACCTGTGAAAGAATATTACCAGTGAATAAAACTCATGTTAGACTCCTGGCTTCACAGCAAGAACTCTAGAACGCTAAACTCTTGAAGGAATATTACCAATGTTCAAAGTTTTTGTCAGAACCTTGGTTTTATAGCAAGAACTTACGGAAACAAAACTCCTGGAAGAATAGTTGTAAAGAACTCGCGCTAGACTCCATCTTACAAATACTGTTCAGTTCTGGTCTTGGTTTAGAAAGACACGTAAGCAAACACTATAACATATTTATTAGAAAACGTTTCGGTCCTGGGACCTTGATCACTTCTAACATACAGAGGTAGAAAGACATTATATATAGGCGTTATATATAGACATTATATATAGACATTATATGTTGGAACATGACAGACTTCTGCAAACTTGAGTATGAAGAAACTTAAACCACTTAATCTGTTCTCGTTCAGAAAAGCGAAGCCTCGAGAACACACAAAGCAAAATCCATATGTTCAGATATACCGATAAATTTGCAGTGCTGCCTGATAAATTTGCGGAACAGAATATGAAATTCGCTCTCTTGCTTCTCTCTCTCTCTCTCTCTCTCTCTCTCTCTCTCTCTCTCTCTCTCTCTCTCTCTCTCTCTCTCTCTCTCTCTCTCTCTCTCTCTCTCTTGCTCTTTAACTCTTGCTCTCTCTCTCGCTCTCTTAGCCTGTAAAATTTATTTGGTATAAAAAAAAATACCCATAACGCGTTTTAAGAAACACCTAAGTTGATATATTCTAACACGGAAGAATGGGGATTGTAAGAACATCTGGGGTTCTTACCAAAAATCACATTGCCATATTAAGTGATCTGCAGTTAATTGCCGAAATTATTAAAATATGTTTCCACTTGTAACATCCGACATCGGAAGGGCCTAGGACTTCTTCGTATCGTTATTCTTTTAAGGTGACGTCAGCTCCCTAGATTTCTTTCTATAGCTAGGCAGGAAATGTTTAGTATGATTCAGAAATTCTAGAATATTTATTACTTAGTGTTTTGGGTCCAGAAACGTGTATGTTATTTGGTTCCATTCGTGAATGGAGATCACAATGTCACACCTTGACTTGTACTCACTGGAGCGTAGGCGATAGAGATGCATCATAATCTATACCTGGAAGATTCTGGAGGGACTGGTCCCTAACCTGTACACAGAAATCACTCCATGCGAAAGCAAAAGACTTGGCAGGCGATGTAACATACCCCCAGTGAAAAGTAGGGGCGCCACTGGTACACTACGAGAAAACACAACAAGTGCCCGGGGCCCAAGACTGTTCACAGCCTCCCACTAGCCATAAAGGGAATTACCAATAGACCCCTGGATGTTTGCAAGACGAAGCTGGAGAGATACCTAAAGTCAGTGCCAGATCAGCCGGGTTGTGGTTCGTAGGTAACAGCCTCGTTCATCAGGCCCTGATTCCACCAGGAGGCCTGGTCATGGACCGGGCCGCGGGGGCGTTGATCCCCGGAATACCCTCCAGGTAGACTCCAGGTAAACATGCTTGTTTAGGGGAAAAGTGTTACTTGACGAAGGTGAGGAACGTTGATCTTTTCGAAAGACCTAGCAGTAGTGAACATTAAAATGGTATAAAATACCGACAGGTTGTTAGGTAAGACACATATGCAACAGTTAGGTAAGACACATATGCAACAGTCCATCAATCTTGATGGACTGACCACATCGACTCAAGGTTGAGGGACTGATTACCTCATTCTCCTCCTGTTCTTCAAGATTCTCCTTTGTATGGACTGATGAAGCCACTGTGTGGCGAAACGTTTCCTCAATAAAGATACCCAAGAGTTGCACATGTGTCTAATTTATCCACAAATTCTAGGACATAACTTGAAGACAGTAGAACTATGTACAGAAGATGAGGTAATCAGTCCCTCAACCTAGGAGTAGGTGCGAACAGCACCATAGTCGTGGAGATTCTGAAGCAGAAGAAAGAATCCTTGCGCTTATATAGTAACGTCAGGTGTAGCAGACGAGGGCATATTCACTGGTAGGCGGGATTCCCCAGTGGAAGTAGGTCCTTCCCAAAGACATGGGTTAGTTGTCGGTATTATATACCATTCGTACACAACAAGATATACAGACCATAAACCATACCCCCGGCCGGGATTGAACCCGCGGTCAAAGAGTCTCAAAACTCCAGCCCGTCGCGTTAGCCACTAGACCAGCTAGCCACAATAAGATTCATCCAACTAGGTATATTTCTACACCATAGGAAGGTTAGCACAGGCACCTCTGTGACCACAAATGCAAGTTTTTACAGACGAATCTCCAGCTAGCGTGGCCGTGACGAACTCTAGCTCAAGTCCCTTCACTGCCGCCAACATGACTCAAGAAATCGTAATGACACGATTGTTTGCAATCGTGTCATTACGATTTCTTAAGTTATACAGATCATAGCTGACATCAGTGACATATTACTATATAGAAAGCCGCTTGTTATGCTGAGCATTTCCCGCAAATTAGGTCAGTTTTAAGAACATAAGAACATAAGAATGGAGGAACACTGCAGAAGGCCTACTGGCCCATGCGAGGCAAGTCCTTATCAAAACGACTACTACCTAAAGCTTCCCAAGAAATAACTCCCGTACCCCATGACACCAATCAAACCCAGCCCCTCCCACTCATATATTTGTCCAGTCTCTTCTTAAAGCTACCCAAGGTCCTAGCCTCTATCACCCCACTGGGAAGACTGTTCCACGCATCTACAACTCTGTTAGAAAACCAGTACTTACCTATGTCCTTTCTAACTCTAAATTTATCCCAGGATGCGACCCACACCAGTCGACTAACACCCAGGTACCCATTTTACTGTGGAAAAAGACACTTATGTACAGTTCAGGACATTTATTAAAGGAAACGTTTCGCCACGAGTGGCTTCTTCGCCACTCGTGGCGAAACGTTTCCTTTAATAAATGTCCTGAACTGTACATAAGTGTCTTTTTCCACATCTTGTCGGTATCACCATACCATTACCCATTTTACTGATGGGGAACATAGACAACCGGTGTAAGGAAACACGTCCGATGTTTCCACCCCTTCGCCGGGAATCGAACCCGGGCACTCACCGCGAGAGCTTTTGCCACCAGGCCACGGGAACCATATGGCTAAGACCCATGTCAGGAAACAGCTGTAATGTTTCCTGACGAATCTTACCTAACCTAACTGGCGTACAGGTTGATTGGTTGGTTTATTGGGTTAAACCTATCAACTAAAGAGTATTATTACGATTACATTTGGTAGGTAAGACACATAGGCAACAGTTAGGCAGTAAGACACATGTGCAACATCTAGGTATCTTTATTGTAGACGTTTCGCCATCCAGTGGCTTTATCAATACAAATTCTAGGACATAACTTGAAGACAGTAGAACTATGTACAGAAGATGAGGTAATCAGTCCCTCAACCTAGGAGTAGGTGCGAACAGCACCATAGTCGTGGAGATTCTGAAGCAGAAGAAAGAATCCTGGCGCTTATATAGTAACATCAGGTGAAGCAGACGAGGACATAGTCACTGGTAGGCGGGATTCCCCAGTGGAAGTAGGTCCTTCCCAAAGAGATGGGTTAGTTGTAGTAGTAGTTGTCGTAGTTGTGAAGGTTATGTACATGTCCTCAGAATTAAGATTCCATGGTGTTGCAGTGTCTGACAAGTTGTGTACGAATGGTATATAATACCGACAAGATGAGAGTAAGACACATGTGCAACATCTGGGTATCTTTATTGTAGACGTTTCGCCATCCAGTGGCTTTATCAATACAAATTCTAGGACATAACTTACTATATAAGCGCCAGGATTCTTTCTTCTGCTTCAGAATCTCCACGACTATGGTGCTGTTCGCACCTACTCCTAGGTTGAGGGACTGATTACCTCATCTTCTGTACATAGTTCTACTGTCTTCAAGTTATGTCCTAGAATTTGTATTGATAAAGCCACTGGATGGCGAAACGTCTACAATAAAGATACCCAGATGTTGCACATGTGTCTTACTCTTAACTTGTCGGTATTATATACCATTCGTACACAACAACCCGTATACAACATCCCTGTGCAGATAGTTACTATAAGAATACAACATACACTACAACCCCCCCCCCCCCCCGTTATTCCCAACAGCTGTATCTGCCGTCCACTATCATAACCAAAACTATAAAATAACATTAATTAACATGGTTTGAAAATATAAACATCTGAAACACACTTCATACATAACCACATTCCTGCATAACCCAGGAAATACAAATGCAAAAAACACATGTTATTAAACATTTTCGTAAAAAACCCCAAAAAATTAATACAGCGTATACACGCCAAAAAACATACCTCCCAAACACTAATAAAACCCCTACATAACAATACAGCGGTTTTACCCCAACACAACAAACCCCCTCCAAACACGAAAATTTAAACCCCCCACCCAAAAAAATACAGCGGTATACCAGGCCCCCAACATCCTCTCCAAACACGTAAAATTTAAAAACCCACATAAAATAACAAGGGGGTTACACAACACAAACCCTACCTTCCAAACACGTAATTAAACCCCCACAAAAAACAAAACAACATAATAAAAAAGTCCCACGAAAAAAATACCATCCCCTTCATAGAAGTACTAATATTAAATAATTAAAATATAAAAATTAAAATCCAAAAAAATCCTTTAAAAAAAAAAAAAAAAACCCTAAATTTAAATAAACTTAAAAACAGAAGTTTTGTTAAACACTTTTTAATACATACCACAAACCCTGCAAGACACATAGCCACACCCTGCAAGACACATACCCCCCCGCAAACACATAGCCACACCCCGGGAAGAAAACATTTGCCACACCCTGCAAGACACATAGCCACACCCCGCAAGACCATAGCCACACCCTGCAAGACACAAAGCCACAAACCCTGCAAAAAACAAAAAAGCCAAAACCCCCCTGCAACACACATAACCACACCCTCAACACACAAAGCCACACCCCGCAACACACATAGCCACACCCTGCAAGACACATAGCCACACCCCCAAGACACAAAACCACAAACCCCCAAGACACATACCCAACCCCCGCAAGACACATAACCCCAACACCCTGCCAAAACACATACCACACCCTGCAAGACACCTAAAACCCCACCCCGCAAGACACATAGCCCACCCTGCAAGCCCCATAGCCACAAACCCCGCAAGACACAAAAACCCCCACCCTGCAAGAAAACAAAAGCCACACCCTGCAAGACAAAATAACCACAAAACCCGCAAGGGCATTTTGCCAAAACCCTGCAAGACACAAAACCAAAACCCTGCAGACACAAAAACCACACCCTTCAAGACACATAAAACCCCAAACCCCCAAGACACATAGCCACACCCGCAAGACACATAACCCCCACCCTGCAATACACAAAACCCCAAACCCCGCAAGACACATAACCCCCACCCCCGCAAGACACATAGCCACACCCTGCAAGACCATACCACATCCTCAAGAAAACATAACCACACCCTGCAAAAAAACTACCACCCCTGCAAGAAAACAAGCCACACCCTGCAAGACACATAACCACACCCTCAAGACACATGCCCCCCCTGCAAGACCATAACCACAAACCCCGCAAGAAAACATAACCACCCCCTGCCCAAAACACATAGCCACACCCTTCAAGACACATAGCCCCATCCTGCAAGACACATAACCCAAAACCCCGCCAAAAACACATACCACCCCTGCAAAAACCCCATACCACACCCTCAAGACACATACCACACCCCCCGCAAGACACATGACACAACCCCGGGAAGCCCCATAGCCACACCCTGGGAAGAAAACCCTAACCACACCCTGCAAGACCATACCACACCCTGCAAGACAAAATAGCCCCACCCGCAAGGGAAAATAGGGCCCCACCCTGGGAAAAACACAGCCCCCACCCGCAAGAAAACATAGCCCCCCACCCTGCAAGACACATAACCCCCACCCCTGCAAGACACATAGCCACTTAAAACCCGCAAGACAAAATAACCACCCCCCCTGCAAGACACATAGCCCCCACCCTGCAAGAAAACAAACCCCCAAACCCCGCAAGACACATAGCCACACCCTGCAAGACACATAACCCCCCACCCCCTGCAAGACCAACCCACCCTGCAAACACATAAACCCCACCCGCAAAACACATAGCCCCACCCTGCAAGACACAAACCACCAAACCCGCAAACACATAGCCACCCCCCCAAGACACAAGCCACACCCTGCCGACACATACCACACCCTGCAAAAACACATAGCCACACCCCCTGCAAGACCATAGCCAAACCCCCCTGCAAGAAAACATAGCCCCCAAACCCTGCAAGACAATAGCCCCACCCTGCAAGACACATACCACACCCCGCAAGACACATATCCACAAACCCCGCAAGACACATAGCCACACCCTGAAGACCAAACCCCACCCTGCAAGACACATACCAAAACCCTGCAAGACACATAGCCACACCCTGTAAGACACGTACCACACCCTGCAAGAACATAGCCCCCCACCCTGCAAGCCCCACAGCCACACCCTCAAAAACTATAGCCCAAAACCCCGCAAAACACAAAAAGCCCCCCCCCACCCCCGCAAAACACTTAAAACCCACACCCTCAAGACACCTAAACCACAAAACCCCAAGACACATAAAACCCCCCACCCCCGCCAAACACAAGCCAAAACCCTGCAAGACACATAGGGCCCCACACCCCCGCAACACAAAATTAAACCACAAAAAACCCCGCAAAACACAAGCCACACCCTGCAACACACATGCCCCCACCCCCAAGAAAACATAGCCACAACCCCTGCAACACACTAGCCACCCCCGCAAGACACCTAGCCACAACCCCCTTTCAAGACACAAAAGGGCCCCAACCCCCCGCAACCCACATACCACACCCCCCGCAAAAAACATAAGGGCCCCAAAACCCTTTTCCCAAAAACATAGCCACAAAACCCTTTCAAGACACAAAGCCAAAACCCTGCAAAACCCATAGCCCACCCTGCAAGACACAACCCAACCCCGCAAGACACATAGCCCACCCCGCAAGACACATTTGCCACACCCCTTCCCAAAACACTAGCCAAAACCCTGCAAGACAAAATAGCCCAACCCCTTTAACACACATAGCCCTTCCCTCAAAACACATAGCCACACCCCTCAACACACATAGCCACACCCCGCAAGACAAAATAGCCAAAACCCCTGCAACACACATAGCCACACCCTTGCAAGACACAAAGCAAAAACCCCTGCAACACACATAGCCCAACCCCCCCCTTTCAAAAACACAAAAGCCACAAACCCCGCAACACAAGTTAAACCACAAACCCCGCAAAACACATAGCCACACCCTGCAAAAACCCCTTTTTCCAAAACCCCTTTCAAACACACATACCAAAACCTGCAAAAACACATAGCCAAACCCGCAAGACACAAAAGCCACACCCTGCCAACACAAAAAACCCACACCCTGCAACCACAAGCCACACCCCCAAAAAACCCCCATTCCCAAACCCGCAACACAAAGCCAAAACCCTGCAACACACATAGCCACACCCTTCCCAAAACACATACCCAAAACCCCGGCCCAAAACACACAGCCACAAACCTTTCAACACACATAGGGCCCCAAAACCCCGCAACACACATAGCCACCCCTGCAACACACATCCAAAAACCCCTGCAAACACAAGCCACACCCTGCCCAAAAACACATAGCCACACCCCGCAAGACACATAGCCACAAAACCCCTGCAAGACAAAATAGCCCAAACCCTGCAAGACACATACCCCCACCCCCGCAAACCCCATAGCCCCAAACCCCGCAAACACAAAAGCCACCCCTGCAAGACACATACCCCCACCCCTGCAAGACACATAGGGCCCCACCCTGCAAGACACAAAGCCACACCCTGAAAAAAACATAGCCACACCCCGGCAACACCCCAAAAGCCACCCCCTTTCAAAACACATAGCCAACACCCTGCAAACAAAGCCACACCCGCCAAAAACACATAGCCACACCCTGCAAACACATAACCACACCCTGGGAACACACATAGCCAAAACCCGCAACACACCCCAGCCACACCCCCGCCCAAAACACATACCACCCCTGGGAAAAAACACATAGCCCACCCTGGCCCAAAACACATAGCCACACCCCTGCAAAAACACATAGCCACACCCCCGCAAGACACATAAACCACACCCGCAACACACATAGCCACACCCTGCAACACACATGCCACACCCCTGCAAAACAAATGCCCCCAACCCCGCAAGACCCCATAACCCCCACCCCCCGCAAGACACATAGCCACAAAACCCCGCAAGACACATACCCACCCCTGCAAAAACACATAGCCCCACCCCTGCAAACAAAAAAGCCACACCCTGCAAGCCATAGCCACATCCTGCAAAAAACAAAGCCCCAAAACCCCTGCAAAACACATAGCCACACCCCTCAAACCACATAGCCACACCCCCGTAAACCATAGCCACACCCTGGGGGAAAACACTTTCCACAAACCCGGGAACACACTTTGCCACAAAACCCCCCCCAAAACACATAGCCACATCCTGCAAGACACATAGCCACACCCCTCAAGACACAAAGCCCACCCCTGCAAGAACCCCATACCAAAACCCTGCCCAAAAACACATACCACATCCTGCAAGACCATAGCCACAACCCCTGCAAGACACATAGCCCAAACCCCCCGCAACCAAAATAGCCACACCCCTCAAGACACATAGGCCCCCCCTGCAAGACAAAATTCCAAACCCCTGGGCCCAAGACACATAGCCCACACCCGCAAGACACATAGGGCCCCGCCCTGCAAGACACATAAACCCCACCCCTGCAAGACACAAAAGCCCCCCACCCTCAAGACACATTTGGCCACATCCTGCAAGACCCCATAGCCACACCCCTGCAAACAAAAAGCCACAAACCCCCGCAAAAACCATCCACACCCTGTAAACACTAGCCCCCCCCTGCAAGACACATAGCCACACCCGCAACACACAAAAAGCCACAACCCTGCAAGAAAAACATAGCCCCACCCCCCCAAGACACAAAGCCACACCCCTGCAAGACCAAGCCACACCCCTCCCAAAACACATACCCCCAACCCTGCAAGCACATAGCCCCCCATCCTGCAAACACATAAACCCAAACCCCCGCAAAACACAAGCCCCCACCCCTGCAACACACAAGCCCCACCCTGCAAGACCATAGCCACAACCCCAAGACACATAGCCACCCCTGGGAACACACATAGCCAAAAACCCTGCAACACACCAAAAGCCACACCCTGCCCAAAACACAAAGCCACCCCCTGCAACCACACATACCACCCCTGCAACACACATAGCCACCCCCTGCAAGACACGGGAAGTACATTTGTTAAAAATGATACTTAGCATAATACGAACCTTCACAGCATCTTGCCACAAGAGGCCACATCCATAAAGACCAGACTTAATACCTTGCTAAATTAAATCCATCACTCTCCAGTTTCTCAAACCCCTCACTTTGCATAACACTGTCATAAAAATTTCCCTGACACCAAGCCCTCACTTTACCCCCACAACCGTATTACCCTTTGTCCTCCAAATGCACCAAACACCCCGCGCCTTCCCAAGAAGCCAGCCTCGTCACGTCCCCTGAATTTTTTTTAAAGCCAAAAATCCTCCACTGAAAAGCCAAACCTCGAAAATTTGAAATACCATCTATTCCTAGTATATCCTTATCCTCCTTTGTGTCCCCCTAAAATATCGCGCCCGGGCCCAATTCGCCCCCCCCACCGGCGCTCTCCGTAAAACCCACAAGTAAACACAATCGGGTCCAATAACCCATCGCATATTGTACAGGCACCCCCCCCCCACATTTAACTTTAAGCCCAGAAACAAAACCCCCCCACCCACCATACTAAAAACCCGCAAAAAACCCCTCTCTCACTGGTTCCCAAACCTTAAAACAAAAATATCCCGCAGGAAAACAGTGTCAAACCCCAACACTCACAACATTCCCGTCCCTCCGCACACCCTATTACCCAATACCTCCCCCACGGGAATATATTTGGGGAAATTTAAACATTTCCTCCCGCACCACAGCCTTCAATCCAACCCTTGCAGGCGCCCCCCAAATTTTTCACTCCATGCAACTCGGGTAGAAACCCAAAACCCCCTAGAAATTTTTACCCCCCCACCCCCCACCCGAGCCAGTGTACCTATTTTAAACCCCCCCGCAGGGTTCCCTTGCATAGCACAACAACCCAGCATTCCCCTCCCCCCTGAACACCCCTACCCCTCGCCCAGCGTACCAATCCCTTCCCCCCTTGCCAAACCTGTCCCCTGTGACCCTGCCCCCCCCCCAAAAACAAGTTTAACGAACAAACCCAACAACCTTAGATGCACGCCATTAACCCCCAGCCCCCCTTGGTACCGGTAAAAAACAAAACATCTCTCGAAAACCTTTCACAACCCAAACCCCCAAAAATATAGTGAACACACGCTTCAACAGACGCTTCTCATCACATTTTTCCCCCAAGGGATATTTTCCTGCCACATGCCAAAGTTTACTATACAGTTTCACATTAAACCAAACAATACCCACGCTGGTGCAGCGCCCCAAACCCCCTTAAACGCAAACCCCTTTAATCTCCCCCAAAAACCCCTTTATCTACATTTTCTTTCAAATTTCCCCTTTCCGTGCCTCCAGGAATATTTTCCATGTGAAAAAACCCCCACATACCTTAATCTATTTTACCAGGGACCAACCTTCACCCGGTTCGTATACCCCACCCACCCCAAATCCCCCACCCCAATAAATCGACTTGCCCTCTTTTAAAGCGTCATCCCTGTTCCCTGCCAAAACTCTCCACCAACTCCCCAACCCCTAGGAAAAGCCCCTGATCTTCTAAATACACGGTGGTGTCATCAAAAATATCCAACGACCCCTTTTCCCACAGAAAACCCCACCCCAAACCCCATCCCTTCCCGTACCCCCAACGCACACCCTATAAAGGGGTTTTCCTGGAGAAGGGAAAAAAGCTGGGACACGGGCATCCCCCCTTTAAAGGGCCCCTTTCCATCCTAACGGGTTTTTAAACCTAACTACCTTTTCCCCTTGTACCCTAACCTTTTCCCTTTTCTCATACAACACCTTAGTCCAACGGACGTTTTCCCTCCCAAAACCCCGGCCATTGCAAAATTTCCCCACAAACCCTTAAACGCCCCAAAAAGTCAAATGCTGCATCCAACCTAATAAAAAAAACCCACCCTTGATTTTTCCCCCCCACTTTCATCTATAAACCTCCGTATAAACCCCCCTGCCCCACAAAAATCAAACGCCCGGGGCATTTCCATATTGACCCTCGCCCCAAAACCGCGGGCAAGAAAAACCCTTTAAACCAATTTTTCCCCAAAAAAGCAAAGATCTTGTAATCGCCACACATTAAGGTGATTGAACGGTAAATCCAAGCACACATTCACAAGCTTTTTTAGGGAAGCAACGGTGTGGGAGAATGGCCGGCGTGAGGTGCCAACAATATTATAGGTTAAAGGCTGCCGAGAGCCGCTAATGGACGCTAATAAGACCCCCCGGGAGTTACAGTAAGGAGGAAAGGCTAGCATTGAGGGGAAAAACGAAATATAGAATGAAAAAAAATCAAAGCATTGTTATAATGACGTTAGGGGACGCAGTGGTTGAGGCCCCCCATGAACAGGGCGGAATGGAAGATTTTTCAGAGACATAATTTCAGATAGTTAAAGTGGGGGTTTGAAGAGCCAGGTTGAGGAAGTTTGAGATAAAAGGGCCGGGGGACTGACTCACTGTGAATCTAGTGACCAGTGGGAATATTGGTAAATAAAAATGAAATATAACGGAAAGGAACACGGGTAGAACAATAGTATGAAAGTCTGAGTGTCGTATCGGGGAAGGGCCCTGGGGTTGGATTTTGGTCGTCCTGAGGAGTATAAGGGTGAAGGAAGCGATTGCAGCCAAACCAGACGGGTACTGAAGTTTTCATGGGCGGTAAGTCCATGAGTATGGATAGGGGTAAAGTTAATAGGAAGGACGGATGTATTATAAGCTGTGGAGAATTCTACGGGTAGTGTGGGGCAAAAGAACTTTAAACGGCCTGGGATCTGTTTAGGAATCTTCCATCGAAGATAACGAAGAATATTTTTATGGATGCTTGGAGCGATGCGGAATTGAGTTGGGCAGTTTAAAGTAAGCGGTGGGGGGGAAACAATAAAGGGATGAGTGTTTTACATAGGTGTTGAAACCAGAGGAAAAACATATATAATGATTTACGAAATGGATAGAATGTCGGGTCAGACCGGAGGAATCTTTAGAGGGATTGTGCCTATAAAAAGGATTAAGTGGGAAATTATCTTGATTCTTGTGAGGGGTGAGAATAATATCGGTTCGGGGTTCGCTGGGTCCATCCACCGGGGGTGGATGCGATATATGGAATATTGTAGGGGGGGGATCGGAGTCAATGGTGATAGTCAGAAAGGGAGCAGCTGAAGCGGCGGAAAAATTTAAGGTAAAAAGCGGGGGAGGATAGGGAACCCCATCGGTTTGTCAAGAATAAGTGTTTTTAAATGCGGATTCGATATAGACTTAATCCCGGCGGGAAGTGTTTTTGCGCCATTAAATTTGGGTGGAATGACTCTGTAAATCGGAGTGGGTAAACCTGGAGATGAAAGGAAATCAGGAAATAAAGGTTGAGCATCAAGAAATGAGTGGCCATCACACTTTTTACATCTTTAAATCCTTCCATGCACTAGATTACCAAGTAGCTTACCCCATCTCCCGCCCATTGCGCCATAAACGCCCCTTCACAATGTAAACCCCCCACACTTTTACATCCTTCTCGTACCACGCATCCACATAACAAACCCTTACCCTCTGTAGACGAAAAGCACCTTGCCCCTGACGATATCCCTCCAATTGCTCCTTGTACCTGCAAAAAACTCATCACCTCTGTTAGCCCTACCGGACGTGTCTACGTGTTCCCTGCTTACGCAAGGACATTACGCCGACGGACGGTCCCCCCATATAGAACCTCATTCATGGCCCCCTGCAACTTGCCCCCCCCCCCAGCATCAAAAAACTGCGATTTTGAATATCCCTAATTCCGTTGTTTCAAACTCTCAATTCACCAATTGGGATATGCACCCCCACCCCCCTCCCTATATAGCAATTCTTGTAGTTGACCCTCAAGGTAATTTAAAATCCATATTGAAACTGCCTCTCTTCCTTTCCCCTCTTTGATTAAAAATCCCTACCTTTCCCTTACCGACCGGTTCCACCACCCAATGGACATCAACCCCCCCTCCATCAGCCCACCACCTTTTCCCATGCGCTTGCAAAAAAAGATTCCCTCCCTCCACTGTTTTCAATAACCAACATTCATCTTCGAAACCTCGGAGAAGCTTCGGCAACCCTCCCAATTAAATCCACCAGAACCTACGAGATCAGAGATGCTTACATTCAATGTTACACACACTGTCACCTCACCCCCCGAGATACTAAAATACGATCAAGCCTCGCCGCTTAATCACGCTTAATAAAAGTATGCGTCACTCCGTGACCTCCCCTCCAACATCCTCTCATTCACACCTCTCAAACAGATCCCGAAAAAACACTGAAAAAAAAACCCTCCCAAGGCTCTATTCTACATCCTTACGTCGACAACACAGTTCCAACACCACCCCTTAATTGTAATTCTGGCAGCGATCTGAAAATGGTAGACAAGGCATCCCCTACATGAAATTATTTTTAACACACAAGTCCCTTCCGCCCTGCCAAAACACCCAATGAACCCACCGAACCCCTCCCCACACACTCTCGACCCTAAAACACCCGCCCCTCCTCCCTATCCACACCTATGCAAAAGAAACGTGCTGGGTTCATTTAATTAATAGCCCTCACCACTTTCAGTCGTGCAGAAGCAACCATGGTACACGTCATATCCGCGTAATTGACAATTCACCTCCCCCTCTAAAATTATTTATAATTATGACTCCTGCAACAACACATGGTCTGGCACATATCATCCCTCAAAATAAACCCTCCAGAAACTTTACATTTGCCCACTACCTTTCAACCATTACATTTTTAATGTCAGACACCTGGAAGGCCGTAATGGAGGGCTTTTCCTTAGACACCTAACACACTTAGAAACCCTGGCGAGAAAACCCCCACCCCGCCCCCCACACTTCCATCACTTCTTTGCTCACACTCTTACATTCTTTAAACCATCTTTCTCTCTAGGCGTTAGATCATTCCTGGTTTTCTTTCCTCGACCTTTGCCCAGCGTCAAAACATTCTCTCTATCAGAAATGACAGCCGTCCTCTTGCGAGAGCCATGCTTCTCACGGCTTTCGCCTGCTCGGGCATCTTCCCTGTGGACCTCCACTGCCACACTCTGGACCGGCCCTCATCACTCACAACCTTTCTTCATGAGGCCCACCCACCTCAGGCCTTCTACACTCACATCATCCAAGCCAGGCATTGACCGAAACATCCAGTAAGCCATCCAGGGCCTCCTGAATTGTAGATTCAAAACATGGTGTGCCAATTGCAGACTTCCTCACCACTCTTCGCCGGCACACCCAAGCCTATCGTCCTCGTTTAAGTCCATGAGTGTCACAACACTCATGGTTGGGACGACGCCTCTCCCTCTCCACCTCCACACCAACACGCCCCTCCCGTGGCCAAAGGCGTACGTTGCGTTGCATTGCAATATGTTTCAGGTGGTCCGTAGTACCATCAGATCAGCTAAGCTTCAGGTTTCCCACGTCTCGTTGGACAAGTCGGCGCTATGCGGTCTTACGCCCACCACCACAAACCGGCACGTACGCCTCTGACCTGTGTTTGTTTACATTTACATCCTGAGTCCGAGTTCCTCCATTCCCACATAAGATGAGGGAACTAGGATGCCTTGGGTACATTTCAAGGGAAAAACGTCCCTTCAGGTGATAAGTCAACTAGTGGCCCCATCTTGCCAAACGTTCCCAATGTCGCATGTGGATCGTCCCATATGTCCAAAAAACACATTGGACCGTAATTCCACTTTCATCCGCTCGAAAGGTTCATTACGCAACCTTGACCAGGTGATAGAATCTTGATACGTCACGGAGACGGAACTAACGCCAGGGGTAACGTCTTAACCCACGTCCTGATACTTGGCCACCATGTTGTCATATGTACTGCTTCAGCCGGAACTTGACGAAAATGCGTGCCACACCATTTCAGTGAGGACTCCATAAACGATCTTCATTATGCGATACCGTTACGTATCCCCGCAATATCGCCCGGTCAGCAAAACATGTTGGTTATTCTGGGCAGTTAGCACGGCCCTCCTAATTCAAACAGATAGTGTTCACACGTCTGCGGGCCACTCTCCGCCATGATGAAAAAACTGGTTCAACCTGACACTAGGGGTCTAGAGCGCAGTTCAAGTTACGTCTCTCTACTCAAAGAGTTGAGAGGACGAATATGAAAAAACTGTGCAGAAAGGCCAGATGATTCGGGAGCTACTGCGTAGCTGTCCTCCCGGCCCGCGAGGCGATGTGGGACAATGGTTATTTTTATTTTCCTGGTGCATCTGTAGGGATCCTCGGGAACTGTGAGGGGAAAATCTTTTGTTATGGGCAATTTAACGTGATTTTTTACTGATAACTGATTTTTCAAGTTAGAGAGATTGCATGCATTACCGTGTTGTGTGTTTATATTCATGCTTGTAGCATTTAAATTGTTAGATAATATTAAATTTGTTTCTTGTATATGTGTTGTATTGATTTTATAGTCAAGAAGTACGGAATACTCTACCTGGTCAGCGTACTCGTCAAATTTCAGAACTACCTTTCCTGTACCTAACTTAACCAAACAGTGATTTTCTGATCACTGGATTTGCTTCAAAGTGTAAATGCAAAAAACTACATGTAGCAATGTAGTCTTTTATTAACTAACGTTTCGGCCCCTAAATTATTTATTTTCAATGTATATTGCGTATATTTAATAAAGACTATATAGGGCGAAAAAAAACGGTCTCGCGGTAGTGAAAAGGCATCGATTCAGGTATTCGTGTTTCACAACTCAGCGAAGCGTCGTTTGCTACAAGATTCAAGGTGGTTCAGACTCAGGGTTCACTGGACAATATTTAGGTTGGTCATAGTCCGTCACTCCATTTGTCCGTCACTTACTGAACCGGAGAGGTAGATGGTGAGTTTGCTACACTACCTTCCTACTTCCCACTTACGAAAAAATCCCACGAAGTTCATTGGATTTACTCAATGGACTAAAATATGTGGTAAGCACCAGACGAGGCTCTTTTAGGTTTCGTTTACCCACATATGCCCGGTATAACACCCCTTACATATAAATTTAATTCTGCTACATAGATATTCTCGGTATTAATATAAAAATAATCCTTTAGATTTGGTTTGCTGTTACTCATTAGTTATTAATATGCTGATTTGACGTTTCTTGAATTTGAATTCTAATGAATTAAGAACAAAAAAATCGTGCCTCTAGCACGATTTGTCAGCCATCAAGCGGGCTGTCAGCCAGTCACTTCTCATCCCTTTGGTGAATTACACATGTTCAACATTCTGGGGTGTCTTTACTTGTAGAACGTTTCGCCATTCCAGTGAGGTAAATCAGCCCCTCAGATTAGGATCAGATGTTCTTTTTACTTTCTTCAAGTTAACGGTACTCATCAAACTGCTTCTTAGGCTGAGGGAATGATTGCCTCGTCATGCACTGACTTCAGATGTATTTCTAAAATCCTAATATTATATCAATGTTTTGTACTGGATGCCTCTTTCAAGGAGGAGGGGGGGGCCTCCTAAAATGTGTCGAACAGGGCTTTGGTCTAAGGAAATTTTTTATATAATTAATATTTTTTTTTTATTATTTTTATTTAAAAACCAATTACAGCATTACATATAATAAAATAAACATTAAGAAAACATCTTGAAATCACAAAACCGGAAACTCATTTACTGTTACAATACCCCCTATACTAAATCCAACACAAGAAATACGCTTTAATACTCGCTACAAACCTGCATTGTAGTCCTTCACAGTGAAAACCAAACCATTAATATACATGTTATATTAAACAGTTCTGTAACTTTAATTCATTACTACTTTACAAACAACCTTTTGTAATGTGAATGATGGTTTTGAAACCGACAAGGTTGAAGAATTGAGGACACTTTTTGCAACCCATGGAATCTTTATTGAAGAAAACTTTCGCCACACAGATGATTGAAGGCCACCTTGTGTGGCGACGAAACGGTTTCTTCAATAAAGATTTCCCATGGGTTGATAAGTGTCTCAATCTTCAACCTTTGAATCTAGCAAAAAAACTTACATCAAGGAAAACTACACTTAACGCAACACAATACCAGGTTTATAACCTATTATATAAACGGTGAAATGAAACCAAACCATCATATATAAAGATTTATCACAAAACTATCACACCTATCACATATCATACATACAAAACCAAAAATAAAAAAACAGTCTGACTCGAAAAAAGGAAAATTTACTCAAGAATTGTGTCTATAGACAAAAAATATGCGTCCAAAATACATATAAAAACCTTCGATATTACACCTTACCATTCATGAAAATAAGTCTAACACTTGTCATATTCGAAGCCCATAGGTCCACATCCACAAGTGGGCATAAAAGTATGATTACCAATAGTGACGTTATAAGTTTGTATTGTTCCCCCCACACGGCATACCGCTTTACCATAATAAGGAAGCAGCACAATATATACAGACGCTGCAACACACGGCAAACTCATACCAATACTCTCATAACATACCACCATAAAACACATGTCTCTCTAACTATAAGAGGTGTTTCTGCTTTATCTCACACACTAGCCTGCCCCGGGAAGACCAGCCCGCCGCATCCCCTGAACCCCCTCCCCTCCTTCATCCCAAAGAGAACCCCCACCGTTTAAAACCACGATAGCTTACAGGAAAATCCCTCTCCCACCTTATCCATAAAGAACGATTTCCGACACTGCGTATGATAAAGGTTACGCACCCCCACCTCACCTGACCCCTCATTGGCCCACGGACACATACTCAAAATCACAATAGGTGCAAGTGCCCGCTGCACGGGATTCCCACCCTTCCCACCCATCGTACACTCTTTCCCCATCCACTCCCGCACATTCCCCCAATCGTTCACAGGAATAGGTACTGCATGAAAGGCTGTATTCTCACCCCACAAGGCCCCAAGAACGCCTTCCCTCACGAATCCTCCTGTCTCGAAGACTGCACGTGATGCAGAATTACCATGCATGAACCGGAAACATCACCTCCCGCTCCCGCGGCCGGATGTGAGTAGCCTTACACAAACCTATCCCAGTTATCCCCCCATGCATTACATTGGGGATACACTCCTTCCACAGTCGCCACTTCCTTTCCCCCACTACTTTCTCTAAAATCCCCCCCCCTCATGTGTGTCGTTATTCCTAACCATATAAGAGCCCGCAAAACATGTCCTCAAACACACACACACACACAACACCCACACACACACACCACCACACACACACACACACCACACACCACACACACCACACACACACACACAAAATCTTCCTTCCCACCATCTTCTGACATCCTCATACAAAGGTGCAACCCACACCTTTAACACCCCCCACTCGGAGAAACCCCATTTTTACATTACACTCATAATCCTACTCTTTAAATTAATTAAACCCCAGCCCTCCTCTGCGCTATGGGAGAGTTACAATCCCCCTCCGTAAACAATCAATCCGACTCCAAATAAACCTAAAGACTCTCCTCCAATAATGTGCAGTATCTGATTGCAACAAAGGGGTACATAGCGACTACATAGCCCAAAATTTTACTAAATAGTATGACGTTTACATACAATAACCTCTGATGAAGCGTTAAATGTCCGGCCGCAAAACCATCAACTGGTCTATTCACTCTTTCTACGGGACACTCCCAAGAATTAAAACCACTCCTAGGCTTGCTGTTAAACATCTGCATATACTCAATCCCACAAAATCTTAAAAACCTGGGTTCACTACACCCACTTCCCCGTCCCTCTCCCCCACCTTCCCCTCCCAATTCCCAACCCCTTAAACTTAGATTTCTCTACATCACCCTTCTACAGTCGCCCTCTCAAAAGGTCCACAATTCTTTCCTCACCCCTCTAAACCTTTCCCCCTCCCGCACAAGAATAGTCGGTGTCATTACATAACCGACAATTCGGCACGCCTGGTCCACCCACTCCTGTCACTCCCCCATCACACATACCTCCACCGCTCTATAAAATGGATACTGCAACACATGCAAAAAGTAGTTGGGATAAGGACATCCTGCCGCCAGACCTCTACCCCATAAGGGATTCCACTCCCACCATTCCATTCACCGCACACGAACACCCGCTTTCTATGATAAACGATTTGTTTCCACCTCACTATCTCATCCCCAAACCCTTGTCTCCTCAGTATCACAAATACGCATTCTCTCTCAACACTATCAAAATGCAGCCCTCCCATCTAAGGCCAACAACCCTCCCCTCCATTCCTTGCACACTCTCCACAAACCCGCATACCCCGTGCCCTCATACATGGTTCTTCCCGGCACACCACTACTGGCCTGCTGCCACCACCCTAATTGATCACCACACTTCAAACCTATTCCCTAATATTTTAGTCAAATAGTTATAATCCGACACAGTAAGAAATAACCATATAGTCTTCACCGCACGTGCGTGGACTGGCCACTTCGGGACCAAGACTACCACGCCGTATGCATGCCCAAAACCGTTTTGGCTCAACCTTTGTTTTTCAATCGCGTTCAACAACCTTCACCAAGACTACTTAAGTATTGTCCCATTTTGTAAGTAAAATTCACCAGGCCCAGGACGTCGATTTCCCACGGATTTACCTCTTACTCATTCCAATAATGCCCGCCACACCTTCCCTTCGTCAATGTGTGGGTGGGCCCACCAGCGCATTTCCAGTTCCCCCTGCTCAGTACATTGACACAAGCCTTCCCAAACTGCTCTAAAACCCCCCTGCACTCAACTCTCAAAGAAGTCCCAATTCATTCATCCAATAAACCCATCCCTTCTGCCGTACGAAGCACCTGCCCCCCCCCCCCCCCCCCCCCCCCCCCCCCCCCCCCCCCCGCCAAATCTCCAACTCCTTCTGCACTAACCAAACATTCCATCTCTGTAGCCGCCTGACGTTTCCTGCCCCCGCAGAACACACGCCGATGGTGCCTGTCGCCCCACAAACATCCTCTAACCCACCCTTAAAACCGCCACTGCATTCAAAAAAACTTATGATTCTGCAGTTCCCTGGTGCGTTTAACGCTTCACCCCCTCAATGTTCCTCCAGAGGATAAACCCCTGCCCCCCACACTCTCCCATAAAAATCCCTCATCCGCCACTCTAAATATTCTTATAAGCCAAAAAGTTCATCTGGAGCCTCCCCATTCTAAGGAATCAGACCTTTAGGTTCTCCTTCCTCAAAAAAACGACCTAGTTACCTCCCCAATCCACCCTTCCTATCCCATCCTCCAGTGCTAACAAGGTCACATACACTTTCTTTAATGCCTCGGTGCCTAGTTCTCACCCACTGTCTAATCTGTCCCTCCACGGAGGAGGAGGATCAACCCCCTCGTGTGGTCCCTCTCTTTATCCTGTTCCCCCCAGACTTCTCCCAGTTACCTTCGACGACTTCTTTCTCTCCTGTTCCACTCCAGGACACCTTCTGTCCTGCCGACATCTCTCTCCAGTTTCATAACCCCCCCTCCCCTCTCAACCTCATTGGTTCCCTCCATAGTCTCCCGGATCTATACTTGTACTACCTCACTTGTCTCTGAAGTCATGGTATCGGCATCTTAAATCTGCTGAGGACACTTGATGCTACTCTGAACTATATTTGCGGAGACGAAAACCCTCGATGGCACAGCGTGGCTCCTTCTACCATTTATAATTTTCACGACCTCGCAGCACATCTTTTCCTTCACAGCATTCTGATTCCTTTGCTTACACGCTTTCCATTGCCTCCCACATTGACTTCACTGACCTAATAGCTCATAGAATTTTTTTTTTATTGATTCTTTTGGTTGGCACACACGTCTTTGTGAATAATAACTTATTTACAATGGAATATTCGTGGCCTCAGGGGTAATTGGGGAGAGTTCCAGGTGTTGCTCCCCTAGTTTTCCCCAATATGTTTCGGGTTACAAGAGCCCAAAATTCGTTCAGCTGTTACTCGTCCTGTTTCAAACTGTGTGCTGTTACATTCTTCTGATCCCTTTCCTGATGAATTATTTAAAGAGAGTGCGCTTCTTGTGCGCGTTGGTATACCGTATCAGTAGATCTTTGTTCATTCTCTGCTGCATTATACTGCAGCCCATATTTATTTGCACAGATGGTACACAGTTTTCTCTCTATACCTCTCCCCTTCCCGTGCATTCTGCATCTCTGATATTGCGTTCTTGATCTCTTCTCTGCCGCTGCCCATCTTGTTATTAGGTGGGGAGGGTCCCACTGTGACTCTCGTGGTGATCAGTTCGAGAGACTTCTCGCATCTCATCCTCTTTATGTTGTAAATTCGGGTGCTCCTACCCATTTTGACTCTCACACTCACTCTCTCTTGCATTGATCTTTCTATCTGCTCCTCATCAATTACACTTCTTTACGGATGGAAATATAAACACAAATGCAGTATAATGTGATCCTTTATTGACAACGTGTGACTTGAAAAAGCCCACTGTGTGGGTGAAACGTTGTCAATAAAGGATCACATTATACTGCATTTGTGTTTATATTTCCATTGTGTCGGTATTTTATACCATTTATTTCCATACACTTCTTTACGCTTGGTCTGTTCTCCCAGATTAGCACGACAGTGATCACCTATCTATTCTTTTTACTTCTACTACGTATTCCCAACAGCCTCGTAGCCCCCGTTGGCAATCTGGACGAGCGAATTGGGACTTATACTCTCATCTTACCACCTTTTTGAAGGAACACTCCTTCATTTTCCATTGCTGAGTTGGTGCACCAGTTTTCAACTTCAGTTTTGACTGCAGCATCATGTTCTATTCCTCAAACCTCAGGCGGTATTGTCAGACATGCGTGTCTTTGAGGTCTCCTGCGTGTGCCCGTGCAGTGCATTTGAAACGTGAGCGTGGGGTTGTTTTCGATATAATCGGACCTCAGATCGTCTTTTGGATTTTAAGCTGGCAAGAGCAGCGGCTCGCTGCATCATACGCGACGCTAAACGCACTTGTTGGCAAGACTGTCTACCATTACCTCGGCTTCCCCTGTGTGTGCTCGCGCGGTTTGGAAGAAGGTAGGGAAGTTGTGCGCGAGTACTCTTCAGAACCAGGTCCCGTTTTGCGAGTTGCTAGTGTTAGTGTTGCAGAACCTCTTGAAGTTGCCACGGAAATTGGGAACTATCTTGTCCACATCTCCCAAAGGTTTCACCTTTGTCCCTCTTTTCCCACGTCTAAGTCTACTAGGGAGCAATTGCCCTTGGAATTCTCCTCTAGTGGAATGGATCCGTATAACGGATCTTTCACATTCCTAGAGCTGGAGTCCACACTTTCCATTTGCCAGTCATCGGCAGCTGAGCCTGATGATATTCATGTCAGTATGCTACATCATCTGCATTCTATAGCCATTACAGTCCGTTTGCGTCTTTTCAATCTTATTTGGATGCGAGGGATTCTCCCTCAGTAATGGAAATCTGCCATTGTATTATCGGGAAACCAGGCATTTCGGGGCTTGATACCTCTCACTATCGTCCCATTGCTCTGACCAGTGTAGTCTGTGAGGTGATGGAACGTTTGGTGAATAGACATCTGATATGGTATTTGGAGACTTAATATAGTCTTTCTCCTCACCAATATGGCTTTTGAAAGGGCCACTCTACTTTGGACCCCTTGCTCCACTTCGATACGAATGTGGGATATGACTTCGCTAACACTCCATCCTAGCAGTCTTTTTTTTTGATCTTGAGAAGGCATATGACACCACTTGGAGGTATAACATTTTAGCTCAAGCCAACTCCTTAGGCCTCTGCGGTAATCTGCCAACTTTCCTTGCTGCTTTCTTAGCTGACCGACATTTTTGTGTCCATGGTGGCACCTCGCTTTCCTCAGACTTAGTTCGGACCGAGGGAGTCGCACAAGGTTGTGTCCTTAGTACTACCCTTTTTTCTCTTGGCTATAAATGACTTGCCTTCTGTTTTTCCATCTCATATTTGGTGGTCAATTTATGTGGATGATTTCGCTATAGCTTCTACGCTGAGGCGAATGTTCCTTCCTTAGCTGATCGTCGTGATGCTCATTGCCTTCGTTACTCTGTCCACTCTCATGACCTTAGTGTTCCGTCTATGTATTGGATGGTCTCAGACGTTAGTAAAATCTCATTATTTGTTAGACGCCCCTGCTTACTCTGACCGTTTTCTCTTCGTCTTTACTCAGTCTGGTCTTCTCTCCAGTTGCCTCCCTAGTATGTTCATTTAGCGTCTGCCTTTTCCCTTCCCCCTTGGGAGGTTCCAGCAGTTCGTATCTGTTCTCCCCTACTGTCGTGCGCCTAAGCTCTCCTTATGCCGTTGCTATTTATACAGATGCTTCAAAATCTTCTGACAGTGTTGGGTTCACGGCGGTGTTCCCTGACGATGTTGTCTGAGGTCATTTGTTAGACTCGGCTAGTATTTTTACAGCCGAGTTGCTGTGCAGGGCAATGAACAAGCAAATGCTGCTGCGCGGTCAGCGGTACATGACCGTTTGGTTTCCTATAGAGGTTTACCGTTCAGAGATCATTTTCCAGTCATCTCTGCCCGTCTTCGCGGCCATTGGCAACAACGGTGGTCTGACATGCACCATATCAAATTGCACTCTATTAAACCGCTTTTAGGTTTGTGGTCATCTTACCACCGTTTCTGTACTTTGGAGACGGTGCTCTCCCGTCTCCGCATTGGCCTTACTGGTCTTACCCATGGGTATCTCATGGAGCGACACTGTATTCCTCTGTGAGGTTTGTCGAGTCCTTATTTCGGCTCTTCACTTTCTTGTGGATTGTCCGGTTTACCATCGAGTTCGCAAGATTTACCTCCAACGACGCCGCCGCCTTACCACTCTTAACTTATCTTCCCTTCTTGCAGACGGTCCTGCCTTTGACTTTCAATCACTTTTTGACTTTTTGTCAGCAACTGTTTCACTGTACGAACTATGACACATAGCCCTTTGCAATCTTGAAAATGTCCCTGCGCCAACCAATACCTTCGTACATAAACCTATAGGAGTTCCGTACCCAGGTGTATGTTACGTATCCTGGACAGAGACGAACTTGTCGCCTGTGCGGTGCATTGAATCACATTGCTGCACAATGCGTTAAGCGCCAGCCGCCCTCAGGACGTGGTCGTCGTCCGGATGGTGAGGCTCCTCGTCAGATTCTGGCAGATGAAGTAGTCGAGGACTTACCGCGCCTGAAATCGTGGAGTGATGAGGTGGATCGGGCCATGCTCGTGAGTTCATCCTGCGTGACTACCTGGAACGGTCAACCATGATGTGGTAGAACATGGTCGACGTGAGAGCCCTCAAGCAAGAGGGATACTGACATGGAAGCTAACATTGTATCGACATTGAGCGACCTTTTAGCGTCGCAGGAGTATGATTCTGTGCCGTGTGTGCCTGCGTTGGAGTGTTCAGATGAGGAGAGAACAGAGTTAAAAGATGTCGATCAGTTAATTAACGTCAGTGAGGTAGAAGGTCCGAGAGCTCATACTGTTGCGGTAGAAGTTCACAAAGAGAACATTACAGGTCCTGATAAAGCTGAGGATGCTGTTTCTAGGAAGCGTGCGGCTACCCGCCCGACTCCGCGATGTCTTGACCCCTGGACAGCGTTCTGGGAAGAAGACGTTGTCGGAAGTCACGGGTGGGGGGTGGCGTGGTTCCAGGACAGCGAGTAATATCACAGAGAATGTACAAGGTAAAGGTGGCGCCTTTGGCGTTAGTCAACGTAAAGGGAAAAAGGGTGTGGTGGTCCCTCGAGGAAAGCCACCGTTAGCAAAGTTAGGTCTATAACCATAAATGTTAATGGTATGAAAAATAACAGAAAGCAAGTGCAGGTTCATGAGTGGTTGCATCGCTTTGCAGTAGACGTATGTTTCGTGCAAGAACATAACCATAAAGTTGGAAGTTCGTTTGCGATAGATGGTTATGATGTTTATATGGCTCACTTGAGTCGTCTGAAAGGTGGTGTGGCTGTGTTAATAAAAGCGACCAGCCCGTTCGTGATGAAACATTGGGAGGAAGGGGGGAGGGGGTCGCGTGGTACGCGTCATAGGTGAGTGGGGTACTCAACGGGTGGGTTTTGTAGGAGTATATGGACCAGCTGAACATGATGTTAATATTAAAAATACTTTTGTTAACGATGTTCTTGTGTACTATTTGAGATCTCTGCCTGATATAACAGTGGTTGGTGGCGATTGGAACTGTGTGGTGCGCCGTAAAGACGTAGAACCGAGGGGAGCGGGTTATTGTTCGATTATTTTGGGTGATTTGTTGTCTGGGCTGGGGTTGGTGGATGTAAGTGGAAGCAGTGACTTAGGGATTGAGCACACTTTCGTGCGTAAGGACTATGCTGCGCTCTTAGACAGGGTGTACGTGTCTCGGCGGGTAGTTATAACCAAAGTGCGTGTGTTAGACGTATATTTCTCCGACCATCGCGGTGTTCTCGTAGAGCTTGACTGGAGAGGTCTCCCAATTCGTTTTAAAGGATATTGGAAGTTAAATATTCGTTTACTAAAAAGTGCGGAAGATAGGACACTCTTCACGCACTTATGGACGTCTATGGGAGTAGACTCCTTGGAAGGTAGTGATTTAGTGCGACAATGGGACGAGGTTATGAAGCCTCGAATTAGGGATTTTTATGTACATCGGGGTAAGGAGGCCTCTCGATTGGAGTATGGATTTTTGAGATACCTGGAGGGTTCTTTACAGCACTGTTATGCACAAGGAGAGGCATCTGGAATTTACCCAGTGGAAGAGATTGACAATCTAAAGGAACACATCCAGGTGCTGAAAAATACGGTTTTTGATGGGGCGCGTATTTCGAGTGGAGTCGAGGAGGCTGTGTGGGGTGATAAGCCGTCCGCTTGTGTCTTACGTAGTCAGACACAAAGGAGGAAGGCGACCGAAATCGTGAGTTTAGTGGTGCAGGATGGCGTTGAAGGGTATAGTGAGGGTCAGGTTGTAATAACTGAAGGAATAAGTTATTATGTTGATAAATGGTTTAATTTCAAAATGCTAAATAAAGATGTAAGCGTGGATGCAATACGGGAATGTGCAAGGGCAAGGCGCCAGGTATTGATGGCATTCCGTGTGAATTTTATATTCGACATTGTGAGGTCATAAGGACTTTTCTGGTACGTTTACTCAATGCGCTGAAGGAGGGGGGATGTTTAGGCTTGTCTCAGAGTACGGCGGTTTTGGTGTTAGTTAAAAAATGTGACATACCCGTATCACTTAAGGATTACCGACCAATATCACTAATGTGTAGCGATTATAAATTATATGCAAAAATTTTAATGAATAGGATTAAGAAAGTGTTTGACAAGGTAATACATAAGGGTCAGTTTGGCGTGCCAGGTAGGACGATGTATGATGGTCATGGGAATATCAGGGAGTTTGTCGAGGAATGCGGAACGAGGGGCGGAGGTGGTGTTTTGGCTTTAGACTGGCAAGCTGCTTTTGAAAGTGTAGAAAGGGAGGTGCTGTGGAAGTTTGAGATGGCAGGGGTTTGGTAATGAGGTCATCATGTGGGCTCGTTCTTTGTATAATGGTGCTGGGTTTCAAGTACAAATTAATGGGAAGTTAGGAGACTTTGTCAAATTGAATAGAGGCATTCGACAGGGATGCCCTATGTCTCAAATGCTCTTTGCTTTCATGCAGGACCCTTTTTATTGGACAGTTTGTGGGCGGGGAGTAGATTTGTCGTGGGGTTCGGGTAGTGATCGACCAGCCATAGTAGGTTATGTAGATGATACAACTGTCCTAGTACGTACGAGGGAGCAATTGAGTTTTGTGGGAAGACTTGTAGATGTATTTGGTAAGGCAACAGGAATGCGGGTTAACAAAGAAAAATCAAAGATTATGAAGCTGTGAGATTGGGCGAGAGAGGAGGTAGGTATAGAGACGTGGACGGTGGTTGACTGGGTTAACATATGAGGTATACAGTATATGAGAGAGGTTGATAAGACGAGGGCATGTAATTCGGGGAGGGTGGTAAATAGTGTTTTGAGGCGTTTAAATAGTCTCAGGCCACGACATTTAACCCTACACCAGAGGGCGATAGTAATTAATGTTCTTCTTTATAGTAAAGTTTGGCACGTTGCTGCGCTGTATCCACTAATACAGGGGGATCTCAAACATCTTTTAAATAGAGTTTATAGATTTTTGTGGGGCTCAGGGTGCGACTGGCTCACAAGAGCGGTGGTAGAGACACCAATGCGTCAAGGAGGGTTAGGTCTTGTTCCTTTAAGAGACCGAGTCATTGCTTGTTATGTGAAGCGTCGTTTTCTCCGACTGGGTGGCAGGAATGGTGGTTTAACAGAAGTGTATCGTGACCTGCGCAGGTGGTGGGGACGGACAGATTTAATTAGGTGCGAGACGATGCTACGTGTGTTACTGTGCATGCGAGACGTGCGGAGCGTTAAATTGAGTACTTTGGAAAGAGTGGGTATGGTGAAAGTTGAGGTGAGAGTTCAGGGAATGTTTCCCATGTACGCGTGGTGTGATATATGGAAGCGGGTTCAGCAGTTACGTCTCCTTCCTCGAGTACGCGAAGTGGTTTTTAAATTTTTGCACGGGATTCTGCCGTCCAAGGTGGTGTTGTCTAATCGGCGTGTAGAGGAGGACCGGAGTTGTTCAGCGTGCGGGGAGGACGAATCAGCGTTTAATGTTGTGTATTTCTGTGAAACTTTAGGTATAGTACGTGCGTGGTTAAGCAGGGTTTTACGAATGGTTGGGGGGGGGGGAGGTTTGTCGGTACTTAGGGCGTTGAGTTTTGATGTGGGTGGGGTTGACATCTGCGTACAACGTGCAGTGTCGTATGTCGTAGCCGATTATATTTGTGTCATGGGCTATGAGGCATGTTGAAGGTAATGGTATATGAGGGGAGATGGGAGAAAGATTTCCCGTCTGCATATAGAGCGTTAAAGTTAAAGGATTTGAGATAATTTGTGTTTGTTCAGTGGGTAATCTAACGGGCTGGTCAACTGCGTTTAATTGAGTGTAAATGTCTTGTGTTTGTGAATGTTGTATGTATGTCTCCAATGTTGTATGCATGTCTCCAATGTTGTATGTATGTCTCCAATGTTGTATGTATGTCTCCAATGTTGTATGCATGTCTCCAATGTTGTATGTATGTCTCCAATGTTGTATGCATGTCTCCAATGTTGTATGTATGTCTCCAATGTTGTATGCATGTCTCCAATGTTGTATGTATGTCTCCAATGTTGTATGCATGTCTCCAATGTTGTATGTATGTCTCCAATGTTGTATGTATGTCTCCAATGTTGTATGTATGTCTCCAATGTTGTATGTATGTCTCCAATGTTGTATGTATGTCTCCAATGTTGTATGTATGTCTCCAATGTGATGATGTCATTAATAAAAATTTAAAAATTTTGTATGTGTAGAACGTTAAGAGTTTTGCCTTTTTTATTCTTGTATACCAATCATTGGTATTTGTATAGATGTGTTTTCCTATTACATGTAATATATGATATTACATGTAATTGATTACATTATTTGTTGAGATGTAAAATAACACATCGTATTTGTTATATTTGGACGTTTTCGTCGTCGATTCATTAATACCTATGTCTATGTTGGTGTGTGTTATTGTGTGTGTGTGTTATTGTGTGTGTGTGTTATTGTGTGTGTGTGTTATTGTGTATGTGTGTTATTGTGTGTGTGTGTTATTGTGTGTGTTATTGTGGTGTGTGTGTTATTGTGTGTGTGTGTTATTGTGTGTGTGTTATTGTGTGTGTGTGTTATTGTGTGTGTGTGTGTTATTGTGTGTTGGTTTTTTAACACAATGATTTATTATACAATATATATACTTACCCATGTGTGTTGCCATTTGTATATACAACATAGTTAGACATGTTCTTTAATAATGTATAATGTGTTGTGTCTGAGTATAAAAACTTTGTCAATACTTTGTTTGTGTGTAAGGTGTATTACCTTTATATTGTACGGTATCGTTGGTCGTGTGAGATTATTGTAAAATTAACCGCTTTCTTTTTGTGGATTTTTAATATACATTTATCATTGTGTATCTCCCTGTTTTAAATAAAATAAAATAAAAAATATTTTAAATTGTTAGGAAATTATTAATTTACTTTCCTGTATGTTTTGTATTTATTTTACAGTCAAGAGCCCCGAATAGTCCACCTGATCACAACACTTCAAATTTCAGGACTACGGACCTGGTGTGTTGTGCTCTACAACTCAGCGACGCATCGTTCACTACAAGCTACAAGGTGGTCGACTCCGGGATTCACTAACAATATTTAGCATCGTCATACCTCGTCACTCCATTTGTCTGTCACTAAATTGAATGGTGAGTTTGATACTCCGTTCCTCCATACCACGGAAAATTATGAAGTTCAATTGGCATTACTTAGTTTGTTGATTATACATATATATATATATATATATATATATATATATATATATATATATATATATATATATATATTATATATATATATATATATATATATATATATATGTCGTGCCGAATAGGCAGAATTTGCGATCTTGGCTTAAATAGCAACGCTCATCTTGCCATATAGGACAAGTGAAAATTTGTGTATGCAATAATTTCGCCAAAATCATTTTGAACCTAACGAAAAAAATATATTTCACTGTGTTTGTTTAGTATTAAATTATTGTAAACAAATCTAAAATATATTTAGTTGGGTTAGGCTAAAATAAATTGCTCTTGTTATAATAAGGTTAGGTAAGTTTTCTAAGATTCTTTTGTTGCAAAATTAAAAATTTTTACATTATCATTAATGAAAAAAATATATCTTTAATCGTATAAGAGAAAATTTTCGAAAGGACTTAATTTTAAATGAGTTCTTGCTAATTGACCAGTTTTACATATTCGGCACGACATATATATATATATATATATATATATATATATATATATATATATATATATATATATATATATATATATATATATATATATATATATATATATCATTGATATGATTGATTATATAAATTTGTATTTTATATTGTTTGTCAGAATAATAACTTCATTATTGGGTCATTGTTAGAAGAGTCAGTATAGCGACCATGGCTAGGTTATATGAATATGGGGGTAGCCTAGGGACCTATGATAGGTCACATCATCAGTAACTGCTAGTTTATTGTGCTGAGTGTTACTGAGCTACGTCAGTACTGACTTGTTGGCTTTTCCCAGATTTATTTTATAGTCTGAGTGCGTGGGTAGCTGGTACCGCTGCGTGGGTAGCTGGTACCGCTGCGTGGGTAGCTGGTACCGCTGCGTGGGTAGCTGGTACCGCTGCGTGAGTAGCTGGTACCGCTGCGTGGGTAGCTGGTACCGCTGCGTGGGTAGCTGGTACCGCTGCGTGCGTAGCTGGTACCTCTGCTTGGGTAGCTGGTACCGCTGCGTGGGTAGCTGGTACCGCTGCTTGGGTAGCTGGTACCGCAGCGTGGGTAGCTGGTATCGCTGCGTGGGTAGCTGTTACCGCTGCGTGGGTAGCTGGTACCGCTGCTTGGGTAGCTGGTACAGCTGCGTGGGTAGCTGGTACCGCTGCGTGGGTAGCTGGTATCGCTGCGTGGGTAGCTGGTACGCGCTGCGCGGGTAGCTGGTACGCGCTGCGCGGGTAGCTGGTACGCGCTGCGCGGGTAGTTGGTACGCGCTGCGTGGGTAGCTGGTACGCGCTGCATGGGTAACTGGTACCGCTGCTTGGGTAGCTGGTACCGCTGCTTGGGTAGCTGGTACCACTGCGTTTGTAGCTGGTACCGCTGCTTGGGTAGCTGGTACCGCTGCGTCGGTTGCTGGTACGCGCTGCGTGGGTAGCTGGTGCCATTGCGTGGGTACCTGGTACCGCAGCGTGGGTAGCTGGTACCGCTGCGTGGGTAGCTAGTGTCACTGCGTGGGTAGCTGGTACCGCTGCGTAGGTAGCTGGTACCGCTGCTTGGGTAGTTGGTACCGCTGCATGGGTAGCTGATACCGTTGCGTGGGTAGCTGGTAGGCGCTGCACTGGTAGCTGGTAGGAGCTGCGCTGGTAGCTGGTAGGCGCTGCGTGGGTAGCTGGTACGCGCTGCGTGTGTAGCTGATACGCGCTGCGTGTGTAGCTGGTACCGCTGCGTGGGTAGCTGGTACGCGCTGTGCTGGTAGCTGGTACGCGCTGCGCTGGTAGCTGGTACGCGCTGCATGTGTAGCTGGTACGCGCTGCGTGTGTAGCTGGTACCGCTGCGTGGGTAGCTGGTACGCACACCGTAGGCAGCTGATACGTGCGGTGTGGGTAGCTAGTACCGTTGCGTGGGTAACTGGTAGACGCTGCGTGGGTAGCTGGTACGCGATGCGTGGGTAGCTGGTACCGCTGTGTGGGTAGCTGGTACCGCTGTGTGGGTAGCTGGTACCGCTGCGTGGGTAGCTGGTACCGCTGCGTGGGTAGCTGGTACCGCTGTGTGGGTAGCTTGTACCGCTGCGTGGGTAGCTGGTACCGCTGCGTGGGTAGCTGGTACCGCTGTGTTGGTAGCTGGTACGCGTTGCGCGGGTAGCTGGTACCGCTGCGTGGGTAGCTGGTACGCGCTGCGTGGGTAGATAACCGAGCAATTATGTATTGTTCACTGCTAGTTTGTCTGCTTGTTCATTTAAAAGTTGGAGTTGTAGTGGGTTTGAGGAGTTAAACTGAGGCGGAACAAGACAAGTCAACCTCCTCGAGCACTAGATCATAAGTGTACGGAGCCCAAGACTGTTCAACAGCCTTCCCACAATGGACATGGACAATTACTAATACCCCTGGCTGCCTTTCAAAAGGGAATGGGACAGATTCCTAAATCGGTGCCCGATCAGCTGGGCTGGGATTCGTATGTTGGACAGCGAGAGGCCAACAACAACAGCAGGTTGATCAGGCCCTAATCCACAAGAACCGGACCCCGGGAAGGTTGACCCCCGGAACGACTCCCAGGTAGATTCTAAGCAGGTAGATAGCTTTTCAATATATATATATATATATATATATATATATATATATATATATATATATATTATATATATATATATATAATATATATATATATATATATATATATATATATAATCTTTCAACACACTTGCCGAATCCCACCTAGGCAGGGTGGCCCAACAGGAAAAACGAAAGTTTCTCCTTTTAAATTTAGTAATATATACAGGAGAAGAGGTTACTAGCCCCTTGCTCCCGACATTTTAGTCGCCTCTTACAACACGCATGACTTACGGAGGAAGAATTCTGTTCCACTTCCACATGGAGATAGGAAATAAACAAGAACTAGAAAGAAAATAGAAGAAAACCCAAAGGCGTGTGTGTATATATATACTTGTACATGTATGTGTAGTGTGACCTAAGTGTAAGTAGAAGTAGCAACACATACCTGAAATCGTGCATGTGTATGAGACAGAAAAAAAAGACACCAGCAATCCTACCATTGTGTAAAACAATTACAGGCTTCAGTTTTACACTCACTTGGCAGGACGTTAGTACCTCCCTGGGTGGTTGCTGTCTACCAACCTACTGCCTAGAATGAATATATATATATATATATATATATATATATATATATATATATATATATATATATATATATTATATTATTTCATATGTATTATTAAAACAAAAATAGTTAATGAAAAGAGAGGGATTACTATCAAATGATTTTTTAATTACTTGGTAATGAAATTATGATTAGAAAATTTAATGCATCCAGTGGCAGATCCAGGGATGATCCAGGAATACCAAGGCCTTCCCTTATCCCCAGCCTCCGCTTATATGTAAAAAAAAATATTTTCCCCTTGCAAAAAAAATGTAAAAAAAAATCATTACAAATATTAAGCGGCTGAAATAAAAAATTTAGAATCAATCTTTCGTAATTTGCTGGAAATATTCGTAAGTATGTATCACTGCAGCGGATACTGACGGTTGGTTGCTGGACGCAAGCTGGAAGCATGATTGCCGTCCCACAACACTGAACTGGCTATTCAGACTGGCAAAGCCTCGTATGACCATGTTTTACCCTCATGAGAAGTTCCTTAATGCTGGTGAAGGACTCTGGATCTAAGAGAACTGGACTTGTGCTCCGATTCTTTGAGTCTGAGAGCCTTCCATTCCCTAGGCGCTGCATGATTCCTACACGTTTGTGATTTAAGATTCCCTCAGTGTTCTACAAGCCATTAAACAATTTGATTTCCCTCATCCATTGGTCCTTCGTATTCAACTAAGGTTGCGTCGTGTGGCTAGCAAACCAAAAAAGTCTTTTTCTGTTGGATCACTGGACACGTTGATGCGCGGGGCGATGAACAAGTGGATGCTGCTGCATGGTCAGAGGTACGTGATCTTCCTGTTTCCAATGGAGGTATTGCATTAAGGGATTATTTTACAGTCATCTCTGCCCGTCTTCGCGGCCGTTGGCAACAACGGTTCGGACATGCACCATAATAAATTGCACTCTATTAAACCATTTTTAGCTTTGGCCATCTTACCACCGCTGCCGTACTCGGGAGATTGTGCTCTCCCGTCTTCGCATCGACCATACTCGCCTTACCCATGGGTATCCCATGGAACGACACCCTATTCCTCTGTGAGCTTAGCTGGGTTCCTATCTCGGTTATTCACTTAACTGTAGATTGTCCGGTTTACTAGGGAGCTCTCAGCATTTGTCTCCAACGACGCCGTCGCCCTACCAGTCTTACCTTATCTTCCGTTTTTGAAGACGGTCCTGCCTTTGACTTTAAATCACTTTTTGACTTTTTGCCAGCAACTGCTTTAATATACCAACTTTGACACATAGCCCTTAGTCCCTTCCACCCCTTTTCTCCCTCACCTCTGGTCCCCTCTCCACCTAGCTGTTTATAGGCCCAGTACTGTTTTCTGACCTGCAGAGCTGTATGACCCTTGTTGAGCAGCGTTTTGCAGCAAGTAGCACAACGAACAGAAATCTTGGCTTCACAGCAAGACATGTAGAATACATAACCACTGAAAGAATATTACCTGTGTACGACGTTCCCGCCTGTTTCTATAGTCAGGCAAAAAATATTCAGTGTTATTCAGAAAATCTACAATATTTATTACTTTGAGTGTTTTGGGAGAAGAAACGTACATGTTGTTTGCTTCCATTCGTGAATGCAGAACTTAACGTCACACTTGCTTGTTGTAAGGAAAGGCATTACTTTGAGGAAGGTGAGGAGAATTACTCATTTCGAAAGAGCTAGCAGTAGTATTCTCCCACTAACATGATCGACTTGGTTATTAATAAAATATATATTTTTTCAAGGGATAGATCACCTTCGGTGGGCTGACCAAAGGTTCCAGTGGCGAGGCATCATATGACTAAGACCCGCGTCAGGAAACAGTTGTAGTGTTCCCCGACGAATCTTTCCTAACCTAACTGGTGTACAGGTTAACTGTTTGGTGTATTCGGTTAAATATATGAACTATAAGAGCATCATTATGATTAAATTTAACATGTACACCATATATTAAGGATACCTGGATGTTAAAAATAGTTTAAAATAATCTTTCACGGGTGTACAGATGAAAAATCTGAGTCGAGAGCAATCGATAGGCTTTAAACCTAAATATGACGGTGGAACTCGTTTCAATTGCTTTTCCACGATTTAGGCCTTTTTGCTTATATCAGTAATTTTATTTCCTGGGCGCCTGTAGGAGTCTCGGGAACTTTGAGGGAAATCTTTTGACATGGGCAATTTAGCAGAATTTTTAACTAGTACTGTTTATTTCACCTTAGAGAAAATGCATATATTATCGGGTGAATCATATATTCATTTTGGTAATATTTTAAATTGTTAGGAAATTATTAATTTGGTTTCTTGTATGTTTTGAATTTATTTTACAGTCAAGAGTCCCGAATAGTCCACCTGATAACAGCAATCTTCAAATTTCAGAACTACCGACCTGGTGTGTTGAGCTTCACAACTCAGCGACGCATCGTTCACTACAAGCTTCAAGGTGGTCGACTCTGGGATTCACTAACAGTATTTAAGGTCGTCATAGTTCGTCACTCCATTTGTCCGTCACTTACTGAACCGAGAGGTGGTGTTTGATGCTCCGTACCTCCTCACTACGAAAAATCATGAAGATGAACTGGCATTGCTCAATAGATTAAAATATGTGGTAAGCACAAGCAGGGCTCTTCATTTATTTATTTTGTTGTGTGTGTGTGTGTGTATTACATTATTTCAGATGTACTGTTAAAACAAAGAGTTAACGAGAAGGGATTACTTTCGAATGATTTTTTAATTGCTAATGAAATTATGATTAGAAAAAAAAATGCACTGGCTGATCCAGGGACAATCCAGGGATGGTGGCAGGTATACCAAGGCCTCTCCTCATCCCCAGCCTCCTCATATATATATATATATATATATATATATATATTATTTTCCCTTTGTAAAAAAATGTAAAAAAAAAAAATTACCAGTATTAAGCGGCTGAAACAGCCGCTTAATACTGGTAATTTGCTCTAAATATTCGTAAGTATGTGTCACTAGCGGATACTGACCGTTGGTTGCTGGACGCAAGCTGGAAGCATGATTGCCGTCCCACAAGACTGAACTGGCTATTCAGACTGGCAAAACCTCGTATGACCATGTTTTACCCTTCATAACAGGTTACTTAATGTTGATGAAGGACTCTGGATCTAAGAGAACTGGACTTGTGCTCCGATTCCTTGAGTCTGAGAGCCTTCCATTCCCTAGGCGCTGCATGATTCCTACACGTTTGTGATCATTTCAGATTCCCTCAGTGTTCTACAAGCCATTAAACAATTTGATTTCCCTCATCCATTGGTCCTTCGTATTCAACTAAGGTTGCGTCGTGTGGCTAGCAAAACCAAAGACGTCTTTTTCTGTTGGATCACTGGACATGTTGATGTGCGGGGCGATGAACAAGTGGATGCTGCTGCATGGTCAGAGGTACGTGATCTTCCTGTTTCCTATAGAGGTATTGCATTAGGGGATTGTTTTACAGTCATCTCTGCCCGTCTTCGCGGCCGTTGGCAACAACGGTGGTCGGACGTGCACCATAACAAATTACACTATTAAACTGCTTTTAGGTTTCTGGCCATCTTCTTACCACCGTTGCCGTACTCGGGAGACTGTGCTCTCCCGTCTCCGCATCGGCCATACCCGCCTTATCCATAGGTATCTCATGGAACGACACCCTATTCCTCTCTGTTAGGTTCGTCAGGTCCCTATTTCGGTTCTTCACTTTCTTGTATATTATCCGGTTTACCAGCGAGCTCGCAGGATTTACCTCCACCGCCGCCCTACAACTCTTACCTTATCTTCTTGCAGACGGTCCTGCCTTTGACTTAGGATCACTTTTTGACTTTTTGTCGGCAACTGCTTTACTATACGAATTTTGTCACGCGGCCCTTAGCGTCTCTTCCAGCTCTTTTCTTCCCTCACCTCTGGTCCTCTCTCCACCTAGCTGTTTATAGCCCCGGCACTATTTTCTGCCCCACAGAGTTGCGTGACCCTTGTCAGTTTAGCGCTTTCTTTGGCCATAATAATTGTACTGGATGGCGAAACGTCTACAAATTAAAGACATCCAGATGTTGCGCATGTGCTAAATACTCCATCTTGTCAGTACTGTATACCATAGATACAGTCCTCATTTCTCTAATCTTGGTACAAACAAGATGTCCCGGATAATTTCTGTATCCTCCCTTGATTGTAGCTCATAGGTCTGAAGTCTGTTATCTGCACGAAGTTCACTGGGGCTATATTTTTACTGTTCATCAATAGTCGAGAATGTCAATCCCTAAATAAATTTTTCTTGCATATACATCCGATGCAAATTCACTAGGTACATAATGAAGTGTATATATACTGTACACTGAAATATAAAACTAGGCATATATACCATGTTTCTGAGTTGTTATAAAGTATTTTTGATTTGCAGGCATGGTAGTTTCTCGGTACTCCATGTTCTTAGCAGTTCCGTCTTCGGTAGTCTAACTACCGGCGGTCTTCACCCCTGGTGGTATCCGTCAGGGTCCCCGACTGTACACGTCAGTGTTTCCACCAGGTCATGGCAAGGTGACGCCCCCAGCACAGTCATCCTTCATTACAAGGTGAGCCTCTTGTTATCTAGTTTTTGTGCAGGTCGATGAGCAGACGCTTCGAGGTCAAAAGTATTCTTGCTGCTGAAGGGATCTCGATCCAGTTAAGTTTAGCCAGCCTTCCCTTCCTCTGATCTAATTGTTTATCATTCCCCAGGAGTGGAATGACCACAGTCCCCTTAACTTTGCATTCAGAACACTTGTAAGACTTTCAATCATTTAACTTACTAGGTTTCAAAAAAGGCAAGTCACTATAACTATGATCTCAAATTCCATGGCAAGATCATCTAGTGTCTCTTGAAATTCAAGAACTTGGGATGACACTGAAAGTTTTACATTTGTTCAGAAGAGTAAAGTTAGTATTTTCCAGACAAATCAGAAGTTTCTCCATTACTCGGAACACTCACAAAGGTCGTTCATGTATTCTTTAAAAATGTTAAAAATCGTGCTGGGATCTCTGTGCTGGTCTAATTGACAAGGTTCAGGAGTGACGAAATCGTATATACTATTTGTGATGGGTTTCTGTTACTCTAATCTACAAATAAAACCAAGTTTAGCACTAGGTTTTGATTATGATAATAATAATCCATATAAAACCTCTTTCTTCACACTTGCAGGTATGTACCAAGACAAAACTCACCGAGGGGAAAGTCACACAAACTCGAGATATGTTTGCTCTTTATTTAAGTTGCGTATAACGCTTAGGGTTCGAATTTACGAACAAGGCAGCAGATAGTGTTTGGATCCAGCTTGCGGATGCGGGTCCCGTTATGTTGTAAGATGCTGCTTTTCGTGGGGTATTTTTTTTTACTCGTCAGCAGTGGTTAAATGCTACTGATGGCTTACTTTACCTCGTTTCTGAAATTAATGACTTAACATAGCCCATATTAGTGTGATTGAAGCATGAATTCTTTCCTTATATTTTATGGAAATTAATAAAGTACTCTAATTTTTCACTGTTGTTGCCTGTGCTCTAGGTAAATTAGATTGCTCAGCAAATACGCAGCAATTTGCATCGATTACTGTATGTTACAAAGGCGCTCGGGGAGCCCTAACCTAGTATGTTTCTGTGTGCCCTGTGGTCCAAAAAAATCAGGAGTGGATGACGGTTCTCCACGAGTGGCCACAAAGATGTGGAGTTGTCTTGGTTTATAGGCCATGTTCGTGTCCGGGGAAATAAACAGCCGGATGCAGAGGCAGAGGCTGATGTTGCAAGAGCACTTTACAGTTGATTTTTGCCTCAGCTTCTTCATGAGCCAAATCCAGAGATACATCTTCTGCAAGTGACATGCCTGATGAACCTTGGAAACTGGAACATATTAAACAGGGTTCGGCTGGTTATGTATGTTCGGTCCTCGTCCTTCAAGAGAAAGACATTTTGAGACGAATCTGTCAGTTGAGGATAAGAGGCACACATCTGTAGAACACATTGAACGGCTTGACCATAGTTTAGGCCTTTTAGCCTTTGTCACTTTTTTCTAATTACCGAGATTCCTGTAGGGACCTTGGGGAGCTCTTAGGACAGTCTTTTGACAGCAACAATTTAATGGCGTTCTCAACTGAAGTGGATAATTAAATTTGATATATTTGTGCTAGTTCGTTGCCTTCGTTTTTATGGTGTATTTTTGTATAACTATGAATGTTGATTGACCTACACGGTCAGGGAGGTCCATTAATGTCACAACTACTAATATTACAAATTCAAAATGTATTTAACTACTACAAATATTTAAATTATTTTAAAAAGAATCCAGTGAATTAATGTTTCTGTTTGCTTGGATTCCCAAGTGTGCTTCGTCGGCCCTCGTTCCTTATGTTCCTGTCCACCCAGTTTCTTAACATAGCATAACATTCGCTCAGTATGCTGCTGTACACCCAGTTTCTTAACATAGCATAACATTCGCTCAGTATGCTGCTGTACACCCAGTTTCTTAACATAGCATAACATTCGCTCAGTATGCTGCTGTACACCCAGTTTCTTAACATAGCATAACATTCGCTCAGTATGCTGCTGTACACCCAGTTTCTTAACATAGCATAACATTCGCTCAGTATGCTGCTGTACACCCAGTTTCTTAACATAGAATAACATTCGCTCAGTATGCTGCTGTACACCCAGTTTCTTAACATAGAATAACATTCGCTCAGTATGCTGCTGTACACCCAGTTTCTTAACATAGAATAACATTCGCTCAGTATGCTGCTGTACACCCAGTTTCTTAACATAGCATAACATTCGCTCAGTATGCTGCTGAACACCCAGTTTCTTAGCATGACAAAAGGATTTGCAATTCTGTTGTTCCCCGGGCTATTTTTAAAACCTGGTCAGATACCGTGGCGAAGATGATTAGGACCCGGTACAAAACTTGGCTCTCATGGCAATAAATGTACAAAACAAATACGAAACATTATATACATCAAAATATACAAAACACACGTCCTGGGAAATTAAAAATTCGAACAAATCAGAGCACAAAAAGGATAATCTCATGCAAAGTTTAACCATCACCAGCTCCGAAATTGTTAAAAGGTGCCTGAAAGTTCGAGGTTCTAAGAGCCAATCAAGTTTAAAACCACTAAGATAGCCGAAGCTGTTGGCTTCGTCTCTAAGTTACATACAAGAGCAGAAACACATGTAGACAGCTAGCAAGGAGGTATGTACGTTCAATCTTGAATCCACAGGAGGCTAAAGTTGCTTTAGAGCCTACAGCTGTAGTCTCCAACCTTTTAGTATGAAAGGGTCAATTTGAAAACCAAATTTTAAAGGAGGGCCGCAGTTGCCATTGTAATCCATAAATTATGCTCATTAGAAGTGGAAGGTGTCAGAGGTCGCGATAAGGTTTTGGTGTAAACTGGCTTTAAATATTTTTTAATTGTTGATAAACTGCAGTGCGGGACATATATGAAAGTGAATTCATAATTTCACGTGAAGGCCGCATCCATGTCTTATTAGGGCTTCCGTTGGGTATCCATGGCTTAAAACCTACTGTGTAGGCGAAATGTTTCGGAATAATGATGCATAACTGTTGGGCATGTATCCCAACGCTAGTGGAAAGTAACACTACCATTACTAGACATATTTAGACACAAAATGTTTTTCTAGAAACTCGCTTAAATTTTATGTATTCCTGACACCTTTTAATGAAAATTGCCTTATTTCTGATCACATCACTAACACCAATAGGTTTTTCTGTCGAGTTTACTTTTATGGGTTCCCAAAATCTGTTGTATAGATTTCCTGGAAGACGATGGCCTCAAAATTCACCATCTCTTGTGATGAAACATTCGTGGGTGAGGGGAGTATGTAAGATAAGATAAGATAAGATAAGATTTCGTTCGGATTTTTAACCCCGGAGGGTTAGCCACCCAGGATAACCCAAGAAAGTCAGTGCGTCATCGAGGACTGTCTAACTTATTTCCATTGGGGTCCTTAATCTTGTCCCCCAGGATGCGACCCACACCAGTCGACTAACACCCAGGTACCTATTTGCTGCTAGGTGAACAGGACAATAGGTGTAAGGAAACGTGTCGGAATGTTTCCACCCGCCGGGAATCGAACCCGGGCCCTCCGTGTGTGAAGCGGGAGCTTTAGCCACCAGGCCACCGGGCCACCACAAATATATATATGAACACAGGACTGCCGCACCAACATCAAAAAAGTTAGTTTTTCGTTGTAACACGGCCTCACGCCTCACTGAATGACCCAGAGCGAGAATAGATATCCGAGAAATAGAAACAGAAAAAATTCCTGGAAACGGGTGTCGTTCATACCCCAGACTATCGTCCAGAATAAAAGCTTCCAGTTGGTTGAATTTCTCGCATGTTTCTCTGAACATAACGCCTTGCTGACCTGATGTAATTATGTTTGCACCTCACACCTCCTTGTCACCTGCTTTCCCTCTATATCTGTTTAATATGGACTCTTTACAGACTTAAAAAAAAAGATAGGTTCTAAGCAAAACGCATAAAAAAAAAAGATTTCCCTTTTTAGATGTTTTTTTATAACCCCTCTTTCTCGAAGTAATTTGCTCTTCATTTTCGTTTTAGCCGGGTGTGATACATTGTCATTTTTCATTACAGAATGGTAATGATTCCCCCTTTTTCCTTCCTGCGGCGAAAAGGGGTAATTTTTTTTTCCCTTCAGGGGGGAAAAATTTTTTTTTACGTGGAAAAGGGGAAAAACATGAAATTGTTTTTTATTGTGGAAAACGGGAAAAAAACAGAAATTCACTAATTTTCAAAAAAAACGGTTTTCTGAGAAGGTAAACTAAAAAATTTAGTATGCGTACGTTTACTTATTCATACGAAGTAAATTGAAGGGGGAATGAGGGGGGGTTAATCCGGGCCCCCGGGGGTATGGTTTTTTTGAAAATCGTGTCATTCGATTTTTTGAGTCATGTTGACGGCAGTGGGGGACTGAGCAATTGTCACGGCCACGTAGCTGGAGTTCGTCTGAAAAAAAACTTGTTTTGTGGTCTCTTTGGGCCTTGAAACCTTCCGGGTGTAAAAATATACCTAGTTGGATGAATCTTTTTGTGGCTAGTGGTCAGTGGTAACGGGAGGGTGGATTTTGGGGACTCATGCCGCGGGTCAACCCCGGCCGCGGAAAGGGTTTTAGAGGTGAAGAATGTTAGTAATTGGGAGTAGATGTGTCCGCAAATAGTGTATAAAAAACAGTGATTCTAGAATATTTGAGGGTTTTTAAAAAAAAGGCAGGTAAAAAAAAGCATTTGTGATAAAAAGGAAGCTTGTAAAATAAAAAAAAAAAGGGGAAATATAAAGTTACGTGGTAAAAAACCGGGCCCCCCGGTTAACGATTTTTTTTTCACTCCAGAAGTATGTTCGGGTCCGTATGCCCGAATTTTTCCCAAAAGGAATATTGTGAAGTGGGATTATCCTTTCAGACCCCAAACATAAAAGTACAAAAGCCTTACATAAATCCCTTTACTAATTGGTCGCTTTTTGGGGGTAATCTTTTTATGCGGGGGCCCACGTACTTGAAGGGTTAGGCTATTGTTGTGGGGGGAGGGGGAGGGAGACATTTTGATGCTGATTTTTAGTGGAATATTATGGGAGGAAATGATAAAATTAGAAATCAATGTGTAAGTAATCAACGATTATGTGGTTGTCAGAAAAGAGGGGACGGGGATTACCAAGGGAATACAAATTTCGGTAAGAGGAAAGTATCTGTGAGGATCGCCAGGGAAAGAATGGGGGAAGGGGTAAAAGGGTATTGAACATCCAGGAAACATATGCGAGGTTTAAATCGGACAGGAGACAAGGGGTTTTGGGGGCCCTACGTGATGCGGTCAGGGGAATTTGGGTTAAATGGATGCAGGAGAACCTGGAGGCGGGAAAAGGTGCAGTGCCTGCCTCAGAAGGATCTGTGGGATGCTGCGATCGAGAAGGGGGAAGGGGGTGATGCTCTTAGTTGTGTGATATACGTACACTTTTGGTAAAGGATCAATTTTTGTTAGTAGTGTTTCTTAAACTGTTGGAAAAACGGCGAATGTAGTAAATGTAGAAAAAAAAAATGCACGCAGTAATTGTTTCTGTTTTTCCCTTTTACATTAGAACACTGTTTTTTAACTCTTTTAAATTGAAATTAAGAACTGTAAAACATTGGGTTTTTTATTGTGACGTTTGCCATCCAGGGGGCTTTATCAATAAAATTCTAGGACATAACTTGAAAAAAGTAGGACTATATACAGAAGATGAGGTTCAGCCCTCAACCTGGGTTTTTGGGGGGAAGAGCCCAAGATACTGTGCTCCTCGCACCCTACTCCTGGGTTGAGGGAAGGTTACTCATTTGTGTATGTTCTCTGTCTTCAAGTTAGCCCTAAATTGATTGATAAAGCCACTGGAGGGGAAAAACGTTACAATAAAAGATACCCAGATGTTGCACATGGTTTTAAATTTTTAAACCTCCCCGGGGCCGGGATTAAACCCCGCGGTCAGAGAGTCTCAAAACTCCACCCGTCGCGTTAGCCACTAGACCCTACCAATAAGTTTCATCCAACTAGGTATATTTCTACACCTGGGAAAGGTTAGCACAGGCCCCTGTGCCCAAAAATGCAGTTTTACGACGAATCTCCGCTAGCGTGGCCGTGACGAACGATTTCTTGAGTCATGTTGACGGCAGTGAAGGGACTTGAGTAGAGTTCGCCCGGGCCCGCTAGCGGGAGATTCGTCTGAAAAAACTTGCATTTTGTGGTCACGTGGTGCCTTGCTAACCTTTATGGGGTTAAAAATTTCCTATTTGGGGAATCTTATTGTGGCTATGGTCTAGTGGCTAACGCGAGGGGCGAGTTTTGAGACTCTCTGACGCGGTTAAACCCCCGGGCCTGGGTAGGGTTTGTTTGCAATCGTGACATTACGTTTCTTGAGTCGTGTCTTAATTTCATCTGTGGGTATTTATACCATTCTTTCACAACTCTTAAATATCTTTTTTTCCTATTCATGACTTTTTGCCGAGGAGTTTATTTTGTTGTAAAAAAATTACAAATACAAAACTTTCCTTTTTCCTAAAGACAAAAACATTTCCCCCACCCCTGGCCTTTATGTCCTTTTTTCAATAAAGGATAGATTAATGAAATGTCCAATCTGAGAGGTACCTTTATGATAGGGGGTGGGGGCTCTTCAAAAAGTAGGACTGAAAATTAAAATGGTATAAATACCGGGCAGGTTGTTTGGTAAGCCCCAAAATGCAACAGTTAGGTATTTTTTTGTGAAACGTTTCGCCACCAGTAGGTTTTCAGTCAAGTACAGAAAAAATTGATAGAAGCAGGAGATCTTGAAGACGATGTAATCAGTCCATCACCCTTAATTTTGGGTGGTCAGTCCCAGTTGGAGAAAGCTTGTTCCATGTATGAAACAATATGGAGAAGTGTGACAGGATGGAGTTTTTTTAGCGCCAAGAGGTGAAATAGGCCACTAGGAGAGGTAAGAACTCAGAGTTGAGAAGCAGGGGCCCTCTCAAATCCAGCCTTCTCAGGTGGAAGTTTTGAAGTTGATTGCAGGGGTTTTACCAAGATACCCCTGTGTTGCAGTGTCTGCAGATTGAACATTAAAAAGGTATAAAATACCGACAGGTTGTTAGGTAAGACACATAGCAAAAAGTTTGGTTCTTTATTGTGAACGTTCGCCTACACAGTGGGTTTTTTTCAGTCAAGTACAGAAAAGTTGATAGAAGCGAGATACTTAGACGAGTAATCAGTCCCTCACCCTTAAAGTTTTGAGGGGGTTTAGTCCCTCAGTCTGGGAAAAGCATTGTTCCCTATATGAACAAATTTGGAGAAGAAAGTGACAGGTGAGCTTTTTTAAGCGCCAAGAGGTGAGACGAGGCCACTAGGAGAGGTAGAACTCAGATTTTGAGAAGGAGGGCCCCCTCAATCCAGCCCTCTCACGGTGGGAAATTTGTCGAAATTGATTGCAGGTCTGTACCCAAAATTTCCCCTTTTTTGGTGCTACAGATTGAACAAAAAATGGGTATAAAATACCGAAGGTTTTTAGGTAAAACTATGCAAAAGTTTGGGACTTTTGTGAAAAAGTTTCGCCACACAGTAGGCTTTTCCCGTAAGTACAGAAAATTGATGAAGCAGGAGATCTGAAGACGATGTAATCAGTCCATCACCCTTTAAAATTTTGGGTGGGCAGTCCTCAGTTGGAGAAGAGCTTTTTCCTAGTATGAAACATATGGAGGAGTGGGCAGGATGGGGTTTTATAGCGCCAAGAGGGAGCGTAGGCCACTGGAGAGGTAAGAACTCGATGTTGGAAGGGAGGTCCCTTCAAATCCAGCCCTCCCGGGGGGAAGTTGTAAATTGATTGCAGGGCGACCAAGAACCCCTTGGGTTGCAGGTCTGACAGATTGAACATTAAAATGGTAAAAAAATCCCACAGGGTTTTTAGGTAAGACACATTGCAAAAGTTAGGTATCTTATTGTGAAACGTTTCGTACACATGGCTTCTTTATCAAGTACAGAAAAATTGATAGAAGCAGGGGGCTTTAAGACATGTAAACACCATCACCCCAAAAATTTTAGGTGGTCAGTCCCCTCAGTCTGGAGAAGGATTGTTCCATAGTTTTGAAAAAAATATGGGAGAGATGTGACAGGGTGGAGCTTTTTTAGCGCCAAGAGGTGGAAACTAGGCCACTAGGAAGGAAGAATCAGATGTTGAGAAAGGGGGTCCCTCCAAATCCGCCTCTCTATGGGGGAAGTTGTCGAAGTGATTGAGGTCTGTACCAAAAACCCCCCGTGTTGCAGGTCTGAAGATTTAAAATTAAAAAGGTATAAATACCCACAGGTTGTTAGGGAAGACACATATGAAAGTTAGGTATCTTTATTGTGAACGTTTCGCCTACACGTAGGCTTCTTCAGTCAAGTACAGAAAAATTGTAGAAAACAGGGGTACTTTAAACGATGTAATCAGTCCCTCCCCCTTTAAAATTTTGAGGTGGGCAGTCCCCCAGTTGGAGAAAAGGGATTGTTCATAGTATGAAACAAAATGGGAAGATGTAAGGATGGGCTTTTATAGCGCCAAAGGTGGGAAAGTAGGCCCTAGGGGAGGTAAGACTCAATGTTGAGAAGGCAGGTCCCTTCAAATCCAGCCTCTCTCATGGGGGAAGTTGTCGAATTGATTTCAGGGCTGTACCAAGTACCCCTGTGTTTCAGGTCTGACAGAAAATTTAACATTAAAAAGGGATAAAATACCGACAGGTTGTTAGGTAAGAACATATGCAACAGTTAGGTATCTTTTTTGTGAAACGTTTCGCCTAAACATAAAGGTTTTCAGTCAAATACAGAAAAATTGATAGAAGAGGGGATACTTTAAGACGAGTAATCGTCCAAACACCCTTAAAATTTTGAGGGGGTTCCCCCAGTCTGGAAAGAGATTGTTCCTAGTAAAGAAACAATAGGAGAAGTGTGACCGGATGGAGCTTTTATAGCGCCCAAAAGGTGAGACGTTGGCCCATAGGGGAGGTAAGAAATCAGATTTGAGAAGGCAGGTCCCCCCAAATCCACCTCTTCACTGGTGGAAAATTGCGAAGTTTATTGCAGGTCGTACCGATCCCCTGTGTTTCAGGTCTGACGATTGAACATTTAAAAAGGATAAAATACCACAGGTTGTTTGGTAAGACACATATGCAACAGTTAGGTTTTTTTATTGGAAAAAGTTTCGCCTACACAGTAGGCTTCTTCAGTCAATACAGAAAAAAATTTATAGAAGCAGGGGTACTTGAAGAGATGTAAACAGTCCATCACCCCTTAAAGTTTTGAGGTGGGCAGTCCCTCGTCGGAAAAGGGGATTGTTCCCTAGTATGAAACAAAAGGAGAAGATGTGACAGGGGGAGCTTTTAGCGCCCAAAAGGGGGGACGTGGCCCTGGAGAGGAAGAACCAGTGTTAGAAGGCAGGTCCTCTCAAAACCAGCCTCTTCACTGGTGGAAGTTGTCGAAGTTGATTGCGGTCGTACCAAGATACCCTGTTTGCAGTGTTGACAGATTGAAAAATTTAAAAAAGGTTTAAAAAACCCAAAGGTTTTTAGGGAAGACACATATGCAACAGTTAGGTATCTTTATTGTGAAACGTTTTTGCCCCACACAGTAGGGTTCTTCAGTCAGACAGAAAATTGATAAAAAAGGAGATACTTTAAGACGATGTAAACAGTCCCTCACCCCTTAAAATTTTTAGGTTGGGCAGTCCCCCCATTGGAGAAGAGCATTTTCCATAGTATGAAACAATAGGGGGAAGATGTGAAAAGGATGGAGCTTTTATAGCGCCAAGAGGGAGACGTAGGCCACTAGGGGGGGTAAGAACTCAGATGTTGAGAAGGGAGGGCCTCTCAAATCCAGCCCCTCTCACTGTGGAAGTTGTCGAAATTTATTAGGTCTGTACCAAAAATACCCCCGTGTTGCAGTGTCTGACAGATTGAACATTAAAATGGTATAAAATACGACAGGTTTTTAGGTAAAACAAATTTTGAACAGTTAGGTATCTTTATTTTGAAACGTTTTTGCCCACACAGTAGGCTTCTCAGTCAAGTAAAAAAAGTTTATAGAAGCGGGGATACTTAAGACGATTGTAATCAGTCCATACCCTAAAGTTTTTTGAGGTGGTCGTCCCTCAGTCTGGAGAAGGCATTGTTCCTAGTTGAAACAAAATGGAGAAGATGTGACCGGATGGGCTTTATAGCGCCAAGGGTGAGACGTAGGCATAGGAGAGGTAAAAAATCAGTGTTGAGAAGGGAGGTCCTCTCAAATCCACCTCTCTCACTGGTGGAAGTTTTTCGAAGTTGATTGCAGTCTGTCCAAGATACCCCCGTGTGAGTTTTGACAGATTGAACATTAAAATGGTTTTTAAAAAAAACCCACAGGTGTTAGGTAAGAACATATGCAAAGTTAGGATCTTTATTGTGAAAAAGTTTCGCCTCACAAGGCTTCTTCAGAAAATACAGAAAAGTTGATGAAGCGGAGATATTGAAGACGAGTAATCAGCCATCAATAAATTCGACAACTTCCCCCAGTGAGAGAGGTGGATTTGAGAGGGACCTGCCTTCTCAACATTGAGTTCTTACCTTCCCAGTGGCTACGCCCCCCTCTTGGGGCTAAAAATCCATCCTTCACATTTCTCCAATTGTTTTATACTAGGACAAGCTCTTCTCCAGACTGAGGGGCCACCCCCAAAAATTTAAGGGGATGGTGATTACATTCTTCAAGTTTCTCCTGCTTTATCAACTTTTTTTACTTGACTGAGAAGCCCACTGTGTAGGGGAAAAAAGTTTTACAATAAAAATACCCAAAGTTCATATGTGTCTTACCTAAAAACCTGTCGGTTTTTATACCATTTTAAAGTTCAATCTGTCAGAATTTCAAACGGGGTATCTTGGTAAAAACCCGCAATCAAAATTCGACAACTTCCACCAGTGGAGGGTGGGGTTTGAGAGGACTGCCCTTTTCAACATTTGGGTTTTACCCCCCTAGTGGGCCCACGTTCACTCTTTGGCGCTATAAAAAACTCCATCCCGTCACTCTTCTCCCTATTTTTTCTATTGGGAAAAATGCTCTTCCCCGACTGGGGGACTGACCACCCAAAAAATTTTAAAGGGTGGGGGGGGCTGATTACATCGTCTTTAAGTATCTCCTGCTTTTCTATATCTTTTCTGTACCTTGATGAAGAAGCCTACTGTGTAGGCGAACGTTTTCACAATAAAGATATCCTAAAACTGGTGCCATATGTGTCGCTTACCTGACAAACCTGTCGGTATTTTATATCCATTTTAATGTTCAATCTCGTCAGACACTGCAAACAGGGGGATCTTGGTACAGACCTGCAAACAACTTCGAACAACTTCCCACCAGTGAGAGAGGTGGAATTTGAGAGGGACCTGCTCTTCTCAACATCTGGTTCTTACCTCTCCTAGTGGCCCTACGTCTCACCTCTTGGCGCTATAAAAGGCTCCATCCAGTCACATCTTCTCCATATTGTTTCATACTATGGAACAATGCTCTTCTCCAGAACTGTGGGACTGACCACTCAAAACTTTCAGGGGGTATTTTGATGGACTGATTACATCGTCTTCAAGTATCTCCTGCTTCTATCAATTTTTCTGTACCGTGACTGAAGAAGACCTACCTGTGTAGGCGAAACGTGTTCACAATATAAAGATACCTAACTGTTGCATATGTGTCTTACCTACAACTGTCGGTATTTTATACATTTTTATTGTTCAATCTGTTCAGACACTGCAACCACAGGGTCTCTTGGTACAGACCTGCAATCAACTTCGACAACTTCCACCAGTGAGAGAGGTCTGGATTTGAGAGGGACCTGCCTTCTCAACATCAGAGTTCTTTACCCTCTCCTAGTGGCCTACGTCTCACTCTTGGCGCTATAAAAGCTCCATCCTGTCCCCATCTTTTCCATATTGTTTCATTTACTATGGAACAATGTCTTCTCCAGACCTGAGGGACTGACACCTCAAAACTTTAAGTGTTGATGGACTGATTCATCGTCTTCAAGTTTTCTTGCCTGCTTCTATCAACTTTCTGTACTTCTGGAACTGAAGAAAGGCATACTGTGTAGGCGAAACGTTCACAATAAAGATTCTACACTGTTGCATATGTGTTTACCTAACCAACATGTCGGTTTTTTATACCATTTTAATGTTCATCTGTCAGACAACTGCAACACCGGGGGTATCTTGGTACCGACCTGCAATCAATTCGACAACTTCCACCAGTGAGAAGAGAGGCCTGGATTTGAGGAGGGACCTGCCTTCTCAAATCTGAGTTCTTACCTCTCCTAGTGGCTACGTCTCACCTCTTGGCGCCACTATAAAAGCTCCATCCTGTCAATCTCTTCCATATTGTTCATACTATGGAACAAATGCCTTTCTCCAGGGACTGAGGGACTGACCACCTCAAAACTTTAAGGGTGATGGACTGATTACATCGTCTTCAAGTATCTCCTGCTTCTATCAACTTTTCTGTACTTGACTGAAGAAGCCTACTGTGTAGGCGAAACGTTTCACAATAAAGATACCTAACTGTTGCATATGTGTCTTACCTAACAAAGCTAGGACTGATGAAGGGTTTAGCGCTTTCCCATAAATATACTTTCAAGTAACGTGTAAAGGGAAAGAAATCCATATCATGAACTAATATGACATGACCTTTCTCTTTCACTAGGATGCATAAGAAGGAACATACAATGAAGTACCTTGAATATCAAAATGGTATGCAATACCGACAGTTGGTAGGTAAGACACAGGCAACAGTTAGGCAACTTTATTCCGAAACGTTTCTCCTACACAGTAGGCTTCTTCAGTCGAGTACAGAAAGTAGGCAGGAGCAGTCGAGATATGAAGACGATGTCATTAGTCCATCACCCTTGAAGACGTAAATTTGAGGTTGTCAGTCCCTGAGCCTGGAGGAGAGTTCTGTTCCATAGTCTGAAACAATGTGAAGATCAAGCGACAGTGTGGAGACTTGTATACTGTCGGAAGGAGAGGTGCAGAGTAGTAAGAACATAAGAACATAAGAATGTAGGAACACTGCAGAAGGCCTACTGGCCCATACGAGGCAGGTCCTTATCAAAACGACATCTACCTAAAGCTACTCAAGAAACAACTCCCGCTCCCCCCAACACCAATCAAACCCAGCCCCTCCCACTCATATATTTGTCCAGTCTCTTCTTAAAGCTACCCAAGGTCCTAGCCTCTATCACCCCACTGGGAAGACTGTTCCACGCATCTACAACTCTGTTAGAAAACCAGTACTTACCTATGTCCTTTCTAAATCTAAATTTATCCAACTTAAAAACCATTATTCCTGGTTCTTACCTGGTTCGACACCCTCAGTACTTTATTAATGTTTCCCTTGTTTATGCCCGTCATCCACTTATACACTTCAATGATATCTCCCCCCTCATTCTACGCCTCTCCAGAGAGTGGAGATTTAAGGCTTTAAGTCTATCTTCATACGGGAGGTTCCTTACACAGTAAATCATTTTAGTCATTCTTCTCTGTATGTTCTCTAATGATCTATGTCCATCCTGTAGTAAGGGGACCAAAACTGAGCAGCATAATCCAAATGAGGCCTCACTAGTGATGTATAGAGCTGTAAAATAACTTTTGGACTTCTGTTACTTATACTTCTTGAGATAAATCCAAGTAATCTGTTGGCCTTGTTGCGCACACTGAGGCACTGCTGTCTTGGCTTTAGATTTCTGCTTACCATGACTCCCAAGTCTTTTTCACATTCTGTATGACCGAGCTCTACTTCACCTAGATTATAGCTTCGAGGGTTATTTTCATTACCAAGGGCAAGTACCTTACACTTATCCACATTGGAAATAATGGTAAAAAAATACCGACACAATGGCAATATAAACACAAATGCAGTATAATGTGATCCTTTATTGACTACGTTTCGCCCACACAGTGGGCTTTTTCAAGTCACAAACAGAACTACCTGGGGTGAACGAACGAACGAACGAAAGTTCAGGTAAGATCCCAAATGGGATGAGCGGGGAAGACGGGACAGACGAAAAATAGTGCTGGAAAAGGAGTGTTCTTAGTCGTAGAAATGAGCCAGGCTTAACCCACAGCAAAGGCGATCGTGGGACAGATATTGAAAAGAGAAATTCGGTTTCTTCTGTTGGGACTCCGGTGGGGTGAGCTGGGAGTAAGGGACTGCGGACGTTTAGAGCTAAAAAGGAGTGCAGAACTGAGTCATGTTTTAAACCCCCATAAAAGCTAAGGCGAACGTGGGTCAGAGAATGGTACCTGTCTTAGAAGGTACCTGTCAGCGGACCCAAAGGGTTATTGTAAGTAGGGTTGGGAGCAGGATCATGCAAGGAAGAAAAAGGTTGTTTGGTTTGTGGGTCTGCGAATGTCTTCGTCAAGGAGAGAGGTCCAGTAGTCTTTGTCGTGTCTCAAGTTTGTCTATCTGTCTGTCACTGAGCCTCTTCCAGTACAGATTCAGCGCAGGGACGTCTAACTGGGCATGGAGAGACTCGCTTGTGGCGAAGTCCTCCCATCTGACATCAAGCCACCAGCGCAGCGCCTTGTTCTGGACACCTGCAGTTTAAGTATTTTTTTTTTGCTGCAAGAGAGAGGGCTAGAGGAAGTAAGTTATCAGGGGACGTATTAGGGATTTGTAGAGGTGTAGTTTTGTGCGTTGAGAGGCATGTTTCAGCTTGTAAAAGGCCCGCAAGGGCCTTACTAGCTATTGCAATGCCTTGAGTGAATATGTCCGTGTAAACGAAAAAGGTAGTCAAGATTAACGCCAGGACAGTGACAGATTGTGTGATGGGGAAGTAATGCGGGTGTCACTGTTTCTGAGTTCGACAGGTAATGGAGGATCACGTTTCCTGTAGTTAAAATACGTAATGCTGGATTTTGCTGCATTGGTTTTGATCCTCCATTTTTGTTCCCAGATGGCTATCCTGTCAACCTCATTTTGTGTTTTGTGTGTGAGTGTATCTATATTGGCATGAGTGATAAGTTTGTGTAATGTCGTCTGCATAGGCTAGTGTGATGGAGTTGTGGTATATAGGTGTTGGGAATGTCGTTAGTGTATAAAATGTAGAGGGTAGGGGAAAGGACAGATCCCTGGGGTACTCCAGCATTTAGTTTTAAGTAGTCAGAGTACAGCCTTGGAATTTGATTCTCATGGTAGGGGCCGTCTAGGAAGTTGCAGAGGAGTTTACGAGTATTGAGGGGGCAGGTTGAAGTAGTGCAGAGTTTGTACTTGACCCCCTCGTGCCACACAGTGTCAAAAGCTTTTTCAACGTCTTTTGCAACCAGGGCTGTCCTGTTTTTTGTTTTGACTGGGGTGGAAGGAACGCGAGTATTTATAGCCCGGGTGAGGTCAGGTGAAGAATGCTGCATCTGATGATGTACCGAGTTGGGTTGTAGAGTCTAAAAACTTGGGTAGCTTGGAAAGGAGACTGGACAAGTTTGTGAGCAACCTTCTACAGTGTTCTTATGTGGGATAGCGATAAAAGAAGTTTCTTGGCAAGTGGTTCAGCTATGTTATAGAAGCCACTATTCTGGTTGAAAGTTGTCGGATATAGAAATAAGTGATGATTCCAGGATTCTTCGGTTTTGAGTGTTGTCTTCTGTGGCGATAAGTCTTGAGTTTCTGTAGTTTATCAAGTGGTTGTGTGAATTACGGTGTTGTACGCAGGCATTCCTTGTGTCGCAGACCTGCTTGCGTATTGGTGTTCTGAAATACGTGTTTGGAGGTCCCTTGATGTTTCGCCACGTATAACTTGTTGCAGTCATTACAAGGATTATGTATACCCCTGCAGAGGATGGAGGCTTGTCCTGCCTACTACTGTGATGTCCCTTGATGGTCGTGGTTGTGGAGGGAGATACTTGGAATGATGTTTTGGCAAAGATGTTGGAAACATGTTTGGCAATGGAGTTGGTGGGAAGGACTATGTATCTCTTCTCGGCAGTGTCTTCTCTGGGTGTGTTTTAAGATGTTTAGTGCTCCCCCGTCTGCATCTCTGATGAAGTGACGAGGATAGTGGAGTTTGGAAAATACCTTTTTTCAATTATAGTGCATTCTTCCTCAAGGAACTCGTTGCTGCAGATTCTGAGTGCACGCAGGAAGAAGCCTATAATTACAACCCCCGTTTGGTTTTGGTGTCGTGGTGAGAGTAGAAGTGGAAAAGATCGTTTTGGTTGGTGGGTTTTCGATAGACTTTAAAACGAAAGTTTGTGGGCAGCTTTGCAGAGTAGAACATCAAGGAAAGGAAGAGTGTTGTCGACCTCTTTTTTCAAGTGTGAACTGAATTGAAGGCTCGACCCCGGTTGAGCTTGTCTTGGAGAGCTTGAACGTTGAAACGTTTAGGAGTTATGAGGAGAATGTCGTCAAAAATAACGGAGCCAGGTGACAGACGAAGGAATAATGGTGGAGAAACGTTCGGCTTCTAGATGTTCCATGTATAGTTCGCTAGACTGCACTGAGTGGCGAACCCATGGGGAGTCCAAAAGTCGCTGAAAGAGGGGATTTTCAAAAGAGAAACACGTAAAGCCAACACATAGTTCAAACCAGGTCGATGAAGTCGCTGGCTGGAATGGAAGATCAAGTGAATCGTCAATTTTTTGCGCAAGAGATCGATGGCTTGTTTAGTAGGGACTTTAGTGAATAGGGAAGTCACGTCAAGGCTGGAAAGTTTCTTGTTCCTGATGTTGATGTTGCGAATGCGATTGAGAAGATCACCTGAGTGTTTGAGATGTGCTGACTGAAGTGCCCAAGTTTCGAGAGGTGTTGGCGAGAATTCCTGAGAGCTGTGGGACACCCGCCTATCCCAGGATATGGGCCTCAGGGATACAGGCTTGAGTCTTTGGCAGGCCGGAATCTGGCAGGTCGGGGTTGCTGGCATGGTTTTTGGGAGAAATTCTTCCCTTGTTCTGAGCTCCCAGAATGCGGCGATCCTTGAAGAAAAGGTTTAGTAAGGGTCCACTTGGTTAGTTGTGAGAGGTTTTGTAGGGATCTGGGTCATTAAGTAATTGAGCATTTGTTCCTGAACGTCATGTTCATGAAACAACACCACCTCCTTTATCAGCGGGTGACCCGAAGGTCGTGTCTCGCTAACCTTTGAGTGCATTGTGTAACCGGGGTTACGGGACTGGTTTTATGGCTTGAGATGATGCCTTGAAAAAAACCTTTTTTGGGAAATCGGAGTCATTTTGTCTGAGTTTGGCGATGAAATTGAGTCTTGTTTTGGGTTCGTAATTCCTGTTGCGAATTGAGGCCTAGCTGAGGGTTCAGTTTCTGTGGTTGCAGTCCACTGTCAACCACAGAAACTGATAAACTTTAAAAAAACTCAAGACTTATGCCACAGAAGACAACACTCAACCGGAAATCCTGGAATCATCACTTATTCTATATCCACAACTTCAACCAGAATATTGGCTTCTATAACAAGCTAACCACTTTGCCAAGAAATTCTTCATCGCATTTCCCATAAGACCGTAGAAGTCTGCTCACAAACTTGTCCAGTCTCCTTTCCAAGCTACCCAAGTTTTTAGACTCTACAACCCAACTCGGTACATCATCAGATGCAGCATTCTTCACCTGACCTCAGCCGGACTATAAATACTCGCGTTCCTTCCACCCCAGGTAGTTCTGTTTGTGTCTTGAAAAAGCCCACTGTGTGGGCGAAACGTAGTCAATAAAGGATCACATTATACTGCATTTGTGTTTATATTGCCACTTATCCACATTAAACTTCATCTGCCATTTCTCAGACCAAGACATTAATTTGTTCAAATCGTCCTGGAGTTCATTGATATCCTCCTCAGAGTGAATTATACGGCCTATCTCTGTATCATCAGCAAACTTATTCATGTCACTAGTAATCCCTTCATCAAGGTCATTAATGTAAATTATGAACAAGAGAGGGCCTAAAACTGATCCTTGTGGAACGCCACTAGTGACTAATCCCCAATCAGATTTCACTCCATTAATGGTAACTCTCTGCTTTCTATTGGTAAGCCATGCCTCAATCCATGCAAAGAACTTTACCTCCTATACCATAAGCTGCCACTTTTCTTAAGAGCTCTTGTGAGGAAACTCTGTCGAAGGCTTTACTAAAATCCAAATAAAAAAATATCATATTCCTTATCACTGCAACTGCCTCAAATGTTCTATTGAAGAACGTCAGTAAGTTTCAGGCAGGAACGACCTCTCGTGAATCCAAGCTGAGATTCATTTATCAAGTTATGCTCTTCAAGGTGACTTCTGATAATGTCAGCTATAATTGATTCTAATAACTTGCCCACTATAGATGTCAGGCTTATTGGACGGTAATTTGAAGGAGTGGACTTATCCCCTGATTTGAATATAGGAACCACATTAGCCATCTTCCACATATCTGGCACAACACTGGTAAGGATGGACGTATTGAATACACTCGTTAATGGCTGACTAAGCCCATCTTGCTTTCCTTAAGTACCCTTGAAAACAACTCATCGGGTCCCAGGGACTTATTTTGTTTCAGTTTGTCTATCTGTTTAATAACCATGTCAAGTAAAAGGACACAAGTGCAACTAATGTGACATTTATTGTGGCAACGTTTCGCTCTCCAGGAGCTTTATCAAGCTTGATAAAGCTCCTGGAAAGCGAAACGTTGCCACAATAAATGTCACATTAGTTGCACTTGTGTCCTTTTACTTTACATATTGTCGGTAATTCTACCAACTTTATTACAATAACCATGTCCCTCGTGACAGTAATATTAGTTAACTTGAATTCATCAGGAACTAAATAATTGTTAATTACTGGAATCTCATTTACATCTTCTTGTGTAAAAACTGACAAAAAATAGTCATTAAAAGAATGTTATCAAGGGTGATGGACTGATTACATCGTCTTCACATCTCTACTGCTCCAGTCTACTTTCTGTACTCGACTGAAGAAGCCTACTGTGTAGGCGAAACGTTTCGGAATAAAGTTGTCTAACTTTTGCCTATGTGTCTTACCAGCCAAGGAAGTACATTGATGCCCACAAAGGACTCTTAATTCAAAGAAATTTATTTACTCTTCCGAATGGATCAAACCTGATTGCACTCGTTTTCTAGGAACCACATAAGCCTACGGCTTTTAACATTTTTACACCATATTTTAAATTAATATATCTGAAGGTTCCTATAAATTGTTTTTGCTGGGTGAGTCATTGTATTTGTGGAGACACGGGGCAAGAACTTTTGCTGATATCACCTCGTCGGTTTTTAAACCGTTTATTCACATGAAATTCTGCGTTTTAGTTATGCTTCGGAGAGTCACAATGTTCAGAGATTAGAAAAATGACCTCGTTAATGAATTTATAAATGTTCTTATGAGTGGGTGGGACTGGGTTTGATGGGTATCGTGGGTACGGGAGTAAATTCTTGGGTAAGTTTGGGTATGAGCCAGCAGGCCTTCTGCAGTGTTCCTCCATTCTTATGTTCCGCTCTTACAAACACAGTCTTAAGTGAAACTACACGACTTGAAGACCTGTTTGTGTGCTCTCTGTGAATCAAAACCGGGAAAGCCCTCTTGGAGCGCTTTACCACCCGCTGAGAGAAAAAACCCCCGGATTGAAAAACTGGAGAAAGGGCGTTAACGGGAACAAGAGGCTTCGAAGTAATCCTCCGTTGTGAGCCCCCCGGTTAAGAGGGGGCTTGGTCAGGGGTCGGGCAATGGAACCAAGCTAAAGATTAAGAAAAACGGTTGGGAGGCAGAAAACAAGTGAAAAAGAAGACTCCCGTGGAAAACTTCCAAACTTTTCTCGGGGGCCCGGAAAAAGTGGTGTTTCTACGGGAAATTTGCCAAAACAAAGAAACCAAGGGAAAGCTTGGGCAGACGTGAGTGGGGGACATCCCCTAGAAACCCCAAAAAAAGACCCATCGAGAAACTTTTCATGACAAAAATTCTAAAAATTGTGTAATGTCCTGGCGAATTTGGGGGCCGACTACTCGGGCATCACTAGGGACGACCCCAAAGGGAAAAGGTAAAAAAAAATTTTTGAAAAAAATTTTGGTGGGAATTACCAAACAATAGAAAAAAAACCCAAGGAACTTAATCCCCCCCAAACCAATTTTTTGACTTTTAATTGTAGAACGTTTGGGCTCTCCAGGGAGTTTTAAATCAAGCCATTACAAAAAATACATGGACACAGGGGTATAAAAAGGGCCCCAAAAGGAGGTGTTTTAGTGAGGTATCTTTTTCGATGTTCACTAGGGGTTGAAAGTAGTAGTAGTGTGGTGGTAGTGAAAAAAGAAAATTAAATTTGGGACATGGAAAAAGGAAAATAAAAGTATTACTTGGGTAACTTTAAAAATAGGTTGGACAAAAAAATAAACTGGAATGGGGCAGGTTGTTTCAGTGTTCACTCTCTGGTTTTGTTAGTATAACAGGGGGAAAAAAAATGGATGGAAAGGGTTTACTTTTTTTCAGGGGGGTTTCCCTTGCAAAGGGATTTTCGGGGATGGGGGAAGCTGCCGTTTTTTTGTTTAAATTTGTTTCGAAACAGCGTTTCAGTGCTGATTAAAAGGCATTTGGCGTGTGGGGAAAAATTAGTTTTTTTTATCACTAATTGGGGTCTCTAAATTTTATAAAATGATTGGGGGAAAATTTTCGGTGTTGTACACGGGCCCCTTTTTTTTAAAAGTTGTGTTCCAAATTGCATATATGTTTTTCTTGGGGGCGGGTTTTCGGGTTTTTTCTTGCTGTTTCACTACGTGGGATTTGTCACAGCCTCCACAGGGTTATGGTGTAAACCCCTTTGCTTTGGGACTGGTTCGTGGTGCGGGGTTTTTTGTCCTGGTTAGATCCTTTATTAAAGGGTGGTAGAAGCGATGGGACTCGGGGTTAGTTTTGGGGAACGTACTTTTGGGGACGTTTGGCAACCTGGCTTTTTGGGAAAAAAATTTAAAATTTTGTTGGGAAGTGGTTTTTGATGCGTGGAGAATTAAAGATCTAAAAGAGCTCTTTTCTTGAAAGTCTTTGATGAAAAAAAAAGGAAATGAAAACTCAGTAAATTTTTGGTGAATGAAAGTACATTCCTCGCAAGAAACTCGGGGATCCCCAAAATTCGGTATGCTCTTAGGAAAAACCCGATGTTGTGCCTCTTTTGGTCTTGGATTTGATGGAATAGAAGTGTGTGAGATCTTTTTTAAATGGGGGGTTTTCCCGTAAACTTGAAATCTTGGGTTTGGGTTGTTACTTTGGAATGAGGACGGAGGAAGGTGTTGTCTTTGGGGACTCTTTTCTAGTGTAAACTAAATTTGGGCGGGGTCAATTTGCGTTGAGCCTTGCCTAAAGACCCCGTACATCAAAACGTTTTGGAGAAAATTAGAGGCCCTCACCCACGAACGAACCAAGGACGCTTGAAGGGGGGTTTTGGGCGAAGTGTTGGGGATCTGGGGTGTTCCATGTAAAAGTTGGTGGACGGCACTTATTGGGCCCCCCTTTCCCCATGCCGTGGGTTTTGGGGTTTGTGGGAGTTGTTTTAAAGGAAAAAAACAGTTGAATTTAAAACACAGAGTTTCAATCAAGTCAACAAAATCCCCGGGAGGAAAAGGAAGTTTTAAGGTCCGGGTTTTTGTTTTTTACGCGTAGAACCTCGATGGTTTTTTTGGGGTGGGGTCCCTTTTGTAAAAGAGGGAAGTCACTTCCAAAAAAGGCTTAGTTTTTTTGTTACGGATGGAGGGGTTTACGGATGCTTTTGAGAAAGGTCCCCTAAAGGTTTTTAAGATGAGGGGGGTGATGGTCCCCAAAAGGCGGGAAAGATTTTTGGCAAGAACCCCGGGGCTAGTTTGTGTGGAGCACTCCCTTTTTCCCTGCGTGATTGGTCTGAGAGGAAATTTTTTTTTTTTGGGGTTTTAAAAAAAATTTTGGGGTTTTTTTTTTTTTGGGAACAAGTACAGAAGTTTTTCCCCTTTTTTGGGTTTTTTTTTGTTTTTTTTAAAAATTTTTGGGGGGGTTTAAAAAAGGGTTTAAAAAAAACCCAAAAAAAACCCTTTTTTTTAAAAAATTTTTTGGGGGGAGAACCCCCCTTTTGGGGGGGTTTTAATGTTGGGGTCGTTGGGGGTCCTTAAGGGCAGTGGTTAAAAAAAAAAAAAAAGCGGGGGGTTGGGATATAACCCCCTTTTGGAATTTTCCCCGGGGGGCCGGTAACAAGGGGAAATTTTAAAGGAAAAAAAAAACCCCAATTAAAAAAAAAATTGGGTTTTTTTCCCCTTTTTCCCCCCCCCTTTTTTTTTTAAAAAAAAAAAGGGGGGGGGGGAAAAAAAATTTTTGGGGGGGGGGAAAATTTTTGATGGGGGGGTGGGGGAAAAAAAAAAAAATTTTTGGGAAAAAATTTTCCCCTTTTAAATTTTTTTGGGGTTTTGGGGAAAAGGGGGGGGGGTTTTTTTTTTTTTGGGGGTTTTTTTTAAAAAAGGGGGGGAAACCAAAAAAATTTTTTGGGGGTTTTTTTTCCTTTTTTTTTTTAAATTTTTTTTTTTTAAAAGGGGTTTTTAAATTTTTTTGGGGGTTTTTTTGGGGGGGGCCCTTTGGGCCCCCCCCCGGGGGTTTTAAAAAAAAAACCAAAACCCCCCCGGGGGGCCCAAATTTTTTTTTTTTTTAAAAAAAAACCCCTTTTTTTTTTTAAAAACCCCAAAAAAGGGTTTTTTAAAACCCCCAAAAAAAAACCCCCCTTTTTTCCCCCCCAAAAAAAAGGCCCCTTTTAAAAAAAAACCCGGGAAATTTTTTTTAAAAAATTTTTTGGGGCCCCCCACTAAATTTTTTCCACCCAAAAAAAGAAGGCCCCAAAAAAAACCCCCCAAAAAACCCCGGGAAAAATTTTAAAACCCCCCCCCCCCCAAAATTTTTCCCCCCCAAAAAAAACCCCCCCCCCCCCCAAAACCCCCCCGGGGGGTTTAAAAAAAAAAAAATTTTTTTTTTTTTTTTTTTTTTTTTTTTCCTTTTTTTTTAAAAAAATTTTTTTCCCCCCCGGAAAAAAAAAAGGGGGGCCCCAAAAAATTTTTTTGGGGGGAAAAAAAATTTTAAAGGCCCCCCCCACCCCCCAAAAAAATTTTTTAAAAAAAAAAATTTTTTTTTTTAAAAACCCCAAACCCCCCAAAAACCCCCAAAAAAACCCCCCCCCCCCCCCCAAAAAAACCCCCCCCCCCCCAAAAAACCCCCCCCCCCCCCCCCCCCCCCAAAAAAAGCCCCCCCCCCCCAAATTTTGGCCCCCCAAAAAAAAAAACCCAAAAACCTTTTCCCCCCCCCAAAAAAAAACCCCCTTTTTTCCCCCCCAAAATTTTTCCCCCCCCAAAAAACCCCCCGGGGGGGGGCCCAAAAAAAACCCCCCCCAAAAAAAAAAAAAACCCCCGGGCCCCGGGGGGGGTTTTTAATATTTTTTTCCCCCCCCCCCCAAAAAATTTTTTTTTTTTTCCCTTTTTTTTTAAAAATTTTTCCCCGGAAAAACCCCCCCAAAAAAAAAAAAAAAAAAAAAAAAAAACCCCCCCCTTTTTCCCCCCCCCCCCCCCAAAAGGGGAAAAAAAAAAAAAAAACCCTTTGGACCAATTTAAAAAGGGCCCCCCCCCCTTTTTTAAAAAATTTTTTTTTTTTCCCCCCCCCCCCTTTTTAAAAAAAAGGGTTTTAAGGTTTTTTTTTAAAAAAGCCGGGGGCCCCTTTTTTCCCCCCTTCCCCCCCGGGTTTTTAAAATTTTTTTTTTTTTTCCCCCCCCCCGGGGTTTTTTTGGGCAAAGAAGGGGTTTTTAAAAATTTTTTTAAAAAAAAAAATTTTAAATTTTTAAAAAAATTTTTTTTTTTGGCCCTTTCCCCCCCCTTTTAAAAAAAGGGGGTTTTTTTTTTTTTTTTTTGGGTTTTTTTTTTTTTTTAAAAAAATTTTTTTTGTGTTTTTTGGGGTGGTTTTTTTTTTAAAAAAATTTTTTGGGGGGGGGTTTTTTAAAAAAACCTTTTTGGGGGGGTTTTTTTTTTTTTTTTTTTTTGGGGGGTTTTTTTTTTTTTAAAAAAAATTTTTTATTTTTTTTTTTTCCCAAAAAAAAAGGGGTTTTTTGGGGTTTTTTTTTGGGGGTTTGGAACCAAATTTCCCCGGGGTTTTTTTTTTTTTGGGGGTTTTGGGGTTTTTTTTTTTATTTGGGTTTTTTGGGGGGGATTTTTTTTGGGGGGGAAAAAAATTTTTTTTTTTCCCGGTTTTTTTGGGGGGGTTTAAAAAAATTTTTTTAAAGGGGGTTTTTTTTTTTTAAAAAAAAAATTAAAAAAAACCCCCCCCCCCAAAGAAGAAATTTTGTACTTGTTACCAAGAACCTAAACCCACACAATTTTGGGTTTTCCCCAAGCCCCATAAACACTTTTTCCTCTCGCCCAATAAGTCAGGAAAGGCACGTGCTCGCCCACAAACTACCCGGAGTTCTTGCCAAACATCTTTCCTGCCATTCTGGGGACCATCAGCCCGCTCATCTTAAACACTCAGGCGACCTTCTCAACCGCATCCGTAACCTCTCCATCCGTACTAACAAAACTAAGCAGTTTGGATGTGACTTCCCTCTTTCACAAAAGTACCTACCAAAAAAGCCATCGAGGTTCTACGACGTAAAGTCAACCAGGACCTTAATCTTCTTTACCTCCCGGAGATTTTGTTGACTTGATTGAACTCTGTGTTAACTTCAACTGTTTTTCCTTCAATAACAAGCTCTACAAACAAACCTACGGCATGGGAATGGGGTCCCCAATAAGTGCCGTCCTAGCCAACTTATACATGGAACACCTAGAGTCCGAACACTTCGCCAACATCATCCCTTCAAGCGTCACTTGGTTACGTTACGTGGACGATGTCCTCGTAATAACCCCAAAACGTTTTGATGTACGGGATCTTCAGGCAAGGCTCAACGCAGTTGAACCAGCGATCCAGTTTACACTAGAAGAAGAGTCCAATGACAAGCTACCTTTCCTCGACGTCCTCATTCACAAAGTAGACAACAACCTAAGATTTCAAGTTTATCGGAAACCCACCAATAAAAATGATCTCACACACTTCTATTCCAGTCAAGATACCAAGACCAAAAGAGGCATCATCATCGGGTTTTTCCTAAGAGCATACCGAATTTGTAGTCCTGAGTTTCTTGACGAGGAATGTACTTACATTCACCAAACATTCACTGAGTTACAATTTCCTTCTTTTTTCATCAAAGACTGCAAGAAAAGAGCTCTTCAGATCATCAATTCTCCACGCATCAACACCACTCCCAACAAAGTTATAATTCTTCCCAACAGCCAGGTTGCACTAAACGTCTCAAAAGTACTTTCACAAGCTAACACCAGAGTCGCCATCGCTTCTACCACTTCAATAAAGGATCTAACCAGGACAAAACCCAAGCACCACGAACCAGTCAATGCAGGAGTTTACACAGTAGGCTTCTTCAGTCGAGTACAGAAAAGTTGATAGAAGCAGAAGATACTTGAAGACGATGTAATCAGTCCATCACCCTTAAAGTTTTGAGGTGGTCAGTCCCTCAGTCTGGAGAAGAGCATTGTTCCGTTGTCTGAAACAATATGAAGTTGAAGTGACAGAATCGGGCCTTATATAGTGCCAGGAGGTGAGACGTAGGTTGATTTGGGAGGGCAGGTCCTTCTCAAACCCAGCCGTTCTCACTAGTAGAGGTTGTCGAAGTGTCTGACAGAATGAACATTAAAATCACCTCCTGGCACTATATAAGGCCCGATTCTGTCACTTCAACTTCATATTGTTTCAGACAACGGAACAATGCTCTTCTCCAGACTGAGGGACTGACCACCTCAAAACTTTTAAGGGTGATGGACTGATTACATCGTCTTCAAGTATCTTCTGCTTCTATCAACTTTTCTGTACTCGACTGAAGAAGCCTACTGTGTAGGCGAAACGTTTCAAAATAAAGATACCTAACTGTTGCATATGTGTCTTACCTAACAATCTGTCGGTATTTTATACCATTTTAATGTTCATTCTGTCAGACACTGCAACACAAGGGTATCTTGGTACAGACCATCTACTTCGACAACCTCTACTAGTGAGAAACGGCTGGGTTTGAGAAGGACCTGCCCTCCCAAATCAACCTACGTCTCACCTCCCGGCACTATATAAGGCCCCATTCTGTCACTTCAAACTTCATATTGTTTCAGACAACGGAACAATGCTCTTCTCCAGACTGAGGACTGACCACCTCAAAACTTTAAGGGTGTGGATGATTACATCGTCTTCAAGTATCTTCTGCTTCTATCAACTTTTTTGTACTCGACTGAAGAAGCCTTTCTGTGTAGGCGAAACGTTTCAAAATAAAAATACCTAACTGTTGCATATGTGTCTTACCTAACAATCTGTCGGTATTTTATACCATTTTAATGTTCAATGCCAAAGCGTACGTAAAAGGCAAATAGATTACGGGTTTATTAAGAAGTGTAAGCAACAGAAGTCCAGGGGTCAACTGGCTTTATACACTTTAGTAAGGCCCCCTTTAGATTAGCACCCAAATTTTGGTCCCATATTCAGAAGGGACATAAATTCGGTTAGAAAACATTCAGCGTAGGATACAAAATTAAATACATGCATTAGAAATCTTCCTTTAAAAGAAGTTGAAGACTCTTAAGTTACTTCACTGTTAAAAAAAGAAGGGGGGGAGACTGTCGAAGTGTATAAGGGGAAAGATAGGTTTAAAAAGGGGATATTAAAAGGTCTTGAGGAATCTCCCCCAAGAGGAACCCGCAGTAATGGTTTTAAAATTAGAAATTTGATTTGAAAGGACATAGGAAAGTAGGGTTTTGGGAAAATAGGGTAGTTGATGAGTGGAAACAGTTCTTTTGGTGGGTTTGGGTTTGGGGGGGGGGCTTTGGGTGTTTAAAAATTTGGGTTGGAAAAGTCATGAGTGGGGGGGGTTTGGATTTGGGGGACTTGCACATCAGAGCTTATTTTTGGGAGATTAAAAATTGGGTTGGTAAAATGTTTGAGTGGGATGAATTGAAAAAAACCGCTAGTATGGGCCAAAAGGCCTGCTGCATGCCCCCTTTCTTATGTTCTTATGTTCTTTTTGTCACGTTGCCCAGTCACCATCAAACAGTGTCATGAAACGCCAAACAATTCACAGCGATATAATTTAATTAAACCCCGTACAAAGTCAATATTAAACCCAAAAATCTGCATCCCCCCTGGGCTGGATGTGGTGGGGTGGAGATACCCAAATTTCACTGAAAAAAGCTGGAATTGGACTGCCGCAGTCGTGAGCTCATTCTCTAAATATTTTCTATTCCCTGAAGTGTCCTTTTCGGCTCCTAAATTTTCTGATTTTTATTTTTCCCCCAACTTTTTGCAGTTTTTGGTTGCGATGCCTGTGTACGAAGGTGAAAAGTATTTTAAGGGTTAAATAATGGGCCCCCCTAATTTGAAAAGCGTCGTTGACTGCATCAAGACTCAAAAAAAATGCCTCCCTCAATGAAGTAATGTGTGAGACTAAATAATTTTTTGTTTTCGTTTTAAAAAAAAATTTGGTGCAGCAACGGCCAGGCTGGTGCAGCAAGGGCCGGCTATGTGCCGAACGGCCAGGTGTGTGCAGCAACGGCCCAGGGTGTGGCGCAACGGCCGGCGTGGCAGGACGGAGGCTGGTGCAGCAACGGGCCCCCACTGCAAGGGTTTTGGGGCAGCGACGGCCCCACCGCAATAATCTGTGCAGGGACGGCCGGTGTGTAGCAAAACCCCACCCAAAATGTGTAGCAAAAAACCCCACAAAAACCCGTGTGCCCAAAACCGCCCATAACCCGTGTAGCAAAAACCCCCCCAAAACCTGTGTTGCAACAAAACCCCCACCACAAACCCGTTTTGCAAAACCACCCCCACAAACCTGTGTGCAAAAACCACCACCACAAACCCGTGTAGCAACAACCACCACCCCAAAAACCTGTGCAGCAAAACCCCCACCACAAAACCCGTTTTAGCAAAACCCCCACCACAAAAATGTGAGCAAAAAACCCCCACCCCAACCCGGGCAGCAAAAGCCTCCACCACAAACCTGCATAGCAACAACCACCACCACAAACCTGCATAGCAACAACCACCACCACAAACCTGTGCAGCAACAACAACCACCACAAACCTGTGTAGCAACAACCTCCACCACAAACCTGTGCAGCAACAGCCTCCACCACAAACCTGTGTAGCAACAACCTCTACCACACAGCTGTGTGACCAGAAAACCAACACATCCACCACCCACGATCGACTAGCTTTATATCGCCGCTATTCCTCTCCCAGACGCTGATGAGAGACAAGAAAAATATGCGTCTCCAATGTCCCGAGCTTGACAAAATTTTCTCTTTGATGGTAATGTTCCTTTGTAGAAAACACACCAAAGACATCACCAGGAACGAATTCCATCCAAAAGTGATGCTGCAAATGTCGAATAAAAAGTTTGACTTCTTTCAAAGTTGAGTACGATATATGTGAGGGAAAAGTTCAATAGATAGGAGTAGCGAGGGAGTGTATAGTAACAATAGTTTCATTGCCGGCTACTTGTTAAGGTAGGGTAAGTCCAGCTCCCACTATTCCCTTCCCCCCTTTTTCCCCCTCCCCGAAAGTGATAGTTTGATTGCCGGCTACTTGTTCAGGTCTGAATGCCTTCCACATCCCACCCCCAGGCGCTGTATAATCCTCCGGGTTTAGCGCTTCCCCCTTGATTATAATAATAATACTTGTTCAGGTAGGGTCAGTCTAGCTCCCGCTATCCCTTCCCCTCCCTCTTCCCCCCTCCCCGAAAGGTGACGTGTGGGGCTCCGGTCAAACAGTGAATCACTCGACTCACAGCTCCCAACACTACTGTAAGTACATGCCTGATCATATTTTAGTGGACTTACTGGTTGAAAGCTTCACTTTTGACCAATAATTAACTTAGTCCTTTCAGTCTTTATCTGTTAAATGTTTTAATAATCACCTCATCTTTTAGGAATTGTTCTTATCATGGAGAGTGATTTCTTAAGCAGTGGGTAATCTGTCTCTCTTTACAGCTTGGAATGACAGAGAGGGTCACCTGCCAACCAACGAGAAGAATAGAAGGAGACGGACTAACGTCCTAAGACGTCCCATGTTTAATCTACTTACCTGTTATGTAAGCCAACACAGGACCTAACCCCTCATCATAGCAGTGGTAACGAACCTGTTTTCCCGTCATCTGAAGTAATTATTCACGGCTACACTGTGAAGAACGAGCCAGTGGTGGTCACCAACATCTGCTACCCCCCCCCCATCAACAACGGCTACGATTTCAACAACACGCAGTGTCACCAACACCTGACACCCCATTACCACGATATACCTATATTAGCGTTGAGTTCAAAGGTACGTTTTTTTCATTTCATTTTTCATTTTTCTTTCAATTAGGATACCCATTCATGTTTTATTGTTTTACATTTTCCGTTTCTAAATCATAATGTTTATCATTGTCTGTTATTATTTCTTTTTCTATTCATTAATTTTCCTGAGGAGGAACCAGCCTTGGTAATACTGTCTGAAGTTGTTACAGGGTTGAGTAAGCCTTCACAAGTGGCGACCTTGCCAGGATCAACTCTACTGAATCAAGATTCAGCTCCATCTCGAATCTACCATTGGAACTTCAACGCCGCATACCACAGACGGTTCCAGTGACAATTTGTTTCATTGAGCTCTTTATTTTATCAAGGGAACTGTCGTAGGACACTCTTGATTTGCTGGTGAGAAGATAGGATGGTCAAGTGACCCCATTCTACTTACTGTTTGCTCGGAGCCGGCATAGAACCCTTCGTTTTAAGTAATACATATTGTTTAATTGAAGCAGGGATCGAGCCCTCTGGTTTATTTACAGTTTGAGCAGAGCAGGAATTGAACCCTCCATTTTCTTTAATACTCGTTTCATTTCCCCCGATAGTTTATTCTTGCAAGCATGGAGGAATACCAGTTTTGGATGAACGCTGGAAGTAAGTTAGGAATAACAGGGAAAAATTTAGAATCTTTCATTAGTGCTAAGATCCAGGAAAGACTTGAGAGAGAATTGAGAGAGAAGAAAGACAATTAGAAAGGAAAAGAGAAGAAAAAAGGAGAGAGAGAGAATTGAAAGAGAAAACCAAGATAGACAGAAAGAGAGAGAGAAGACAAAAAGGAGTGTGATGGACTTGATCATGAGGAGAGAGCTAAAGTACATGAGGAACAAGTTAAATTAAGAGAACTTGAGGAAAGAGCAAAGGATAGAGAAGTTGAGGAAAAGGCTAGAGAACGTGAGGAAAGAGCTAGAGAACGTGAGGCAAAAGCTAGAGAACATGAGTTAATAGAGAAAAGGATCGCGAGCTCGAAAAATCTTGCCTTGAATTAGAGAATAAAAAGTTAACTCTGACGCAACAACAATTAGAGGAAGGACTAATTGCAGCTAGCGCACATATTCCAACACCTAATTTACCTCCCTTCACAGAAGGTGATGACATTACTTCATACATTATCAGGTTCGAAAATACTGCTACCCTCTGTGAATGGCCTGCTGACACCTGGGTTACCAAGTTAGGTATGTTATTTTCTGGTACAGCCTTGAATATCTATGCAACTTTGTCGCAGGATATCATATGTAATTATAACCTACTGAAGAAGGCAATCCTTAAAGCATATCAAAAAACCACTAATTCTTACAGGAAAGATTTCAGGTATGCCACCTTACAGCCTGGCCAGAACTTTCAGCAGTTACAGGTAACACTCGTTTGTTCGACTTTTGGATAGAGAGTTCAGGAATTGATCACAGTTATGAATCTCTTAGAGACTTCATGGTTGCTGACCAGTTCATGACAGCTCTTCCCCACGAGATAAGAACATTCATTAGAGGACGTAACCTGATTAAAGCTGAGGAAGTTGCTGAGGCCGCTGACTTGTATGCTGAGGCTCACAATTCCTATAAAGACCTAAAGGGATCGAACCCTAAGGGCAAGGGTTCATCAGACCTTTAGAAATCAAAGCCTCTATTGGAAAGTAAAGTGACTTCTTTTATTCCTGTTTGTCATTTGTGTGGTGTTAAGGGACATAAACATCCAGATTGTCCTTCTAAGAAGGTCCAAAAAGTTGGAAGATGTTTTAAAGACTGTAATGGCCAAGCACCCTTCTGTTCAGGAACACTTAATGGACTTAATGTATCTACCATTTACGAGACACTGGATGCACATGTATAGTCATTTCTGTTAGGTAAGACACATATGCAACAGTTAGGTATCTTTATTACGAAACGTTTCGCCTACACAGTAGGCTTCTTCAGTCGAGTACAGAAAAGTTGATAGAAGCAGAAGAGACTTGAAGACGATGTAATCAGTCCATCACCCTTAAAGTTTTGAGGTGGTCAGTCCCGCAGTCTGGAGAAGAGCATTGTTCCGAAGTCTGAAACAACATATTGTTTCAGACTTCGGAACAATGCTCTTCTCCAGACTGAGGGACTGACCACCTCAAAACTTTAAGGGTGATGGACTGATTACATCGTCTTCAAGTCTCTTCTGCTTCTATCAACTTTTCTGTACTCGACTGAAGAAGCCTACTGTGTAGGCGAAACGTTTCGTAATAAAGATACCTAACTGTTGCATGATGAAGATTGAGACACTAACTGTTGCATATGTGTCTTACCTAACAACCTGTCGGTATTTTATACCATTTTAATGTTCAATAGTCATTTCTGATAAGCTGTTCCCTAATCTTAAAGAAACTCATTCCTCTGCTATACTTTCAGACTACATGGGCCGTACGGACACTTTTCCTACCATCCGTTGTTACATTAGGTCTAAATGGTTCACAGGTTGGTCTGAAGCCGTACTAGCTCCCATCACTTCTTGCTCCGTACTAATAGGTAATGTAAAATGTTCCATTCTTCTTTCTGAGGTTGACCTTTCATCACCAAAGGTGGACATAAGTGTTTCAGATCCTCTTCCTGTAGAGTCAGAGAAGCCCCTCGAAAGTTCAGATGAGACAATGTCTCGTGAGATTCATGTGGGATTAAAAACCAGTGATGCTATACTCGAAAGCGAGGTAGTAGGATCACCGGTTCACTTGTTAGATGAAAGTGAAGATATCGCCTCCGATACCATAAATGTATTGACTAGGGCTCAGACCAAAGCCCAGGCTTCTCCTACTGTCCATCCTTTGATTTTCACTGACTTTAAGCCTTTAGTTATATCGAAGGACTCCTTTGTCAATTTACAACGTAATTGCCCTTCTCTTCAGAACTGCCATAATGCCGCTAAACAAAATCAAGTTATCCAAAGGAAAAACTTTTCATATAAATTTGAATATATAAAGGCTATCTGGTACAAGTCAGTATTCAAATTAAATTCAGATGAAAGACTATTCCATCTTAGTTGTTCCAATTCAATGCAGAGAGACTGTTCTTAAAATGGCTCATGACCTGCCAGTGGCCGGACATTTCTCGCATCGTAAAACTTTAAATAAAATTTAGAAAGGACATAGGAAGGTATTGTTTGGGGAAAAAGGTGTGATGAGTGGGAAAAAG
>NC_069492.1:9699602-9744742 GCF_026875155.1 Cherax quadricarinatus | reverse complement strand
GGGGGAACCGCTACCCACACAGCGGTACCAGTCCCCACACGCGGTCCCCAGCTCCCACACAGCGGTCCAGTACCCACGCAGCGGTACCAGCTCCCCACACAGGGTACCATACCCACACACGGTACCGCACCCACGCAGCGGTCCAGCTACCCCAAGGGGTACCAGCTACCCAAGCAGCGGTACCAGCCCCCCCCCAGCTTTACCGTACCCGCGCAGCGCGTACCAGCTCCCACACAGCGGTACCAGCACCCTCGCAGCGTTCCGTTTCCACACAGGGTCCAGCTACCCCACAGCGGTCCCACTACCCACGCGCGGTACCAGCTACCCACGCGGGCGATGCCAGCTCCCACGCGTACTACCAGCACCCCGCAGCGCGTACAGTACTCACGCAGCCCCTACCACTACCCACCAGCTTTTTCCCCAGTCCCCCACGCAGCGATGCCAGCTCCCACGCGCTGTACCCCTACCCTGCAGCGCTACCAGCTCCCAAGCAGCGCGTACCAGCTCCCACCAGCGCATCCCCAGCTACCCACGCAGCGCCAACCAGCGAAACACGCAGCGGTACCAGCTACATACGCAGCGGTACCAGCTACCCAAGCAGTGACACCAGCTACCCACGCAGCGGTACGAGCTACCCACACAGCACATATCAGCTGCCTACGGAGCGCGTACCAGCTACACACGCAGCGGTACCAGCTACCTACGCAGCGCCTACCAGCTACGCACGCAGCGCCTACCAGCTACTCACGCAGCGCATACCAGCTACCGGCGCAGTGCATACCAGCTACCAGCGCAGCGCTTACCAGCTACCCACGCAGCTGTACCAGCTACCCACGCAGCTGTACCAGCTACCCACGCAGCGGTACCAGCTACCCACGCAGCGGTACCAGCTACCCATGCAGCGGTACCAGCTACCCACACAGCGGTACCAGCTATCCCCACAGCGGTACCAGCTACCCGCGCAGCGCGTACCAGCTACCCACACAGCGGTACCAGCTACTCACGCAGCGGTACCAGCTAACCACGCAGCGGTACCAACTACTTACGCAGCACGTACCACCTACCCACGCAGCACGTACCAGCTACCCACGCAGCACGTTCCACCTACCCACGCAGCAGTACCAGCTACCCACGCAGTGGCTACCAGCTACCCACGCAGTACGTATCAGCTACCCACGCAGCGCCTACGAGCTACCCACGCAGCGCCTACCAGCTATCCACGAGCGGTACCAGCTACCCACGCAGCGGTACCAACTACATACGCAGTACGTACCAGCTACCCATGCAGCGCGTACCAGCTACCCACGCAGCGCGTACTAGCTACCCACGCAGTGCGTACCAGCTATTCACGCAGCCCGTACCAGCTACTCACGCAGCGCGTAGCAGCTACTCACGCAGCGCGTACCAACTACCCACGCCACGCGTACCAACTACCCACGCAGCGCGTACCAGCTACCCACACAGCGCGTACCAGCTACCCACGCTGCGCCTACCAGCTACCCACGCAGCGCCTACCAGCTACCCACGCAGCGGTACCAGCTACCCACACAGCACGCATCAGCTGCCCACGGAGCGCGTACCAGCTACCCACGCAGCGGTACCAGCTACCCACACAGCACGCATCAGCTGCCCACGGAGCGCGTACCAGCTACCCACGCAGCGGTACCAGCTACCCACGCAGCGCGTACCAGCTACTCACGCAGCGTCTACCAGCTACCCACGCAACGGTACTAGCTACCCACACCGCACGTATCAGCTGCCTACGGTGCGCGTACCAGCTACCCACGCAGCGGTACCAGCTACACACGCAGCGCGTACCAGCTACCCACGCAGCGCCTACCAGCTACCCACGCGGCGCCTACCAGCTAACCACGCAGCGCCTACCAGCTACCAGCTCAGCGCGTACCAGCTACCAGCACAGCGCGTACCAGCTACCCACGCAGCGGTACCAGCTACACTCGCAGCGCGTACCAGCTACCCACGCAGCGCCTACCAGCTAACAGCGCAGCTCCTACCAGCTACCCACGCAGCGGTATCAGCAACCCATGCAGCGGTACCAACTACCCAAGCAGCGGTACCAGCTACCTACGCAGCGGTACCAGCTACCCACGCAGTGACACTAGCTACCCACGCAGCGGTACCAGCTACCCACGCTGCGGTACCAGGTACCCACGCAATGGCACCAGCTACCCACGCAGCGCGTACCAGCTACTGACGCAGCGATACCAGCTACCCAAGCAGCGGTACCAGCTACAAACGTAGTGGTACCAGCTACCCAAGCAGCGGTACCAGCTACCCAAGCAGCGGTACCAGTTACCCATGCAGCGCGTACCAGCTACCCACGCAGCGCGTACCAACTTCCCGCGCAGCGCGTACCAGCTACCCGCGCAGCGCGTACCAGCTACCCACGCAGCGATACCAGCTACCCACGCAGCGGTACAGCTACCCACGCAGCGGTACCAGCTACCCAAGCAGCGGTTTACCAGCTACCCACGCAGCGATACCAGCTCCCCACGCAGCGGTCCCAGCTACCCACGCAGCGGTACCAGCTACCTCGCAGCGGTACCAGCTACCCACGCAGCGGTACCAGCTACCCAAGCAAGGTACCAGCTACGCACACAGCGGTACCAGCTACCCACGCAGCGGTACCAGCTCCCCACGCAGCGGTACCAGCTACCCAAGCAGCGGGACCAGCTACCCACGCAGCGATACCAGCTACCCACGCAGCGGTACCAGCTACCCACGCAGCGGTACCAGCTATCCTCGCAGCGGTACCAGCTACCCACGCAGCGGTACCAGCTACCCAAGCAGAGGTACCAGCTACGCACACAGCGGTACCAGCTACCCACGCAGCGGTACCAGCTACCCACGCAGCGGTACCAGCTACCCACGGAGAGGTACCAGCTACCCACGCAGCGGCACCAGCTACCCACGCAGCGGTACCAGCTACCCACGCAGCGGTACCAGCTACCCACGCAGAGGTACCAGCTACCCACGCAGCGGCACCAGCTACCCACGCAGCGGTACCAGCTACCCACGCACTCAGACTATAAAATAAATCTGGGAAAAGCCAACAAGTCAGTACTGACGTAGCTCAGTAACACTCAGCACAATAAACTAGCAGTTACTGATGATGTGACCTATCATAGGTCCCTAGGCTACCCCCATATTCACATAACCTAGCCATGGTCGCTATACTGAATGTCTCTTCTAACAATGTCCCAATAATGAAGTTATTATTCTGACAAACAATATAAAATACAAATTTATATAATCAATCATATCAATGATATATATATATATATATATATATATAGGATGGGGTCCACCTCTGGTGTAAATTGTGGGACCCATAGCCTCGGAGAAGTGGATAAAAAGGCTTCAAGGAAGAATATTTGGATTTCTTCCTGAAGCCATTTGAATATTCCACTTCCCCTACCACCCCATCTTTAAACTATTTTTTTTTACCATAGGAATATTTATATACATAATATGGCACAGAAGATTTAAGAGATACATTGTTGATAAAAGGTGGCATATACGGTACATGTTGTTACGTGTGTATCACCGATTATAAGGCGAAAATCTCATCCAGCTCCTCAGAGCTGGGGCGCGTGCCCAAAATGCAGCATGCATTACCCCTTTGAACAGCCGCACTGAGACGCTGGAACAGAAAACTAGCTGCCCTGGGATCCCTAGTTACCCTGATGAGTCTTTTCCCAGCTCCTTAAGGAAATTAGATGCACTCTTTCCCCATGAGCCAAGGGTCTCTGAGCCTATGGGAACAAACATATAATGATGGGCAAGTTTCTCCATATTTTCTAGACTTTTGGGACTCCCTAAAGCTGGCAGCTGCCCCTCCTTCCCCTGGTGTATGAGATAGGTATCAGCCAAGGTAGATGCACATGTATAGTCCCACACCACCTGCTTCCCATCTGTCCAGGCTTGAAGGGTGATACCATCTGGACGCTTCTGGCTGCCATCAGATCTGCATAGTTGGGGTGGCTCCCTTACTGCTGGGCATCCAGCTGTTGTGAGGCTCCTCTTGATAATGTTATTAACCTCCTCATGTCTTGCAATCTTTCCCTCGGATTTACGGCACACAAGACCATGGTACCCAAATCGGTCTGCTGCTTCACTGCCACAAATACACCTGTGTTCGGCGAGAATAGGGGCGGCAAGTCGAAGGGCAACACCGATGCGGATGGTCTGTGGGTCGAGGCGTGTGCCAAGGCTGAGTTGGGAACAGCCAACAGAAAGTCCCCAGCATGAGGGGCTCTCACTGCCAGCAGGCGGGCTCTATCCTTCCCTGACACACTCTGAAGCATCGTTGAGGCTATATTTTCCACTATTGGACCATCCCAGTGCGATTGTTTGTAGTTGTTGGAGGGAGCAGGTCTGGTTTCTGAGCCCGTTAGATTATCCCAGATCTTGCTCCGTCAAGGAATTTTTGGTCCTGGGCTCCAATCTTGTCCCTAAGATGTTCAGGGAGAATCGCTGCTACAAGCTCTCTGGATGCAATACACGAGGACAGAAAAGCAGGTATACGCAATCTGTGATGACTTGCGGACACCAATGCCTCCTAGTCTGACTGGAAGTGTAGCTTGGTTCCACTGCCCGTCTTCTAGAGTAAGGTTAAGTACTTTCGTAAAAATCTGCCTCAGAATACTGTCATATTCGTGCAGTATAGGGTTATCATATGAAGGTGCACATCTTAGGAAATATGTCAACCTGGGCAGACCCAAGCACTTTGTGAGAAGGTACAAGGCATCGTGGTGTCCAGATTGCCTATTCGTTGTTCCATTCTCCTTAACTCTTCCAATTTCTTCCTGAGAATTGTGTCAATGGCATTGCTTCCCAGAGGTGCTCCTAGCAAGACACTATTTTGTGGGGGCAATGACTGCTGCTCCTGGTAGTTTTGATCTCACTGCATTTATCACTTGTTGACTGACTGAGATGATTTCACATTTGGATGGATTCAGGATGAGACCCATTTCCTGTCCCCGTGTCATTACCTGTGTAAGGTCATGTAGGAGGGACTCCTTTGTACCTGCTAGTGTGCCATCATCTAGGAACCAGATGTTTAGCTCGCTGGTCAGTCTGACTGTGATTTCCCTAACTGCAATACAGAAGAGAAATGGTGCAAGAGGATCTCCTGTTGGACACCCTCCGATGATGTGATTTCATGCTCTCCAAAGAAGAAGCATTGATTCCTTGCTATACCCAGCTGAAACAAAAGGGAAGAGACCAGGGAAATGTTCTTGTACTGCTGCTAATACCACGTCTCTTTTCAGGAGATTGAACGCATTCTTGAAATCTAATTTTACCACTGCATTGTCCTCAGGCAGGTTGTTGATATATGCCCTGTTGCATGAACCGCTGCTTCACTTCCTTGAGAGACCCAAAGCCAAGCTGGTTTGGTTGAAGCATCATGGCTGCCTGTGCACGAATACTTCGGACAGCAGCTTTGGATACGAGCGGCGTAAGGTGTTGCCTACTGCAATTGGCCGAATTCCTCCATCCTTCTTTTTAAGTGCACAAAGTGTTGCACCAAAAAAGAAAGGTCTAATTTCATCAGGAATCAGACCAGCCAAGAATTGTTGACGAACCTTGTGATCTCTGAAAGCAGTGTCTCTGCAATTTCCCAATAACTGGATTAACCATTTCCTTTAAATGCTGTGGCCTTATTATATATATATATATATATAAATATATATATATATATATATATATTTTATAGGTAGTAGGTTGGTAGACAGCAACCACCCAGGGAAGTACTACCGCCTGCCAGATGACTGTGAAACAAAAACCTGTAACTGTTTTGCATGATGGTAGATTGCTGGTTTCTTTTTCTGTCTCATAAACACGCTAGATGACAGGGATATCTTGCTACTCCTACTTACCCCTTTGGTCACACTTCACAGACACGCACATGCATATATATATATACATACATCTAGGTTTTTCTCCTTTTTCTAAATAGCTCTTGTTTTTTTTTTATTTCTTCTATTGTCCATGGGGAAGTGGAAAAGAATCTTTCCCCCGTAAGCCATGCGTGTCGTATGAGGCGACTAAAATGCCGGGCAATGGGCTAGAAAACCCCTTCTCCTGTATACAATTACTAAAAAAGAGAAGAAGAAAAACTTTATAAAACTGGGTTGCTTAAATGTGCGTGGATTGTAGTGCGGATGACAAGAAACAGATGATTGCTGATGTTATGAATGAAAAGAAGTTGGATGTCCTGGCCCTAAGCGAAACAAAGCTGAAGGGGGTAGGAGAGTTTCAGTGGGGGGAAATAAATGGGATTAAATCTGGAGTATCTGAGAGAGTTAGAGCAAAGGAAGGGGTAGCAGTAATGTTAAATGATCAGTTATGGAAGGAGAAAAGAGAATATGAATGTGTAAATTCAAGAATTATGTGGATTAAAGTAAAGGTTGGATGCGAGGAAGTGGGTCATAATAAGCGTGTATGCACCTGGAGAAGAGAGGAATGCAGAGGAGAGAGAGAGAGTTTTGGAGATGTTAAGTGAATGTATAGGAGCCTTTGAACCAAGTGAGAGAGTAATTGTGGTAGGGGACTTGAATGCTAAAGTAGGAGAAACTTTAGAGAGGGTGTGGTAGGTAAGTTTGGGGTGCCAGGTGTAAATGATAATGGGAGCCCTTTGATTGAACTTTGTATAGAAAGGGGTTTAGTTATAGGTTAATACATATTTTAAGAAAAAGAGGATAAATAAGTATACACGATATGATGTAGGGCGAAATGACAGTAGTTTGTTGGATTATGTATTGGTAGATAAAAGACTGTTGAGTAGACTTCAGGATGTTACATGTTTATAGAGGGGCCACAGATATATCAGATCACTTTCTAGTTGTAGCTACACTGAGAGTAAAAGGTAGATGGGATACAAGGAGAATAGAAGCATCATGGGAAGAGAGAGGTGAAGGTTTATAAACTAAAAGAGGAGGCAGTTAGGGTAAGATATAAACAGCTATTGGAGGATAGATGGGCTAATGAGAGCAATAGCAATGGGTCGAAGAGGTATGGGGTAGGTTTAAAAATGTAGTGTTAGAGTGTTCAGCAGAAGTTTGTGGTTACAGGAAAGTGGGTGCAGGAGGGAAGAGGAGCGATTGGTGGAATAGATGATGTAAAGAGAGTAGTAAGGGAGAAAAAGTTAGCATATGAGAAGTTTTTACAAAGTAGAAGTGATGCAAGGAGGAAGAGTATATGGAGAAAAAGAGAGAAGTTAAGAGAGTGGTGAAGCAATGTAAAAAGAGAGCAAATGAGAGAGTGGGTGAGATGTTATCAACAAATTTTGTTGAAAATAAGAAAAAGTTTTGGAGTGAGATTACAAGTTAAGAAAGCCTAGAGAACAAATGGATTTGTCAGTTAAAAATAGGAGAGGAGAGTTATTAAATGGAGAGCTAGAGGTATTGGGAAGATGGAAGGAATATTTTGAGGAATTGTTAAATGTTGAAGAAGATAGGGAAGCTGTGATTTCGTGTATAGGGCAAGGAGGAATAACATCTTGTAGGAGTGAGGAAGAGCCAGTTGTGAGTGTGGGGGAAGTTCGTGAGGCAGTAGGTAAAATGAAAGGGGGTAAGGCAGCCGGGATTGATGGGATAAAGATAGAAATGTTAAAAGCAGGTGGGATATAGTTTTGGAGTGGTTGGTGCAATTATTTAATAAATGTATGGAAGAGGGTAAGGTACCTAGGGATTGGCAGAGAGCATGCATAGTTCCTTTGTATAAAGGCAAAGGGATAAAAGAGAGTGCAAAAATTATAGGGGGATAAGTCGTTGAGTGTACCTGGTAAAGTGTATGGTAGAGTTAATAATTGAAAGAATTAAGAGTAAGACGGAATAGGATAGCAGATGAACAAGGAGGCTTTAGGAAAGGTAGGGGGTGTGTGGACCAGGTGTTTACAGTGAAACATATAAGTGAACAGTATTTAGATAAGGCTAAAGAGGTCTTTGTGGCATTTATGGATTTGGAAAAAAAGGCGTTTTTTGACAGGGGGATGGGGGGGAATGTGGCGATGTGAAAAAGTGTATGGTGTAGGAGGAGGTTTCGAAACAGTAAAGAGTTTTACGGGATAGTGAGGCTAATTTTAGAGTATGTGGGAAAGAGGGAAATTTTTCCATTTAAAATGGGCCCTTAAAAAGGATTGTGATTTACCGTGGTTGTTTAAATATTTTTTATAGATGGGGTTGTAAGAGAAGAAAATGCGGGGTTTGGAAAGAGGCGTGGAGTTAAAAGATAAAAATCCACCAAAGTGGGAGTTGTACAGCTGTCTTTGCTGATGACACTGGCCTTGGGATTCTGAAGGAATTTGCAGGATTGGTGGATAAATTTTGGTAGGGTGTGCAAAAGAAGAAAATTAAAGGTGAATACAGGAAAGAGTAAGGTTATGAGGAAAAAAAAAAGATTAGGTGATGAAAGTTGAATATCAGTTTGGAGGGAAGAGTATGGAGGGGTGAAGTATTCAGAATTTGGGGGTGGACGTGTCACGGGGTGGGGGTATGAAAAATGAGGTGAATCTAGAAGATGAGGGGGAAAAAAGGAGTGGTTGGCACTTAGGGGGTTTTTGTGGAGACAAAGAAACTTTGTCCTGGAGGCAAAGAGGGGAATGTATGAGAGTTTTGTTTTTACCAAAGCTTTATTTTTGGGTTTTTGAAACTGGGGGTGAATGTTGCAGCGGGGAAGGCTGGGGGGCAGGGAGATGTCATGTCTGAGGGCAAGTGTGGTGTGAATATAATGCAGAAATTTGTAGTTTGGAAGTTAGGAGGAGGGCGGATTACCAAAAAATGTTTTCAGGGGCTGGAGGAAGGGTTGTTGAGGTGGTTCGGACATTAGAGAGAATGGAGCGAAACGAATGACTTCAAAAAGTGTATTCATCTGTATGGAAGGAAGGCGGGGTAGGGGTCGGGCCCCAGGAAGGGTTGGGGGGGAGGGGGGTTTTAAAAAAGGGGGTTTTGTGTGCGAGGGGTTGGACTTCCAGCAGCATTTTGGGGAGCGTGTTTGATAGGGTGAATGGGACAAATGGTTTTTTTAATACTTGCGTGCTGTTGGGGGTGTGACAAAAATAACATTTTTGAAGGGGTCAGGGAAAAAGGCAGGCCGGACTTGAGTCCCGGAGATGGGAAAGTACAGTGCCTGCATTGAAGGGGGGGTTAATGGCGTTTAAAAACTGTAGTTTTAAAGCACCCTTCTGGCAAGGGGCAGTGATGGAGTGAATGTGGTGAAAGTTTTTTTTTTCGGGCCACCCTGCCTTGGGGGAAAACGGGGTGTGATAATAAAAAATAAAATATAAAAATATATATAAAAAAAAATATAATATATATATTATAATATTATAATTAATATAATATATTAAAATCAACAAACAAAATAATGCCAATTTACTTCATAATTTTTTGGGTATGGAGGAACGAGATCAAATCACCTTTTTAAATTTTGTGACAGACAAAGGATTGACGAGGTATGACGATGCTAAATATTGTTTTGAACCCCCGGAGTCCCCACCACCCTTTAAACTTGTAGCGAACACGCGCGCTGAGTTTTTAGACACCACAAACCCCGGTCGGGGAGTTCTGAAATTTGAAAGTTGTGAAAGTTGGACTATTCGGGGCTCGACTGTAAAATAAATACAAAAAAATACATTTAAAACAAATTAAAATTTCCTAACAATTTAAAAAAATTTTTTTTTTTTAATTTTTTTTAAAAAAGGGGGGGTTTTTACCAAAAAATTAAAATTTTAAAAAACCAAAAAAGGGGGTTGTTTTTACAAAATTTTCCCACCCCGCCCAAAAAAAACCCGAAAAAATTAAATTAAAACCCCAAAACACAAAACAAAAAAAATTTTTAACCAACAAAAAAACACAAACATTAAAAAAAAACATTTAACACGAAACAAATCCACAAAATGGAAAAGATATAGAACTGTATAATAAACATTATGTTAAAAACAAACACACACAATAACACACACACAATAACCCCAAAACATAAACCACAACAATAAACACACACCCCAATAACACACACACCACAATAAAAACCACCACCAAAAACCACCCCGCAATAACACACCCACCAATAACACCACAAAAAATAACACAACACACACAATAACACACACAACAATAACACACACACACAATAACACCCCACACAAAATAACACACACAACCAAAACACACACACAAAACACACACAATAACACAAAACACAAAAACACACACACACAAAAAACACACACACACACAATAAACAACACCACAACAATAACACACACACACACAATAACACACACACAATAACACACACACACAAATAACACACAAAACAATAACCACCACACAATAACCACACACACACAATAAACACACACACACAATAAACACACACACACAATAACACACCACACACAATAAAAACACACAATAACACAAAACAATAACACACACACACACAATAACACACACAACACAATAACACACACACACAAATAACACACCACACACACAAAAAACCCACACACACACAAAAATAACACACACACACAATAACACACAACACAATAACAACACACACAATAAACACACACACACAAAAAAACACCACAAATAAACACAACACAAAAACACACACACACAATAACACACAAACAATAAACACACACAAAACACACCCACAATAACACACAACCTACACACACAAAACACCCCACACACAAAAATAACCCCCACACAACACACAATAACACAACCCACAACAATAACCACACACACACAATAACACACACCACACAAATAACACACACAACAATAACACACCACCACCCCAATAAAACAACACACAACAATAACACACACACACAATAACACACACACACAATAACACACCCCACACACCAACATAGACATAGGTATTAATGATCGACGACGGAAAAACGCCCAAAAAATTAAAACAAATACGATGTGTTATATGACATCTCAACAAAATTGTAATCAATTACATGTAATATCATATATTAATGTAATAGGAAAAAAATCTATACAAATACCAATGATTGGTATACAAGAAAAAAAATGGCAAAAACTCTTAACGTTCTACACATACAAAATTTTTAAATTTTATTAATGACATCATCACATTGGAGACATACATACAACATTGGAGACATACATAAAACTTTTGGAGAATACATACAACATTGGAGACATACATAAACATTGGAGACATACATACAACATTGGAGACATACATACAACATTGGAGACATACAACATTCAGAAACACAAGACATTTACACTTAATTAAACGCAGTTGACCAGCCCGTAAGATTACCCACTGAACAAACACAAATTATCTCAATCCTTTAACTCTAACGCTCTATATGCCAGAGGGGAAATCTTTCCCCCCATCTCCCCTCATATACCATTACCTCAACATGCCTCATAGCCCAGACACAAATATAATGGGCAAACGACATACGACACTGCACTTTGTACGCAGATGTAAACCCCCACCCACATCAAAACTCAACGCCCTAAGTACCGACAAACCTCCCCCCCCAACCATTCGTAAAACTCTGCTTAACCACGCACGTACTATACCTAAATTTTCACAGAAATACACAACGTGAAACGCTGATTCGTCCTCCCCGCACGCTGAACAACTCCGGTCAACCTCTACACGCCGATTAGACACCACCACCTTGCACGGCAGAATCCCGTGCAAAAATTTAAAAACCACTTCGCGTACACGAGGAAGGAGACGTAACTGATGAACCCGCTTCCATATATCACACCATGCGTACATGGGGAACATTCCCTGAACTCTCACCTCACTTTCACCCTATACCCACTCTTTCCAAAGTACTCAATTTAACGCTCCGCACGTCTCGCATGCACAGTAACACACGTAGCATCGTCTCGCACCTAATTAAATCTGTCCGTCCCACCACCTGCGCAGGTCACGAATACATTTCTGTTAAACCACCATGCCTGCCACCCAGTCGGAGAAAACAAACGCTTCACATAACAAGCAATGACTCGGTCTCTTAAAGGAACAAGACCTAACCCTCCTTGACGCATTGGTGTCTCTACCACCGCTCTTGTGAGCCAGTCGCACCCTGAGCCCCACAAAAATCTATAAACTCTATTTAAAAGATGTTTGAGATCCCCCTGTATTAGTGGATTACAGCGCAGCAACGTGCCAAACTTTACTAAAAAAGAAGAACATTAATTACTATCGCCCTCTGGTGTAGGGTTAAATGTCGTGGCCTGAGGGCTATTTATACGTCTCAAAACACTATTTTACACCCTCCCCGAATTACATGCATCGTCTTATCAACCTCTCTCATATACTGTATACCTTATATGTTAACACAGTCAACCACCGTCCACGTCTTATACCTACCTCCTCTCTCCCAATCTCACAGCTTCATAAATCTTTGATTTTTCTTTTTTTAACCCGCATTCCTGTTGCCTTACCAAATACTCTACAAGTCTTCCCAAAAATCAATTGCTCCCTCGTACGTACTAGGGCAGTTGTATCATCTACATAACCTACTATGGCTGGTATTCACTACCCGAACCCCACGACAAATCTACTCCCCGCCCACAAAAGTCCAATAAAAAGGGTTTCCCGCATGAAAGCAAAGAGCATTTGAGACATAGGGCATCCCTGTCGAATGCCTCTATTCAATTTGACAAAGTCTCCCAACTTCCCATTAATTTGTACTTGAAACCCAGCACCATTGTACAAAGAACAAGCCCACATGATGATCTCATTTTCCAAAACCCTGCCATCTTTATTAAACTTCCACAGCACCTCCCTTTCTTACATTATCAAAAGCAGTTGCCAGTCTAAAAAAAAACCAAACACCTCCCCGCCCCTCGTTCCGCATTCCTCGAAAAATCCCTGTATTCCCAATGACAACATACATGGACCTTACTGGCACGCCAAAAATGACCCTATTAAATTTCCTTGTCAAACAATTCTTAAATCCTATTCATTAAATTTTGCATATAATTTATAATCATACACATTAGTGATATTGGTCGGTAATCCTTAAGTGATTACGGGTTATTACATTTTTTAAAACACCAAAACCGCGTACTCTGAGACAAACCTAACGTCCCCATCCCTTTATCGCAATTGAGTAAACACCAAAAAAAGCCTTATGACCTCACAATGTCGAATATAAAATTCACCGGAATGCCATTCAAAACCTTGGCGCCTTGCCCTGGACATTCCCTGCAAAAGCCCCCCCCACACCTCACTTCAGTTATAGGCCCCACTCATGAGGAAAGGCGATTTATAATTCATTCAAACTCACCATCTACATTCCGCCCCAATTCCCGTATTGCATCCACGCTTACATCTTATTTAGCATTTTGAAATTAAACCATTTTCAACATAATAACTTATTCCTTCAGTTGTTGTTAAACCTTGACCCTCACTATTAACCCTTCAACGCCATCCTGCACCACTAAACTCACGATTTCGGTCGCCTTCCTCCTTTGTGTCTGACTACGTAAGACACAAGAGGACAGCTTATCACTCCACACAGCCTCCTCGACTCCACTCGAAAAAACGCGCCCCCTCAAAAACCGTATTTTTCAGCACCTGGATGTGTTCCTTTAATTGTCAAACTCTTCCACTGGGTTTTAAATTCCAGATACCTCCCTTGCACATAACAGTGCTGTAAAGAAAACCCCCCAGGTATCTCAAAAATTTCCCTTACTCCAATCGAGAGGCCCTCCTTACCCTGATGCACATAAAATTTCCCCAATTCGAGGCTTCAAAAACCTCGTCCCATTGTCGCGCCCAAATCACTACCTTTCCCAAAGGAGTCTACTCCCATAGGACGTCCATAAGTGCGCGAAGAGTGTCCTATCTTCCGCACTTTGAAGTAAACGAGTATTTAACTTCCCAAAATCCTTTAAAACGAGTTGGGAGACCTCTCCCCGTCAAGCTCTACGAGAACACCGCGAGGTCGGGGAAATATACGTCTAACACAAGCACTTTGGTTATAACTACCCGCCGAGACCCCGTACACCCTGTCTAAGAGCGCAGCATAGTCCTTACGCACGAAAGTGTGCTCAATCCTAAGTCACTGCTTCCACTTACATCCACCAACCCCAGCCCAGACAACAAATCACCCAAAATAATCGGGGCAATAACCCCCTCCCCTCGGTTCTAAGTCTTTACGGGCGCACCCCACAGTTCCCGTCTCCACCCAACCACTGTTTATATCAGGCAGGGATCTCAACAGTACACAAGAAATCGTTAACAAAAGTATTTTTAATATTAACATCATGTTCAGCTGGCCCATATTTCTCCTACAAACCCACCCGTTGAGTTTCCCCCACTCACCTATGACGCCGTACCAGGCGACCCCCTTTCCCCCCCTTTCCCCCCAATGTTTCATCAGGAAGGGCCCGGTCGCTTTTATCAACACAGCCACACCACCTTTCAAACGACTCAAGTGAGCCATATAAACATTTATAACCATCTATCGCAAACGAACTTCCACCTTTATGGTTTTTGTTCTTGCACGAAACATACATCTACTGCAAAGCGATGCAACCACTCTGAACCTGCACTTGCTTTCTGTTAATTTTTCATAGCATTAACATTTATGGTTTACACCTAACTTTGCTAACGGTGGCTTTCCTCGAAGGACCACCACACCCTTTTTCCCTTTACGTTGACTAACGCCAAAGGGGCCACCTTTAAACCCTTTTACTTTTTCTGTGATATTACTCGCTGTCCTGGAACCACGCGACCCCCCACCCGTGACTTCCGACCACGTCTTCTTCCCAGAACGCTGTCCAGGGGTCAAGACATCGTCGGAGTCGGGCGGGGTAGCCGCACGCTTCCTAGAAACAGCATCCTCAGCTTTATCAGGACCTGTAATGTTCTCCTTGTGAACTTCTACCGCAACAGTATGAGCTCTCGGACCTTCTACCTCACTGACGTTAATTAACTGATCGACATCTTTTAACTGTGTTCTCTCCTCATCTGAACACTCCAACGCAGGCACACACGGCACAGAATCATACTCCTGCGACGCTAAAAGGTCGCTCAATGTCGATACAATGTTAGCTTCCATGTCAGTATCCTCTCTTGCTTGAGGGCTCTCACGTCGACCATGTTCTACCACATCATGGTTGACCGTTCCAGGTAGTCACGCAGGATGACTCCACGAGCATGGCCCGATCCACCTCATCACTCCACGATTTCAGGCGCGGTAAGTCCTCGACTACTTCATCTGCCAGAATCTGACGAGGAGCCTCACCATCCGGACGACGACCACGTCCTGAGGGCGGCTGGCGCTTAACGCATTGTGCAGCAATGTGATCCAATGCACCGCATAGGCGACAAGTTCGTCTCTGTCCAGGATACGTAACATACACCTGGGTATGGAACTCCTATAGGTTTATGTACGAAGGTATTGGTTGGCGCAGGGACATTTTCAAGATTGCAAAGGGCTATGTGTCATAGTTCGTACAGTGAAACAGTTGCTGACAAAAAGTCAAAAAGTGATTGAAAGTCAAAGGCAGGACCGTCTGCAAGATGGGAAGATAAGTTAAGAGTGGTAAGGCGGCGGCGTCGTTGGAGGTAAATCTTGCGAACTCGATGGTAAACCGGACAATCCACAAGAAAGTGAAGAGCCGAAATAAGGACTCGACAAACCTCACAGAGGAATACAGTGTCGCTCCATGAGATACCCATGGGTAAGACCAGTAAGGCCAATGCGGAGACGGGAGAGCACCGTCTCCAGAGTACAGAAACGGTGGTAAGATGACCACAAAGCTAAAAGCGGTTTAATAGAGTGCAATTTGATATGGTGCATGTCAGACCACCGTTGTTGCCAATGGCCGCGAAGACGGGCAGAGATGACTGGAAAATGATCTCTGAACGGTAAACCTCTATAGGAAACCAAACGGTCATGCACCGCTGACCGCGCAGCAGCATTCGCTTGTTCATTGCCCTGCACAGCAACTCGGCGGTAAAAATACTAGCCGAGTCTAACAAATGTCCTCAGACAACATCGTCAGGGAACACCGCCGTGAACCCAACACTGTCAGAAGATTTTGAAGCATCTGTATAAATAGCAACGGCATAAGGAGAGCTTAGGCGCACGACAGTAGGGGAGAACAGATACGAACTGCTGGAACCTCCCAAGGGGGAAGGGAAAAGGCAGACGCTAAATGAACATACTAGGGAGGCAACTGGAGAGAAGACCAGACTGAGTAAAGACGAAGAGAAAACGGTCGGAGTAAGCAGGGGCGTCTAACAAATAATGAGATTTTACTAACATCAGAGACCGTCTATGTAGACGGAACACTAAGGTCATGAGAGCGGACAGAGTAACGAAGGCAATGAGCATCACGATGATCAGCTAAGGAAGGAACATTCGCCTCAGCGTAGAAGCTATAGCGAAATCATCCACATAAATTGACCACCAAATATGCGATGGAAAAACAGACGGCAAGTCATTTATAGCCAAGAGAAAAAAGGGTAGTACTAAGGACACAACCTTGTGGGACTCCCTCGGTCTGAACTAAGTCTGAGGAAAGCGAGGTGCCACCATGGACACAAAAATGTCGGTCAGCTAAGAAAGCAGCAAGGAAAGTTGGCAGATTACCGCAGAGGCCTAAGGAGTTGGCTTGAGCTAAAATGTTATACCTCCAAGTGGTGTCATATGCCTTCTCAAGATCAAAAAAAAAAAATGCTAGGATGGAGTGTTAGCGAAGTCATATCCCACATTCGTATCGAAGTGGAGCAAGGGGTCCAAAGTAGAGTGGCCCTTTCAAAAGCCATATTGGTGAGGAGAAAGACTATATATTAAGTCTCCAAATACCATATCAGATGTCTATTCACCAAACGTTCCATCACCTCACAGACTACACTGGTCAGAGCAATGGGACGATAGTGAGAGGTATCAAGCCCCGAAATGCCTGGTTTCCCGATAATACAATGGCAGATTTCCATTACTGAGGGAGAATCCCTCGCATCCAAATAAGATTGAAAAGACGCAAACGGACTGTAATGGCTATAGAATGCAGATGATGTAGCATACTGACATGAATATCATCAGGCTCAGCTGCCGATGACTGGCAAGTGGAAAGTGTGGACTCCAGCTCTAGGAATGTGAAAGATCCGTTATACGGATCCATTCCACTAGAGAAGAATTCCAAGGGCAATTTTCCCTAGTAGACTTAGACGTGGGAAAAGAGGGACAAAGGTGAAACCTTTGGGAGATGTGGACAAGATAGTTCCCAATTTCCGTGGCAACTTCAAGAGGTTCTGCAACACTAACACTAGCAACTCGCAAAACGGGACCTGGTTCTGGAGAGTACTCGTGCACAACTTCTCTACCTTCTTCCAAACTGCGTGCGCACACACAGGGGAAGCCGAGGTAATGGTAGACATAGTCTTGCCAACAAGTGTGTTTAGCGTCGCGTATGATGCAGCGAGCCGCTGCTCTTGCCAGCTTAAAATCCAAAAGACGATCTGAGGTCCGACTATATCGAAAACCCCACGCTCACGTTTCAGATGCACTGCACGGGCACACGCAGGAGACCTCAAAGACACGCATGTCTGACAATACCGCCTGAGGTTTGAGGAATAGAACATGATGCTGCAGTCAAAACTGAAGTTGAAAACTGGTGCACCAACTCAGCAATGGAAAATGAAGGAGTGTTCCTTCAAAAAGGTGGTAAGATGAGAGTATAAGTCCCAATTCGCTCGTCCAGATTGCCAACAGGGGCTACGAGGCTGTTGGGAATACGTAGTAGAAGTAAAAAGAATAGATAGGTGATCACTGTCGTGCTAATCTGGGAGAACAGACCAAGCGTAAAGAAGTGTAATTGATGAGGAGCAGATAGAAAGATCAATGCAAGAGAGAGTGTGAGAGTCAAAATGAGTAGGAGCACCCGAATTTACAACATAAAGAGGATGAGATGCGAGAAGTCTCTCCAACTGATCACCACGAGAGTCACAGTGGGACCCTCCCCACCTAATAACAAGATGGGCAGCGGCAGAGAAGAGATCAAGAACGCAATATCAGAGATGCAGAATGCACGGAAAGGGGAGAGGTATAGAGAGAAAACTGTGTACCATCTGTGCAAATAAATATGGGCTGCAGTATAATGCAGCAGAGAATGAACAAAGATCTACTGATACGGTATACACCAACGCGCACAAGAAGCGCACTCTCTTTAAATAATTCATCAGGAAAGGGATCAGAAGAATGTGACTTAAGAAATCGTAATGACACGATTGCAAATAAACCATACCCCCGGCCGGGATTGAACCCGCGGTCATAGTCTCAAAACTCCAGCCCGTCGCGTTAGCCACTAGACCAGCTAGCCACAATAAGATTCATCCAACTAGGTATATTTCTACACCATAGGAAGGTTAGCACAGGCACCTCTGTGACCACAAATGCAAGTTTTTACGGACGAATCTCCATCCCGGCCGGGGGTATGGTTTATTTGCAATCGTGTCATTACGATTTCTTAAGTCATGTTGACGGCAGTGAAGGGACTTGAGCTAGAGTTCGTCACGGCCACGCTAGCTGGAGATTCGTCTGTAAAAACTTGCATTTGTGGTCACAGAGGTGCCTGTGCTAACCTTCCTATGGTGTAGAAATATACCTAGTTGGATGAATCTTATTGTGGCTAGCTGGTCTAGTGGCTAACGCGACGGGCTGGAGTTTTGAGACTATGACCGCGGGTTCAATCCCGGCCGGGGGTATTTTTTTTTCAGAAGGATGTAACAGCACACAGTTTGAAACAGGACGAGTAACAGCTGAACGAATTTTGGGCTCTTGTAACCCGAAACATATTGGGGAAAACTAGGGGAGCAACACCTGGAACTCTCCCCAATTACCCCTGAGGCCACGAATATTCCATTGTAAATAAGTTATTATTCACAAAGACGTGTGTGCCAACCATAAGAAGCATTAAATTCTATGAGCTATTAGGGTCAGTGAAGTCAATGTGTGGAGGCAATGGAAAGCGTGTAAGCAAGGAGGAATCAGAATGCTGTGAAGGAAAAGATTGCTGCGAGGGTCGTGAAAATTATAAAGGGTTAGAAGGAGCCATGTCTGTGCCCATCGAGGGTTTCGTCTCTGCAATATAGTCAGAGATAGCATCAAGTGTCTCAGCAGATAAGAAAGATGCCGATACCATGACTTCAGAGACAAGTGAGGTAGAGCAAGTAGAGATCCAGGAGACTATGGAGGGAACCAATGAGGTTGAGAGGGGAGGGGGGGTTATGAACCTGGAGAGAGATGTCAGCAGGGACAGAAGTGTCCTGGAGTGGAACAGGAGAGGAAGGAAGTTGTCGGAAGGTAACTGGGGAAGAAGTCTGGGGGGAACAGGAGAAGAGAGGGACCACACGAGGGGGTTGATCCTCCTCCTCCGTGGGAGAGATAGAAAGTGGGTGAGAACTAGGCACAGAGGCATTAAAGAAGTGTTGTGGACTTGTTAGCACTGGAGGATGGGATAGGGAAGGGTGGATTGGGAGGTAACTAGGTTCGTTTTGAGGAAGGAGACCAAAGGGTCTGATTCCTTAGAATGGGGAGGCTCAGATGACTTTTGGGCTTATAAGATATTTAGAGTGGCGGTTGAGGGATTGTTATGGGAGAGGGGTGGGGGGCAGGGGTTATCCTCTGGAGTAAATAGAGGGGCTGAAGCAACGCATCACAGAACTGCAGAATCAGAAGTTTGATGCAGTGCAGGTTAAGGGTGGGTTAGAGGAAGTTTTGTGGGGCGACAGGCCATCGGCGTGTGTTCTGCGGGGGCAGCGGAAACGTCAGGCGGCTACAGAGATGGAATGTTTGTTAGTGCAGGAGGAGGTTGGAGATTTTCGTGTGGGGCAGGTGCTTCGTACGGCAGAAGGGATAGGTTATGTGGATGAATGGTTTGGGACTTCTTTGAGGAGTGGAGTGCAGGGGGGGGGCGTTAGAGCAGTTGGAAGGGCTTGTGGTCAATGTACTGAGCAGGGGGGACTGTATGGCGCTGGGTGGGGACATTGACGAAGGGGAGGTGTGGCGGGCATTATTGGGAATGAGTCGAGGTAAATCCGTGGGAATCGACGGTCTGTCTGGTGAATTTTACTTACAAAATTGGGACATACTTAAGTAGTTCTTGGTGAGGTTGTTGAACGCGATGAAAAACAGGCGAGTCAGGGGTTTTGCAAGCAACTGCGGTGGTAGTCTTGGTCCCGAAGAAGGCCAGTCCGCGCACGGTGAAGGACTGTATGGTTATTTCTTTACTGTGTGTGGATTATAAGCTATTTGCTAAAATATTAGGGAATAGGTTGAAGTGTGTGATCAATAGGGTGGTGGCAGCAGGCCAGTACGGGGTGCCGGGAAGGACCATGTATGAGGGGCACGGGGTGATTCGGGGGTTTGTGGAGTGTGCAAGGAATGGAGGGGAGGGTGTTTGCCTTAGATTGGAGGGCTGCATTTGATAGTGTTGAGAGAGATGCATTGTGGATACTGAGGAGACAAGGGTTTGGGGATGGGATTGTGAGGTGGATACAAACGTTGTATCATAGAGCGGGTGTTCGGGTGCAGGTGAATGGAAGGGTGGGGGAGTGGATCCCTATGGGTAGAGGTCTGCGGCAGGGATGTCCTTTATCCCAACTACTTTTTGCATGTTTGCAGGATCCATTTTATAGAGCGGTGGAGGTATGTGTGATGGGGGAGCGACAGGAGTGGGTGGGACCAGGCGTGCCGGGAATTGTCGGTTATGTAGATGACACGACGATTCTTGTGCGGGAGGGGGAAGGTTTAGGAGGGGTGGGGAAGATTGTGGACCTGTTTGGAGAGGCAACTGGTATGAGGGTGAATGTAGAGAAATCTAAGTTTATGGGGTTGGGGAATTTGGAGGGGAAGGTGGGGGAGAGGGTAGCGGGAGGTGGGGTGTTGTGAACCAGGTTAAGATTTGTGGGATTGAGTATATGCAGGATGTACAGCAAGCTAGGATGGTTAATTCTGGGAGTGTCGTAGAAAGAGTGAATAGACGGTTGGATGGGTTGCAGCCGGGACATTTAACGCTTCATCAGAGGTTTATTGTAGTAAACGTCTTACTATTTAGTAAAATTTGGCATGTGGTCACTATTTACCCTTTGTTGCAATCAGATATTGCAGCATTATTGAGGAGAGTCTTTAGGTTTATTTGGGAGTCTGGATGTGATTGGTTACGGAGGGGGATTGTAACTCTCCCAGTGTGCAGAGGCGGGCTGGGGTTAATTAATTTAAAGAGTAGGATTATGAGTGTATATGTAAAAAGGGGGTTTCTTCGAGTGGGGGGTGTAAAGGTGGTGGGTTGCACCTTTTGTATGAGGATGTCAGAAGATGGTGGAGAGGGAAGGATTTGTGTGTGTGTGTGAGGACATGTTGCGGGTGCTCTTGTATGTTAGGGATACGACACACATGAGGGTGGGGTTTTTAGAGAAAGTGGTGTGGGAAAGGGAAGTGGCGACTGTGGAAGGAGTGTATCCAATGTATGCATTGGGGGATATTTGGGATAGGTTGTGTAGGCTACGCATCCGGCCGCGGGAGCGGGAGGTGATGTTCCGGTTCTTGCATGGTATTCTGCCATCAGGTGCAGTTCAGGGGCAGGCTAGTGTGTGAGAGTAAGCTGGAACACCTCTTATATGATAAAGAGACATGGTGTTTTATGGTGTGTAGGTTATGAGAGTATTGGGTATGAGGTTTACCGTGTGTTGCAGCGTCAGTATATATTGTGCTTCTTTTATTATGGTAAAGCGGTATGCGTGTGGGGGGGAACAAGACAAACTTATAACGTCACTATTGGTAATCGTACTTTTTTATGCCACTTGTGGATGTGGAGCCTATGGGCTCGATATGAATGTTAGACGTTATTTCATGAATGGTAGGTGTAATCGAAGGTTTTTATGTATTTTGGACGCATATTTTGGTCTTATAGACACAATTCTTGAGTAATTTCCTTTTTTTTCGAGTCATGACGTGTTATTTTATTTTTGGTTTGTATGTATGATATGTGATAGGTGTGATAGTTTTGTGATAAATCTTTATATATGATGGTTTGTTTTCATTTCACGTTTATATAATAGGTTATAAACCTGGTATTGTGTTGCTGTTAAGTGTAGTTTCTTGATGTAAGTTTTTGGCTAGATTACAAAAGGTTGAAGAATTGAGACACTTATGCAACCCATGGGAATCTTTATTGAAGAAACGTTTCGCCACACAGTGGCTTCATCACTGTGTGGCGAAACGTTTCTTCAATAAAGATTCCCATGGGTTGCATAAGTGTCTCAATTCTTCAACTTGTCGGTTTTCAAAACCATTCATCACATTACAAAAGGTTGTTGTAAAGTAGTAATGAATTAAAGTTACAAGAACTGTTTAATTATAACATGTATATTAATGGGGTTTGGTTTCACTGTGATGGACTACATGCAGGTTGTAGCGAGTATTAAGACGTATTCTTGTGTTGGATTTAGTATAGGGGTTATTGTAACAGTAATGAGTTTCAGGTTTTGTGATTTCAGATGTTTTCTTTAATGTTTATTTATATATGTAATGCTGTATTGGTTTTAAATAAAATATATAAAAAAAAAAAAAAATTCCTTAGACCAAGAGCCTGTTCGACACATTTAGGAGCCCCCCCCCCCTCCTTGAAGAGGCATCCAGTACAATTATTATTATTACAATCAAGGGGGAAGCGCTAAACCCGGAGGATTATACAGCGCCTGGGGGGGGGATGTGGAAGGCATTCAGGCTTAATTTGGGGAACTGGAGCACAGATCCAATTCCCTAAATCAAGAGTCCCTCACCAACATCAAGGAACCTTCCTTGAGGGGGCATCCAGTACAAAACATTGATATAATATTAGGATTTTAGAAATACATCAGAAGTCAGTGCATGACGAGGCAATCATTCCCTCAGCCTAGAAGGTGATGAGTACCGTTAACTTGAAGAATGTAAAGAACATCTGATCCTAATCTGAGGGGCTGATTACCTCACTGGATGGCGAAACGTCTACAAGTAAAGACACCCAGATGTTGAACATGTGAGAAGTGACTGGCTGACAGCCCGCTTGATGGCTGACAAATCGTGCTAGAGGCACGATTTTTTTTCTTTAATTCATTAGAATTCAAATGTCAAGAAACGTCAATCAGCATATTAGTAACTAATGAGTAACAGCAACCAAATCAAAAGGATTTATTTTATATTAATAAACCGAGAATATCTATGTAGCAGAAATTAAATTAAATGTTAAGGTGTTACCGGCAATATGTGGGTAAACGAAACTAAAGAGCCTTGTCTGTGCTTACCACATATTTTAGTCTATTGAGTAATGCCAATTGAACTTCGTCATTTTTCGTAATGTGGAAGTAAGGAGGATCAAACTCACCATCTACCTCTCGGTTCAGTAAGTGATGGACAAATGGAGTGACGGACTATGACGAACCTAAATATTGTCAGTGAACCCTGAGTCGACCACCTTGAAGCTTGTAGCGAACGACGCTTCGCTGAGTTGTGAAACACGATACCTGAATCGATGCCTTTTCACTATGCGACGTTTCGCCCTATATAGGGCTTTATTAAATATACGCAATATACTTGATAAATTATATTTAGGGCGAAACGTTGGTTAATAAAGACTACATTGCTACATGTAGTTTGCATTACCACTTTGAAGCCAAATCCAGTGATCAGAATGCACTGGTTGGTTAGTTAGGTACGAGGAAGGTAGTTCTGAAATTTGACGAGTACTCTGACCAGGTAGAGTATTCCGTACTCTTGACTATAAAATAAATACAACACATACAAGAAACGAAATTAATAATATGCTAACAATTTAAATGCTACCAGCATGAATATACAACACACACGGTAATGCATGCAATCTCTCTAACTTGAAAAATCAGTATCAGTTAAAAATCACGTTAAATTGCCCTTATCAAAAGATTTCCCTCACAGTTCCCGAGTTCCCTACAGATGCCCAGGAAATAAAATTAACCATTGTCCACATCGCTCTCGGGCCGTGCGGACAGGCTGCGCAGTAGCTCCCGAATCATCTGGCTTTCTGCACAGTTTTCATATTCGTCTCTCAACTCTTGAATAGAGAGGACGTACTTGGAACTGCGCTCTGACCCCTAGTGGCAGGTGACAGTTTTTTCATCATGGCGGAGAGTGGCCGCAGACGTGTGAACACTATCTGTTTGGAATTAGTGAGGGGCGTGCTTGCTGTCCAGAATACCAACATGTTGCTGACGGCGATATTGCGGGATACGTACGGTATCGCTAATGAAGATCTTTATGGAGTCTCACCCCTCAAGGAAGGTTCCTTGATGTTGGTGAGGGGCTCTTGATTTAGGGAATTGGATCTGTGCTCCAGTTCCCCGAATTAAGCCTGAATGCCTTCCACATCCCCCCCCAGGCGCTGTATAATCCTCCGGGTTTAGCGCTTCCCCCTTGATTATAATAATAATAATATGGAGTCTCACTGAATGGTGTGGCACGCATTTTCGTCAAGTTCCGGCTGAGCAGTACATATGACAACATGGTGGCCAAGTATCAGGATGTGGTTAAGACGGTTACCCCTGGCGTTAGTGTCCGTCTTCGTGACCTATCAAGATTCTACACCTGGGTCAAGGTGCGTAATGTACCTTTCGAGGCGGATGAAAGTGATTTACGGCAGGTGTTTGGACGATATGGGACGATCCACATGGCGACATTGGGACGTTGGCGAGATGGGCCACTAGTTGACTTCCCTGAAGGGACGTTTTCCCTGAAAATGTCCCCAAGGCATCCTATTCCATCTTATGTGGGAATGGAGGACTTCCAGACTCAGGTGTATGTAACATACACAGGTCAGAGGCGTACGTGCCGTGTGTGTGGGGCGTACGACCGCATAGCGCCGACTTGTCCAACGAGACATGGGAAACCTGAAGCTGAGGCGGGATCTGATGGTACTACGGACCAACTGACATATGCAATGGCAACGCAACGTAAGCCTTTGCCACGGGAGGCGTGGAGTGTGGAGGTGGAGAGGGAGGAGGCGTCGTCACCTGAGTGTGTGACACTCACTGGACTTAACGAGGACGTAGGCTTGGTGTCGGCGAAGAGTGGTGAGGAGTCTGCAATTGCACACCATGTTTTGGAATCTACAATTCAGGAGGCCCTGGATGGCTTACTGGATGTTTCGGTCAATGCTGGCTTGGATGATGTGAGTGTAGAGGCTGAGGTGGGTGGCCTCAATGAGAAGGTTGTGGGTGATGAGGGGCGGGTCCAGAGTGTGGCAGTGGAGGTCCACAGGGAAGATGCCCAGGAGCAGGCGAAGCGTGAGAAGCGTGGCTCTCGCAAGAGGACGGCTGTCATTTCTGATAGTGAGGATGTTTTGACGCCTGGGCAAAGGACGAGGAAGAAAACCTGGAATGATCTAACGCCTAGAGAGAAAGATGGTTTAAAGAATGTAGAGTGTGAGCAAAGGGAAGGTGATGGGAAGTGTGGGGGGCGGGGTGGGGTTTCTCGCCAGGGTTCTAAGTGTGTTAGGGTGTCTAAGGGAAAGCCCTCATTACGGCCTTCAGGTGTCTTACTTTATATGTTAATGGGTTGAAGGCAGTGGGCAAATGTAAAGTTCTGGAGGGTTATTTGAGGAGATATGTGCCAGACCTTGTGTTGTTGCAGGAGCATAATTATAAATATTTAGGTGAATTGTCAATTACCGGATATGACGTGTACATGGGTTGCTCTGCACGACTGAAAGGTGGTGTGGCTCTATTAATTAAGGAAGCCAGCCCGTTTCTTTTGCATAGGTGTGAGATAGGGGAGGAGGGGCGGGTGGTTAGGGTCGAGAGTGTGTGGGGAGGGGTTCGGGTGGGTTTCATTGGGGTGTATGGGCCGGCAGAAGGGGACATGGGTGTTAAAAATAGATTCTTTAGGGATGTCCTTGTCTACCATTTCAGATCGCTGCCAGGTATTACAATTATAGGGGGTGATTGGAACTGTGTTGTCCGACGTAAGGATGTAGAGCCTTGGGGAGGGTTTTTTTTCAGGGTTTTTAGGGGATCTGTTGAGAGGTGTGAATGTAGTGGATGTTGGAGGGGAGGTGAGCGGAGTGACACATACTTTTATTAAGCGTGATTATGCGGCGAGGCTTGATCGTATTTATGTATCTCGGGGGGTGAGGGTGAGCAGTGTGTGTGCGTTGAATGTAAGCTTCTCTGATCATCGTGGGGTTCTGGTGGATTTAAATTGGGAGGGTTTGCCGAAGCTTTTTCGAGATTTCTGGAAGATGAATGTTGGGTTATTGAAAACAGGGGAGGGGAGGGAATCTTTTGCAAGCACTTGGAAAAGGTGGTGGGCTGATGGAGGGGGGGGTTGATGTCATTGGGTGGTGGGACTCGGTCGGTAAGGGAAAGGTGAGGGATTTTTATCAGAAGAGGGGAAAGGAAGAGAGGCAGTTTCAATATGGGATTTTTAATTACCTTGAGGGTCAACTACAAGAATGCTATATGGGAGGGGGGGGGGGGGGTGCATATCCGATGGGTGAGATTGAGGGTTTGAAACAACGGATTAGGGATATTCAAAATCGCAATTTTGATGCTGCAAGGGTTGCAGGGAACCTTGATGAGGTCCTATGGGGGACCGTCCGTCGGCGTATGTCTTGCGGGAGCAGGGGATACGTCGTAGGGCAACAGAGGTGATGAGTTTGCGGGTACAGGAGCAATTGGAGGGATATCGTCAGGGGCAGGTGCTTTCATCTACAGAGGGTATGGATTGTTATGTGGATGTGTGGTACGAGAAGAATGGTAAAAGTGTGGGGGTTAATTGTGAGGCGTTAGGCGCAATGGGCGAATGGGTAAACTGTAATCTAGTGCATAAGGATTGATTGAGTTTGGGTGGGCCTATAAGTGAGGAGGAGATTAGGGTGGCAGTGGACGGGATGAGCATGGGTAAATCGCCTGGTATTGATGGCATCCCTTGTGATTTTTATAGGGAAAACTGGGAGTGTTTGCGTGGGTTTTTAGTGGAGTTATTTAATGCCATGAAAACCAGGGGTAGGTTGGGGGAACAGCAGAGAACGGGTGTAGTGATCATGGTCCCTAAAAAAAAGTCTTGTGAATGTGTGCATGACTACCGTTCAATCACCTTAATGTGTGGCGATTACAAGATCTTTGCTAAAGTGTTGGGAAATAGGTTGAAGGGTGTTCTAGCCAGCGTTTTGGACGAGGGTCAATATGGAGTGCCTGGGCGTTCGATGTGTGTGGGGCAGGGGATTATACGTAGGTTTATAGATGAAAGTGGGGGAAACATCAAGGGTGGGTTTTAGCATTAGATTGGCATGCAGCGTATGACTGTGTGGAGCGTGAGGCTTTGGGAAGTTTATGCAATGGCAGGGGTTTGGGAGGGAAATCGTCAGTTGGACTAAGGTGTTGTATGAGAAGGCAATGGTTAGGGTACAAGTGAATGGTAGATTAGGTCAACCTGTTAGGATGGAAAGGGGCTTAAGGCAGGGATGCCCTGTGTCACAGCTTCTCTTTGCATTACTCCATCACCCGTTCTATAGGGCTGTGCGTTGGGGCGTACGGGAAGGGATGGTGTGGGATGGGGTGTCTGTGGAACCGGGGTTCGTTGGATATGTTGATGACACCACAGTGCTATTTAGAAGGTCAGAGGCTTTACCTAGGGTTAGTGAGTTGGTGGAGAGTTTTGTCATGGCAACAGGGATGACGCTTAATAGAGACAAGTCGATGTTATTGAGAGTGGGGGATGGTGTGGGTGGGGGATACAAACAGGGTGAAGGTTGGTCCCTGGTAAGTAGACTTAAGGTATGTGGGGTTTGTTCACATGGAAAATATCCTGGAGGCACGGAAGGTGAATTCGAAAGAAGCTGTAGATAGGGTTTTGGGTAGATTAGCGGGTTTGCGTACAGGAGGTTTGACGCTGCACCAGCGTGCTATTGTGGTGAATGTGAAACTGTATAGTAAGCTATGGCATGTGGCAGGTATATATCCCTTGGAAACATGTGATGAGAAGCGTCTGTTGAAGCGTGTGTATCAATATATTTGGGGTTCGGGTTGTGAATGGTTGTCGAGAGATGTTGTGTGTTTACCGGTACGCCAGGGAGGGCTGGGGTTAATGGCGCTGCATCTAAGGTTGTTGGGTATGTACGTTAAACATAGTTATTTGAGGGAGGGCAGAATCACAGGTACAGGTTTGGCATGGGTGAGAAGGGACTTGGTACGCTGGGCGAGGGGTAGGGATGCTCAGGTGTGTGAGGGAATGTTGAGGTTGTTGTGTTATGCAAGGGAACCCTGCGGGGTTAAGATAGGTACACTGGCTCGGGTGGGTGGTGGGGAGGTAGTTGCTAGGATTGTGGGTTTGTATCCGATGTATGCGTGGAGTGATATATGGGGGCGCCTGCAAGGGTTGCGATTGAAGGCTGTGGTGCGGGAGGTAATGTTTAAATTTCTCCATAATATATTCCCCCGTCGGGGGAGGTATTAGGTAATAGGCGTGTGCAGGAGGGACGGGAATGTTGTGAGTGTGGGGGTATTGACACTGTTTTCCATGCAGTATATTTTTGTGAAAGATTGGAACCAGTGAGAGAGTGGTTTAGCAGGGTTTTACGTATGGTGGGTAGGGGTGGTATTTGTGTTCTACGGGCATTAAGCTTGGATGGGGGGGGGGGGGTGCCGGTACAAAATGCGATGGGTTATCTGGTAGCCGACTTCGTGTATACTTCGTGGGTTTTGCTGAGATCGCCGGTGGGGGAGCGAATTAGGGCCCTGGCAGCGATATTTTATGGAACACAAAGGAGGAATAAGGATATCACTGGGAATAGATGGTATTTCAAATTTTCAGATGGATATCGTAGCTTTCGAGTGGAGGACTTATTGGCATTACAAATTCAGGGGACGTGACGAGGCATGCTTCTTGAGGAAGGCGCGGGCGTGATTGGTGCATTTGGAGGACAAGAGGTGTAATGCGAGTTGTGTGGGTCAAGTGAGTGGCTTGGTGTCAGGGAACTTTTAATGACACGTGTTATGCGAAGTGAGAGGTTGAGAAACTGGTATGAGTAAGATGGAGCTTTAATTTAGCAAGGTATGAAGTCTGGTACTTTATGTGACTGTGAGCTTCTTGTGTGCAAGATGACTGTGAAAGTTCGTATTATGCTAATGTATCATTTTTAACTAATGTACTTCCTGTGTCTTGCAGGGTGTGACTATGTGTCTTGCAGGGGTGTGGCTATGTGTCTTCCAGGGTGTGGCTATGTGTCTTGCAGGGTGTGGCTATGTGTCTTGCAGGGTGTGGCTATGTGTCTTGCAGGGTGTGGCTATGTGTGTTGCAGGGGTGTGGCTATGTGTCTTGCAGGGTGTGGCTATGTGTCTAGCAGGGTGTGACTATGTGTCTTGAAGGGGTGTGGCTATGTGTCTTCCAGGGTGTGGCTATGTGTCTTGCAGGGTGTGACTATGTGTCTTGCAGGGTGTGGCTATGTGTCTTGCAGGGGTGTGGCTATGTGTCTTGCAGGGTGTGGCTATGTGTCTTGCAGGGTGTGGCTATGTGTCTTGCAGGGTGTGGCTATGTGTGTTGCAGGGTGTGGCTATGTGTCTTGCAGGGTGTGGCTATGTCTTGCAGGGGTGTGGCTATGTGTGTTGCAGGGTGTGGCTATGTGTCTTGCAGGGGTGTGGCTATGTGTCTTGCAGGGTGTGGCTATGTGTCTTGCAGGGAGTGGCTATGTGTCTTGCAGGGGTGTGGCTATGTGTCTTGCAGGGTGTGGCTATGTGTCTTGCAGGGTGTGGCTATGTGTCTTGCAGGGGTGTGGCTTATGTGTCTTGCAGGGTGTGGCTATGTGTCTTGCAGGGTGTGGCTATGTGTCTTGCAGGGTGTGGCTATGTGTCTTGCAGGGTGTGGCTATGTGTCTTGCAGGGGTGTGGCTATGTGTCTTGCAGGGTGTGGCTATGTGTCTTGCAGGGTGTGGCTATGTGTCTTGCAGGGTGTGGCTATGTGTCTTGCAGGGTGTGGCTATGTGTCTTGCAGGGTGTGGCTATGTGTCTTGCAGGGGTGTGGCTATGTGTCTTGCAGGGTGTTGCTATGTGTCTTGCAGGGTGTGGCTATGTGTCTTGCAGGGGTGTGGCTATGTGTCTTGCAGGGTGTGGCTATGTGTCTTGCAGGGGAGTGGCTATGTGTCTTGCAGGGTGTGGCTATGTGTCTTGCATGGTGTGGCTATGTGTCTTGCAGGGTGTGGCTATGTGTCTTGCAGGGAGTGGCTATGTGTCTTGCAGGGTGTGGCTATGTGTCTTGCAGGGTGTGGCTGTGTCTTGCAGGGTGTGGCTATGTGTCTTGCAGGCTGTGGCTATGTGTCTTGCAGGGTGTGGCTATGTGTGTTGCAGGGTGTGGCTATGGGTGTTGCAGGGTGTGGCTATGTGTCTTGCAAAGTGTGGCCATGTGTCTTGCAGGGTGTGGCTATGTGTCTTGCAGGGTGTGGCTATGTGTCTTGCAGGGTGTGGCTATGTGTCTTGCAGGGTGTGGCTATGTGTCTTGCAGGTGTGGCTATGTGTCTTGCAGGGGTGTGGCTATGTGTCTTGCAGGGTGTGGCTATGTGTCTTGCAGGGGTGTGGCTATGTGTCTTGCAGGGTGTGGCTATGTGTCTTGCAGGGTGTGGCTATGTGTCTTGCAGGGGTGTGGCTATGTGTCTTGCAGGTGTGGCTATGTGTCTTGCGGGTGTGGCTATGTGTCTTGCAGGGTGTGGCTATGTGTCTTGCAGGGTGTGGCTATGTGTCTTGCAGGGTGTGGCTATGTGTCTTGCAGGGTGTAGCTATGTGTCTTGCAGGGGTGAGGCTATGTGTCTTGCAGGGTGTGGCTATGTGTCTTGTAGGGGTGTGGCTATGTGTCTTGCAGGGTGTGGCTATGTGTCTTGCATGGTATGGCTATGTGTCTTGCAGGGTGTGGCTATGTGTCTTGCAGGAGTGGCTATGTGTCTTGCAGGTGTGGCTATGTGTCTTGCAGGGGTGTGGCTATGTGTCTTGCAGGGGTGTGGCTATTTGTCTTGCAGGGTGTGGCTATGTGTCTTGCAGGGTGTGGCTATGTGTCTTGCAGGGGTGTGGCTATGTGTCTTGCAGGTGTGGCTGTGTCTTGCAGGGTGTGGCTATGTGTCTTGCAGGGTGTGCCTATGTGTCTTGCAGGGTGTGGCTATGTGTCTTGCAGGGTGTGGCTATGTGTCTTTCAAGCTGTGGCTATGTGTCTTGCATGGTGTGGCTATGTGTGTTGCAGGGTGTGGCTATGTGTGTTGCAGGGTGTGGCTATGTGTCTTGCAAAGTGTGGCCATGTGTCTTGCAGGGTGTGGCTATGTGTCTTGCAGGTGTGGCTATGTGTCTTGCAGGGTGTGGCTATGTGTCTTGCAGGGGTGTGGCTATGTGTCTTGCAGGGTGTGGCTATGTGTCTTCCAGGGTGTGGCTATGTGACTTGCAGGGTGTGGCTATGTGTCTTGCAAAGTGTGGCTGTGTCTTGCAGGGTGTGGCTATGTGTCTTGCAGGGTGGCTATGTGTCTTGCAGGGTGTGGCTATGTGTCTTGCAGGGTGTGGCTATGTGTCTTGCAGGGGTGTGGCTATGTGTGTTGCAGGGTGTGGCTATGTGTCTTGCAGGGTGTGGCTATGTGTCTTGCAGGGTGTGGCTATGTGTCTTGCAGGGTGTGGCTATGTGTCTTGCAGGGTGTGGCTATGTGTCTTGCAGGGGTGTGGCTATGTGTCTTGCAGGGTGTGGCTATGTGTCTTGCAGGTGTGGCTATGTGTCTTGCAGGGGGTGGCTATGTGTCTTGCAGGGTGTGGCTATGTGTCTTGCAGGGGTGTGGCTATGTGTCTTTCAGGGTGTGGCTATGTGTCTTGCAGGGTGTGGCTATGTGTCTTGCAGGGTGTGGCTATGTGTCTTGCAGGGTGTGGCTATGTGTCTTGCAGGGTGCGGCTATGGTGTCTTGCAGTGGCTTGGCTTTATTGGGGGTCTTGCAGGGTGTGGCTTGTGGTGCGCTTTGCGCAGGGTGTGGCTATGTGTCTTGAGGGTGCGGCTATGTGTCTTGCAGGGTGTGGCTGTGTCTTGCAGGGTGTGGCTATGTGTCTTGAGGGTGGGCTAGTGTTTGCAGGTGTGGCTATGTGTCTTGCAGGGTGGTGGGCTATGTGTCTTGCAGGGTGTGGCTATGTGTCTTGCAGGGTGTGGCTATGTGTCTTGCAGGGTGTGGCTATGTGTCTTGCAGGGTGTGGCTATGTGTCTTGCAGGGTGTGGCTATGTGTCTTGCAGGGTGTGCTGTGTTTCAGGGTGTTGTGTCTTGCAGGGTGTGGCTATGGTCTTAGGTGGCATGTGTCTGAGGTGTGTGGCTATGTGTCTTGCAGGGTGGCTATGTGGTCTTTCAGGGTGTGGCTATGTGTCTTGCAGGGTGTGGCTATGTGTCTTGCAGGGTATGGCTATGTGTCTTGCAGGGTGTGGCTATGTGTCTTGCAGGGTGTGGCTATGTGTCTTGCAGGGTGTGGCTATGTGTCTTGCAGGGTGTGGCTGTGTCTTGCAGGGTGTGGCTATGTGTCTTGCAGGGTGCGGCTATGTGTCTTGCAGGGTGTGGCTATGTGTCTTGCAGGGTGTGGCTATGTGTCTTGCAGGGTGTGGCTATGTGTCTTGCAGGGTGTGGCTATGTGTCTTGCAGGGTGTGGCTATGTGTCTTGCAGGGTGTGGCTATGTGTCTTGCAGGGTGTGGCAATGTGTCTTGCAGGGTGTGGCTATGTGTCTTGCAGGGTGTGGCTATGTGTCTTGCAGGGTGTGGCAATGTGTCTTGCAGGTGTGGCTATGTGTCTTGCAGGGTGTGGCTATGTGTCTTGCAGGGTGTGGCTATGTGTCTTGCAGGGTGTGGCTCTGTGTCTTGCAGGGTGTGGCTATGTGTCTTGCAGGGTGTGGCTATGTGTCTTGCAGGGTGTGGCTATGTGTCTTGCAGGGTGTGGCTATGTGTCTTGCAGGGGTGTGGCTATGTGTCTTGCAGGGTGTGGCTATGTGTGTTGCAGGGTGTGGCTATGTGTGTTGCAGGGTGTGGCTATGTGTCTTGCAGGGTGTGGCTATGTGTGTTGCAGGGTGTGGCTATGTGTGTTGCAGGGTGTGGCTATGTGTGTTGCAGGGTGTGGCTATGTGTGTGTGCAGGGTGTGGCTATGTGTCTTGCAGGGTGTGGCTATGTGTCTTGCAGGGTGTGGCTATGTGTCTTGCAGGGTGTGGCTATGTGTCTTGCAGGGTGTGGCTATGTGTCTTGCAGGGTGTGGCTATGTGTCTTGCAGGGTGTGGCTATGTGTCTTGCAGGGTGTGGCTATGTGTCTTGCAGGGTGTGGCTATGTGTCTTGCAGGGTGTGGCTATGTGTCTTGCAGGGTGTGGCTATGTGTCTTGCAGGGTGTGGCTATGTGTCTTGCAGGGTGTGGCTATGTGTCTTGCAGGGTGTGGCTATGTGTCTTGCAGGGTGTGGCTATGTGTCTTGCAGGGTGTGGCTATGTGTCTTGCAGGGTGTGGCTATGTGTCTTGCAGGGTGTGGCTATGTGTCTTGCAGGGTGTGGCATGTGTCTTGCAGGGTGTGGCTATGTGTCTTGCAGGGGTGTGGCAATGTGTCTTGCAGGGTGTGGCTATGTGTCTTGCAGGGTGTGGCTATGTGTCTTGCAGGGTGTGGTATGTGTCTTGCAGGGTGTGGCTATGTGTCTTGCAGGGTGTGGCTATGTGTCTTGCAGGGTGTGGCTATGTGTCTTGCAGGGTGTGGCTATGTGTCTTGCAGGGTGTTGGCTATGTGTCTTGCAGGGTGTGGCTATGTGTCTTGCAGGGTGTGGCTATGTGTCTTGCAGGGTGTGGCTATGTGTCTTGCAGGGTGTGGCTATGTGTCTTGCAGGGTGTGGCTATGTGTCTTTGCAGGGTGTGGCTATGTGTCTTGCAGGGTGTGGCTATGTGTCTTGCAGGGGTGTGGCTATGTGTCTTGCAGGTGTGGCTATGTGTCTTGCAGGTGTGGCTATGTGTCTTGCAGGGTGTGGCTATGTGTCTTGCAGGGTGTGGCTATGTGTCTTGCAGGGTGTGGCTATGTGTCTTGCAGGGGTGTGGCTATGTGTCTTGCAGGGTGTGGCTATGTGTCTTGCAGGGGTGTGGCTATGTGTCTTGCAGGGTGTGGCTATGTGTCTTGCAGGGTGTGGCTATGTGTCTTGCAGGGTGTGGCTATGTGTCTTGCAGGGTGTGGCTATGTGTCTTGCAGGGTGTGGCTATGTGTCTTGCAGGGTGTGGCTATGTGTCTTGTAGGTGTGTGGCTATGTGTCTTGCAGGGTGTGGCTATGTGTCTTGCAGGGTGTGGCTATGTGTCTTGCAGGGTGTGGCTATGTGTCTTGCAGGGTGTGCCTATGTATGAAGAGTGTTTAACAAAATTTCTGTATTAAGATATGTTGATTTATGTTTTTTTTTTTTAGGATTTTTTTGGATTTTAATTTTTATATATTATTATTAATATTTAGTACTTCTATGAAGTGATGGTATGTTTACGTAGACTGTTTTATTATGTTGTATTGTTATGTAGGGGGTTAATTACGTGTTTGGAGAGGTATGCTGTGTCTGTGTATACCGCTGTATTGTTATGTAGGGGTTTAATTACGTGTTTGGAGAGGTATGCTGTGTCTGTGTATACCGCTGTATTGTTATGTAGGGGGTTAATTACGTGTTTGGAGAGGTATGCTGTGTCTGTGTATACCGCTGTATTGTTATGTAGGGGGTTAATTACGTGTTTGGAGAGGTATGCTGTGTCTGTGTATATCGCTGTATTGTTATGTAGGGGGTTAATTACGTGTTTGGAGAGGTATGCTGTGTCTGTGTATATCGCTGTATTGTTATGTAGGAGTTTAATTACGTGTTTGGAGAGGTATGCTGTGTCTGTGTATATCGCTGTATTGTTATGTAGGGGGTTAATTACGTGTTTGGAGAGGTATGCTGTGTCTGTGTATATCGCTGTATTGTTATGTAGGAGTTTAATTACGTGTTTGGAGAGGTATGCTGTGTCTGTGTATATCGCTGTATTGTTATGTAGGAGTTTAATTACGTGTTTGGAGAGGTATGCTGTGTCTGTGTATATCGCTGTATTGTTATGTAGGGGGTTAATTACGTGTTTGGAGAGGTATGCTGTGTCTGTGTATACCGCTGTATTGTTATGTAGGGGGTTAATTACGTGTTTGGAGAGGTATGCTGTGTCTGTGTATATCGCTGTATTGTTATGTAGGAGTTTAATTACGTGTTTGGAGAGGTATGCTGTGTCTGTGTATACCGCTGTATTCATTGTGGTTTTTGTACGTATGTAATATATGTGTTTATGCATTTGTATTTCCTGGGTTATGCAGGAATGTGGTTATGTATGAAACGTGTTTCAGAATGTTTATATTTTCAACCATGTTAATTAATGTTATTTTATAGTTTTGGTTATGATAGTGACGGCAGATACAGCTGTTGGGAATAACGGGGGGGGGGGGGGTTGTAGTGTATGTTGTATTCTTGTAGTAGCTATCTGCACAGGGATGTTGTATACGGGTTGTTATAATGGCAATATAAACACAAATGCAGTATAATGTGATCCTTTATTGACTACGTTTCGCCCACACAGTGGGCTTTTTCAAGTCACAAACAGAACTACCTGGGGTGGAAGGAACGCGAGTATTTATAGTCCGGCTGAGGTCAGGTGAAGAATGCTGCATCTGATGATGTACCGAGTTGGGTTGTAGAGTCTAAAAACTTGGGTAGCTTGGAAAGGTGACTGGACAAGTACTAAAGTACCTACTAAACAAGCCATCGATCTCTTGCGCAAGAAAATTGACGATTCACTTGATCTTCCCATTCCAGCCAGCGACTTCATCGACCTGGTTGAACTATGTGTTGGCTTTACGTGTTTCTCTTTTGAAAATCACCTCTTTCAGCAGACTTTTGGACTACCCATGGGTTCGCCACTCAGTGCAGTCCTAGCGAACCTATACATGGAACATCTAGAAGCCGAACGTTTCTCCACCATTATTCCTTCGTCTGTCACCTGGCTCCGTTATGTTGACGACATTCTCCTCATAAACTCCTAAACGCTTCAACGTTCAAGCTCTCCAAGACAAGCTCAAACCAGGTCGAGCCTTCAATCCAGTTCACACTTGAAGAAGAGGTCGACAACACTCTTCCTTTCCTTGATGTTCTACTCTGCAAAGCTGACCACGAACTTCGTTTTTAAAGTCTATCGAAAACCCACCAACCAAAACGATCTTCTCCACTTCTACTCTCACCACGACACCAAAACCAAACGTGGTGTAATTATAGGCTTCTTCCTGCGTGCACTCAGAATCTGCAGCAACGAGTTCCTTGAGGAAGAATGCACTATAATTGAACAGGTATTTTCCAAACTCCACTATCCTCGTCACTTCATCAGAGACTGCAGACGGCGAGCACTAAACATCTTCAAAACACCCAGAGAAGACACTGCCGAGAAGAGATACATAGTCCTTCCCACCAACTCCATTGCCAAACATGTTTCCAACATCTTTGCCAAAACATCATTCCAAGTATCTACCTCCACAACCACGACCATCAAGGACATCACCAGTAGTAGGCAGGACAAGCCTCCATCCTCTGCAGGGGTATACATAATCCCTTGTAATGACTGCAACAAGTTATACGTGGGCGAAACATCAAGGGACCTCCAAACACGTATTTCAGAACACCAATACGCAAGCAGGTCTGACGACAAAAGGAATGCCTGCGTACAACACCGTAATTCACACAACCACTTGATAAACTACAGAAACTCAAGACTTATCGCCACAGAAGACAACACCCAATACCGAAGAATCCTGGAATCATCACTTATTTCTATATCCGACAACTTCAACCAGAATAGTGGCTTCTATAACATAGCTGAACCACTTGCCAAGAAACTTCTTCATCGCTATCCCACATAAGAACACTGTAGAAGGTCTGCTTACAAACTTGTCCAGTCTCCTTTCCAAGCTACCCAAGTTTTTAGACTCTACAACCCCACTCGGTACATCATCAGATGCAGCATTCTTCACCTGACCTCAGCTGGACTATAAATACTCGCGTTCCTTCCACCCCAGGTAGTTCTGTTTGTGACTTGAAAAAGCCCACTGTGTGGGCGAAACGTAGTCAATAAAGGAAACACATTATACTGCATTTGTGTTTATATTGCCATTGTGTCGGTATTTTTACCTTTATTTCTGGGGTTGTTATAATGTTTTATTTTATTTTCCAGGCAGTGTTTTATTCATCAGTTAAACTATATCTTCCTTGTGTTGCGTTTTACGTTAATTTTTTTGTTTTATTTTTTTATTGTTTTATGGGCTCGAACACTGAAATGAAACATTTATTATTGTTATTTGGGCTCAAACCCACTGTAATGAAATTTTTATTTTGTTATTATGGGCTCGAACCCTGTAAGTAACTTTATTATTGTTATTATGGGCTCGAACCACGTAAGTAACATTTTAATTGTTATTATGGGCTCGAACCACTGTAATTAACATATTGTTCGATGTTTTTTTGGGGGAGGGTGGTTTTTATATTTTATTTTTTATGTTGTAAATTAGTTTTAAATAAAAAAAAAAAAAAAAAATAAATAAAATTAACGTATAAGCAAAAAGCCAAATCGTGGAAAAAACGAGTTAGAACATAAAAATAAGAAAGGGGAAACTGCAAAAGGCCCTGTTGGCCCAACTGGGCGGGCCCTTTTAAAATTCATCCCACTAAAAAAATTTTTACCAACCCAATTTTAAATGCCACCCAAGAAAAAAACTCGATGTGCAAGCCCCCTTCAAACCCAAACCCCCTCCACTCATGTACTTATCCAACCTAAATTTGAAATACCAAAGCCCTAGCTCAAAAACCCCAAATAGGTAGACTTTCCCCTCATCAAATAACCCCATTTCCAAACCAAATACTTTCCCATTCCTTTCTAAATCTAAACTTATCTAATTTAAATCCATTACCCGGGGTTCCTTTGGAGAGATATCCTCAAGACCTTGTTAATACCCCTTTTTAAACCCATCTTTCCCCCTTTCACCCGACAGGTCTCCCCTCATTCTTGTCTAACAGTAATGTAATTTAAAATCTTCAATTTTCTTTAAGGAAATTTCTAATGTATGTATTAAATTTGTCATCCCACGCTGAAGTTTTTTTTAAAAGAATTTAGTCCTTCTGTAATATGGAACCGAATTTATACTTATCAGGTAGGCCTTATAAGATGTTAAAGCTGCAGTTGCCTCTACTTTTTGCTTACATTCTTGATATAAATCCCGTAATCTTTTTCCTTATTACTACGCCCAATTGCTGTCTTTGGTTTAAGGTTGTGCTTACCATAAACCCCAAGTCCTTTTCGCAAACTGAGGCTAAGTTTTTACATTTTTTAACTTATAGCCTTGGGGTTATGGACATCCCGACTTCAGAAACCCTTTATTTATCTACATAAACGCATCGCCCTTTTCGACCAAGATAATTTGTCCCAAATCCCCTGAAGTTCCCTAACATCTACGTTTGAATCAATTATCCTACCTATTGAACAATAAAATGGTATAAAATACCGACAGGTTGTTAGGTAAGACACATATGCAACAGTCAGGTATCTTTATTATGAAACGTTTCGCCTACACAGTAGGCTTCTTCAGTCAAGTATCTTCTGTTCTGGCAATATAAACACAAATGCAGTATAATGTGATCCTTTATTGACTACGTTTCGCCCACACAGTGGGCTTTTTCAAGTCACAAACAGAACTACCTGGGGTGGAAGGAACGCAAGTATTTATAGTCCGGCTGAGGTCAGGTGAAGAATGCTGCATCTGATGATGTACCGTGTGGGGTTATAGAGTCTAAAAACTTGGTAGCTTGGAAAGGAGATTGGATAAGTTTGTGAGCAGACCTTCTACAGTGTTCTTATGTGGGATAGCGATGAAGAAGTTTCTTGGCAAGTGGTTCAGCTATGTTATAGAAGCCACTATTCTGGTTAAAGTTGTCGGATATAGAATAAGTGATGATTCCGGATTCTTCGGTATTGAGTGTTGTCTTTGTGGCGATAAGTCTTGAGTTTCTGTAGTTTATCAAGTGGTTGTGTGAATTACGGTGTTGTAGCAGGCCCTTCTTGTGTCGTCAGACCTGCTTGCGTATTGGTGTTCTGAAATACGTGTTTGGAGGTCCCTTGATGTTTCGGCCCACGTATAATTGTTGCAGTCATTGCAAAAGGGATTATGTATCCCCTGCAGAGGATGGAGGCTTGTCCTGCCTACTACTGGTGATGTCCTTGATGGTCGTGGGTGGGGTAGATACTTGGAATGATGTTTTGGTAAAGATGTTGGAACATGTTTGGCAATGGAGTTGGTGGGAAGGACTATGTATCTTTTCGGCAGTGTCTTCTCTGGGTGTGTTGAAGGGTGTTTAATGCTCGCCGTCTGCGTCTCTGATTTAAGGACGAGGATAGTGGAGTTTAGAAAATTTTGTTCAATATAGTGCATTCTTCCTCAAGGAACTCGTTGCTGCAGATTCTGAGTGCACGTAGGAAGAAGCCTATAATTACACCACGTTTGGTTTTGGTGTCGTGGTGGGAGTAGAAGTGGAGAAGATCGTTTTGGTTGGTGGGTTTTCGATAGACTTTAAAACGGAGTTCGTGGTCAGCTTTGCAGAGCAGACACTGCCGAGAAGAGATACATAGTCCTTCCCACCAACTCCATTGCCAAACATGTTTCCAACATCTTTACCAAAACATCATTCCAAGTATCTACCTCCACAACCACGACCATCAAGGACATCACCAGTAGTAGGCAGGACAAGCCTCCATCCTCTGCAGGGGTATACATAATCCCTTGCAATGACTGCAACAAGTTATACGTGGGCGAAACATCAAGGGACCTCCAAACACGTATTTCAGAACCCACCAATACGCAAGCAGGTCTGACGACACAAGGAATCCCTGCGTACAACACCGTAATTCACACAACCACTTGATAAACTACAGAAACTCAAGACTTATCGCCACAGAAGACAACACTCAATACCGAAGAATCCTGGAATCATCACTTATTTCTATACCCGACAACTTCAACCAGAATAGTGGCTTTATAACATAGCTGAACCACTTGCCAAGAAACTTCTTTATCGCTATCCCACATTTAAGAACACTGTAGAAGGTCTGCTCACAAAACTTATCCCAAACTCCTTTCCAAGCTACCCAAGTTTTTAGACTCTATAACCCCACTCGGTACATCATCAGATGCAGCATTCTTCACCTGACCTCAGCCGGATTAAATACTTGCTTCCTTCCCCCCCAGGTGTTCTTTTTGTGACTTGAAAAAGCCCATGTGTGGGCAAAAAAGTAGTCAAAAAAGGGGATCACATTATACGCATTTGTTTTATTCCTTGTGTCGGTTTTTTTTATCCCCATTTTTTCCCCTTTCTGCTTCTATAATTTTGTTTTGACTGAAAAAGCCTACTGTGTGGCGAAACTTTTCATAAAAAAGATACCGATTTTGCATATGTGTCTTCCTAATTCCTACCTTCTTGTGTCATAGGGAACTTTCAATCCCAGTAATTCCTTCACAAGATCATTGATTATTTTAAACAAAAGGGGCCCCAAAGACTGACCCCCTGGGGAAAACGCCACTTGTTACGATCCCCATCGGATTTAAACCCCATTTATGGCACTCTGTTTTCCTGTCTGGGGCCCTGATTCGATCACAGAGCCCCCTTTCCCCCAAATGCCTGATGTCTTTCTTCAACAGTCTTTGGTGCGGAACTCTATCAAATCCCTTCTAAAATCTAAGTAAACATATAAAATTCTTTATCGTGGTCAAAAGCCCCCAAAAGCTTTACTAAAGAAGTTAAAAAATTAGTTAGAAAAGGGACCGGCCTCTTGTGAACCCATGCTGAGTATCATTAATCAAGCTTGCTTATCGAGAGGCTTTTTTAAAATCGAGTAAAATTTGACTCAGTAATTTGTAAAATTGAGGTCAGGTTATTGGGCGGAAATTTTGACGGGAACAAACTTGTCTCCTTTTTTAAAAAATAGGAATTAATTAGCCATCTTCCACATATCAGACATACCTGTTTGAAGAGATAAAAAAAAAAATATTATTTAAATGGTTCAAGACTTCCATTTTGTTCCTTTAGCCCCCTTGAAAAAACCTCACGGGACCCGGTGATTATTTTGCTTCAGTTGGCTTTTGTTCACAACCTTTTCATATGATGTGATGTTACATAATTTATCTTTTTGGCCCCACTATAAAAATTAATTACCGGAAATTTTTTGTGTCTTCCTGTGTAAAAAACCGGAAAAAATAATTATTTAAAATCGAGACATTTCTTCCCTTTTTGCCCCGGGAAGTTCCCTAGTTATTTTTAAGGGGCCCTATCTTTTTGCTTTTTTCTATAACCGGGAAAAAAATTTGGGGGTTTAGTTTTAAATCCCTAGCACTTAAATTCTTAGTCCCTTTTAGCTTTTCTTAAACCCCTTTTTTAAATTTCCCCTTTTAAAATGTAATTTATGATTCATAAGATGACCCGCCTTTTTGTAGCCTATAAATTCCTTTCTTATGCCCTAGTAGTATTTTTAGCCTATTTTCATCCATTTTGGGTCATTTTTTTTTTTGTTAATTTCCCCTTTTAAGGGGTAAACGTTCTTGAGCGCATGTATTTTGTTCAGAAAAAATGCATTTTGGGGTTCTTCGGTTACCCCATTTAACAGATGATAAATGTTCTCTAAGCCCATCGTAATCTGCTAAGCGAAATCTGGGACTGTTCTGAGTTATCCCCACTATCTACTTCCATTCAATTTACATGTAATTGATTTTTTGGTCGCTAGCACCCCCGTTCCCCTGAAACTTCTAAATTTTAAAAAAGGGATTCATTGTTTGCCAGAACTAAGCAAGCAGGTTATTACCCCTTGTAGGTTTTTGTAAAAAAACCCGTTCAAAAAAAAAAATCCTGAACTACTTCTAAAAAATCGTTTGTTCTAAATTTTCCCCGTCAAAAAATTCCAAACAATATGATAAAATTAAAGTCTCCTAGAATTACTACATTATCGTGCCTTGTGGCCTAACAATTTCCTCCCCTAGTAGTCTCCCTGGTTATTAAATTTGGGGGCGGTATATCACACCTAAAATTAATTTTCTGCCCCTCTGAAAATTTTTATCCAAAAAAGACTTGTATTTTTACTTAGATAAACCCGTTTTTATGCAACAGTTCAAGCGATCTCGGACTACAGTGCCCCCCACCCCCTTCCGATATTCTATCTTCTTTGGGAAAAATTTTAAACCTGAAAGTGCTTTTTGCAGGCATGTCCCGAATTTTTGAAATTAAACCCGTCTCGTAAAGGGAAACACATCTATGTTACCGCACTAGCAACTAGCTCAACTCGTCCATCTTTTCCCCAGCACTGCGTATTTGGTAAAATATTAAAGACCCTCCCCTTTTTACCCTTCGCTCATTTTTGTTTTCCCCTAAACCTATTCTGTCCTTGTTAATTAGTGCATGGCTTTCATATTCACCTTATTTTTTATTACTGTTCTCGTATACTCATTTATACCCCGGACTTCAATTTTTCCCGCAAAAAAAACCCTACCACTAATATTCCCGTTTAAAGACCTAACAGCTCCCTCCACTGCGTTGGCCAGTGCTCCCACCCCACACCTAGATAAGTGAACCCTTATCCTGGCGTACATGTCATTTTCTGCCATAGAGAGGTCCCAGTTGTCAATGAATGTTACCGCATTTTCCTTACAGTATTTGTCCAGCCAGCAATTGACACAATTGCTCTGGACAACCATTCATTTCCAACTCCTCTCCTTGGCAAAATGCCACATATGACAGGTTTCCCACCCTTCCTCCTAATTATCTCTATTGCTGACCTATACCTGCTAATCAGGTCCTCACTCCTACGTCTGCCAACATCGTTGCTCCAGCACTGAGACAGATAATAGGATTGCTCCATTACCTCTCATGATGTCATCCAGACGGCTAACAATATCCTTCATCCCAGCCCCAGGAAAACACACTCTCTGCCTCCTACTCCTATCCTTCAAGCAGAATGCCCTATCCATGTACCTAATCTGGCTATCCCCAAAAACAACAATGTTTTTACCTTCCTTGGCGTCGTCCGTCGTGATGCTCCGAGTAGTCGACTCACATTCGCCAGGTTGCATTACACCACTTGTAGAATTCGTCAAGACGTTCTCGATGGTCTTCGTTGGGGTTTCTAGGGATGTCTCACTCACGTCTGCCAATGCTTCTTTGGTGCTCGTTGTGGCATTCCCAGTAGAACACTCACATTCGTCAGGTAGCACCGAGAATGGGTTGGAAGTTTCCACGGTAGTCTTCTGGTTTCTCGTTGTTTCTGCCTCTCCAACCGTTTTCTTGATCTTCAGCTTGGTTCCATGTTGCCCGGCCACTGACCAAGCTCCCCTCTTAACCTGGGGACTCACAACAGGAGGATTACTACGAATCCTCTTGTTCTCCGTTAATCGTCGTATCTCCATCTTAGCAACTCTGAGCTCTTCTCTCAGCTGCTGGTAAAGTTGCTCAAGCGAGGGCATCCTGGTACAGATTCACAGAGAGCACACAAACAGGTCTTCACAGAGCTAAGTACACGTCACCACTGAGCTAAGTACACGTCACCACTCTAGCTAAGTACACGTCACCACTGAGCTAAGTACACGTCACCACTGAGCTAAGTACACGTCACCGTCATTTAAATGGTTTCGATTCATTAAAGGTAGATTTTCCACCTATATATCCGTGTATACCCGTATAAACTCTGAAAGATTGTTTTAATCTTTATTTTTTTACATTCAAGTATCCTTGATATATGGATAACGCTTCGGTCTGGAGTTTTACGACTCTCTGACCAATTGTTCAAGCAACATCAGTGTTATGGTTTGTTTTCGAGGTTTACATGATAAATGTAATCATAATAATACTGTTTAGTTGATAGGTTTAACCCAATAAACCAACCAATCAACCTGTACGCCAGTTAGGTTAGGTAAGATTCGTCAGGAAACATTACAGCTGTTTGGAAATAAATGGTATAAAATACCGACACAATGGAAATATAAACACATATGCAGTATTGAACATTAAAATGGTATAAAATACCGACAGGTTGTTAGGTAAGACACATATGCAACAGTTAGGTATCTTTATTATGAAACGTTTCGCCTACACAGTAGGCTTCTTCAGTCAAGTACAGAAAAGTTGATAGAAGCAGAAGATACTTGAAGACGATGTAATCAGTCCATCACCCTTAAAGTTTTGAGGTGGTCAGTCCCTCAGTCTGGAGAAGAGCATTGTTCCATAGTATGAAACAATATGGAGAAGAAGTGACAGGATGGAGCTTTTATAGCGCCAGGAGGTGAGGACGTAGGCACTAGGAGAGTAAGAACTCAGATGTTGAAAGGTTAGGTCCCTCTCAAAACCAGCCCCTCTCACTAGTGGAAGTTGTCGAAGTTGATTGCAGGTCTGTACCAAGATACCCTTGTGTTGCAGTGTCTGACAGATTGAACATTAAAATGGTATAAAATACCGACAGGTTGTTAGGTAAGACACATATGCAACCAGTTAGGTATCTTTATTATGAAACGTTTCGCCTACACAGTAGGCTTCTTCAGTCAAGTACAGAAAAGTTGATAGAAGCAGAAGATATTGAAGACGATGTAATCAGTCCATCACCCTTAAAGTTTTGAGGTGGTCAGTCCCTCAGTCTGGAGAAGAGCATTGTTCCATAGTATGAAACAATATGGAGAAGAAGTGACAGGATGGAGCTTTTATAGCGCCAGGAGGTGAGGACGTAGGCCACTAGGAGAGGTAAGAACTCAGATGTTGAAAGGTTAGGTCCCTCTCAAACCCAGCCCCTCTCACTAGTGGAAGTTGTCGAAGTTGATTGCAGGTCTGTACCAAGATACCCTTGTGTTGCAGTGTCTGACAGATTGAACATTAAAATGGTATAAATACCGACAGGTTTTTAGGTAAGACACTATGCAACAGTTAGGGATCTTTATTTGAAACGTTTCGCCTACACGTAGGCTTCTTCAGTCAAGTACAGAAAAAAA
>NC_069492.1:9680641-9699102 GCF_026875155.1 Cherax quadricarinatus | reverse complement strand
AGAAGAACCTCAACGGATGGGATGACCCCGGTATCCTTTCCCCTACTAGGAACTAGCACGCCTGTGGGAGAAATCCCAAAGGCCAAAAAGAGGAAGGGCAAAAGGGAGGGGTGGGGAGGAGGAGGAGGAAAGGAAAAAGGGGAGGATGGGGTGGATGGGATAGGGGAGGGGAGATTGGGGGGTAATTAGGTTCGGTCTGAGGAAGAAGACCGACAGGTCTAATTCCTCAGACCAAGAGCCTCTTCACCACGCCAAGGAGCCCCCCTTGAAGAGGTCCTATATTGTATTCTATGGCCATTCAAGTTCCTTGGACAGCAGCTTTTGTGGGGTGTTGTTCCCTCACCCAGTGATATCACATGTATTTTTTTTTTCATTTATGGTGCTTAATAGTCAGTTGATGTTGATTTAAGCACCTTTACTAATATCACTGTATACAAGCAAGGTATACTTTTTGTGGGTTTATAATTAGTTTGAGAAACTAAATATGGGGTTGGTCGGGGTATTAGGAGTCTTAGTGTTTCCTCATATGTAATCATACATGCTAGATCTGTGAAAGTCTTATGTTAATTATTAAAGGATTTTTGCAAGTTTTGATTCCTCTTTCAATATATGCAAAACCAAAAATAAAGAACATCATGTGACAATTTCAAGAGTCATGCAGGTTTCTGATAGTTATTTAATATAACCATAGTACCATTGAGTGTACAATATATTAATTTATATGATATTGTTTTTGTATATAAATTTTTTTTATATAATCCTAGTACCATGGAGTGTGCAATGCATTAGTTTATATGAAATTGTGTTTGTATATAAAATTTCATATATAAAATGAATAAGACTGTCAGGTTTTGGTTATATAGCTATTTTGTGGTTAAGATGTTCCGGTAGTTCTCTGTTTAGTTATATGTTGTCTTCTTATATAAAGTTTCCATGTGTACTGTATTTTAAATAAAATATAAAAAAAAAGTTCTTCATCATAGTCTAAGTTAGAGATGTCAGTTACACACACTTTACATTCTTCAGTTGTCGTATCAAGTTCGTGTGGAAAAACTAAGTCAAAGTTATTAAGGCAGTTAACCGAATTTCTTCGGTAATATTTCTTAAGGATGTTGATATGATAAAGCTTACGTTTCCCCTTGACTTCTATGAGGTAGTCAACTTTTCCACAAATTTTTAATACTTTATATGGACCTTTCCATGCTAATAATTTATTTGACTTGATAGGCAAAAGTACCAGAACTTCATCCCCTACTTTAAAACTTCTCCTCTGACTTTTGGAATCAAAATAGGTTTTGTACTGGTCCATTGACAAGCTTAGGTTTTTCGAAACTATGTCAGAGGTCTCGTCAAGTTTGGATCTAAGGTCAAGGAGAAACTGGTAAGAAGACAATCTCGGCATTTACCTCTTCATTAGTCCATAAGTCATGAAGGATGGACAATGGACCTCTGGCCACGTCAACTGAAAAGGAACTGTTAATGACTTATAGAATGACTCATGGAATAGTAATTCGTCCAAATTAAAGGACAAAATAAGTAAAGATTTCCCTGGAGATGAAGTGCCAAAATGTAGTAATGTATTGGGTATAAATTGGCATACTGAGAGAGATTTGTTAATGATAAAACCTCTACCACAGAGAAGTTCAAAAGGTGAAAACCCCAAAGAGTCACTGGGAATTTCCCTCATGACAAACAAAGCACAGGGTAGGTAACGATGCCACTCCTTAGGTTTAAGGGAGCAAAGTTTCCTTAAAATGGACTTGAGAATCGAATGCTGGCACTCAATCCTCCCATTACAGCTGGGATGATAGGGTGTTGTGAAGAGAGGCTTCACTCCCAGAAGTTGGTATAGATGTTGCATTAAGTCAGATGTGAATTGTGTCCCACGATCAGACAAAATTTCTCTAGGGATAAGAACATAAGAACATAAGAAAGGAGGAACACTGCAGCAGGCCTGTTGGCCCATACTAGGCAGGTCCTTTACAATTCATCCCACTAACAAACATTTGACCAACCCAACTTTCAATGCCACCAAGAAACAAGCTCGATGTGCAAGTCCCACTCAAATCCAACCCCTCCCACTCATGTACTTATCCAACCTAAATTTGAAACTACCCAAAGTCCTAGCCTCAATAACCCAACTAGGTAGACTGTTCCACTCATCAACTACCCTATTTCCAAACCAATACTTTCCTATGTCCTTTCTAAATCTAAACATTACTGCGGGTTCTCTCTTGGAGAGATATCCTCAAGACCTTGTTAATATCCCCTTTATTAATACCTATCTTCCACTTATACACTTCCATCAGGTCTCCCCTCATTCTTCGTCTAACAAGTGAATGTAACTTAAGAGTCTTCAATCTTTCTTCATAAGGAAGATTTCTAATGCTATGTATTAATTTAGTCATCCTACGCTGAATGTTTTCTATCGAATTTATGTCCATTCTGTAATATGGAGACCAGAATTGAGCTGCATAATCTAGGTGAGGCCTTACTAATGATGTATAAAGCTGCAGTATGACCTCTGGACATCTGTTGCTTACACTTCTTGATATAAATCCCAGTAATCTATTTGCCTTATTACGTACGCTTAGGCACTGCTGTCTTGGTTTAAGGTTGCTGCTTACCATAACCCCAAAGTCCTTTTCGCAATCTGTATGGCTAAGTTCTACATTATTTAACTTATAAGTACTAGGGTTATGGGCACTCCCAAGCTTCAGAACCTTGCATTTATCTACATTGAACTGCATCTGCCACTTTCTGACCAAGAGTAGAGTTTGTCTAAATCCTCCTGAAGTTCCCTAACATCTACGTTTGAATCAATTATCCTACCTATCTTCGTGTCATCGGCGAATTTGCTCATATCACTAGTAATTCCTTCATCAAGATCATTGATATATATTATAAACAACAACGGGCCCAAGACTGATCCCTGTGGAACGCCACTTGTTACTGATCCCCACTCGGATTTAACCCCATTTATGGACACTGCTTCCTGTCTGTGAGCCATGATTCGATCCACGAGAGCACTCTTCCCCCAATGCCATGAGCTGCTACTTTCTTCAACAGTCTTTGGTGCGGAACTCTATCAAATGCCTTACTAAAATCTAAGTAAATAATATCAAATTCTTTATCGTGGTCAACAGCCTCAAAAGCTTTACTGAAGAAAGTTAATAAATTAGTTAGACAAGACCGGCCTCTTGTGAACTATAATTGACTAGTAATTTGCCTACAATTGAGGTCAGGCTTATTGGGCGGTAATTTGACGGTAACGACTTGTCCCCTGTTTTAAAAATAGGAATTACATTAGCCATCTTCCACATATCAGGGCACTACACCTGTTTGAAGAGATAAATTAAAAATATTAGTTAATGGTTCACAGACTTCCATTTTGCATTCCTTTAGAACCCTTGAAAAAACCTCATCAGGACCCGGTGACTTATTTTGCTTCAGTCGGTCTATCTGCTTCACAACCATTTCACTAGTGACTGTGATGTTACATAATTTATCTTCTTCTGGCCCACTATAAAAATTAATTACCGGAATATTATTAGTGTCTTCCTGTGTAAAAACCGAGAGAAAATAATTATTTAAAATCGAGCACATTTCATTCTCTTTGTCAGTAAGATGCCCATAGTTATTTTTAAGGGGACCTATCTTATCTCTTATCTCTGATGCCCACTCTGGAGAAGATGGACAAAAGGGCTTCAGCCATCTCTGTAGTAATGGTCTTTAAGGGAACGGCTTCAGGGAAACACGAAGCATAATCAACTAATGTTAATATTTATGTCCCCCAGATGAATGTGGAGATAAAGGACCAACGATGTCAATGGTGACGTGTACTTAGCTCTGTGAAGACCTGTTTGTGTGCTCTCTCTGAATCTGAACCAGGATGCCCTCTCTTGAGCAGCTTTACCAGCAGCTGAGAGAAGAACTCAGAGTTGCTAAACTGGAGATACGGCGATTAACGGAGGAGAACAAGAGGATTCGTAGTAATCCTCCTGTTTTGAGTCCCCAGGTTAAGAGGGGAGCTTGGTCAGTGGCCGGGCAACATGGAACCAAGCTGAAGATTAAGAAAACGTTTGGAGAGGCAGAAACAACGAGAAACCAGAAGACTGCCGTGGAAACTTCCAACTCATTCTCGGTGCTACCTGACGAATGTGAGTGTTCTACTGGGAATGCCACAACGAGCACCAAGGAAGCATTGGCAGCGTGAGTGAGACATCCCTAGAAACCCCAACGAAGACCATCGAGAACGTCATGACGAATTCTACAAGTGGTGTAATGCTACCTGGCGAATGTGAGTCGGCTACTCGGAGCATCACTACGGACGACGCCAAGGAAGGTAAAAACATTGTTGTTGTTGGGGATAGCCAGATTAGGTACATGGATAGGGCATTCTGTTTGAAGGATAGGGTAGGAGCATAGAGTGTGTTTTCCTGTGGCTGGGATGAAGGATATTGTTAGCCGTCTGGATGACATCATGAGAGGTAATGGGAGCAATCCTATTATCTGTCTCAGTGCTGGAGGCAACGATGTTGGCAGACGTAGGAGTGAGGACCTGATTAGCAGGTATAGGTCAGCAATAGAGATAATTAGGAAGAAGGGTGGGAAACCTGTCATATGTGGCATTTTGCCAAGGAGAGGAGTTGGAAATGAATGGTTGTCCAGAGCAATTGGTGTCAATTGCTGGCTGGACAAATACTGTAAGGAAAATGCGGTAACATTCATTGACAACTGGGACCTCTTCTATGGCAGAAATGACATGTATGCCAGGGATGGGGTTCACTTGTCTAGGTGTGGGGTGGGAGCACTGGCCAACGCACTGAAGGGAGCTGTTAGGTCTTTAAACTAGGAATAGTTAGTGGTATGGGTTTTTGGTGGGAAAACTGTGAAGTCGCAGGGTAGTAACATGAGTACTAGGAGAACTAATAATAGGCAAAATGAGGAGGATATTGGAAAGCCAGTGGCACTAATTGACAATGACAGTAATAGCTTTAGTGGAATAACAGAAACGAGCAGGAAGGGTAAAGAGATAGGAGGGTCATTAAATATTTATTACACAAATAGTCGCAGTGCTAGGAATAAGATGGACGAGTTGAGACTAGTTGCTAGTGCAGGTAACATAGATGTATTTGCCATTACTGAGACGTGGTTTAATTCAAAAAGTCGGGACATGCCTGCAGAATGTCACACTCAGGGTTTTAAATTGTTCCAAGTAGATAGAAGTATCGGGAAGGGGGGTGGGGTGGCATTGTATGTCCGAGATCGCTTGAACTGTTGCATAAAAACGGGCATTAAGTCTGAAGTAACACATGCAGAGTCTGTTTGGATAGAATTTTCAGAGGGGCATGAAAAATTAACTTTAGGTGTGATATACCGTCCCCCAAATTTAGATAGGGACCAGGGGAGACTACTATGGGAGGAAATTGTTAGGGCCACAAGGCACGATAATGTAGTAATTCTAGGAGACTAACTTTAGTCATATTGATTGGAATTTCTTGACTGGGAATTTAGAATCATACGATTTCTTAGAAGTAGTTCAGGATTGTTTTTTGAAGCAGTTTGTGACAGAACCTACAAGGGGTAATAACCTGCTTGACTTAGTTCTGGCAAACAATGAATCCCTTGTTAATAATTTAGAAGTTTCAGAGGAACTGGGTGCTAGCGACCACAAATCAATTACATGTAGAATTGAATGGAAGTATGATAGTAGGGATAACTCAGTAACAGTCCCAGATTTTCGCTTAGCAGATTACGATGGGCTTAGAGAACACTTATCATCTGTTGACTGGGGTAACGAAGAGAGCTATCAATATGACAGTTTTCTGAACACAATACATGCTGCTCAAAGAACGTTTATCCCTTATAAGGAAATTAGATCAAATAGAAATGACCCAAAATGGATGAATAATAGGCTGAAATATCTACTAGGGCATAAGAAAGGAATTTATAGGCGTATCAAAAGAGGCGAGGGTCATCTTATGAATCAGTATATTGCATTAAGAGGGACATTAAAAAGGGGATAAGAAAAGCTAAAAGGGACTATGAAATTAAAGTTGCTAGGATTCTAAAACTAACCCAAAAAGTTTTTTCCAGGTCTATAGAAACAAAAGTCAGAGATAAGATAGGTCCCCTTAAAAATAACTATGGGCATCTTACTGACAAAGAGAATGAAATGTGCTCGATTTTAAATAATTATTTTCTCTCGGTTTTTACACAGGAAGACACTAATAATATTCCGGTAATTAATTTTTATAGTGGATCAGAAGAAGATAAATTATGTAACATCACAGTCACTAGTGAAATGGTTGTGAAGCAGATAGACAAACTGAAGCAAAATAAGTCACCGGGTCCTGATGAGGTTTTTTCAAGGGTTCTAAAGGAATGCAAAATGGAAGTCTGTGAACCATAACTAATATTTTTAATTTATCTCTTCAAACAGGTGCAGTGTCTGATATGTGAAGATGGCTAATGTAATTCCTATTTTTAAAACAGGGGACAAGTCGTTACCGTCAAATTACCGCCCAATAAGCCTGACCTCAATTGTAGGCAAGTTGCTAGAGTCAATTATAGCTGAGATTATAAGAAGCCATCTCGATAAGCATAGCTTGATTAATGATACTCAGCATGGATTCACAAGAGGCCGGTCTTGTCTAACTAATTTATTAACTTTCTTCAGTAAAGCTTTTGAGGCTGTTGACCACGATAAAGAATTTGATATTGTTTACTTAGATTTTAGTAAGGCATTTGATAGAGTTCCGCACCAAAGACTGTTGAAGAAAGTAGCAGCTCATGGCATTGGGGGGAGGGTGCTCTCGTGGATCGAGTCATGGCTCACAGACAGGAAGCAGAGAGTGTCCATAAATGGGGTTAAATCCGAGTGGGGATCAGTAACAAGTGGCGTTCCACAGGGATCAGTCTTGGGCCCGTTGTTGTTTATAATATATATCAATGATCTTGATGAAGGAATTGCTAGTGATATGAGCAAATTCGCCGATGACACGAAGATAGGTAGGATAATTGATTCAAACGTAGTTTGTTAGGGAACTCAGGAGGATTTAGACAAACTCTACTCTTGGTCAGAAAAGTGGCAGATGCAGTTCAATGTGGATAAATGCAAGGTTCTGAAACTCGGGAGTGTCTATAACCCTAGCACTTATAAGTTAAATAATGTAAACTTAGCCATACAGATTGCGAAAAGGACTTAGGGGTTATGGTAAGCAGCAACCTTAAACCAAGACAGCAATGCCTAAGCATACGTAATAAGGCAAATAGATTACTGGGATTTATATCAAGAAGTGTAAGCAACAGAAGTCCAGAGGTCATACTGCAGCTTTATACATCATTAGTAAGGCCTCACCTAGATTATGCAGCTCAATTCTGGTCTCCATATTACAGAATGGACATAAATTCGTTAGAAAACATTCAGCGTAGGATGACTAAACTAATACATAGCATTAGAAATCTTCCTTATGAAGAAAGATTGAAGACTCTTAAGTTACATTCACTTGTTAGACGAAGAATGAGGGGAGACCTGATGGAAGTGTATAAGTGGAAGATAGGTATTAATAAAGGGGATATTAACAAGGTCTTGAGGATATCTCTCCAAGAGAGAACCCGCAGTAATGGATTTAAATTAGATAAGTTTAGATTTAGAAAGGACATAGGTAAGGAGGAACACTGCAGCAGGCCTGTTGGCCCATACTAGGCAGGTCCTTTACAATTCATCCCACTAACAAACATTTGACCAACCCAATTTTCAATGCTACCCAAGAAATCAGAGCTTATTTCTTGGGTAGCATTGAAAATTGGGTTGGTCAAATGTTTGTTAGTGGGATGAATTGTAAAGGACCTGCCTAGTATGGGCCAACAGGCCTGCTGCAGTGTTCCTCCTTTCTTATGTTCTTATGTTCTTAATAGCTACTCTTTCAACCGGTACCGTAAAGATAGGCATTTTGACCATAGGTACTCGCCTGGTTCCTCGGGAGGATGACAGTTGGCAAACTTTACACGAACTACAATAGGTAGTGACATCTGAGGACATTTTTGGCCAAAAATAGGTTTCCCTAATTACATAAGAACATAAGAAAGGAGGAACACTGCAGCAGGCCTGTTGACCCATACTAGGCAGGTCCTTTACAATTCATCCCACTAACAAACATTTGACCAACCCAATTTTCAATGCTACCCAAGAAATAAGCTCTGATGTGCAAGTCCCACTCAAATCCAACCCCTCCCACTCATGTACTTATCCAACCTAAATTTGAAACTACCCAAAGTCCTAGCCTCAATAACCCAACTAGGTAGACTGTTCCACTCATCAACTACCCTATTTCCAAACAAATACTTTCCAATGTCTTTTCTAAATTTTATTTAAAGTTTTACGATGCGAGAAATGTCCGGCCACTGGCAGGTCATGAGCCATTTTAAGAACAGTCTCTCTGCATTGAATTGGAACAACTAAGATGGAATAGTCTTTCATCTGAATTTAATTTGAATACTGACTTGTACCAGATAGCTTTTATATATTCAGATTTATATGAAAAGTTTTTCCTTTGGACAACTTGATTTTGTTTAGCGGCATTATGGCAATTCTGATGAGAAGGGCAATTACGTTGTAAATTGACAAAGTAGTCCTTCGATATATCTAAAGGCTTAAAGTCAGGGAAAATCAAAGGATGGACAGTAGGAGAAGCCTGGGCTTTGGTCTGAGCCCTAGTCAAGACATTTATGGTATCGGAGGCGATATCTTCACTTTCATCTAACAAGTGAACCGGTGATCCTACTACCTCGCTTTCGAGTATAGCATCACTGGTTTTTATCCCCCATGAATCTCACGAGACATTGTCTCATCTGAACTTTCGAGGGGCTTCTCTGACTCTACAGGAAGAGGATCTGAAACACTTGTGTCCACCTTTGGTGATGAAAGGTCAACCTCAGAAGGAAGAATGGCACCTTTTACGTTGTAGGTAAGACACATATGCAACAGTTAGGTATCTTTATTATGAAACGTTTCGCCTACACAGTAGGCTTCTTCAGTTAAGTACAGAAAAGTTGATAGAAGCAGAAGATACTTGAAGACGATGTAATCAGTCCATCACCCTTAAAGTTTTGAGGTGGTCAGTCCCTCAGTCTGGAGAAGAGCATTGTTCCATAGTATGAAACAATATGGAGATGAAGTGACAGGATGGAGCTTTTATAGCGCCAAGAGGTGAGACGTAGGCCACTAGGAGAGGTAAGAACTCAGATGTTGAAAGGTCAGGTCCCTCTCAAATCCAGCCGCTCTCACTAGTGGAAGTTGTCGAAGTTGATTGCAGGTCTGTACAAAGATACCCTTGTGTTGCAGTGTGACAGATTGAACATTAAAATGGTATAAAATACCGACAGGTTGTTAGGTAAGACACCTTTCAACATCTGAGTTCTTACCTCTCCTAGTGGCCTACGTCTCACCTCTTGGCGCTATAAAAGCTCCATCCTGTCACTTCATCTCCATATTGTTTCATACTATGGAACAATGCTCTTCTCCAGACTGAGGGACTGACCACCTCAAAACTTTAAGGGTGATGGACTGATTACATCGTCTTCAAGTATCTTCTGCTTCTATCAACTTTTCTGTACTTGACTGAAGAAGCCTACTGTGTAGGCGAAACGTTTCATAATAAAGATACCTAACTGTTGCATATGTGTCTTACCTACAACCTGTCGGTATTTTATACCATTTTAATGTCCACCTTTTACGTTACCTATTAGTACGGAGCAAGAAGTGATGGGAGCCAGTACGGCTTCAGACCAACCTGTGAACCATTTAGACCTAATGTAACAACGGATGGTAGGAAAAGTGTCCGTACGGCCCAAGTAGTCTGAAAGTATAGCAGAGGAATGAGTTTCTTTAAGATTAGGGAACAGCTTACCAGAAATGACTATACATGTGCATCCAGTATCTCGTAAATGGTAGATACATTAAGTCCATTAAGTGTTCCTGAACAGAAGGGTGCTTGGCCATTACAGTCTTTAAAACATCTTCCAACTTTTTGGACCTTCTTAGAAGGACAATCTGGATGTTTATGTCCCTTAACACCACACAAATGACAAACAGGAATAAAAGAAGTCACTTTAGTTTCCAACAGAGGCTTTGATTTCTTAAGGTCTGATGAACCCTTGCCCTTAGGGTTCGATCCCTTTAGGTCTTTATAGGAATTGTGAGCCTCAGCATACAAGTCAGCGGCCTCAGCAACTTCCTCAGCTTTAATCAGGTTACGTTCTCTAATGAATGTTCTTATCTGGTGGGGAAGAGCTGTCAGGAACTGGTCAGCAACCATGAAGTCTCTAAGAGATTCATAACAGCGATCAATTCCTGAACTCTCTATCCAAAAGTCGAACAAACGAGTGTTACCTGTAACTGCTGAAAGTTCTGGCCAGGTTGTAAGGTGGCATACCTGAAATCTTTCCTGTAAGAATTAGTGGTTTTTTGATATGCTTTAAGGATTGCCTTCTTCAGTAGGTTATAATTACATATGATATCCTGCGACAAAGTTGCATAGATATTCAAGGCTGTACCGGAAAAGAACATTCCTAACTTGGCAACCCAGGTGTGAGCAGGCCATTCACAGAGGGTAGCAGTATTTTCGAACCTGATAATGTATGAAGTAATGTCATCACCTTCTGTGAAGGGAGGTAAATTAGGTGTTGGAATGTGCGCGCTAGCTGCAATTAGTCCTTCCTCTAATTGTTGCGTCAGAGTTAACTTTTTATTCTCTTATTCAAGGCAAGATTTTTCGAGCTCGCGATCCTTTTCTCTCTCTATTAACTCATGTTCTCTAGCTTTTGCCTCACGTTCTCTAGCTTTTACCTCAACTTCTCTATCCTTTGCTCTTTCCTCAAGTTCTCTTAATTTAACTTGTTCCTCATGTACTTTAGCTCTCTCCTCATGATCAAGTCCATCACGCTCCTTTTTGTCTTCTCTCTCTCTTTCTGTCTATCTTGGTTTTCTCTTTCAATTCTCTCTCTCACCTTTTTTCTTCTCTTTTCCTTTCTAATTGTCTTTCTTCTCTCTCAATTCTCTCAAGTCTTTCCTGAATCTTAGCACTAATGAAAGATTCTAAATTTTTCCCTGTTATTCCTAACTTACTTCCAGCATTCATCCAAAACTGGTATTCCTCCATGCTTGGAAGAATAACAAATTATCAGGGGAAATGAAATGGGTATTAAAGATAATGGAGGGTTCAATTCCTGCTCTGCTCAAACTGTAAATAAACCAGAGGGCTCGATCCCTGCTGCAATTAAACAATATGTATTAATTAAAACGAAGTGTTCTATGCCGGCTCCGAGCAAACAGTAAGTAGAATGGGGTCACTTGACCATCCAATCTTCTCACCAACAAATCAAGAGTTTCCTACGACAGTTCCCTTGATAAAATAAAAAGCTCAATGAAACAAATTGTCACTGGAAAATCTCGGGTCCCTAGAGTCTAATCCTCCAATGTGTTTCAAGCTCGGACAAAAAAAGTGGCAGAATTAAATGTTATATCCTGCCTGACTTGATTTACAATAAATTGAGACTATATCAATCACCAGATCTTTTAAATACCTGTACTGTAGTCCTAACATAGAGAATGATTACTCATGGCTGGTGGTAACCGTCTGTGGTATGCGGTGTTGAAGTTCCAATGGTAGATTCGAGATGGAATTGAATCTTGATTCAGTAGAGTTGATCCTGGGAAGGTCGCCACTTGTGAAGGCTTACTCAGCCCTGTAACAACTTCAGTCAGTATTACCAAGGCTGGCTCCTCCTCGGGAAAATTAATAGAAAAAAAAATAATAACAGACAATGATAAACATTATTATTTAGAAACGGAAAATGTAAAACAATAAAACATTAATGGGTATCCTAATTGAAAGAAAAATGAAAAGAAAAAAAAAGTACCTTTGAACTCAACGCTAATATAGGTATATCGTGGTAATGGGGTGTCAGGTGTTGGCGAACATGCGTGTTGTTGAAATCGTAGCCGTTGCTGATGTGGGGGGGGGGGGGGTAGCAGGTGTTGGTGACAACTCACTGGCTCGTTCTTCACATAGTGTAGCCGTGAATAATTACTTCAGATGACAGGAAAACATGTTCGTTACCACTGCTATGATGAGGGGTTAGGTCCTGTGTTGCCTTACATAACAGGTAAGTAGATTGAACATGGGACGTCTTAGGACCTTAGTCCGTCTCCTTCTATTCTTCTTGTTGGTTGGCAGGTGACCCTCTCTGTCATTCCAAGCTGTAAAGAGAGACAGATTACCCACTGCTTAAGAAATCACTCTCCATGATAAGTACAATACCTAAAAGATGTGGTGATTATTAAAACATTTAACAGATAAAGACTGAAAGGACTAAGTTAATTATTGATCAAAAGTGAAGCTTTCAACCAATAAGTCCACTAAAATATGATCAGGCGTGTACTTACAGTAGTGTTGGGAGCTGAGAGTCGAGTGATTTACTGTTTGACCGGAGCCCCACACGTCACCTTTCGGGGGGGGGGGGGGAAGGGGAAGGGATAGCGGGAGCTAGACTGACCCTACCTTAACAAGTAGCCGGCAATCAAACTATCACTTTCGGGGAGGGGGAAAAAAGGGGGAGGGGATGAATAGCGGGAGCTGAACTTACCCTACCTTAACCAGTAGCCGGCAATGAAACTATTGTTACTATACACTCCCTCGCTACTCCTATCTATTGAACTTTTCCCTCACATATATCGTACTCAACTTTGAAAGAAGTCAAACTTTTTATTCGACATTTGCAGCATCACTTGTGGATGGAATTCGTTCCTGACGTCTTTGATGTGTTTTCTACAAAGGAACATTACCATCAAAGAGAAAATTTTGTCAAGCTCGGGACATTGGAGACGCAGATTTTTCTTGTCTCTCATCAGCGTCTGGGAGAGGAATAGCGGCGATATAAAGCTAGTCGATCGTGGGTGGTGGATGTGTTGGTTTTCTGGTCACACAGCTGTGTGGTAGAGGCTGTTGCTGCACAGGTTTGTGGTGGAGGTTGTTGCTACGCAGGCTTGTGGTGGTGGTTGTTGCTACACAGGTTTGTGGTGGTGGTTGTTGCTACACAGGTTTGTGGTGGTGGTTGTTGCTACACAGGTTTGTGGTGGAGGCTGTTGCTGCACAGGTTTGTGGTGGAGGTTGTTGCTACACAGGTTTGTGGTGGAGGTTGTTGCTGCACAGGTTTGTGGTGGAGGTTGTTGCTGCACAGGTTTGTGGTGGAGGTTGTTGCTGCACAGGTTTGTGGTGGAGGTTGTTGTTACACAGGTTTGTGGTGGAGGTTGTTGCTACACAGGTTTGTGGTGGAGGTTGTTGCTACACAGGTTTGTGGTGGAGGTTACTGCTACACAGGTTTGTGGTGGAGGTTGTTGCTACACAGGTTTGTGGTGGAGGCTGTTGCTGCACAGGTTTGTGGTGGAGATTGTTGCTACACAGGATTGTGGTGGAGGTTGTTGCTGCACAGGTTTGTGGTGGAGGTTGTTGCTACACAGGTTTGTGGTGGAGGCTGTTGCTGCACAGGTTTGTGGTGGTGGTTGTTGCTACACAGGTTTGTGGTGGAGGTTGATGCTACACAGGTTTGTGGTGGAGGTTGTTGCTACGCAGGTTTGTGGTGGTGGTTGTTGCTACGCAGGTTTGTGGTGGTGGTTGTGTGCTACACGGTTTGTGGTGGTGGTTGTTGCTACGCAGGTTTGTATTGGTGGTTGTTGCTACACAGGTTTGTGGTGGAGGTTGTTGCTACGCAGGTTTGTGGTGGTGGTTGTTGCTACGCAGGTTTGTGGTGGTGGTTGTTGCTACACAGGTTTGTGGTGGAGGTTGTTGCTACGCAGGTTTGTGGTGGTGGTTGTTGCTACACAGGTTTGTGGTGGTGGTTGTTGCTACACAGGTTTGTGGTGGTGGTTTGTTGCTACGCAGGTTTGTGGTGGAGGTTGTTGCTACACAGGTTTATGGTGGTGGTTGTTGCTACACAGGTTTGTGGTGGAGGTTGTTGCTACACAGGTTTGTGGTGGAGGTTGTTGCTACACAGGTTTGTGGTGGAGGTTGTTGCTACACAGGTTTGTGGTGGAGGTTGTTGCTACACAGGTTTGTGGTGGTGGTTGTTGCTACACAGGTTTGTGGTGGTGGTTGTTGCTACACAGGTTTGTGGTGGTGGTTGTTGCTACACAGGTTTGTGGTGGAGGCTGTTGCTGCACAGGTTTGTGGTGGAGGTTGTTGCTACACAGTTTGTGGTGGAGGTTGTTGCTGCACAGGTTTGTGGTGGAGGTTGTTGCTGCACAGGTTTGTGGTGGAGGTTGTTGTTACACAGGTTTGTGGTGGAGGTTGTTGCTACACAGGTTTGTGGTGGAGGTTGTTGCTACACAGGTTTGTGGTGGAGGTTACTGCTACACAGGTTTGTGGGTGGAGGTTGTTGCTACACAGGTTTGTGGTGGAGGCTGTTGCTGCACAGGTTTGTGGTGGAGATTGTTGCTACACAGGATTGTGGTGGAGGTTGTTGCTGCACAGGTTTGTGGTGGAGGTTGTTGCTACACAGGTTTGTGGTGGAGGCTGTTGCTGCACAGGTTTGTGGTGGTGGTTGTTGCTACACAGGTTTGTGGTGGAGGTTGATGCTACACAGGTTTGTGGTGGAGGTTGATGCTACACAGGTTTGTGGTGGAGGTTGTTGCTACGCAGGTTTGTGGTGGTGGTTGTTGCTACGCAGGTTTGTGGTGGTGGTTGTTGCTACACAGGTTTGTGGTGGTGGTTGTTGCTACGCAGGTTTGTGGTGGTGGTTGTTGCTACACAGGTTTGTGGTGGAGGTTGTTGCTACGCAGGTTAGTGTGTGGTGGTTGTTGCTACGCAGGTTTGTGGTGGTGGTTGTTGCTACACAGGTTTGTGGTGGAGGTTGTTGCTACGCAGGTTTGTGGTGGTGGTTGTTGCTACACAGGTTTGTGGTGGTGGTTGTTGCTACACAGGTTTGTGGTGGTGGTTGTTGCTACGCAGGTTTGTGGTGGAGGTTGTTGCTACACAGGTTTATGGTGGTGGTTGTTGCTACACAGGTTTGTGGTGGAGGTTGTTGCTACACAGGTTTGTGGTGGAGGTTGTTGCTACACAGGTTTGTGGTGGAGGTTGTTGCTACACAGGTTTGTGGTGGAGGTTGTTGCTACACAGGTTTGTGGTGGAGGTTGTTGCTACACAGGTTTGTGGTGGTGGTTGTTGCTACACAGGTTTGTGGTGGTGGTTGTTGCTACACAGGTTTGTGGTGGAGGTTGTTGCTACACAGGTTAGTGGTGGAGGTTGTTGCTACACAGGTTTGTGGTGGTGGTTGTTGCTACACAGGTTTGTGGTGGAGGTTGTTGCTACACAGGTTTGTGGTGGAGGTTGTTGCTACACAGGTTTGTGGTGGAGGTTGTTGCTACACAGGTTTGTGGTGGAGGTTGTTGCTACACAGGTTTGTGGTGGAGGTTGTTGCTACACAGGTTTGTGGTGGAGGTTGTTGCTACACAGGTTTGTGGTGGAGGTTGTTGCTACACAGGTTTGTGGTGGAGGTTGTTGCTACACAGCCTGGCCGTCGCTGCACACAGCCTGGCCGTCGCTGCACACAGCCTGGCCGTCGCTGCACACAGCCTGGCCGTCGCTGCACACAGCCTGGCCGTCGCTGCACACAGCCTGGCCGTCGCTGCACACAGCCTGGCCGTCGCTGCACACAGCCTGGCCGTCGCTGCACACAACCTGGCCGTCGCTGCACAAAAACCTGGCCGTCGCTGCACACAACCTGGCCGTTGCTGCACAAAAGCCTGGCCGTCGCTGCACACAGCCTGGCCGTTGCTGCACGCAGCCTAGCCATCGCTGCACACAGCCTGGCCGTTGCTGCACGCAACCTGGCCGTTGCTGCACACATTACTTTTTTTAAACGTAAAATTGATAAATTATTTAGTCTCACACATTAGCTTCATTGATGTGGAGGCATTTTTTTGAGTGCTTAATGCCAGTCAACAGACGCTTTTCGAAATTATTTTGGCCATTATATTAACCTTAAAATACGTTCTACAACTTCGTACACAGGGCATCTGCAGATGCCAATAACTGCGAAAAGTTGGAGGAAAAATGAAAATCAGACAAATTAGGAGTCTGCAAAGGACAAGCTTCAGGAGAATGAGAAAATACTTGAGAGAATGAGCTCACAGACTGCGGCAGTCCAATTACCAGTGTCTGTTCCAGTGAAATTTTGCTATCCCTCAGCCACCACATCCAGCCCAGGGAGGATGCAGGATGAACATCAAAATGGTATACAATACCGACAGGTTGTTAGGTAAGACACATATGAAACAGTTAGACAACTTTATTCCGAAACGTTTCGCCTACACAGTAGGCTTCAGTCGAATACAGAAAATAGGCAGGAACAGTAGAGATGTTCATCTTGTCAGACACTGCAACACATGGCATCTTGGTACAGAAAACACTTTGGACAAGCTTTTCAAGTGAGAAGTGTTGGATCTGAGAGGGACATGACCTTTCAGTGGTTACATTCTCACTACTACTACTACTACTATTACTACTACTCTGCACCTCTCCTTCCGACAGTATTTAAGTCTCCGCACTGTCGCTTGATCTTCAGATAGTTCCTGACTATGGAACTGAACTTCTCCAGGCCGAGGGACTGACAACCTCAAATTCTACGACTACAAGGGTGATGGACTGATTACATCGTCTTCACATCTCTACTGTTCCTGCCTATTTTCTGTATTCGACTGAAGAAGCCTACTGTGTAGGCGAAACGTTTCGGAATAAAGTTGTCTAACTGTTGCATATGTGTCTTACCTAACAGGATGCAGGATGTTGTGTTTGTATATTGAGCTTTGTACTGGGTTTAATTGAATATGATATCTGCAGTGTGAATTGTTTGGCTGTTTCATGACACTGTTTGTATGGTGACTGGAGCAACAGGTTGACATGTGAGTATCAAGTCGTTTTAGTTTCACTTAAGACTGTGTTTGTAAGAGCGGAACATAAGAATGGAGGAACACAGCAGAAGGTCTGCTGGCTTCATACAAGGCAGGTCCTTATCAAAACCACCACTACCCAAACTTACCCAAGAATTTACTCCCGTACCCACTATACCCATCAAACCCAGTCCCGCCCACTCATAAGAACATTTATAAATTCATTAACGAGGTCATTTTTCTAATCTCTGAACATTGTGACTCTCCGAAGCATAACTAAAACGCAGAATTTCATGTGAATAAACGGTTTAAAAACCGACGAGGTGATATCAGCAAAAGTTCTTGCCCCGTGTCTCCACAAATACAATGACTCACCCAGCAAAAACAATAAATTTATAGGAACCTTCAGATATATTAATTTAAAATATAGTGTCAAAATGTTAAAGCCGTAGGCTTATGTGGTTCCTAGAAAACGAGTGCAATCAGGTTTGATCCATTTGGAAGAGTAAAGAAATTTCTTTGAATTAAGAGTCCTTTGTGGGCATCAATGTACTGCCTTGGCTGGTAAGACACATAGGCAAAAGTTAGACAACTTTATTCCGAAACGTTTCGCCTACACAGTAGGCTTCTTCAGTCGAGTACAGAAAGTAGACTGGAGCAGTAGAGATGTGAAGACGATGTAATCAGTCCATCACCCTTGATAACATTCTTTTACTACTCTGCACCTCTCCTTCCGACAGTATACAAATCTCCACACTGTCGCTTGATCTTCACATTGTTTCAGACTATGGAACAGAACTCTCCTCCAGGCTCAGGGACTGACAACCTCAAATTTACGTCTTCAAGGGTGATGGACTGATGACAGTCTTCATATCTCTACTGCTCCTGCCTACTTTCTGTACTCGACTGAAGAAGCCTACTGTGTAGGCGAAACGTTTCGGAATAAAGTTGCCTAACTGTTGCCTATCTTACCTACCAACTGTCGGTATTGCATACCATTCTGATATTCATGGTACTTCATTGTATGTTCCTTCTTATGCATCCTAGTGAAAGAGAAAGGTCATGTCATATTAGTTCATGACATGATTTCTTTCCCTTTACACGTTACTTGAAAGTATATTTATGGGAAAGCGCTAAACCCTTCATCAGGCCTAGCTTTGCTTGAAGAGCCCCCCCCCGTATCATCAAGGTACCGCTCATGATTGGACACTTCATTAATCTATCCTTTATTGAAAATAAGGACATGATAGGCCAGTGGTGATGGTAATGTTTTTGTCGTCAGGAAACAGGAGAGAGTTATGTATTATGTAATTTATTACAACACTAATATAAACTCCTCAGGCAAACAGTCATGAATAGAGAAAGAAAAGATATTTAAGAGTTGTGCAAGAATGGTATATAATACCGACAAGATGAAATTAAGACACATGTGCAACATCTGGGTATCTTTATTGTAGACGTTTCGCCATCCAGTGGCTTTATCAATACAAAATTTAGGGTACTTGAAGAC
>NC_069492.1:9643179-9680141 GCF_026875155.1 Cherax quadricarinatus | reverse complement strand
TTTTTAAAAAACCTCGCCCAAATTAAATTGGTTTTGGTATGAAACATATTCCACAGCGTACCTGCGCAAGAACCACTCCACCACACACACTTAAACTCTGCCACAGGCCATTTACATTGATGGTAACACACTTGAATTCACAAAAGGAGGTTTTCCTCTATGTTTGTGGGTCTTTCCCGTTCCCACACGTACATTACACTGACCTTCTTTGACCTTTGACTTCCCAAGGCCCCCCTCATCCCCCCGTGCCCTACCCATATGCTGGGCGCTTGCCCCAACCCCGTCTGCAGGAGGCGCCTCAGCCACCTTTCGACCATAATTTTTCTTCCCTGGACGCTGTCCCGGTGTCAGGACCTCGTCCATATCCGACACTCCTGCCGTCCGTTTGCGGGAACCAATTTCCACACCAGACGAAGCCTCCTGGTGGACTTCCACCACCACCTCATGCATCCGTGTCATTGTAGTCACGTCCAGGTCTCCCATATTTGGCGAATCATCGTTCACCACTTCTTGACACTCCGGTGAAACGTCTGGGCTATGCTCTGCCCCATCCAGGAGATCGTTTAGCACGTTCTCCAGCAAACTTTCCTGTGACAACCCCACAGGCTCCGTAGGCCCCACAGGTGGCGTGGGCATGTTTGTAGTGTCCACCGACAGGGTGGCACACGCCATAGACCGCATCTCTTGTTGTACTTCCTCACTCCAAAGCTTAGGTCCTTGTTCAGGCGAGGGACCAGTCTCCAGATCAAAGGCCTCGGTTCTTAGGACCGCAGGAGAAGGTTCCCGGATGCGTACAACCAAGTGTCTGGAGCACTGAGCAGCCATATGGTCATACAAGTTGCATAACCTGCATGTCTTACGTTGCCTGCATAGTGAACAAAAACTTGTGTCCTGTAGTGTTCTAGATGAACGTAAGATGGAATCGGCTGTTTTAAAGTCATCTTGAGGGTGCAGGAGCCTTCCGGAAGCCCCTCGTATGGGCCCTCCCTCCACACTCCCTTGGTCGCTGCATGTACCGTGCCATATTTACCAAAAACTTTCCGAATAACATACTCCTCCGCATCGAAAGGCACGTTCCTTACTTTGATCCAGGTGACGTATGTGGAGACGTCCCCGCAGGCATACCTCTACGGCTGAATTCACCGCCATTTTTCCTCTCTTGAAAAGCTTCCACAATCTTGGAGTAAAAGCCGGCATTTGCGAATTTTACAAAAAACCTCGACATCCCATTGAGAGCCACACCATATAATTCCTCAGTTGGGATGCCGTAGACGTCGCGAATAATGGTAGGCAACAAGACATGCATCGTTGCACCACTGAGAGAGCCACGAATGAATTCAACACAGACCGTGTTTACTCTTCTACCCTGACGATCCGCCATCTTGCGTACTGTAGTACACGGTTCGCCACCAGGTGTAAGCAGGAGCAGGCTTAGAAAGCGTCCTCTCAGCCCGCAGGTTGAGAGACGATGAAGAACTACATGACTTGGTGACTCTTGACCACTCGGGCGCAACCAACATTAATATTAATGAATCTTTGGATGACCATAAGAGACATGAACTACTTCAATGTGTGAGTAACTTTTCAAATGTCTTTACTTATATTCCAGGTGTTACCTCCACGGTAGTCCATAAGATTGACTTAGTGACGGACAATCCGATCAAACGGAAATTATACCCAGTTCCAGTTCACCTTAGGGATGCATTTGACCGAGAGGTAGACAAATTAATAAAACTAAAGATCATTGAACCTTCAGTATCTGCATATTGCTCACCAGTAGTCATGGTTAAGGAGGAGGATAATTCACATAGACTTGCTATTGACTTCAGAGGCCTTAATGCTATAACTCGGTGGGATGCTGAATCTATGCCCTTAATAGATAGCGATCTACACAAATTTTATGACGCTCCCTTCTTTTCAGAGATTGATATTGCGCAGGCATATCATCAAGTAATGTTAGATCCTTCTTCTAAGCAGTACACCACTTTTCCTACTCACCAAGGACTGATGCAATATAGAACTTTGCCCTTCGGTTTGGTAACTGCCTGTGCTACCTACGTGAGACTGATGAGAAAGGTCTTGGGTAATATGCCAAATGTTTCAGTTTATTTTGATAACATTTACGTAATGACATCTACGTGGGGCGAACATATCCAAACATTAACATCAGTTTTGTGTAGGTTACACTCACATGGCCTCACTGCCAAGCCGAAGAAATGCTTCCTAGGGTATAACAAAATTAGATATCTTGGACTGATACTTTCTAGTAACTCTCTGCAGCCTCTCCCCAGTAAGATTAAAGCTTTATTAGAATTTAAATTCCCCAAAAGCAAAAAGCTCATGCGTAGCTTTCTTGATTCTGTAAATTTTTATGCACGGTTTATCCTGAACCTTACTGATCTTACAGGCATCTTATCAGACTTCCTTAAAAAGTCTGTGAAGGAACCTCTTGAACTTTCCGACGTAGCTCGGGGAAAAGTTTAATGAGATTAAAAGTATTTTTTTGAAAGACCCTATACTTAAGATTCCAGATATTAATTAAAACATTTTGTTTAAAAACTGATGCCTCCAATACTGGCTTAGGTGCGGTGCTACTACAATTCCATGATGGTACTCCCTTCCCTGTATGCTTCCTAAGCCGGAAACTCTTTCCCGCAGAAACGAGATACTCCATCATAGAAAAGGAATGTTTGGCCCTTGTGTGGGTTATCTCCAAGCTTAAATTTTATTTGCTGGAAAAAGAATTCATTACAGAAACGGACCACAAACCTTTGATATACCTAGAAACTTTTAAGGGAACCAACAGTCGCCTCTTGAGGTGGACATTGGCACTCCAGGCTTTTAAGTTCCATATTGTGTATATCAGTGGTTCATCCAATTATTTCTCTTACTGGTTAAGTCGTGACAGTAGAAGATTTGTTGCCTTACGCGGCTTCCACATGTTAGAACTTTTTCCTCGCCTATTCTTCTTATACTCCTTGACTATAAGTCTTGGAATGGGGGAGTGTGAGGGAAAAGTTCAATAGAGTAGCGAGGGAGTGTATAGTAACAATAGTTTGATTGCCGGCTGCTTGTTTTAAGGTAGGGTCAGTCTAGCTTCCGCTATCCCTTCCCCTCCCTCTTCCCCTTCCCCCCCGAAAGGTGATGTGTGGGGCTCCGGTCAAACAGTAAATCACTCGACTCACAGCTCCCAACACTACTGTAAGTACACGCCTGATCATATTAGTGGACTTATTGGTTGAAAGCTTCACTTTTGACCAATTAACTTAGTCTTTTCAGTCTTTATCTGTTAAATGTTTTAATAATCACCACATCTTTTAAGTATTGTACTTATCATGGAGAGTGATTTCTTAAGCAGTGGGTAATCTGTCTCTCTTTACAGCTTGGAATGACAGAGAGGGTCACCTGCCAACCAACGAGAAGAATAGAAGGAGACGGACTAACGTCCTGAGACGTCCTATGTTTAATCTACTTACCTGTTATGTAAGCCAACACAGGACCTAACCCCCTCATCATAGCAGTGGTAATGAACCTGTTTTCCTGTCATCTGAAGTAATTATTCACGGCTACACTCTGTGAAGAACGAGCCGGTGGTGGTCACCAACACCTGCTCCCCCCCCCCCCCCACATCAGCAATGGCTACGATTTCAACAACACTCAGTGTCACCAACACCTCACACCCCATTTACCCCGATATTCCTATATTAGCGTTGAGTTCAAAGGTACTTTTTTTTTTATTTCATTTTTCATTTTTCTTTCAATTAGGATACCCATTCATGTTTTATTGTTTTACATTTTCCGTTTCTAAATAATGTTTATCATTGTCTGTTATTATTTATTTTTCTATTCATTAATTTTCCTGAGGAGGAGCCAGCCTTGGTAATACTGACTGAAGTTGTTACAGGGTTGAGTAAGCCTTCACAATTATTTAATTTTTATTACTTTTATTAGTTTTATATTTTTAGTTATTATTATTATTAATTATTATTATTATTATTAATTATTATTACGTGGAAACACGAAACTTTTTAGAGGGGTTGAACCTGATTGGCATTCAGGTTTAATCAGAGGAAGAGCAGGATAGTTTTAGCTCCTTGGATCAAGATCCCTTGAGTAGCATGATGGTATCCTGATTAAGACACATTTGCAACAGTTCGTTTATTTATTGTTGAAACGTTTCGCCTACGCAGTAGGCGTCTTCAGTCAGAGGCAGCAGGTGAAGTAGTGAAATGAAGATGAGGGACTGACCACTTCATATCTCCAATGTTGATGGACTGACTTGCTGCCTCTGTATTTGACTGAAGAAGTCTACTGTGTAGGCAAAACGTTTCATCAATAAAGATACCGAACTGTTGCAAAAGTCTGGATCAACTTAGTGGTATTTAATACCATTCAGAAAGGAGTACGATCCTTTATGGAACTTACAAGCGCATTGACTGTTCTACCAGATATAGCCCTTGAAAAGGATGCCTTCATTGTGGTGAAAAGTTTTTGATCCGAGGAATTATGAGCTACCGTGCCCTTCCTTGGATCAAACCTGATTACCTTCCATTCTACAGGAACTGTTTAACTCGGCAAATTAAGAATGCCTCGCATAGGCTGGAGAATTAAGTTTTATACGGTCTGTATGACACGGTCTGTATGATTGTATGACACGGGCTGTATGATTGTATGACATGGGCTGTATGACTTTATGACACGGGATGTATGTATAACACGGGTTGTATGATTATATGACACTGGCTGTATGATACGGGCTGTATGATTGTATGACACGGGCTCTATGACTGTATGACACTGGCTGTATGTTAGGGTTTGTATAACACGGTCATCACACAGCGATAAAAATGCAAAATATATCTATACTCTGTAAAAATAAACTGTACGATCAAGAACCTTAATATAGATGTATATGTAGAGGATACGACAAATGCACCTCTTAAAGGAAGGGGGTATGGAGTCCCTTGTAATGGCGGAGAAGAGGCTCTTGATCCAAGTAACTGGACGTATTGTCTCATTTTTAAGATTGAATCTAAATTGCCTCATCCTTCCTCTCTCTCTCCATTTGGTATCCATAATATGGGGCTATTTCCCCTTTGGAGTTTCAGCACCTGATTAGAGAGGAAAGGGATCGTTATCTGTCCCATTCAGTTGACATCAGATGTGGTGCTGCTGGGCTCTAGTGGGATGCTGCTTGTCCATGAATGACGGAAGCATGCCTGAAGGCTGCCTGGAGGCTGCCTGGAGGCTCTGGAAGGAGGCAGCAAAAGAGGTATCTCGGGTATCTCGGGTACTAATCAAACTCAGCTATTCTCACTCTATCTCTGATCTGTTTACAAAGCTGCTTAAGATTTTAGCTTCTATCACCCTGCTTGGTATCTTGCATACCTACGGACCTTCTTGGGAAGCGAAACCTTTTTCGGGTAACACTTGAGTACCCGCATTCCGGCTGACCTGTTGGATGCCTTTGATCTCGGCTCTAATTTGATGTTTCTGGCTTCTCCCACAGGACTTGTTCTTGCTGATCATAAATTAAATAAAGGCGTACAAGCGGACTTAAAAATGCACACCAAAACGCAAATACTAAAGCACAAACAAAAGCAGATTCCAAACAATGAATAAAAACAGATTTTGGAATATAAAACAAAGAAGGACTTGCTAGTACGTTTATGTACTATTTGCGACCAAGGTTGCTGAATAGGAGATATGATAAATAAAGGTATAATTCTGCCAGTTTCCAAAAAAACATTTACGCTTCGAGTCAATTGCATGTCTTAAGGCAGAATAACATTGGAATATCCACCGACAAATACGAATATAATCTATGCAAATTCTGTGGTTTAATTAGGAAATGAAAGCGATGTTACCTTCAGAGATCCCGTAAATATTTGTTGATGTTATTCCGTCTATCTGTTTCTGCATACCAAGTGAGATAATCTATTTAGCTCCTCCACAGCCTGGCTTCTCCAGGCATCTCCTCCTTGCCTGTAAATTAACTGGGTATTATTTGTTGCTAAATTAAAATTCAGTATTAACGTGATATTGAAAGTTATTTGGTGGGGTTAGAATCGTGTGAAAATAAATTGGCAAAAACAAGTCAGTTTTACCACTAATTGTAGTTTCTAAATAACAATAACATGCTGAATATTTTCGGAATATATGTTACAGGGCGAGTCTCAAAGTCGAGTGACTGTGTTTACATTACTAGGTTAGAGGAGACGTGGGTGGGTCACCCTTCCAGATATCATTATTATAATCATGGGGAAGAGCTAAACCCGTATTATTATACAGCACCTGTCGGGGGAGTCGGAAGGTATTCAGGCTTAATTCAGGGAACTGGAGCACAGATCCAATTCTCTAGATCAAGATCCCCTCACCAGCATCGAGGGACCTCCTTTGAGGGGCTAGATGTGAAGTGGAGACGATTCTCTGATTGGTTGAGGATTAGCAGCCTATCCTCCATAGATTTTCGTTTTTACTTTGGCAAATGGCCGTTGGTAAAGCAAAGTTTACTCTAAAATATAAATGGAAGTTTTTGAGGATGTATACAGGGCATTTTACAGTCCTCTCATTGGGCTACATTTCTGTTCCAGCTTCAGAACTTTTTTCTCTCCTTCAGGCATCTTTTTCACTTCTTGGTAGTACCGAATGTAACATTTAAAGGCGTAAATTTGAAGTTCTCAGTCTGCTAATGTCACTAGTGTGTGGTCAAGGGCAAGGTTGTTCATGGATGCAAAATCCACGAAGTCAAAAGTGAACGTAATCTGATCTACATCTAGGAAAGATGCTGTGAATTCTCTACTTAATACATACAGAAGGTGAGAGAGAAGTCATCTCAAGTATGAGTATATTAGAACCAGCTTCTTTCCTGAAGGTGGCAATACAAAAAGGTTTAAAGAACAAGGCTTTGTGAATAATTAGACACTTTTGCAGTATTTGGGAATCTTATTCATGGAAAGGTTTCACCAGCCAGTGGCTTCTTCAGTCCAGTACAAAGAAGAATGGAAGATGAGGAAGAGTTTGTGGTAATAAGTAACCCAGTTTTGAGTCGGTGCGTTCATTACTTTGATCAAGACTAATGAATTGAATACATCGACTCAAGGCTGAGGGACTGATTACCTCAAAGTCTTCCTCATCTTCCATAGTTCTCAAAGGTGGTGAAATGTACTATTGGTAAGCGACCGAAGATTAACTAAAACTCGTTGTAATTTCTTTACATGTGCGTCATTTTACAAATCGATTGGATACTCTGTTCAAAATACTATTTTTTTTTTTCAAAACGACTCTAAACTGGGATTGCTAATTCTGGAGACTTAGCAATGGTTCTCGAAAATGTATTGTTTTTAATGGTCGTAAGTGGAAAGAGATGGAAAGGAAGAAAGGGAGCAGAGGCAGGAGTTAAACAGGGAGCAGAGGCAGGAGTTAAACAGGGAGCAGAGGCAGGAGTGAAACAGGGAGCAGAGGCAGGAGTGAAACAGGGAGCAGAGGCAGGAGTGAAACAGGGAGCAGAGGCAGGAGTGAAACAGGGAGCAGAGGCAGGAGTGAAACAGGGAGCAGAGGCAGGAGTGAAACAGGGAGCAGAGGCAGGAGTGAAACAGGAGCAGAGGCAGGAGTGAAACAGGAGCAGAGGCAGGAGTGAAACATGGAGCAGAGGCAGGAGTGAAACATGGAGCAGAGGCAGGAGTGAAACATGGAGCAGAGGCAGGAGTGAAACATGGAGCAGAGGCAGGAGTGAAACATGGAGCAGAGGCAGGAGTGAAACATGGAGCAGAGGCAGGAGTGAAACATGGAGCAGAGGCAGGAGTGAAACATGGAGCAGAGGCAGGAGTAAAACAGGGAGCAGAGGCAGGAGTAAAACAGGGAGCAAAGGCAGGAGTGAAACAGGACGCTGAAGTTGAGAGAGGTAAAGGATAAAGAAGAAATCGAGACTAAAGATGAATGGAGAAAGGGAAGAAAAACGAAGTTGTGGGAGAACAAGTGTGAGAGTGAACTGGAAAGAGGCACTGGGAGAGAGGGAGAAACGGTGTGAGGCACTGGTAGAAAGGGAGAAGCAGTGAGAGACACTGGGAGAGAGGGAGAGGAGAAGGGATCAAGTGAACGGGGAAATGGAGCTGGAGAAGGATGTTAAATTAAGGGACTTCGATATAGCACGCTCACGAAGAAAAGTAACAAGTGTCTTCCGAAGGAAGAATTAATCTCTCCAGGAAAATGAGGCTGTGATGAGACGAGGCTGTGGTGGGACGAGGCTGTGGTGGGACGAGGCTGTGGTGGGACGAGGCTGTGGTGGGACGAGGCTGTGGTGGGACGAGGCCGTGGCGAGACGAGGCTGTGGCGAGACGAGGCTGTGGCGAGACGAGGCTGTGGCGAGACGAGGCTGTGGTGGGACGAGGCTGTGGTGGGACGAGGCTGTGGCGAGACGAGGCTGTGGCGGGACGAGGCTGTGGTGGGACGAGGCTGTGGTGGGACGAGGCTGTGGTGGGACGAGGCTGTGGCGAGACGAGGCTGTGGCGAGACGAGGCTGTGGCGAGACGAGGCTGTGGCGAGACGAGGCTGTGGCGAGACGAGGCTGTGGCGAGACGAGGTTGTGGCGAGACGAAGCTGTAGCGAGACGAGGCTGTAGTGAGACAATAGAGCCACGTCTTGCCTATTTTGTAATAAAGGGGTGTTTCAAAGAGATAGACCTAGTATCAAAGCAAACTGCTTTGAGATTGGGACCATTTCTTTGAAACTGCCTGTACTGTGTATATTGTGGAAACGTTTCACCCAACCAGTGGCTTCCTCTTCCTGACCTTGCTGTGAAATCCTGAAGGCACTTTTCGACTGGTTTCGAAAAGGTGATTTTTATATATAAGCTCTGTAAGAGACCTTAATTTATATATTTGTGACGTCACAGTAAACAACTTGACATCTTTAGGTATTGTGTGTGACGTCATAGACTTTTTTACATCCCCCTCTATATTTTTTCGCTAGGTGAATGAGGTTATAGGCTCCACCTGTGGTCAATGCAATTTGTGTCAACGGCTGTGGATGTGCCATGTCAACGGTTGTGGTTATGTGCCGTATCACACCTGTGCCTGTCACAAGTGTACCGTGTGACACAAGCATACCGTGTGACACCTGCGTGTGTCACAAGTGTACCGTGTGACACCTGCGTGTGTCACAAGCATACCGTGTGACACCTGCGTGTGTCACAAGCATACCGTGTGACACCTGCGTGTGTCACAAGCATACCGTGTGACACCTGCTGTGTCACAAGCATACCGTGTGACACCTGCGTGTGTCACAAGCATACCGTGTGACACCTGCGTGTGTCACAAGCATACCGTGTGACACCTGCGTGTGTCACAAGCATACCGTGTGACACCTGCGTGTGTCACAAGCATACCGTGTGACACCTGCTGTGTGTCACAAGCATACCGTGTGACACCTGCGTGTGTCACAAGCATACCGTGTGACACCTGCGTGTGTCACAAGCATACCGTGTGACACCTGCGTGTGTCACAAGCATACCGTGTGACACCTGCGTGTGTCACAAGCATACCGTGTGACACCTGCGTGTGTCACAAGCATACCGTGTGACACCTGCGTGTGTCACAAGCATACCGTGTGACACCTGCGTTTATCACAAGTTTACCGTGTCACACCTGCGTTTGCCACAAGTGTACCGTGTCACACCTGTGCTTTTCACAAGTGTACCATGTCACACCTGTGCCTGTCACAAGTGTACCGTGTCACACCTGCGTTTCACAAGCTTACCGTGTCACACCTGCGTTCGTCACAAGTGTACTGTGTCACACCTGCGCTTGTCACAAGTGTACACTGTGTCACACCTGCGCTTGTCACAAGTGTACACTGTGACACATGCGTTTATCACAAGTTTACCGTGTCACACCTGTGCTTGTCACAATTGTACCGTGTCACACCTGCGCTTGTCACAAGTGTACACTGTGACACATGTGTTTGCCACAAGTGTACCGTGTCACACATTTGCTTGTCACAAGTGTACCGTGTCACACCTGTGCCTGTCACAAGTGTACCGTGTCACACCTGTGCCTGTCACAAGTGTACTGTGTCACACCTGTGCCTATCACAAGTGTACCATGTCACACCTGTGCCTGTCACAAGTGTACCATGTCACACCTGTGCCTGTCACAAGTATACCGTGTCACACCTGTGCATGTCACAAGTGTACCGTGTCACACCTGTGCCTGTCACAAGTGTACCGTGTCACACCTGTGCCTGCCACAAGTGTACCGTGTCACACCTGTGCCTGCCACAAGTGTACCGTGTCACACCTGTGCCTGCCACAAGTGTACCGTGTCACACCTGCGCTTGTCAAAAGTGTACCGTGTCACACCTGCTCTTGTCACACCTGTGCCTGTCACAAGTGTACCGTGTCACACCTGTGCCTGTCACAAGTGTACCGTGTCACACCTGTGCCTGCCACAAGTGTACCGTGTCCAACCTGTGCGCTGCCACAAGTGTACCGTGTCCACACCTGTGCCTGCCACAAGTGTACCGTGTCACACCTGTGCCTGTCACAAGTGTACCATGTCACACCTGCGCTTGTCACAAGTGTACCGTGTCACACCTGTGCCTGTCACAAGTGTACCGTGTCACACCTGTGCCTGCCACAAGTGTACCGTGTCACACCTGCGCTTGTCACAAGTGTACCGTGTCACACCTGTGCCTGTCACAAGTGTACCGTGTCACACCTGTGCCTGTCACAAGTGTACCGTGTCACACCCTGTGCCAGTCACAAGTGTACAGTGTCACACCTGTGCCTGTCACAAGTGTACCGTGTCACACCTGTGCCTGTCACAAGTGTACCGTGTCACACCTGTGCCTGTCACAAGTGTACCGTGTCACACCTGTGCCTGTCACAAGTGTACCGTGTCACACCTGTGCCTGTCACAAGTGTACCGTGTCACACCTGTGCCTGTCACAAGTGTACCATGTCACACCTGTGCTTGTCACAAGTGTACCGTGTCACACCTGCTCTTGTCACACCTGTACCGTGTCAGACGTAAGCCAGTATCATCACTCTGCTCGTCAGGTGTGACACAAATATAGAAGATATCAAAAGGCCAAAAATCAGTGATCTATCTAATTTAAAAATAATAATAATAAATGTGTTTCGGACAGTAAAACGTCTGTTTCTAACCAGACTGTGGATCGAGTCTACAACTCTTTCGTTGAAATACCCACATGGGTTTATCGCTTCACCGTACTCCAAGTATATAAGAGAATATAGCTACATCATATTCTCTTATTTTCTATCTTAATATGAATGACGAAATATGGTGATAATTTCCTTCAGAATTTCAAATTGATGTTACTAATAAAACCTAAATTTTTAAAATGTTGGAGTGGTAAGCCAGTGGAAGGCGTCGGTCATATGACCAAAAGCTCTAGTGGCGCATAATCATATGACTAAGACCTGCGTCGGGAAACTCCTGTTTTCCTGACGAATCTTACCTAACCTCCAGTAGCCTTCTGAGTAGAGCAAGGAAAAAAATCTCGCCTCATCGTTCACAACCAAGCCAGAGCCCCAACATTCTCAGGTCCTCCTAAATCCTCTCATGTTAGTCATACGGTGCCGGCTTGAAGGAAAGGTGTTGGGGCGGCTTCTGTGGGGCCGTTGATGTGGGTGAGGTTTTTCTTGGTCCAGTTTCTGTGGGTGAGGTTTCTCTTGGTCTAGTTTCTGTGGGTGAGGTTTCTCTTGGTCTAGTTTCTGTGGGTGAGGTTCCTCTTGGTCTAGTTTGTGGGTGAGGTTTCTCTTGGTCTAGTTTCTGTGGGTGAGGTTCCTCTTGGTCTAGTTTGTGGGTGAGGTTTTTCTTGGTCTAGTTTCTGTGGGTGAGGTTTCTCTTGGTCTAGTTTTCTGTGGGTGAGGTTCCTCTTGGTCTAGTTTGTGGTGAGGTTCCTCTTGGTCTAGTTTGTGGGTGAGGTTTCTCTTGGTCTAGTTTGTGGGTGAGGTTTCTCTTGGTCTAGTTTCTGTCGGTGAGGTTTCTCTTGGTTTAGTTTATGTGGGTGAGGTTTCTCTTGGTCTAGTGGGTGAGGTTTCTTTTGGTCTAGTTTGTGGGTGAGGTTTCTCTTGGTCTAGTTTCTGTGGGTGAGGTTTCTCTTGGTCTAGTTCCTGTGGGTGAGGTATCTTTTGGTCTAGCTTGTGGGTGAGGTTTCTCTTGTTCTAGTTTCTGTGGGAGCGGTTTCTCGTGTAATTTCTGTGGGTGAGGTTTCTTTTGGTCTAGTTTGTGGGTGAGGTTTCTCTTGGTTTAGTTTATGTGGGTGAGGTTTCTTTTGGTCTAGTTTATGTGGGTGAGGTTTCTCTTGGTCGAGTGGGTGAGGTTTCTTATGGTCTAGTTTGTGGGTGAGATTTCTCTTGGTCTAGCTTGTGGTGAGGTTTCTCTTGGTCTAGTTTGTGGGTGAGGTTTCTCTTGGTCTAGTTTGTGGGTGAGGTTTCTCTTGGTCTAGTTGTGGGTGAGGTTTCTCTTGGTCTAGTTTGTGGGTGAGGTTTCTCTTGGTCTAGTTTGTGGGTGAGGTTTCTCTTGGTCTAGTTTCTGTGGGTGAGGTTTCTCTTGGTCTAGTTTCTGTGGGTGAGGTTTCTTTTGGTCTAGTTTATGTGGGTGAGGTTTCTCTTGGTCTAGTGGGTAAGGTTTCTCTTGGTCTAGTAGGTGAGGTTTCTCTTGGTCTAGTGGGTGAGGTTTCTTTTGGTCTAGTTTATGTGGGTGAGGTTTCTCTTGGTTTAGTTTCTGTGGGAGCGGTTTCTCGTCGTCTAATTTCTGTGGGTGAGGTTTCTTGTGGTCTAGTTTGTGGGTGAGGTTTCTCTTGGTCTAGTTTGTGGGTGAGGTTTCTCTTGGTCTAGTTTCTGTGGGTGAGGTCTCTCTTGGTCTAGTGAGTGAGGTCTCTCTTGGTCTAGTGAGTGAGGTTTCTTTTGGTCTAGTTTCTGTGGGTAAGGTTTCTCTTGGTCTAGTTTGTGGGTGAGGTTTCTCTTGGTCTAGTTTCTGTGGGTAAGGTTTCTCTTGGTCTAGTTTGTGGGTGAGGATTTCATGGTTGGTTCCTATACTTTTTGTAGCTTAAATATTGTAAATATTATTTAGAACCTAAGAAAGAACACTGAAGCAGGCCTACTGGCTCATGCGAGGCAGGTTCAATTCTCTCGCCGGCTTAAGCCAATGACCCAAGCTAGTCAGATCAGGTCACATTCACTTAAAGAAGAAGCATGACATCTAACCTAGTAGCACAAGCTAGTCAGGTCCAACTCACACCCACTCATGTATTTATCTAACGTATTTTTAAACCTACACAACGTCTTAGCTTCTATGAAGGTACTCGGGAGTTCCACTCATCCACAACTCTATTACCAAACCAGTGCTTTCCTATATCATTCTGAATCTGAATTCTTCCAACTTTAAGCCATTTTTTGCGAGTCCTGTCTTGGCTAGACATTTTTAGCACGCTATTTACATCCCATTTATTAATTCCTATCTTCCATTTATACACCTCAATGATATCCCCCATAATTCTACGCCTTTCTAGAGTGCAGATTCAGGGCCTTCACACCCCTCAAGGAAGGTTCCTTGATGTTGGTGAGGGGCTCTTGATTTAGGGAATTGGATTTGTGCTCCAGTTCCCCGAATTAAGCCTGAATGCCTTCCACACCCCCCCCCCCAGGCGCTGTATAATCCTCTGGGTTTAGCGCTTCCCCCTTGATTATAATAATAATAATCAGGGCCTTCACTCTATCCTCGTAGGGAAGATTTCTGATACATGGGATCAACTTTTCCATCCTCTGTACGTTTTCCAGAGCATTTATATCCATTCTGCATTACTTAGTATACGGTGGATGATACACATGACCTCCCTGGGGTGTAACACGTTAATACATGACCTCCCAGGGGTGTAACACGTCAATACATGACCTCCCTGGGGTGTAACACGTCAATACATGACCTCCCTGGGGTGTAACACGTCAATACATGACCTCCCTGGGGTGTAACACGTCAATACATGACCTCCCTGGGGTGTAACACGTCAATACATGACCTCCCTGCGGTGTAACACGTCAATACATGACCTCCCTGGGGTGTAACACGTCAATTCATGACCTCCCTGGGGTGTAACACGTCAATACATGACCTCCCTGGGGTGTAACACGTCAAATTTATGACCTCCCTGGGGTGTAACACGTCAATACATGACCTCCCTGCGGTGTAACACGTCAATACATGACCTCCCTGCGGTGTAACACGTCAATACATGACCTCCCTGCGGTGTAACACGTCAATACATAAGAGTACAAATAATACCAGCTGGTCCAATTACAACGGCAGAAAATTGAATTTGGTTCTCCTATGCACTCATTTTTCCTGTGGTGTGCGTGTATGTTTGTACGCGTATGTGCATGCGTGTGTGTACGTGTGCCGCGCATGCATGCAAAATAACCAAAGGCATAGTTGAATGAAAGCTCTAGGCGTTCCGTGTTACAATTAACACAACACAAAGTGCTTGCAGAATTGCAAAAGCTTGCGTACTTCCTCCAAGAAGAATATGCTCACTTCCTTGGATCAAGAGGCAGTCACCGGCCTCAAGACGCACCGCTCGAGGAGGCGTACGGCATTTATTTAATAACATAACATAAGAATGGAGGAACACTGCAGAAGGCCTACTGGCCTAAAACGGCAGGTTCTTATCAAAACCACCCCTACCCTAAACTACCCAAGAATTTAATTAATACTCTACAATTTCGATATTATAATTGACAAAATGGGACTAACATCCTAAGCAGGATTCAGGGAAGTTGTAATATTTGGAGCCCTCAAGGAAAGTTCCTTGATGTTGGTGAGGGGCTCTTGATTTAGGGAATTGGATCTGTGCTCCAGTTTCCCGAATTAAGCCTGAATGCCTTCCACATCCCCCCCCCCCAGGCGCTGTATAATCCTCCGGGTTTAGCGCTTCCCCCTTGATTATAATAATAATGTAATATTTGGAGCGACCATAAGAGACTTTATGCAGTTGTCACATACCTGGAGTGGGAATAAATGGTATAAAATACCGACACAATGGAAATAGAAACACATATGCAGTATAATGTGATCCTTTATTGACAACTATCAGATAGTTCCTGACTATGGAACTGAACTTCTCCAGGCTGAGGGACTGACAACCTCAAATTCTACGACTTCAAGGGTGATGGACTGATGACATCGTCTTCACATCTCTAATATTCCTGCCTACTTTCTGTATTCGACTGAAGAAGCCTACTGTGTAGGCGAAACGTTTCGGAATAAAGTTCCCTAACTGTTGCATATGTGTCTTACTTAACAACCTGTCGGTATTGTATACCATTTTGATGTTCAGATCTGAAAAAAGTCCACTGTGTGGGCGAAACGTTGTTAATAAAGGATCACCTTATACTGCATGTGTGTTTATATTTTCACATACCTGGAGTATACCTGCAGAGGGTTTCGGGCGTCACCGCCCCCGAGGCTCGGTCTGAGACCAGGTCTCATGGTGGACCAGGGTCTGATCATCCAGGCTGTTACTGCTGGCCGGACGCAAACTGACGTACGAACCGCAGCCCGGCTGTTCAGGTTCTGACTTTAGGCGCCTGTCCAATTTCGTGGATATTCTATATAACTTTGGCTGTATAGCCCTTGTGGCTTAGCGCTTCTTTTTGATTATAATAATAATAATATATAACTTTGAGGCGAAATATCTTATTTTGTCACTCGGGTTGTCACAGGGTTTAGAATTTGAATGTCTTTCTAGTAAGGCATTCCTGGGACGAAGTTAGAAGAAACGATCACTGCATCTAACAACGTGACCAATTTCTTGACGTGATTTTTGCTCTGCTGTACCAGTTTCTTGACGTAGTTTGTGTTCTACTAGTCGTTGCACGGGTTCTTGACGTAGTTTGTCAGGTTCGGTTGCTGTGTTCTTGTTGCTGCGTACTCCAAGATGGCCTTGGCATATGTCGTATATCGGGCAATGAATAATTCATATCTTTATACTTTCTGAAAGCTAATTTCAGATTCGATAAACGTTCAACCGCAGCAAAGGTTATTCGTCAGATGTTTGCCTCTGGTGATAGCCTCAGCAGTATGCTCACCCAGACACCCTTCTTGAGTGATATTGGCTGTGTCTACTCTAGTTTGTACTTAGTAGGCGGTATTATTTTTTTTTAGCTCTGCTGTTTTAGCTCCAGCAGTTAAATTTCTGATCTAGTTGCATAGTAACCATCGCTACCTGGCAACGCTATCTTCAGTACCTCTGGGATACATTAATTAATATAAGGAGACAGCTACTGGCATCTAAAACATAGGCAACCTTTCAAAGTTTATGGTAAGTGTCGCCCTCGTGTGTAACTAAACGATGTGTGGGCGGCAAAATGGTGATTACACCCTCTTGTGGCAGAAAGAGAGATAGAGAGAGAGAGAGAGAAAGAGAGCCAGAGATAAAGACAGAGACAAATATTGATTGATTTAGCAATATTGGATGCATCAGCAATGTGGTGGTACACTATTTTACATCTGTTATATATTGAGAACTAAGGATAGTTATGTTTCACTGCCATATTCCACCACACAGGATAAATATCATAATGTTGAAATTTTTCAGGCTGAGCTGGGAGACGAAGGAGGGAAGCAGAGTGGTTTTGAGAGGGAGGAAGAAGAGAGTGAAGAGGAACAGTAAGCAGTTGATGGTGCTTCACATCCTCGTGACTACAAATATACAGACAAATGCACCAGAACAAGATTTTACTGAGACACGGTATTACTTTATCCAGAGCTTGACAAAGCTCTTTAACGAGGGGAAACGTTGTTTGAATTGTATGATTTGCTATCTGTGTTCCAACCTTTCAACAGTACACCAACCAGTCAATTCGTGACTTGATCGGTCACAAGCTCGAAGTGCCAAGAGTAAATGATAATAGGAACAACTAATTGAACTATGAATAAAAGAAAGTCCAAAATCACTTTAATATCCCTATGGATAATACCGTAACCCCATACCATCTAATCTTCAAACTACGAACTTTTCTGCGTAATATTTACACCATATACTGCCTTCAGACACGATATCTAAACTGCCTACAGCAGTTTAGGTATCGTGTAGTAGGTATGTGTGTTTTAAGAAAATTGGGACCAGTACACAAGGTATGTAGAGCGAATTGATAGCTTTTAGATAATGTATTAATAGACAAAATATTGATGGGTAAACTTCTAGAGATGCATATTTCAGATCAATATTTAATGGTAGCTACTGTGAGAGTAGTGCATCGCTGTGTGACCCCAATGATGATGGTAACACAGTAAGAGAAAGCGGTAGATGTGGCAAAAGGAGAATATCTTTAGTGGGTAAGAAGTGAAAGTTAATAAATTAAAGGCGATAAGGTAAGATATCGGCAGTTATTAGGAGAAAGGTGGGTTAGAGTACAGGTAATGATGATGGGTCGAAGAAGTATGGTGTAGATTTAAGATGGAAGAGTTAGTGAGTAGCCAAAGTTTGTGTGTGTAGGAAGGTGGGTGCCGGTGGGAAGAGGAGCAGTTGACGGATAGATGAGGTAGAATGGTAGATAGATAGATTCTAGGTAAGACCCCAAGAAGGGGTGAGTGGGGAAGTGGGGATAGAGGAAGAATAGGGTGGTTAGAGGAAGGGTTATTGTAAGAGGGAAAGAACCAGGGCTTAACCCAGTAGCTGAGCTGATGGTGATTCAGAAGGTCGTGCGCAACTAGGGAACTGGAGGGGGGAAGGGGGGCGAGGGGGGGGGCGACAAAGCGTGAATCGCATTGTACAAGGGCATTGTGAGTTACAGGTTAGTGAGTCAAGATTTTAGCATGGTTATTTGTATATAGGAAATGGGTCAGGAGCTAGTAGAGAGTAGAAGAGATTGTGTGTGTTTGCAGGTCTGCGTAGTTCGTCATCTAAGTATGAGGTCCAGTAGTCATGTCGGGTCTCTAGTCTGTCTGTCTGTTTGTCGCTAAGCAGTTTCCAGTACACATTTAGAGCAGGGATGTTCGCAAGGGCGTGGATTGACTCACTTGTGATGAATTCATCCCAGCGGGTGTTGAACACTCAGCGTAAGGCTTTGTTCTGGATGCGTTGTAGTTTACGTCGGTTTGTCACAGCTGCTAGGGAGAGGGCTAGTGGGCAGTAAGTTATTAGTGGACGGATGAGGGCTTTGTATAGATGTAGTTTCGTTAAATAAAAAAGGCACAATACCGTGACTGGAACGATACACAAATAACCCGCACATAAAAGAGAGAAGCTTACGACGACGTTTCGGTCCGACTTGGACCATTGACAAAGTCACACTAACCAGAGGTGGAGTAGGACGGCTATATATAGGCAGGAAGAGGTGATGGTAGTAGTAGTAGTAGTAGTACAAGAATGGTATATAATACCGACAAGATGAAATTAAGACACATGCACAACACCCGGGCATCCCTATCGTAGACGTTTCGCCATCCAGCCAGCCACTGGATGGCGAAACGTCCACAACATAGACAACCAGACGCCGCACATGTCTTAATTTCATCAGGCAAGTACGTGTGTCTACTTCACACGTACTTGCCTAGCCAATTTTTCTCACAGGATTGGCCCCCACATCTAATTTACGATGCCTGCAATGCCTTCCACTTCCTTTCCCCTTACCACTCCTCTACTGCCAACACCTGCCTCGACTATGTCTACTCCTGCTTCTAAGGCCTACCCTGCCTCCACCTCTTCCAAGCCCAATTCTTTCTCGCTTAACTTCAAATACTCTAAATCTGATCATGCCACTATCTGTCCTGGAAATTTACTGTACCAGATCACTGGCGCTCCTCAGCATAAAGTCTTTAAAACCAACTCAGGGTTCAAACTACTTCTTGACAGACATTCTTACGAAACGTACACCTCAACCGAGACCAGACAAAAACTTCTCAATGCAGGCTTCACTATTATTTGGACTCCTGAGCACCGCGCCAAATGCACAGTGATCGCAAAACACGTAGACTATTCTCTCCTGACAGCCTATGACACAGACAAAGAAGACTTAATCAAAGACATTAGTACTAAGAACTAAGTCTCTGTTGACGATATTTATAGACCTGAAAACTCTACCATCCTCAAAATACGCTGTTCAACTCCTGACGCCTCTACACTCTTCAATCAAGGAATCCTTGCCAAGACCATCCGCATTCCTCCAAACACCCTCTTCACTCCAAACTTTCACCCCATCACACAATGTCTGAAATGCTACAAATTCGGCCACTACAAAATCTCATGCACTTCCACACAAACCTGCTCCAGATGTTCAGTAACTGGCCACTTCTGGAACACTTGGAACCTCCCCTTTAAATGTTCTAACTGCGGTGGGTCACACACTGCAGTTGCAAATTCCTGCCCTACTAGAAAAGACATTCTCTCCACACTCAGAGAAAGCCAACCTCCCTCCTCCCCAACCCCTTCCTGCACCTCCCCCTCCTACAATACCTTCCACCCTACCCTCAATGCCTGGGTTACCCCACGCACTTGGTCTACCCCTCCTACTCTACACACTTCAAACAACCAACACACAGACTACAATCACCTCTCCTTCTACAACTACCCACACTAGACTACAAAACTAACTGCCAACTCGCCACTGCTGCCCACTCTGCGATGGTAATCTCTCAAGCCTACCAATCAGATACTCCCAGTCCTTAACCTAATCTTGTCCGCTAACAATCTTCACCTCTTTAATTATCCCTCCTTCCTGCTTCTCTTCTAAGCCCCCTACAACCTCTACCTCCTCCTCTCTCCCACCCCTCCACTTCCTACACCCACCAGCTCTCCTCCCCCCTACCCCTCTTCATCTACTTCCACCCCTCCCACCAACACCCTACTGCTGCTGCTACGACCACCCCTCCCCGAACCTCCTTACCCAACATCCTCATCCCCAACCAAAGCTTCCGCTTCCTTACCCATTACCATAGCTTCCACTTCCTCATCCCTACCAAAGCTTTATTCCTCTGCATCTACTCTTCGGCCAACTCCTCCACCACAACCAAAACTTCATCCAGGTCCAACTCCACCTCCTCCAGACAAAATCCACTCAAACCTAACCTGCCCCAACTTCTGACAGACATACAAAAGAACATAAAAATAGATTCCATCTCTTCCTCCCCCTCCAGGAAACGGGTTCGTAACACCTACAAACTCGCATCCATGATGGACCACTATCACGGGTTTTAATCCCAAACTCCTTTCCCGACATTAACTTTGCTATGACGAAACAATTAAATCATGTTTAAAGTGATTCAGTTCAACGTACGTTCTTACTTTACTATTAGACACCATACTGGCTGAGCTCCTTGAAGCAGAGAGGCCCAGATATTGTTTTGCTAAACAGTACCCTGCCTCAAAGCCCCTCAACGTATCCGCCATTATGGTTATACTGCACTACAGTTCCCTATGATCCCCACGATGGGGTTGCCATCCTTGTCAAATCCAACAAAACACGAATCTCTCCCAATATCCTTTTATTCACCAACACTGTCTTGCAGTCAGAATACACACCCACCTTGACCCCTTTATCTTTTTCACCACATATGCTCGCCCAAACACTATTCTCAACATACACGACCTTTCCTTAGTCTTCAACTACACCAACACACCAACATACCTACTAACTGACATGAATGCCAACACACACCGCCTTTCATCACACCAGTAACAACCAACTTGGTCACCAATTACTCAACTTCACTAACAATAAACACCTAATTCATCTCGGCCGAGACTTCAATACCTTCTTCAATCACACGGGCCAAGGCAAACCAGACATCATTCTGGCAAACCGAGCCAGCTCTCTATTTCAACACTACATCTCACCTGGCCCTATTACAGGCTCTGATCACATCCCAGTCATCTTGCACATCTCCTCCAACCCTATCCTCATTCCAACCACACCTTCCTTCTACAAGAACGCTGACTGGGATGCTTTCAAACAACACATAGGCAATACTAACCTCACCTATGACTACAACAACAAACCTATCTCTGACATCGATACTCAACTTGATCTCATCCAGGACACCATTACACAAGCAGCAAAACGCAATACCAAAGAAAACTCACACACTCGTTATTCCTTCAAACCTTCACTCAGAACAAGAAGACTAATTATCTGCTACCACAACCGCTTCCTCTACAACACACACAGATTTAATCAAGTTCGATTAGATCTCACTTACCTTAGAAACAACATTCTACACAGCTAGGACCAAGACCACTACAATCACTGGTCACAACTCATACAACAAGCTGACAAACAGCGTATTAAAAACACTAAAGCCTTCTGGAACTTTATCAAAAAAATAAGAGGCACAACTCCCACCAACAAATTCAAACACCCACAACAACACACACATCTCAGACCCGCAGGCTGCTACCAACATCTTCAAACACATCTGGGAGAACATCTTCCACCCTCACCGACTCACCCTAACGTTATTCAACGCATTCAGAACATAGAACACTGGAACACTGCACACACACAAGATACAACACCAGATAGCCACATTCATCTAGACACTCTTACCTCCTCCCAAGAACTCGACACTCCTTTCACCAACACAGACATTAAAACTCTCCTCAGACACCTTCTCCCAAGGCTCCTGGCGCCTCTGGCCTAAACCATATTATCCTAAAACACCTTCCTGACTCTATCATTACTGCCTACACAAGCCCTCAATGCCTCCCTTGCCTCTGGATACTTCCCTTCCCTCTTCAAGAGCTGCTACTGCTATCCTCCTTCTAAACTTAATAAAGACCACTCTGATCTAGAAACTATCGCCTATCAGCTCCTCGAAACTTTAGAAAAACTCTTTGAAAAAATCATCAACCATCGCCTTCGCAGATACCTGGAACACAATCTCTACTTTCTGATGGTCAGTTTGGCTTCAGAACACACAGATCCACACAAGATGCCATTAACACTTTCAACTACACCCACATAAAACAGAACAAAAAAACAGGCAGTCCTGGTTGAAAAAGATTGAAAAAGCTATGTAGGGTTCTTAATGGAGATATCGGGGGTTAAAAGGTAGACACACTTTTTGGGAGGTAATAAATTTTTTTGTGACTGGAGGGGGAAAGGGAGCCCACCCTCTGCCGCCCCTAGCCTGGATGTCACGCCGACGAGAGGGGGGCAGGGTAGAGCCTCACTGCGAAACCCGGAGTCCACAGTCACAGGCCTAAAGGATCCCCTATTAAAGCAAAATTTGATCATTATCTATGTATATAACACGGGGATCAGCAACTATCTACAGCTGGTATTTTACGTATTGTTCGACTACCTACTATCAATAGGCCTGAACAGGAGGGGTTCTGGGCGTTTTTTAAATAACAAATTTATATATAATTAGAACAAAATTTGGGTTAAAATGGATGTTACAACATGAGTTTTATTTTTGGGTTTTAACAAATGTTTTTAAGTAATGCCCCTCGGGAAGGTTCCTTGTTTGTGGTGAGGGGTCTTGTTTAGGGAAATTGGATCTTGCTCCGTTCCCCAAATTTAAACCGAATCCTTCCCCTCCCCCCCGGTTTGTATAACCCCCGGGGTTTGCGCTTCCCCCTTGATTATAAAAATAAAAATTTTAACGAATGCATTAAAAACTAAAGAGCAAATCATTGTACAATATGGATGGAATTGATCGATCGATCTTTTTTCATGCATTACGGATTCTGAGGAAAGAAAAAATATAAAAAGGGAAAATTACAGCAAAAGCATTGGTGCACTCGACTATTATGTCAAATTTCAAATGGGAGGGAACTGAACACGAAAAAAAAAAAAAAAATTCTAAAAAAAACAATTCATTTAAACAAATTTGACAATTTACTTCTTTTTGGACATCTAGTTAACGGACTATGTACTTTTTAAACCCAAATTCTGGAGGTGGGGTTTTACTAGCAAAAGGGTTTATCATCTCGGGGAGGATCAATTCCCTTGCAATGGCTAACACACCCTTGACTCGGGGAGTTTTAAAAATTTATCTACAAAGATACTTTGGGTTTCTCTTACTTGTCGGTCGAAAGGGAGTAACGACATTCGGGGTTGAGTATCTATGAGTATCTGGGGTGAGGGTACAGGTCAAGGGGATTTTCAGATCTTTCATAAGTCTGGGTGCAAAAATCCTCAAATCGCATACAAATTTTCATATTTAAATGCGATTTTTTGTACTTCCCGTACTAATTTCCTAACCTTATACTTATTACCAGAGATTGTTCTACACTCGATAAGGTCGAAAAACTTTTGATCGAGCTTGGGCTTTTCGGATGTTTTGTTGAAATTTGTCAGCATTCTCTTAAACCTACTTTGACTTTTGTGGCTTAGCACGGCTTTAGTTTTCTCTAGTAATTTCTGCTGTTGATTTTTTGAAATGTTTCAAAAGGGTTCTTCTACAAACATCGAGCCTGGTACGATTGCTACGAAATCATCAGGGTTGTAATTAGGTTTCGGAGTGGGAAAATAACAACTTAGGGGAAAAAGCTTGTCTACACCTTACAAAGATAAAGTGGAGTTTCCTATGGAAACATTTAACAGAATTTATGGCCATTGAACATTGGGTTTACTTCATCCCCCAAATTTCATTTGGGGTTGATGTGGGTCTAGGACACAAATACTTTTTTTTGGTTCTTTTCGGTAACCCATTTGCTACGGGGAAAGAGGGAAAAATGGGGGGATTAGAGTTTTTGTTTAAAGTACCAAATTTCAAGAATCTCATTACAGAAATTCACCTCCATTCTTACTAAAGCTTTGGGGGGGGTATGCCCGCAGATAAAGGTTCTTTTTAAAGCTTTAGCTACTGTCCAGCTCTTTTCTGCAAAGGAACTAACTACAAAATCTGGTAAATGGTCTACCATAAAACACACATGTTTGTTGCCTTTGGGGGGGAACATTTTAAAAATTGGTTTTAAAAAGTCAAGGGAACTCTTTCCCCCCCCCTTCACTAGGGTTGGGGACCTTGGGTTGGGGTTAGGACCATTGACATTTTCCCTTTTTTGCATACAGACACTACATTTCTTAACATATCGGAAATGTCATTGCCCTCGGGCCCAAAAATATTTCATTCGGCTTGTTTCACAGAACGATCCAACCAGGGGGTTTCAAAACCCGGTGAATCATGGACTAGCTGTAGAGCCGTTCATAGTGATTTGGGAAATTTCAAAATGGTAAATCTTTGCTTGGGGTACCCAATCGGGTTTTCCCATACAGTAATTCTTGGGTCATTTTCAAAGTCGCGTTAGCCCTTGTGGCTTGCTTCTTTTTGATTATAAAATATTATTACAAAGTACTAATGGGGGCTGGTGGCTTCACAGTAAGAATAAGATCTTCCTGGGGCGGAAAAGAATCACCCAACCACAGGGAAACTGTTCTTTGGGCAGTTTTGACATCCTCGACAGTAAATGGATGGTTCTGTTTTTTTTTTCTTACAGTAACTACACTAACATGTCACGATTTAAAGCTTCTGCGCTACATTCGATTGCCAGATTAATGTTCAAAAGTGGGATTGAACTCTTGGTTATCAGTGGTCCATATTGGGCTACCTTCCATAGGATTGTTTTGTTCCGGATTAAGAGTATCATGCGGCGCAGGTCTGTCAAGACCATGAACAGGGTACTGGTAAATAATGACTCGGAAGGCTTTAAAGACCATTACTATTGATAAAGCTCCTGGTGGCGTAGCGCTTCTTGTTTGATTATAATAATATCTTGTGCTTAAAGCTTTCTTGCTCCGTTTACAGTATAATACGTTCAGCCTTCGTATGGACTAGGCTAGCAAATGCAACTGCGTTGTACTTGACAATCAGTATTCTGAGCTAGTTACGGCCACCTATGCCAAATTGAATACTAGCATCAGTTGTTAGATAGTAAGGGCTTTGGAAATTCTGGGAATTTCAAAATTGGAGCAGAAGTTTAGCTTTTCTTTTAGGAGTTTGGAATGCTCGCTCTTGTCGGAAAGGTCAAAACCAATAAAGGAGCATCTTTCTTAAGCAACTCAGTTAGAGGAACAGCAATGGAAGGGAAAAAAAAATTGGCAATGACAGTTCTATAAAATCCTGCTTAAGCCATACATCTAAGGATCTTCGGAATCTGCACAAGTTTTGGGAGTGGAAAATTTAGTACTGCAATTACTTTACTTTGGTCACAGTTCGTAACCCCTATAGGTGTGACTACGTGACCAAGAAACCTTAATTTCTGATTGAAAAATTGATTTTAGACAGTTGATCTTTATATTGGCTTCTTCAAGCTTACATGTTAATAAAATAATGTCTTTCAAGTGTGTATCCACGTCTTTTGACATGGACGATACGTCATCTAGTACATCATAATGCATTACCTATGAGACCTCTAAATATATTGTCATGAGCCTTGAGAACGTGATTGGGGAGGATCGTATCCAAACGCAATACGGAGGAATGATAATGACCTGTTGGAGTGGAGAATGCATGTTACGCTCTTGGCAGTCCACGTGAAGTGGGACTTGCCAAAACCCTGTAACAAGTCCAGGATCGAGAAGACTTTGTTATCTCCAATATTGGTAAATGGTCTACCAGTACGGAAGTGGGGGAAGCGATCTGGAATGGTTTTCGCATTTAACTTTACTTAAGTCAATCTCGGGCGCCCAAGGGCCCATCCTTATTAGGCACTAGGATCAAGGGTGCATTCCAGGGTGAATTGCTAAGTGCATAACTCCTTCATTGGAGCATTTGATTGATCAGTTCCTCTGCGACTGCAACTTGGGATATGGGGCATTCTGTACGCAGGTATACCCCTCAAGGAAGGCTCCTTGACTGGTGAGGGGCTCTTGATCTAGGGGAATTGGATCTTGTGCTCCAGTTCCTGAATTAAGCCTGATGATGCCTTCCATCCCCCATAGGCGCTGTATATTCTCGGGTTAGTGCTTCCCCTTGATTATAATTATAATAATAATGTCGCAGGTATATAAATCGGTCTCGTACCGGTTCACGTGGAATACGATGGGACAATAAGTTCTTTTTACCCTCTTCTCACTGGTAAGCAATGGATTTACGTGTTTGTTCAACTGCGTCAACAAGCGTGGACTTCATTGGGAAATCAGTGGGAGCTAAGGTCTTTTCTCCTAACTGGTGGGATTAGGTTAGTTGGATTGATCCAGCAGGTGGATGAGGTTCACATGTTGAAATAGCTCCGACCCACTGGTCAGTGGCGCGTCATCCTGTACTTGAAAGGTTAAGGATAGTGAACTATGACAACGGAGGTTGGTATTTGCTCTGGCAACACTGTGACCCAAAGTGTTAGAAAGGAGTAAATGGATCTTACTGTCTCTTACATTTGTGTAAGGAAGGTTCAACAAATAAAACCTTTGACCTTGCAGGAATCATGTCAACTAGGAGGTTCACTTCGGGTACATTAGGAACAACAACACGGAAACTCGAGTGTGAGCACTAGCCGCATCAGAGACGTCTTTTGAGATGCGCATGTGGACATCTACAAGAGATGGCATACTAGTTTCAAGGAATCGTTTTCTGCAAGGCTGCCCCTGTGGAGAAAGAAACTACTACTCGAACTAGCAGTCATTGCAGGGATAGGTTGATGGCACTCAGGCAGTCTGAGTGTCTCGGGACACTTGAGGCAACGGAAACACTATCCTGCAAGTCTGAAGGTATAGGTGGAACACAGTGGGATTGAAAGAATTACCAGTGCCTTGACAGTTGGGTTACGCTAATGGAGAATGCTTTGGCTTCTAAGGACTTAATGCGTTCATTCACCCCCATTTTACTATGCCATGCTGAGACTGTATCTGATCCAAGTGGTAACACAGAATGGAACGATCAAGTCGTCAATTTTGCGGCATGCCCATCGGAATAAGGGTTCGAGCACTTGCGTAAGTCTCGCATGGAAGCAAATCCAGCAGAAGGTCACCAGGGAAAGTTAATCTGGTCGACAACAAGAAAAGCAGCAGTTAAAAGTCTCTTCCTTGGATAGTAAAGGTGAGCAAAAGTCTGACCTCGGACTAGCAGAAGAGTAACAGCTACTCCACTAAGGGCCTAGGTTACAGTAGTTGGTTCAATGAGGAGGTCACGGGTAACTGCTTCTATTTAATCAAGCTAGACCTAATGATATTAACTTGAGCAACAGAGTCCTTGAAAACTGATCGGAGATTTTGGACAAGAAGCTTGTACTATTGGACCAATAGTACGTTTATGAGTTATACGCTAACAGAAGGTGATTTGTCATCGGTTTAAGGCATTTTTCTACTTCATATAATTAACACCAAAGTCCTCTCGTCAGAGACGTGTGAAGCTGCATCAACAGGCAGGGCTGTCATCTCAGGCTGCTTAGGCTAAATTAGGAATTCTGGACTGGGATGGTGTACTCGTTATCACCTACTACTGTCAGCATGGACGAGTAGACTTGGGCGCTCGGATTCCCCGAATTGGAAGAATGAGCCTGGTTTGCGTTAGTTCTGTGAACACGAGTCTGTTTCCTCTCACTGGGCTATGCGGTTTGGTATCGGACACGGATCGATTCTACGTGTACACGCATGTTGTAGAGAGCCATTGCCATCAGAAGTGTATGACCATGAATTCTATGATAAGTTACAGTAGGGAAGTCTGAATGGTACTTATAATTGTTCGACGCTTCTTAGGGTGACTGTAATGACAATGAATTGCAATATGGCCACGGTGGTAAACCCAACAATTGTAGCAAACTCTTTGACTGTAGGTATGTTACGTTATTACGGGTGCTACGAATAATGGATCTTAACACTGGCTTTGGATGGTGGATCGCGACTGTGATTAAGGTTGGGGAGTTTTGGTAGTAGCACACAAAATAGAGGAGGTCAGGATTGGACAAGGTGTTTGGTATTGTCTTACGATAAGGGGAAGGTTTCCATCGGGACACAATTCTTCGTACATGGGTTTAGAGCTGCAAAGCGGTAATTAGTAGCATCTTGCGGACTTGATGTAACACATACCCTTGATGTAGGTGGCATTAGTTGTTTAATAACTCCAAATGAGCTATTTTGGCAAACCATCAAGGGGCTGGTTTATCGTTATCTTTAGGTACCTGGAATTTTGGACCTCCGACTTTAACAACTGAGGACATATAGGTTATTAAGGCGACGAGCAACTCATCTAATGACTCTATCTCGGTCTCGGAAGCTGTGCAATTAATAAAATAATCTTTGAGAACAAAGAACGGATTCGGTTTCTTCGCACCGGTTCAAGATAATGCGAATTAACTGTTCATAATCTTGCCTCCTGGTTAGATCTTGGGAGTCCTTAACCACAAATTAAATTTAAAACACATTGAGCGCTGCTGGAGAACGGGCTAGACTCTCCTTTCCGATTTTATACTGTTCAACCACTTAGATGGGAGTCCATCAAACAGAAGCATTTAGCTCTGGCTCTAACTGCGGTAAAAAACTAACATAGGGTTTTTTTTTTTTTTTGTTTTATTGTCTGGGTCACCATTGAACAATGGCATAGCATCATACGGATCAAGACTTAAATTACGCAGGCTAGAAGTCTGAGTTTGTCTATCGTTTGATAAGGAGTTACTCGAATTTTGGGCTGACAAATTAATGGTTGTACTAGCAGAATTTGCTGAGGCATCGCTTGAGAAAACTTGGAGACCATATTTTGCAAATGTAAAACAAGACTTTAGAGAAACAAAAGAAAAATGGTTAATAAGGATCACACAACACAGGTTGTTAAATGGGGAAAAAATTGCTTAACGATTCGATATGTAATTAAAGTTGACTGGTTACACAGTAAGCAAAAGAACTCACACAAGAAAAGCATATTCAATTAATGAACAACACTGTGAAAATCAAGAGAACTTGTACTTTACTCAAATCTGATTTGTTCAACTTTTACTTTAATTGAATAAAATGCCACAGTGAGTGTTTTACTTTCAATGCAACAGAGGAATTACCAAACAAAATGATAAATCAGTCAAAAAAGAAAAAATTTTAAAAATTGGACTCATAAATCTAGTGCTCTATAAGAAACTGAGCAAAAACAATTCACTAAAAAAAGGAATAAATGGCATACAAGAATAAAAATCTATTATGCACAGAACAGAGCATATGAAACTGCACTGAAATAAACCTGTAGCAATATTGCAAAATAATTGTAATCAAAAAAAAAAACTGCTTAGAATCTCTGCAAGAAAAACCTTTAGTGGCAACACAATTTTTGACAAGAATTATTGCAAAATGAATCATGTGCAATAAAAATTTATTACACACGAAAATAAATATTCTAGATATGATAGCACATTTAACTCATTAACATGCACTCAAGAAAAACTTTACAAGCAAAGAACAATTTACTCTAAAAGAAGAATTAAAACAATTGCACTAAGAGTAATTTGTTCAATGAAACATGAAAAATAATTAGTGTGGTGCTAAAACACGCAACAAAAAAAGTTTGACACTTAACAGATGATGCAGAATACAAATCTTCAAATAACACTGTACTAGAATTTTCTTGCAATGAAACTTGATGATGTGAAAAATTTTGTAAAAAAAAAAATGATCTTGCTTGCACAAAATAATGGCACTATTGTCTGTGGCCCCTCAAGGAAGGTTCCTTGATGTTGGTGAGGGGCTCTTGATTTAGGGAATTGGATCCGTGCTCCAGTTCCCCGAATTAAGTGAATTGCCTTCACACATCCCACCCCCCAAGCGCTGTTATAATCATTGGGTTTAGCGCTTCCCCCTTGATTATAATAATAATAATATTGTCTGTGGAAATAAGACAAATTAGACACTGGCTACATGAAAGAATATGAACACAAGAATGTTCAACACACAGGGAACAAAACAAAAATTACACAAAAGCTGGGAAGAAAAAAAAATAAACAGAAAAACACTGGTTGTGATTGCAGAATAGAGGTGAAAAATTTACTGAAATACTTCACTGGAATACTGAGTACACTAGGTGATTCTGAAGTGTAACACAAAGTTCTATACTGCTCATATGTTGCACACACAACAAAGGAAAAAAACACTAAGGACTTAATTCAGTTATAACAAAAAAGACAACACAAAACACCAACAGTCATGAAATAATAGCACAAAAATTAACACTGAAATTAAGAAGAGAAAAAAAGAATTTTGCTATCAGATATATAATAAACACTGAGTCTGTTCAAGAGTCAATGGAAGGTCACTAAGAGGAAAAAATCACTGGAAACAAAAAAACAAATTTCTCAAACATCGCAAATGTCTATATGAAAAAAAAAATATCGCTGTAACGTACTTGGTGAAAGAATGAGGGTTGAATGGAGGAAGGTGGTGGATTGTTTATTTGGTCTTGCGGGTCCTCTGCACACGTGATCGTAGAATTGCGCTTACATCGAAGAGACACACAGGTGGCTTTCAACGGTGGCAAAAAACAAACACTAGCTCTTGACCCCCTTTGTGGTCCTTAAATATGTGCTATAACCTTAGTAGTTTACCAAAACACTGAAGAAGTTATGTGAGTGGGTTAAGGACTAGAGTGTAGTTGGGTTTGTGGGTTAACAGGGCTAAGACCGTGCAATGGTGCGACCACACGTGGTAGTGGGTGGGGGGCATATGGGGTTGAACGGCTTAAGCTCACTGAGAATACACCACCAGTGCCGCACGAAGATAATTCTAAGACGACTGATTAAAAATCAAAACCCACGAATTACTACAGCACCACAGGATGAAAAAGAACACTCAGAAATGTTGGAGCTTGAATCACAAGCGTTGAAGACTACTCACGTGGCTTGCGTGAGTACTGGGGTAAGACACCTGGGTTAGGTTGTAGCTGGTTATCTTAAAAAAACCCTTCAAACAGAAATAGCTGTTAACTCACACGATGAGCCACAGCAGGGGTGGAAAGATGGCTTGGAGCAAATAATTGGATGGGGTAGAATAGCTAGCACTGGGTTTCCTCACCATCAGGACTGGAAGCTTGGCTTATTTTGACAACTAGGTCAACCCTCGGGAGTGAGTGATTTGCAAATAAGCAGATACATAATACAAAAGAGACTGACCAGTGAATAGTAGAGACTGGTAGGAGTTGGGCGGGGGAGAAACTGGCTTGAGGTAGCAGGCTGGCGTTAACCTCGGTAGGCTATGAGTGACACGAAATGGGCGTCTTGGCTGGTTCGAAATTTATCTCCAGAAATTCGCTGTAACTAGTCCGAATACAGGCCCTCCGTTGCCACCAATTTATCGTAGGGGTTCTTAAATGGAGATTTCGAGGGTTGAGGTAGGACACACTTGTTGGATGGTTACGATATATTGTCAGGACTGTGATGATGGGAAATGGAGCCCAGCCTTGCCTTGTCTAGCCTGGATGTCTACGCCGACTGAGAGGAGGTCAGAGGTAGAGCCTTCAATTGCGATCCCGTGAACGTCACACAGCACAGGCCTACAAGGGATCTCCTATCTAAAGGAACATGGATGATCTATATATGCTCATGCACTATAATAAATCTGGGGTCAGCAAACTATGACTGACTAAGCCTTTTGACACTGTCTGGCACGAAGGTCAAGTACAAACTCTGCACTTACTTTAACCTGCCTCTCACTACTCGTAAACTCTTCTGCAACTTCATAGACGGCCCGTTACCATGAGAATCCAAATTCAAGGCTGTACTCTGATACTTTCACTAATGCTGGAGTACCCAGGGATCTGTCCTCTCCCCTACCCATCTACATTTATACACTAACAGACATTCCCACTACCTGTATACACAACTCCATCGCCACTAGCCTATGCAGAGACATTACACATCTTATCATTCATGCCGAAATATAGATACGCTCACACACAAAACACATAATGAGGTCGACAGGATAGCATCTGGGACAAATGGAGGATCAAAACAATGCCAGCATAAATCTGCTTTACATATTTAACTACAGAAATACGTGATCCTCCATTACCTGTCGAGTCAGAACAGCTGGCACCCGCACTTACATCCCCCATGACGCAAATCTGTCAATGTCTTGGCGTTAATCTTGACTACTTCTACGCTTACACGGACCACATTCATCAAGGCTTGCAATAGCTAGTAAGTACCCCTTGCAGGCTCTACATCTGAACGTGCCTCTCAACGCTACCATCCCTCAAGGTAGGTTCCTTGATTTGGTGAGGGGTCTGACTTTAGGTATTGGGATCTGTGCTCCAGTTCCCGAATTAAGCCTGGTATGCCTTCCACAATCCACTCCCCAGGCGCTGTATAATCCTCCGGGTTTAGCGCTTCCTCTTGATTATAATAATCAATGCACCAACACTAACTCTACTAATCCTCTATACGTTTTTTTTTTTTTTTCCTCTGATAACTTAACTCTCTTCTAGCCTCTATCTTGCAGCACACAAAAACAAACTTATCTTAAAATGCAGAGTGTCCAGATACATGGCGCTGCGCTGGTGAGTGCTTGAAGTCAGATGGGAAGACCTCGCCACATGCGGTCTCTACATGCCCATTTAGACATCCCTGCGACTGAATCTGTACTGGAAGTACGCTCAGTGACAGACAGATAGACACAAACTTGAGACACGACATGATACTGGACCTGTCTCCTGACGAAGACATTCGCACAGACCCACAAACCAATCTCAACCTTTTCTACCCTTGTATGATCTTGATCCTAACCCTATTTACAAATAACCTTGGATTCTCCGAGAGGTACCTTCTATGACAGGTACCATTCTCTGATCCACGTTCGCCTTACCTTTGGTTAAGACATGGCTCATTCTACCACTCCTCTCTAGCTCTAAACGTCGCATGTCCCTTCCTTCCCGCTCACCCCACCGGAGTCCCATCAGAAGAGCCTAAATTTCTCTTCTCAATATCTGTCCCACGATCGCCTCGCTGCTGGGTTAAGCCTATTTCTACGACTAAGAACACTCCTCTCCAGCACTATTCTTCGTCTGTCCCGTCTTCCCCGCTCATCCCATTTGGGATCTTACCTGAACTTTCGTTCGTTCGTACCTCTGGTTAGTGTGACTTTGTCAATGGTCCAAGTCGGACCGAAACGTCGTCGTAAGCTTCTCTCTTTTATGTGCGGTTATTTGTGTATGTATTCGTTTTTTTGAGGCTTGCCTTAGCTTATACAGCCCCGACAGGCCTTGGATGCAATGGCTTTGCTTCTGGTTGATGTTGTTTGTGTATTACGCATTTGTATTCTAGATGAATCCTAAGACTTTGGCTGTCTGCGAGACAGGATGTTGTGTGGGTATCAGCTATCCTGAGTATTACTGGAGAGGTGGTTCGCGTTTCCTGTAGTGGAAGTAGGTGATTTTGGATTTGCAGGTTGGTTTTAATTCTCCATTTTTGTTCTCAGTGTGTAATCTGGTCTACTTCGGTTTGTGTTCTGCGGGCAAGAGTGGTTATTTGTCTGTGGGTTGTGAGTTGGGTGATGTCATCTGCATATGCAAGTGTGATTGTGGAGTCAAAGGCAGGCGCTGGGATGTCGTTGGTGCAGAGGATGTAGAGGGTGGGTGAAAGGACTGAACCCTGGGGAACTCCAGCATGTAGTGGGAAGTACTGAGAGAAGCATCCATGAAACTTAATCCTCATGGTCCTATCATCTAGGAAGTTACAGAGTAGTTTGCTGATAGTCCGAGGGAGGTCGAAGTTGGAACATAACTTAAACTTTAAGCCGTTGTGCCACACTGTATCAAAAGCTTTCTCAACATCTTTGGCTACTAGGGCTGTCTTTCTCCCTTGGTGGTGGTTTATGTGGATGTAGTTTAGAATTAAATTCAATGCGTCTTGAGTGGAACGGTTTGATCTGAAGCCAAATTGGCCATTGTATAATAGGGAGTTTTTTTTCAAGATGTCGACGTAGTCGTGAGTTTATGATTTTTACATAGATCTTTCCCAGTACTTCGAGCAAGCTGATGGGGCGGTAGTTTTTTGGGTCAGATTGGTCTTTGTTGGGTTTTGGGATGAGGATAGTAGTAGCTGCTTTGAAGAGAGTGGGGAAGTAGCCGGATGCAAGTGATGCATTGAGGAGGTTGGTGAAGGCTGAGATGATAGTCAGGGAGGTGTTTTAGAATGATGTGGTTGATGCTAGAGGCTCCTGGGGCTTTTGGAGGGAGGCACTGAATGAGAGTTTTAATGTCATAGGCTGTGATGGGGGTGTCCAGTTCCTGAGCGGCAGTGAGTGAGTCAAGTTGTATGTATCTGTCTGGTACCGTTAGGTGTACGTGGTCAGTGTTCCACTGGTCTATTTGTTGTGTATGTGGCAGAGTGTCTGGTAGTGGAGGGTGTGGGTGAAAAATATTCTCCCATATTTCCTTGAAGATGTTTGTTGCTGTTTGTGGGTCAGTGATGTTTCTGTTGTCGTGGGTGATGTGTTCGAATTTGTTATTGTTGTTGTTGTTACCTCGGATTTGTTGAAGTTCCAGAAAGTTTTGGGGTCTTTTATGCGTTGCTCATTTGCCTGGTGTACGAGTCCAGCCCAATGGGTGTTGTGGTCCTGCTCCAGGCTATGAAGTATGTTATTCCTGAGGTATGTGAGGTCCTGTCTTACCTCGTTGAATCTGTGTGTGTTGAGGCGGAAGCGGTTATGGTAGCATATAAGGAGTCTTTTGGTTCTGGTTGAGGGAGTAAATGAGTATCTAATGGTGTGTGTTTGTGGGTACCGCAGTGTTGGTTGCACGTTTAATTGTCTCAAAGATGGTATCGAGTTGTGTGTCAATATCTGTGATTGGTTTGTTGTTGTAGTCATAGTTCAGATTTGTGTTGATGGTGTTTTGGAAGGACTCCCAATTGTCCTTCTTGTATGCTGGTGTTGGTGGTGTAGGAATATAAATTGGGTTTGTCGAGATATGTAGGATGATGGGAATGTGATCAGATCCAGTGATGGGGCCAGGAGCTATGTAGTGTTGGAGGAGAGTGCTGGCTCTGTTTGCGAGTATTATGTCACGTTTCCCTTGTCCTTGGTGCCCATAGAAGGTGTTGAAGTGTGGACCTAGGTGCCTTATATGTTTGTGGTTTGAAAAGTTATGTAGTTGTGTGCCTATTTGGTTGGTGGAGTTGTGGTTGAAAGCTGGGTGTTTAGCATTCATGTCTGCCAGCGGGTAGGAGGGAATGTTGGTGTGGTTGAAGACGAGAGATAGGTCGTGTGCACTGATGGCTATGTTGGGTCCAGCGTATGTGGTGAAGAATATGAGGGGTCCTAGTTGAGTGTGTAGTCTGACAGCTAGGGAGTGTTGATGTGTGAAATGGAGTGGTAGGAATTCATGTCTAATGGTGGAGTTGACCAGGATGGCAACTCCATCGTGTGGGTCGTGTGGGGATTGTCTGGTGGTATAGCCAAAGTGTCGGATGCGTTGGTGTGCCTGTAGGCATGTGCTATTTAGTAGAACTACATCTGGTCTTTATGCTTCGATAAGCTCAGATATCATGTTTCTAATGGAGTAGTAATGTCTCACATTGAGTTGGATTACCTTGAAGATGTCTGTGAAGGTTAGGTATCAGGAGAGTTATCTTCTTCTGGTGAAGGGCCAGGCCCAGCTATGGTGTGGATATTAAAGGAATCAGGACGTAAGCCCATGAAGGTGATGTTCCCCGAGGTGTGAGTGTATGTATGGTCGCGGAGGCGCTTCCTGGAGGGGGAGGGGAAAAACCCTCTGCTTTGTGGGTTCTGTGTTCTTTCATGTTCCCCGGATTGTCTTTCAAAAGTGGGTGCTGGTTTGGGGTTGGTTGATTTCCTCCTGTGGGCTGAGGTGGATCTTGTCATGTTGTGTGTTTGGTTGGAACTATCTAACTTGGGCGGAGGAGGGGCCAGGGGTGGAGGGGATGGGGGGTGCGGGGGGAGGGGGAGGTTGGGGGTTGCAGTGGGGGTTGGGAGGTGTTGAGCCTCGGGGGTGGCATGGTAGTTTGGCTCAGGCGTGGGAGGGTGGGGGAGTTCATTGATGGGTTGGGTGGGAGGGGGGAAGGGGGAGCGAGTGGGAGGGGGAGTGGCTGTGGGACTGGGGGGGGGAGGAGGGATGACGAGTTGGGGTAGGTTGTTTGCTGCGAGTATAGCATTGAGGGCAAGTGGGAAGTCTAGCTGGTATATCTGGTTTATTGCTATGGCTGAGTGTACAGCTGTAATGCTTTTGCAGGTAAGAGTGAGATCAGGTGTGTATGCTAGTCCTTGTGAGTTGAGGTTGTAGGTGGGCTGTTGTTTACCTGGAGACCTGGAGAGAGTTTCGGGGGTCAACGCCCCCGCGGCCCGGCCTGTGACCGGTCGGTGACCGGTTGGGGTAGTGGAGGAAAAGTTAGCATATGAGTATATGGAGAGAAGAGAGATGCGTTAAGAGAAAGAGTGCAAAAAGAGAGCAATTGAGAAAGTGGGTGAGGTTTTATCAACAGATCTGAGTGGGATCATCCCATTTTTTCTTTACCACGCGGCTCAGTCTCACTCCACGACTTATAAACTGGAAACGAAGCTTTTAAAACTGTATCCATTAAGAGAAACAAAGGAAAATAATGATAACTTTAGACTGAATTTAAGTAAATGTTTGTAAAATTTGCCACGTAATGTATTCATGACAGAAAAAATTAGCAAGCCAGCTGAAGTGGCGGACATTGATTTATACAAAATATACGAGTGAGTATAAGCACCAAGATGCGTTAGTCTGCTGGCGAGGGGCTCTTGATCTAGGAAATTGTGGCTAGCTGGTCTAGTGGCTAACGCGACGGGCTGGAGTTTTGAGACTCTATGACCGCGGGTTCAATCCCGCCGGGGTAAAGGTTTAGGAAATTGGATCTGTGCTCCAGTTTTCCCGTGCATCCCCTAACCCTCCCCCAAAACCCACTATAACCCTTGGGTTTTTTCACTTCCCCCGAAAAGTAAAAATAATTTGCAAAAAAAACACAATACACCTCCTCCTCCCCCTTTTCGTTAGTGTGCTTTGCAAAGGGCAAGCCGGACCGAAAAGTCGTAAGCTCCTCTCTTCTATGTG
>NC_069492.1:9619714-9642679 GCF_026875155.1 Cherax quadricarinatus | reverse complement strand
CTTTGGTGGGGAAATCTACAAATGCCTTACAAAAAATCTAAGTAAAAAATATCAAATTTTTTCGTGGTCAAGCCCAAAAAGCTTTACTGAAGAAAGTTAATAAATAGTTAGACAAGACCGGCCTCTTGCGAATCCATGCTGAGTATCATTAATCAAGCTATGCTTATCGAGATGGCTTCTTATAATCTCAGCTATAATTGACTCTAGTAATTTGCCTACAATTGAGGTCAGGCTTATTGGGCGGTAATTTGACGGTAACGACTTGTCCCCTGTTTTAAAAATAGGAATTACATTAGCCATCTTCCACATATCAGACACTACACCTGTTGAAGAGATAAATTAAAAATATTAGTTAATGGTTCACAGACTTCCATTTTGCATTCTTTTAGAACCCTTGAAAAAACCTCATCAGGACCAGGTGACTTATTTTGCTTCAGTCGGTCTATCTGCTTCACAACCATTTCACTAGTGACTGTGTGTTACATAATTTATCTTCTTCTGGCCCACTATAAAAATTAATTACCGGAATATTATTAGTGTCTTCCTGTGTAAAAACCGAGAGAAAATAATTATTTAAAATCGAGCACATTTCATTCTCTTTGTCAGTAAGATGCCCATAGTTATTTTTAAGGGGACCTATCTTATCTCTGACTTTTGTTCTATATACCTGGAAAAAACTTTTTGGGTTAGTTTTAGAATCCCTAGCAACTTTAATTTCATAGTCCCTTTTAGCTTTTCTTATCCCCTTTTTAATGTCCCTCTTAATGTCAATATACTGATTCATAAGATGACCCTCGCCTCTTTTGATACGCCTATAAATTCCTTTCTTATGCCCTAGTAGATATTTCAGCCTATTATTCATCCATTTTGGGTCATTTCTATTTGATCTAATTTCTTTATAAGGGATAAACGTTCTTTGAGCAGCATGTATTGTGTTTTCAGAAAAACGTCATAATGATAGCTCTCTTCGTTACCCAGTCAACAGATGATAAGTGTTTCTCTAAGCCCATCGTAATCTGCTAAGCGAAAATCTGGACTGTTACTGAGTTATCCCTACTATCATACTTCCATTCAATTCTAAATGTAATTGATTTGTGGTCACTAGCACCCAGTTCCTCTGAAACTCTAAATTATTAACAAGGGATTCATTGTTTGCCAGAACTAAGTCAAGCAGGTTATTACCCCATGTAGGTTCTGTCACAAAACTGCTTCAAAAAACAATCCTGAACTACTTCTAAGAAGTCGTATGATTATAAATTCCCAGTCAAGAAATTCCAATCAATATGACTAAAGTTAAAGTCTCCTAGAATACTACATTATCGTGCCTTGTGGCCCTAACAATTTCCTCCCATAGTAGTCTCCCTGGTCCCTATCTAAATTTGGGGGACGGCATATCACACCTAAAATTAACTTTTCATGCCCCTCTGAAAATTCTATCCAAACAGACTCTATATGTGTTACTTCAGACTTAATACCCGTTTTTATGCAACAGTTCAAGCGATCTCGGACATACAGTGCCACCCCACCCCCCTTCTGGATACTTCTATCTACTTGGAACAATTTAAAACCTGAATGTGAATTCTGCAGGCATGTCCCGACTTTTTGAATTAAACCAGTCTCAGTAATGGCAAATACATCTATGTTACCTGCACTAGCAACTAGTCTCAACTCGTCCATCTTATTCTGAGCACTGCGACTATTTGTGTAATAAATACCTAAAGACCCTCCTCTCTCTTTACCCTTCCTGCTCCTTTCTGTTATTCCACTAAACCTATTACTGTCCTTGTCAATTAGTGCCACTGGCTTTGCAATATCCACCTTATTTTGCCTATTACTAGTTCTCCTAGTACTCATATTACTAATCTGAGACTTCACAGTTTTCCCGCAAAAACCCATACCACTAACTATTCCTAGTTTAAAGACCTAACAGCTCCCTCCACTGCGTTGGCCAGTGCTCCCACCCCACTCCTAGATAAGTGAACCCCATCCCTGGCATACATGTCATTTCTGCCATAGAAGAGGTCCTAGTTGTCAATGAATGTTACCGCATTTTCCTTACAGTATTTGTCCAGCCAGCAATTGACACCAATTGCTCTGGACAACCATTCATTTCCAACTCCTCTCCTTGGCAAAATGCCACATATGACAGGTTTCCCACCCTTCCTCCTAATTATCTCTATTGCTGACCTATACCTGCTAATCAGGTCCTCACTCCTACGTCTGCCAACATCGTTGCCTCCAGCACTGAGACAGATAATAGGATTGCTCCCATTACCTTTCATGATGTCATCCAGACGGCTAACAATATCCTTCATCCCAGCCCCAGGAAAACACACTCTCTGCCTCCTACTCCTATCCTTCAAGCAGAATGCCCTATCCATGTACATTCTACAAGATTGATGAACTGAACACATCGACTCCAGGCTGAGGGACTGATTACCTCATACTCCTCTCCTTACGCCTTCCTCTTTGTATTGGACTGATGAAGCCACTGTGTGGCGAAACGTTTCCTGAATAAAGATTCCCATATGCTGCATAAGTGTCTCAATCTTCAACTTGTCGGTTTTTCAAACCATTCATCACATCTCCCAGATGTGTTTGAAGATGTTGGTAGCAGCCTGCGGGTCTGAGATGTGTGTGTTGTTGTGGGTGATGTGTTTGAATTTGTTGGTGGGAGTAGTGCCTCTTATTTTTTTGATAAAGTTCCGGAAGGCTTTAGTGTTTTTAATACGCTGTTTGTCAGCTTCTTGTATGAGTTGTTACCAGTGATTGTTGTGGTCTTGGTCTAGACTGTGTAGAATGTTGTTTCTAAGGTAAGTGAGATCTAATCGAACTTGATTAAATCTGTGTGTGTTGTAGAGGAAGCGGTTGTGGTAGCAGATAATTAGTCTTCTTGTTCTGAGTGACGGTTTGAAGGAATAACGAGTGGTGTGAGTTTTCTTTGGTATTGCGTTGTTGGCTGCTTGTGTAATGGTTGTCCTGGATGAGATCAAGTTGAGTATCGATGTCAGAGATAGGTTGTTGTTGTAGTCATAGGTGAGGTTAATATTGTCTATGTGTTTTTGAAGCATCCCAGTCAGCGTTCTTGTAGGAGAAGGAAGGTGTGGTTGGAATGAGGATAAGGTTGGAGGAGATGTGCAAGATGACTGGGATGTGATCAGAGCCTGTAATAGGGCCAGGTGAGATGTAGTGTTGAAATAGAGAGCTGGCTCGGTTTGCCAGAATGATGTCTGGTTTGCCTTGGCCCGTGTGATTGAAGAAGGTATTGAAGTCTGGGCCGAGATGAATTAGGTGTTTTTGGTTAGTGAAGTTGAGTAATTGGTGACCAAGTTGGTTGTTACTGGTGTGATGAAAGGCGGTGTGTTTGGCATTCATGTCAGCTAGTAGGTATGTTGGTGTAGTTGAAGACTAAGGAAAGGTCGTGTATGTTGAGAATAGTGTTTGGGCGAGCATAGGTGGTGAAAAAGATAAAGGGGCCAGGTGGGTGTGTATTCCGACTGCAAGACAGTGTTGGTGAATAAAAGGGATTGGGAGAGATTCGTGTTTTATGTTGGATTTGACAAGGATGGCAACCCCATCGTGGGGATCATAGTGCAGTATAACCATAATGGCGGATAATACGTTGAGGGGCTTTGAGGCAGGTACTGTTTAGCAAAACAATATCTGGTCTCTCTGCTTCAAGGAGCTCGGCCAGTAGGTGTCTAATGGTAAAGTAAGAACGTACGTTGAACTGAATCACTTTAAACATGATTTAATGGTTTCGTCATAGCAAAGTTAATGTCGGGGGAGGAGTTTGGATTAAAACCCGTGATAGTGGTGCCATCAGTGGATGCGAGTTTGTAGGTGTTACGGACCCGTTTCCTGGAGGGGGAGGAAGAGATGGATCTGTTTTTATGTTCTTTTGTATGTCTGTCAGAAGTTGGGGCAGGTTTAGGTTTGAGTGAATTTTGTCTGGAGGAGGTGGAGTTGGACCTGGATGAAGTTTTGGTTGTGGTGGAGGAGTGGGCGAAGGTAGATGCAGAGGAAGTGGAAGCTTTGGTAGGGGATGAGGAAGTGGAAGCTATGGTAATGGGTGAGGAAGCGGAAGCTTTGGTTGGGGATGAGGAAGTGGGTAAGGAGGTCGGGGAAGGGGTGGTCGTAGCAGGAGTAGTAGGGGTGTTGGTGGGAGGGGTGGAAGTAGTGAGGAGGGGTAGTGGGGGAGGAGAGCTGGTGGGTGTAGGAAGTGGGGGGGTGGGAGAGAGGGAGGAGGTAGAGGTTGTAGGGGGCTTAGAAGAGAAGCAGGAAGGAGGGATAATTAAAGAGGGAAGATTGTTAGCGGACAAGATTAGGTTAAGGACATGTGAGTAGTCTGATTGGTAGGCTTGAGAGATTACCATCGCAGAGTGTGCAGCAGTGGCGAGTTGGCAGTTAGTTTTGTAGTCTAGTGTGGGTGTAGGTGTAGAAGGAGAGGTGATTGTAGTCTGTGTGTTGGTGTATGAAGTGTGTAGAGTAGGAGGGGTAGACCAAGTGCGTGGGGTAACCCAGGCATTGGGAGTAGGGGTGGAAGGTATTGTAGGAGGGGGAGGTGCAGGGAAGGGGTTGGAGGGAGGGAGGTTGGCTTTCTCTGAGGGTGGAGAGAATGTCTTTTCTAGTGGGGCAGGAATTTGCAACTGCAGTGTGTGACCCACCGCAGTTAGAACATTTAAGGGGGAGGTTGCAAGTGTTCCAGAAGTTGGCCAGTTGTGAACATCTGGAGCAGGTTTGTGTGGAAGTGCATGAGATTTTGTCGTGGCCGAATTTGTAGCATTTCAGACATTGTGTGATGGGGTGAAAGTTTGGAGTGAAGAGGGTGTTTGGAGGAATGCGGATGGTCTTGGCAAGGATTCCTTGATTGAAGAGTGTAGAGGCGTCAGAAGGAGTTGAACAGCATATTTTGAGGATGGTAGAGTTTTCTGGTCTATAAATATCGTCAACAGAGACTTTGTTCTTAGTACTAATGTCTTTGATTAAGTCTTCTTTGTCTGTGTCATAGGCAGTCAGGAGAGAATAGTCTACGTGTTTTGCGATCACTGTGTATTTGGCGGGGTGCTCAGGAGTCCAAATAATAGTGAAGCCTGCATTGAGAAGTTTTTGTCTGGTCTCGGTTGAGGTGTACGTTTCGTAAGAATGTCCGTCAAGAAGTAGTTTGAATCCTGAGGAGCGCCAGTGATCTGGTACAGTAAATTTCCAGGACAGATAGTGGCATGATCAGATTTAGAGTATTTGAGGTTAAGCGAGAAAGAATTGGGCTTGGAAGAGGTAGAGGCAGGGTAGGCCTTAGAAGCAGGAGTAGACAGAGTAGAGGCAGGTGTTGGCAGTAGAGGAGTGGTAAGGGGAAAGGAAGTGGAAGGCATTGCAGGCATCGTAAATTAGATGTGGGGGCCAATCCTGTGAGAAAAATTGGCTAGGTAAGTACGTGTGAAGTAGACACACGTACTTGCCTGGCTATAACTTTAAAGTTTCTTGTGGAGTCCGTCTCTGGAGGCACAGGACACTGAGGAGGTGAGCTGTAGCTTGATGGGGCACTGTATGCCCTGAACGGTGAGGAGAGGCAACACTGGCTGAAAGGCGTGCAGACCACACGTACAGGCTGAGGCGTGGAGACTTCAGACAGCAACAGGAGTGCAGAGGGAGGCTTCCTGCCCTTGGGTAAGCAGCCACCGACGCACCAATCCTGATGGTGAAGACGAAGGTCCAGTAACCACCACTCGGTGAAGAGAGCAACTCTGGCTGTGAGCGAAGAGGAGAGCCAACACTTAGCTGAATGGCGAGCAGACTTCACATACAGGCTGAGGCGTGGAGACTTCAGACAACGGCGAGGAGAGGCAACACTGGCTGTATAGCGTGTGGACTACACGTACAGTCTGGAGCGTGGAGGCTACAGATAGCAACAGGAGTGCAGAGGGAGGCTTCCTGCCCTTGGGTAGGCAGCCACCGACGCACCAATCCTGAAGGTGAAGACGAAGGTTTAGTAACCACCACTCTGAGGATAGTCACACTCAACACGGGGTAATTAGAGAGTCGAGATCGTTCGTCGATGGAGCTGGTGTGTGTTGTGACAGCATAGGAAGCAAGCAAGCAAGCAAGCAAGTGCAGGTAAGATCCCAATGGGATGAGCGGGGAAGACGGGACAGACGAAGAATAGCGCTGGAGAGGAGTGTTCTTAGTCGTAGAAATAGAGCCAGGGCTTGACCCAGCAGCTAAGGCGATCGTGGGACGAATCGAGAAAAAACGGGAAGAGAGCAAGCTGTGTATGCAACAGTCTCGTGGTAGGTGAGGTCTTTGAGTCTCGAGAGCTGGAAGTTTCCAGGTCGCAGGAGAGGGCAGGCAGGTAGGACCATCAGAGGGCAGCAGACATGTGGGAGGTTATTTTAGTAGTTGAGGCAGGTTTGCAGTGGAGCCATTTGCAAACTTCTTGAAGCTGCTCCTGGAGAGGTGGTATAGCGTTGTCTTGTTGGAAAAAGTGAAACGAAGAGGCTTGATGAACTCAAGAACTTGCGTGAGTGTGAAGTGAAGAGGTGATTCGCAGGCATACTTGACTGTTCCATCACCGAGGCCTTTGTATAGTTCAGAGCAGGTCATGGTGTCATGTGTGTGATGAATGGTTTGAAAAACCGACAAGTTGAAGATTGAGACACTTATGCAGCATATGGGAATCTTTATTCAGGAAACGTTTCGCCACACAGTGGCTTCATCAGTCCAATACAAAGAGGAAGGCGTAAGGAGAGGAGGAGTATGAGATAATCAGTCTGATTATCTCATACTCCTCCTCTCCTTACGCCTTCCTCTTTGTATTGGACTATGGAAGCCACTGTGTGGCGAAACGTTTCCTGAATAAATAGTCTTCGGAACCGACACATCTTCCTAGAAGACTGTCTTGCTGAGATGGTGGTACCACGGTCCACTCCTCGACAACTGACCACATCTAGACACCCTTTCTCTCCTGTGTTTACGCCTACCTTAGAGAAAGCTCTGATGAACTGCGACATGCTCAGAAGGAGGCCTCATTACGTGCTGCTCAGATTCGTGCTTCACTTCCTACTCCTGACAGAAGGACTGCAGAATATATACTCAGCCAAAGATTCCCATATGCTGCATAAGTGTCTCAATCTTCATGGTGTCAGCGTTCGAGGGAGAGGTGTAGAAAGTAAGGTTTTCCCAAGAGGGTGTGCTGGAGTCGTCGCTATCTGCTTCGTCGGGGGATTCGTCAGGAAATTCTTGTTCAATTGTTTCTACAGTGATTGTGTCAAGAGGAGGCTGGGAGTCTAGAGTATTTGCGGTCTGGCTGGTTGTTGGTGGTTGTTGAGAGGTGGCAGTGGTCACTGGGCGTGGTTCAGGAGTGTTTTTTGAGGCAGAGTTAGGATTTGGGCATGAAGTTGATGTGAAGTTAGCGATGTTTGGGATAATCTTGAGGAAGTCCTGTGATGTTGGCGAGTCAGGAAAGTTGAATGACGGCATGTTGTTAAGACGGAATAGTTCGTTAATGTAGTGTTGAATGTGCCTGGGTTTGCTGCATTTGCAAGGGTGCATACATCATGCAGTACAACACCCTTAGAGGGAGCAGCGTCAGGGAGTGCAGAAAGGGAATTGCTGGATCGAGATGACTGCTGTGTGGCTTGTAGAATTCTGGTGGTGTCCGACTGGAGTTTTGAAATGGCGGTATATGTCGGTGATTTGTGACTATTTTCTTGGTTTCTTCTTTATCTTTTTGAACTTTACTTCTTTTCGGAGTGGAGTGGCATGTTGGTGGTGCAGGCTTTTGAAGTTATGACTTCTTTTCCACAGTGAACAGAAATTTTTGTCTTTAATGGGACAGTCTTGTTGAATGTTGCATATGAATAACATGTTCCAACAGGGTGGACTGGCAAAAACGTTCAGGTTTCATGTGGCGTGGATGTATGTGGTAATCTAATATGTAGATAGCTAGTCCATTAGCGAGTGCTTGGGTAGCCATATCTATGTTGAAAAGGTGATTTGATCATAGATGAGGCATTAGGAAATTCGTTTTGATGGTGTCTACAGAGGCCATGTGTTTTGGTCTTCCATAGGAGGTCTTCAGTTCATCCGTTTGGTATGGATGTGTTATCTTATCCAATTGTTTAACAAAAAAACTGTAACGTTTCGACAGGCAAGGAGGGAGACGGGTGATATGATGAATTGTCGGTCCCGTAATGTGTTCATTGCAGTGTCGTCCATAAGTTAGCTGCTTTCATTGTCGTCGGTGCAGACGACAATAAAGGATTCCTTGAGTGGTGGGGATCGCTTGTTGTGAATTTGAGCTATAGCACGGTCCTCTTCCATAGCGGCAAAGAATAGTTTAGTGGAAATCATTTAATAAACACCACTGGCTGGTTTGATTTTAACACGATGTGCGACATTGGTCGAACAGGTAGAGGTACCATCCCCAAACGGGAATCGTTAGGGAGACTGACAGAAGCATAGGTATGTATATTGTTCGCCAAGACCATAGTCCTGACAGCAGCATCATAGGGCGTAGACGTCATGGTTATATACTGTAGTGAGGTGACGGCAAGCAGGAGGAGGCGGTGCGGTAATAGTGGTATATCCACTATCGAAGTTAGGTCTTCGTCCAAGGTTAGGACAAGTGTTGAAGAATTCTTTGTAAAATCCCATGATGCTGCAGTGTCTGCTTTGCACCTCACCTCACTACAGTATGTAGATGATTGGTTCAAAGAACCGACACGTTAAATTTGACACCTTGCAACTCTGGGTAATTCTTTATTGAGGGATCGTTTCGCCTCACAGTGGCTTCACCAGTCCATTAACAAAGGAAACAGGAGGTGAATGAGGTAATCATCGACTCAAGGTTGAGGGACACTGATTACCTCTTCTACCTCTGTTCTCCACCCCCCCCCCCCCCCCCCCCCCCCCCTATTTATCCTTTGTATGGACTGATGAAGCCACTTGTGTGGCGAAAAACGATTCTCAGTAGATACCCATGTGTTGCGACATGTGTCGAATTTTAACCAACACTCTCTACAGTATATATAGCCCACGTCTCGGCCCTGTGCTGTCATTCTTAAGTTGGAGGGCTGATAACATCGATCCAGGCTGAGGGACTGTTTACCTCATAACTCCTCCTCTCTTATGCCTTCTACTTGTGTTTTGGAACTGATGTTGCCACTGTGTGGCGACGAAACGTTTCTGAATCAAGATTCCCATATGCTTGCATAAGTGTCTCAATCTTCAACTTGTCGTTTTTCAAACCATCTTCAATCACAGCTCTGAGCTTGTAAATTAAAACTAGGAACCTTTAAATCTACCTTGTAATAACCAGTGGGGGGGTGTAGAGCGAGCGAGAGTGAGAGAGAGAGGAGGAGAGAGAGGAGAGAGAGAGGAGAGAGAGAGTTTACCATGTTCTCTGCTTGTCTTATTAACTAGAATGAAAAGGTTCCTAGTGACTTCACCTCTTAAAGTCATGTTGCAAGATGTAGAAAACAGTAACCTGATTCAGTTGGCTTTATAATCACAGGCTAAATGCTTTAAACTGAGAATTACAATAGATTAATTGAAAATCTACCTGTAATGTTAACAAACAGTCTTGGTCCTGTCCATAGCAAGTATTGCCCTATGCTAAATACTGAATCTAATTAATTAGTCAAAAACACCATTCCAGTACGTGATGGCTACTGCCCTTGTGGCAGGTGAAAAATTGATTTCGTTAAAGTGCACTCCAGTGGGCTGATTTTGTTAACGCTCTTGCCCACACTCTGAGAGTCCGTGGTGCAAGACCTTAGCACTGGTGGAAATGTTCGGCACATATTTCTTTCTACCTTCCTACCCGGTTCACCTCAGCAGTAAGTAGGTTTTAACCATAAGGTGTCAGTCGAGCTGGAGTGGGTCGCATCATGGGGACATGATTGGAGGACCCATGGAAAATGAGACAGTCCTCGATGACGCATGACTTTCTTGGGTTATCCTGGGTGGCTAACCCCCTGAGTGAAAAATCTCAACACACCTTATTCTTATCTTATTTAACAGATAACTTGTGCACATTATAAGATAATAAGAAACATCAAGAACGTGGGAACGCTGCGGAGGCCTACTGGCCATTGCGAGGCAGTCTAAGTCTACCCTACGGGCTAAGCCAAATTGCACCCACCGGTCAGGTCAGGTCACATTGACTTAAGGGAGGAACACGGCAAATCGACCTGGTAGACAAGCTAATCAGGTCCAACTACACCCACCACAGCCACTCATGTATTTATCAACACTATTTTTAAAGCTACACAACGTCTGGCCTCTATAACTGTACTCGGGAGTTGTTCCCACTCATCCACAACTCTATTACAAACCAGTACTTTCCTATTTCCTCCTTGAATTCTGAATTTTTTCAACTTAAAAAAACCATTGCTGCGAGTCTGTCTAGGCTAGATATTTTCAGCACACTATTGAAATCCCCTTAATATATCCTGTTTTCCCATTTATTCACCTCACCATCTCCCCCCTAATTCTACGTCTTTCTAACGAGAGTGCAGATTTCAGGGCCCTTAGTCTATCTCATAGGGAAGGTTTCTTGATACATGGGGATCAACTTTGTAATCCTCCTGTAGTACATTTTCCAGAGAATTTATATCTCCATTCTGTAATCCGGGACCAAATACTGTGCAGCATAATCTAATTGTGGCTAACCAAGGATATATAGAGTTGAAGAACAACCTGAGGACTCCTATTATTTACGCTTCTTGATATGAAGCCAAGGATTCTATTAGCTTTTATGAAACACTTATGCACTGTTGTCTTGTTTCAGATTATGCTAACGGAACTCCTAAATCTTTTTTCGCAATCCGTAATATTAAGATCTACACTTATTTATTTTATATGTGGCGTGGTTATTGTCTGTCCAACATTTAGAACTTTGATTTGTCTATATTCAAACGCATCGGCCACTTCTCCGACCACAGCATTCAGGTTATTCAAATCTTCCTGGAGTGCTCGAATGTCTCCGTCACGGAGAATTCGACCGTGCCTATTTTGGTGTGTCATCGGAAAACTTGCCGATGTCCGCTCTTTATGCCCTTTCTATGTCGGTTTATGTAGATTGTGAACAGCAGGGGACCCAAACACTGACCCCTGTGGGAACACCGCTCATGACGCTTCCCCACTCTGATTTCTCCCCATTTATGGCAAAACTCTATGCTGCCGATTTGTCAACCATGCCGCTATCCAGGAAAAATTTCTCCTCCTATTCCATGTGCCTTAATTTTCATAATAGTCTCTGATGTGGAGACCCTGTTTCAAAAGCCTTACTGAAGGCCCATTATTTCACAATATCATTTCCATTACCATGATCTAACCTCCCTCTAAATACCTTAGTGAAATAAGTTAATAAATTTAAGGAGGAAACACCCCTTTTGTTAAAACACATGCTGAGATTCGTTGATTAATTTAGTTTTCAAGGTGGGGGTTTCGACTGCCTCGGCAATTATGGATTCCATAAATTTTCCCACTATGGAGGTTAGGCTTATGGTCTATAGTTCGAAGTAAGGACCTGGTACTGTTTTGAAAATAGATATCATGCCATTTTCCACTTATCTGGCACCATGCCAAGGTTGTAGTGATATGTTGAATAGATTAGCCAATGGTGTGTAAGTCATCTTTACATTCCTTTAGAAACCCTTGCATACAGTCTTCAGGGCCCTGGGATTGTTAGTTTTAATTTTTACTATTTGCCTAAGACCATGTCACTTGTGACCCTGATCGTGCACAGTTTATTATGACATGTTCTACATTAAATTTATCATTTCTCTGGAATATCGCTGTATCTTCATGATGTAAAAATGAGAGGAATAGTATGTGTTTAAAAAATTCTACCACATTTCCTTATCACTGTCGTGAGCCTGACCCGAGGAACTTTTGAGTGGGCCTATCTTGTCCCGGATCTTACTTCTGTTATTACCTGAAAGAATCCTTTTGGGTTAAGTCTTCGATTCTCTTGCCAACTTTAACCTCATATCTCTTTTTGCTTTTCTAATTCCCTTTTTGATTTTCTCTTTAACTGAATATATCGATTTCTTAATTGCCCCTCTCCTCTTTGACTTGTGCTATTTATGCATCTCTTTTGACCAATCAGATATTTTAATCTATGTTTCATCCATTTAGGAGCATTTTGTTTGTTTCTGATTTCCCTATTTGGAACAGATTTTGGACTGAGCAGCTAGAAACTATTGCCCTGGAAAGCATCATATCGGCAACCATCACCACCTACTGACCCTTAGGTAAGGTTATTCCAGTCAGCCCACCTAAGTATTTGTTCAGTCCTATGAAACCAGGCCAAGCGGAAAAGTCAGGACGGTGACTTGATTTGCCATTATTAGGGGTATGCCCATGTTATTTAAAACTGAGTGATTTGTGTCACTTTCCCCAAGCTCATCATTAACCTCAAGATTATTAATTAGTTTTCCCTATGGCAAGAACCAAGTCAAGGAGGGATTTCTCTCGTTGATGTGTCACAGAACTGTTTTAAAAAAAACAATCCTGGATCGTATCAAGAAAGTCACCTGACTCTAAATTTTCCTGTCAATTTGCTCAGTCATCGTTCTGTAGTTGAAACAATCTCCCATTACACAACTTTTCGTATGTAGTGCCTTACGAAATTTCGTCCCATTGAAGTTTACTGCACTCCCTTTCAAGATTTGGGGCCCTGTAAATCACACCCAAAATTAGGTTTTCTCGGCCCTCGAGAAGCGGCTAACCAACAGATTCAGTGGCTGACGCTTCTACCTTTTCATATCTTTGTCTAACACAACCAATTTAAATTGTCTCTGACTTAAATCGCTACTCCACACCCCCTTCTGTTGACCCTGTCAGTGTGAATAATTTATTGACATGTATGTGGACATTCAGAGGGCATTTCTCTATCTTTCGATTGAGCCAGGTCTCTGTTTATAGCATTAATATCTGTTTCTGCACTTGCAATTAATCTTAGCTCATCTATTTATTTCTTAACTCCTGCTATTTGTATAGTAAACCTTACGGGAGCTAGTCTCTTGTTGTCCTCTGCTGTCCCCCTTTGTTTGCTGACTGATCTATTGTCTGTATTTTAACTTCATGTTAATGCCTTTTATACATTTTAATGATTCCAACCTAGTGTTGCAAACCTGCTTGTTTCCCACACCACACCCATACCTCTATCTTCTACAGTTTAAAATCATAGGCATTTCACAATGGCCTTTCAATGAGTTTGCCAAGTGCTACACCACCAAGCCCCAGAGAGATTACCCCATCCCTTGCATAATATCATGTTTGCCATAAATGTTTGTTCAGTTGTCAATGAATGGGATTGCAAGTTCCTTGCAGTATCTGTCTAGCTAGCAATTTACACAATTGCCCTAGACAACCATTCATTTCCCTACTCCCCTTCTAGGCAAGATGTACATATGATTGGGACCCCTCCCTTAGACTTAATGAAATCTATGCTGACCTGTTCACTTTACTAGCAGCTTTCTCTCGACCTTCCCTCAATCCATTTCACAGCACTGAGACAAATAATGGGCTGTTCCCTTACCTGGACATGATATTATCAGCCTGTCAACTATGTCCCAACACCAGCTCCAAGGAAGCGCACTCTATCTCTCATTTCTTATTCCTAATTACAAAAAGCAGTTCAATATATCTTACCTGAGAGTTCGACCAACCACAAGAATGCGCCTCTTACCTCTGTTAGCAGGGGCCCAGTAGTACCTACCTTCACTGGCCACTGAAGTTACATTTCATCCTGGAAGAACAGAGAAGCGAGTTCCTACCTCGATTTCACTCTTACTTTCCTTATTCTGATTCTCCTCCATTACTGGTTCCACTCGCACTTGTAGCAGGTGCTGGACATGCAACCTCACTGTGGAGCCGTTTGCTACCTCCCCACTAAATACAGCCTCCTCAAGCGAAGAGTCGACTGCTCCTCACTGCTAGAAGCCTCATTCCCCACACTCAGCCCATCTCACACGCTTCCCAGACCCACATGAGGTGGACCTTCAGGCTCTAATCTCCTCCTGGAGACAGAAAGACCTCTCCTTCAACTCTCCAAGCTCAATTTTTAAAACACTGCAGAAGCAAGCCATGCTTTGTAAACCGTCCACGCTAATCCCCAAAAGCCAGCTCAGGGTCTGTGACCTCACGTGACGACTGACCACTGAACACTGATGGCAGACAGTATTCAGAAAATCATGACACACTGTTGGCGCAGGGATATACAAGGGGACAGAATCAAACAGAAAATAATGGCAGGGCGAAAGATAGTGCTACGAACACATCTTGTTGCATCTTACAAGAGTCACCGTCCAACACCTACATGCGTCACCTGCATATGAAGGCCAACAACTGATGTCAAGTGAGTACGTGAAATAGTCCCTTCAGATAACGTCCCCGTGCCCTTAAGAGGGCGTCCCCAAGCCCTACAGGGGAAACCCCTTGCCAATGGAGGGCGTCCCCCTGCCCCTACAGAGGGGCACTCCCTTGCCTCTTCAGGGGCGATCCTCTACTATCCTTGAATTGCATCAGCATTGAAAGGGTAGGAATATTGGAGATGTGAATAGGTCGATACCAGTTCTGCCGTTTATTTAGTGCAGGATTATATGCGTACAGTGCTTGCATTGCCACAGTGACACGTCACACTTCAAAACTCCTTGAATAGAGTGAGAGGAACTAAAGCTGGACTTCGAGCACTGATGGCCATGGCTATATGATTCGCACATAGTGTGTGCTATACAGGCGAATACTGAGTGCAGTCGAGGGGCGGGTTACATACAGACTACACGTTGTACCCAAAACAACATGGATATACACTGTGTGTGTGTGTTTTGCATGTGTGTACACCTAGTTGAGGTTGCGGGGGTCGAGTCCGAGATCCTGGCCCCGCCTCTTACATGTCGCTACTAGATCACTCTCCCTGAGCGTTGAGTTTATCATACCTTGCTTAACGCTATGTATGGATCCTGCCTCATACACCATCCCCCCCGCTTCCCAAAACTGATTCCACTTACTGACTACTCTGTGGCTGAAGAAATACTTCCTAACATCCTGTGATTCATTGTGTCTTCAGCTGCCAACTGTGTTGTCTTGTTAACTGTGGTCCAATCTTCTGGAAACATCCTGTCTTTGTCCACCTTTGTCAATTCTCTCAGTATTTTTGTATGTCGTTATCATGTCCCCCTACTCTCCTGCCTCCAGTTTCGTCAGGTTGCTTTCCCTTACCTCTCCTCGTAGGACATTACCCCTAGCTCTGGGGACTAGTCTTGTTGCAAAACTTTGCACTTTCTTCTGTTTTCTTCACGTGCTTGGCTAGGTGTGGGTTCCAAAATGGCTGCGCATACTCCAATATGGGGCCTAACATACACGGTGTACAGGGTCCTGAATGATTCCTTATAGATGTCCGGAATAGCTGTTCTGAGGTTTGCTAAGGAGCCCATATGCTGAGCGTAGTTATTTTGGTTGATGTCGCGCTTCAGGGAGATGCGCCTGGTGTTATACTCACCCCCAAGTTCTTTTCTTGAGTGAGGTTTGTAGTCTTCTGGCCCCCTAGAACTGTACACCGTCTGCGGCCTTCTTTGCCTTCCCCAAATCTTCATGACTTTGCACTTGGTGGGATTGAACTCCTCAGGAGCAAATTGCTGGACAGTGTCTGCAGCCTGTCAGATCCTTTGTAGTTCTGCCTGGTCTTCGATTCGAGTGAATTCTTCTCGCAACTACGTATCTGCAAACAGGGGGACACCTCAGAGTCTATTTCTTCCGTCATGGTCGTTCACATAATATCCAGAAACAGCACTGGTCCTAGGGACTGACCCTGCGGGACCCGCTGGTCACAGGTGCCAATCTCTGACACCTCGCCACGTACATGGACTCGCTGCTGTCTTCTGACAAGTATTCACTGATCCATTGTAGTGCCTTCCCTGTTATCACCTGCTTGTGTTCCTCCAGTTTTTGCACCAATCTCTTGTGTGGAACTGTGTCAACGCCTTCTTGCAGTCCAAGAAAATGCACATCCACCCACTCTCTCTCTTGTCTTACTGCTGTACATGTCATTAGAACTGTGTGAGGTGTGTGTGTGCATGTAAGTGGGTTGTGTGTGTGTGTGTGTGTGTGTGTGTGTGTGGTGTGTCGTGTGTGTTGTGTGATGTGTGTGGTGGTGTGTGTGTTACTCAACCTAGTTGTACTCACCTAGTTGAGGTTGCAGGGGTCGAGTCCAAGCTCAGGGCACCGCCTCTTCACTGGTCGCTACTAGGTAACCTCCCTGAATCCATGAGCCTTTAGCGTACCTCGGCTGTAAAGCTATGTCTGGATCTGCCTCAACTACATCGCCTTCCAAACTATTCCACTTCCTGACACTCTGTGGCCTGAAGAAATACTTCCTAACATCCTTTGATTAATCTGTTGTCTTCAGCTTCCAACTGTGTCCCGTGTTCTGTGTCAGTCTCTGGAACATCTGTCTTGGTTCCACCTTGTCAATTCCTCTCTGTAGTTGTATGTCGTTTTCATGTCCCACCTAATTTCTCTGTCCTCAGTGTCGTCAGGGTGATTTCCCTTATCCTCTCCTCATAGGTACATACCTCTTAACTCTGGACTAGGTCTTGTTGCAAACCTTTGACTTTTCTCTAGTTTCTTTAAATGCTTGGTAGGTGTGGGTTTCATCTGGTAGCCGCATATCCTAATATGGGCTAACGATAACGGTTGTACCGGGTCCTGAACGATCTATTATTAAGATTGTCGAATGCTGTCTGTGGGGTTTGTGCCAGGCCGCCCATATGTGCGGCGGTTAATTTTTTTTTTGGTTGATGTGCGCTTCAGGCGATGTGCTGGGTGTTATACTCACCCAAGATCTTTTTCTTGAGTGATGTTTGTAGTCTCTGGCCCCCTAGGACTGTACTCCGTCTCTGCGGTCTTCTTTGCCTGCCCCAACTTTTGGACTTTGCACTTGGTGGGATTTGAACTCCAGGAGCCAGTTGCTGGACAAGGTCTGCAAGCCTGTCCAGATCCTTTGTATTTCTGCATGGTCTTCGATCGAATGAACTCTTCTCATCAACTTCACGTCTTCTGGCCATAAACAGGGACTCCGCGGAGTTTATTCCTTCAGTCATGTCGTTCAAGACAAATACCAGAAACTAGCACTGCGTCCTAGGACTGACCCCGTGGGACCCCGCTGGTCACAGGTGCCCACTTGACACCTCGTCCTCGTACCATTACTCGCTGCTCTGTTTCCTACAAGTATTCCTGATCCATTGCAGTGTCTTCCCTGTTATCATGCTTGGTCCTCCAGGGTTTGCACTTATTCTTGTGTGGTACTGTGGTCAAACGCACTTCTTGCAGTCAAGAAAAAATGCAATCCACCCACCCCTCTCTCTCTTGTCTTACTGCTGTCACCTTGTCATGAAACTTCCAGTAGGTTTGTGACACACAATTCCCGTCTCGAAACCATGTTGGGGCTGGTGATGAGATCATTCCTTTTCTAGATGTTCCACCATTCTTCTCCTGACATCTTTTCCTGAGTTTGCATGCCTATAATGTCAGTGACACTGGTCTGTAGTTGTAGTGCTTCATGTCTGTCTCTTTTTTAAGATGGGACCACATTTGCTGTCTGTCCCAGGCTCAGGCAATATCCCTGTTTCGTTAGATGTATTGAAATATTGTTCGTTAGGGTACACATTAGCGCCTTTGCTCTCTTCAGGACCCATGGAGAGATGTTATCTGGCCAATTGCCTTTGAGGTTTCTAGCTCACTCAGGATGCCTCTTCACTTTCCTCGGTTGTGTGTACTGTGTCCAGGAACATGGTGGTGTACCAAATCTACCGTCTTTCTGGAGCCCTTCTGTCTCTTCTGTGAAATTCTTTTGAATCTCTTGTTGAGTTCCTCACATACTTCATGGTATTTTTGTTGTCTCTCCTACTTCCTTACTTAGCCTGAATGTCTGCGTCCTTGACTGTTGTTTTACTCCTGATTGTGGCTGTTATAACAGTTTGGGTCAGATTTGGCTTTCGCTGCTATGTCGTTTTCATATTGTCGCTGGGCTTCCCTTCTTATCTGTGATATTCATTTCTGGCTCTTGGACTGCTCTCATTATTCTCCCTGGGTCCTCTGCTTCTATTTTTCTTCCCATTCCCTAGCACACTGGTTTTGCCTCCTGCACCTTCTGGGTGAACCAGGGTCATCTCGGTTTTTTTCATTAGTCCTGTTACCCTTGGATACAAACATCTCCTCAGCTCCCTTGCACATTGTTGATACAAATTCATCATTCTCATTAATGACTTCCCTGCCAGTTCTCTGTCCCACTGAACCCCGTCAGGAAGTTCCCCATTCCCGTGTAGTTCCCCTTTCTTGTAGTTTGGGCTTCATTGTCTCCTTGTCTTCCTGCTTCCCTCCACTTGTATGTCTACTGTGTATTCGAAGCTTAAAACCACATGATCGCTGGCCCCAAGGGGTCTTTTCATAGTGATGTCGCAATATCTGCATACACAAGGTGAATACTAGGTCCAGTCTTGACTGGTTCATCCTCTCCTCTCTTCTTGTAGTGTCCCTTACGTGTTGGTGCATGAAGTTTTCAGTACCACCTCCATCACTTTAGCCTTCATGTGTTGGGCCCCCATAGTGGCTCCAGTTATCCCAAACGTGTGTGGAGGCTGTGTGTGTTTAGATTAATTGGTAATGTGCTCCAGCTCTTGGATCTGCCACAGAGGAGTTTATCACTTCCACGTAGCTAAAATTAATCTTGGATCTTCCTCTCATAACTTTTCAACTCCATAAATCATTCGAGTGTTTAGCTTGTAATGGAACTCAGACAACACAGTTCTCCCTAACTGAACAGTTAGTCTTTGCTCATTTATCTCTATGTCTAATAGTATATGAACATGTTTCTTTGTTAGTCTATGCTCCAGCAGTCATAAAGTTGCATAGCTTTCAGTCATTGTTTCTTATTTTCAGATATCTGCCTGCTGTCGAATTCATTTTCTTTGTTTGTTTGGTAAGAACCTCACACTGATGGTACTTACTAGAGTCTTATAAAAGTGAGTTTAGAGATTTGAAGGGTTTTCCTCTTACAGGCTCCTAAAGGCCATCTTGCGTCTTCTAAGCTTGCATGCACTGTTGATGTTATGTCAGTTGCACTTCAGAAGTAGGTTAGACATGAGGCTTTTCCTTCTACGCTTTTTTATTTCTTGATTTATTTTTTTTTTCCCCAAAGTGGAGTGCCCAGACTAGTTTCCTCTACCCTGTGCCAGTTTTCATAACTTTGAGTTTTTCTTTTTTTTTTGCTAGAATTGTAATAACATTCTGTTTTTTTTTATCCTTTCTCATCCGGGAACAGAGTCGCGCATGAAGCCTCCCCAAACGGAAAGGTCAAATGCGTTGCTTGTACCCACGAACCAGAGAGCTGGTTCTCTGGGTACACTAGTGGTTATACTCCCCCATCCTGCTGTTGCTCTTACCATGAATATCTGTGATCTCTCATTATGATGAACCTCCATCATTTACTTAACAATATTCCACCGGGTGGGTCGGAGGCTTGAACTAAATATATGAGTATCGACCTGTCCACCTTTTCTTATTGTCTGTTTTTTATTTTTTTGTTACGAAAATTCGACACGAGAACATAACATGGTTTTAGGATCCACTGTTGTATGAATGCTGTGCAACACTAGCTGAGGACCACTCTCACGCACTGATACATGGATGTTGTGCAGTACGGGCACGAACGCAAGGACGCAGACCGGCAGCTAATGAAAGTACGGTTCAGTTTCTTCACTGAAACAGTTTAATGAACAGGTTACGTAATACACTAGTGGTCAGTTGTGGAGGTGGGGAGAGAGAGAGAGGGGAGAGAGAGAGAAGAGAGGGGGAGAGAGAGAGAGAGAGAGAGAGAAAATGGAGAGAGAGGGATAAAAGGGGGAGAAAAGGGGAGAGAGAGAGAAGAGAAGAGAAAAGAGAGAGAGAGAGAGAGAGAGAGAGAGAGAGAGGACCAGGTAGAAGTACCTAAACTTGCATAGTTAGTACAACATCAGTTAGAAGTACTGAGCGTACACAGTCAGCGATTGTATGGAAGAACGCAGCTGATTTTTGTACACACTCTGGTAAAGAGCTTACGAACAAGGAGTTGCTGGTTCAAACTGTAAGTGTATCTCTAAAAAGGGTGAAAGGTATTCCTCTCACTCTGTCAGGGGTTTAAACAGTTAGTGTTTAACCTGTAATATTTTCATCAATTAACTTCCAGTGACCAAGAATATTAATAAAATACCATATTATTTATTGGTATCTTTGGTATTCCATTTGTTCTCTTTGATATTTTCCAGAAATATTATATAAAATATTAAGACGAGGTTAAGTGGAAATTTTAAAAGTGATTTACAAGGGAGATTAAGTGACTACTTGCACCTAGCGATAGTTTAAAGAGGTAATTAATGAACGGTTCACAAGTATGGTGGAGTGCCAGGAGAAGCGAGGCCGTGTAAAGGATGGCTAGAAGACTCAAAATCCCGCTATCTTCCTCGGTATGATAGTGTTGCCTTAAAACACAGGTGTGGAGTGTTATCCAACAAACAGGTGTGGAGTGTTATCTAACACACAAGTGTGGAGTTAATTCTAACACATAAGTGTGGGATGTTATCTACATACAGGCGTGGAGTGTTATCTAACCACAGGTGTGGAGTGTCATCTAACAAACAAGTGTGGAGTGTTTATTTAACACACAAGTGTGGAGTGAATTCTAACACATAGGTGTGGAGTGTTATCTAAAATACAGGCGTGGAAAGTTATCTAACACACAGGAGTGGAGTGTTATCTAACACACAGGTGTGGAGTGTTATCTAACACACAGGTGTGGAGTCTTATTTAACACACAGGTTTCGGGGTGTTTATCTAGCACACAGGTGTGGGGTGTTATTTAACACACAGGTGTAAAATGTTATCTAACATAAATTTGGAGAATTTGTCATGTGGGTTCATACTCCCTGTAGGCTGGTTAGTACATATATTATAACGGAAAGTATGGAAGCGTCATCAGCGCCCTGCGTCTCTCTGCTCCCTATCTCAGACTGACCCACCCGTGCCTACAGGTGAGCGGTGTTTGAAAACATGCTATGGTCAGCAGCAACGTGAATAACAGTCAGTGATTCACACGACGGTTGGTAGTGAGTCATCTACTGGTACACTGGTTACTGGTAACTGGTTTACTAGGAATGGTACTACAGCTGAGAGCTCGGCAATGCTAACGAAAGTCCTCCCGACATACAGCTAATACAACTAGAGACGGCAGGTGTATGGCTTGGGGCCCGATTCTATACAATGTCAAAGTACACAACAATTGAACATTATAACATACATAAGTAAATATTGGAATGGAAAGCTTATTAACTGAAACTGTAATGAAACTGTAACACATTACAAGGTATAATATAGCAAAAACTCATCGAAATTTAGACTCAACATTGGGATTTACACAATAGAAGTGATAAAAAAAAAATTTGATCAATCGATCTGTATTCATGTGATCTACGGATTCTGAGGGAAAAATACATACAAAGAAAGAAGTGTTTAATAGAAAGGCAGAAATTCGGTGCACTCAAATCTAGACTGTTAAATCTCAGAATTCGGAGAGAACGTGAACACACAAAAAAAAATTTTGAATACTGATAAGTTGATACTGTAATTATTCATCTTACAGGTTATTTACATTTAACCCCAACCCCTTTCTAGGGTAAGATTGACATATGTAGAATGGGTGTCATCTCTGAGAGGATCAAACTCTGTTGCTCTGGCTAACTCATGCTGGGATTTGAGGCAAATCTGAATTTGGTAGTTACAAATGATACTTGAGGGGTTTTTCCATACCTGTCATGCATGTAGGGAATAACGACATTCAGGTTGATCCTCTGACTGAGTATCAGAGGTAGAGTGTACAGGATCAGGAGGGTTGTCAGAGGGCTGTCACATTAGTCTGGGTTGGAACATCATTATCTTCACATACTAACTTTATATGATCTAAATGCGATTCTTTATACTGACCAGTACTATTCTCTATCCTTATTACTTATTGCCCCTGTGAGGGAAAAGTTCAATAGATAGGAGTAGGAGGGAGTATATAGGTAACAATAGTTCATTGCGGCTACTTGTTTAAGGTAGGGTAAGTCAAGCTCCCGCTATTCCCGCCTTTTTTTTTCCCCTCTCCCAAAGTAATAGTTTCATTGCCGGCTACTTTTTAAGGTAGGGTAAGTCAAGCTCCCGCTAATTCCCCCTTTTTCCCCACCCCGAAAGTGATAGTTTGACTGCCGGCTGCTTGTTAAGGGGAGGGTCAGTCTAGCTCCTGCTATCCCTTCCCCTCCTTCTTCCCCCCCCCCCCGAAAGGTGACGTGTGGGGCTCCGGTCAAACAGTAATCACTAGACTCACAGCTCCCCGCACTACTGTAAGTACATGCCCCGCCTTGTATTCTAGTGGATTTTTTTGGTTGAAAACTTCACTTTTGACCAATAATAAACTTAGTCCTTTCAGTCTTGCTCTAGGTTGACTGTTGTAATAATCAACCACATCTTTTTTGGTATTGTACTTATCATGGAGAGTGATTTCTTAAGCAGTGGGTAACCTGTCTATTTTCCAGCTTGGATGACAGAGAGGTCACCTGCCAATCAACGAGTAGAATTTATGGAGGAATGGACTTTAAAGTCCTGGACTTCCCCTTTTTGGATTTAATTCCTGTGCACCTGTATGAAACTGCAGGACGTAACCCCCCATCATTGCAGCGATAAAAGAACCTGCTTTCCTGTCATCGGGGGTAGAATACTCCAAGGCTATACTGTGAAGAACCAGCCAGTGGGTTGTAACCAACACCTGCAACCTCCCCATCATCACAACGGCTACGATTTCAACAACACAGTGTCACCAAACCAGACCCCCCAAGTTTTTTATTAGCGTTGAATTCAGTCATCATTTATTTTTTTCATTTTTTCATTTTT
>NC_069492.1:9591294-9619214 GCF_026875155.1 Cherax quadricarinatus | reverse complement strand
TTGGATTTATCTGAATTTACCCTCTCCCAGTTGCCCCTGCGAACATTCGTACTACCCCTTCTAATGTGCCCATTGACATCCCCCCTGATCAGAACAGTTGTATCATCCACATCCCCAATTAAAACGGGCCCAAACCCTTTCGCAACCTCACACCCTGGTCCCTCTACGTGACACATACGCTGCTCCACCAATCTAAAAAGGGGTCCTGTACGCACGCAAACAATAATTGTGACATAGGAACCCCTGCCTAAGCCCCCTACCCATTACAATTTTCCCCACCCAATCGACCATTATCTGTCCCCTCGCCATTGCACCTCCATACAAGCCTCAACCCAACCCACTATTTTTCCCCAAACCCCTGCCCCCTGAGGATGGCTTTCAATGCTTTCCGATCCACTCTATCGTATGCCCCTTGCCAATCGAGCGCCACCCCCCTCCCCCCCCCCCCCCCCTTTTGCCTCCACGAAATCCCTAAGTAACCCATGGCCCCTCCACCATAGACCTCCCTGGCAAACCAAACTGAGTTTTTGATACTACCCGCCCCCCCACACACTTGACCTGATTTCCCAAAATCTTAGCAAACAATTTGTAATCTGCACATAACAACGAGATCGCCCGGTAATCCCGAAGCGTATGCTGCCCCTTCCCCTTTTGGGTTTACCAATACAACGACAGCCGTTGCTGCTTCTCACCCAGCTCACCTCTCTCCTTCATGCATTTAAAAACCTAACCAAAAAATGCCTCATTAATTCCAATGCTGCTGATAAAACTCTGCTGGGAGTCCATCAATTCCCGGTGCTTTGCCCTTTCGCATTCCACTTAAAGCCCTCCATATTTGCCCCTCAGTTATTTCCCCGGGGACCCAGTGCTTCCCTATCACTGTTACACAACTGACATACCACACTCCCACACACCTGTTCTAAAACCCCATCCTCTACCCCTTCTCGTTGCCAGTACTTCTCATACCACTTATCAGTAAACGCCCCCATTCCTTCCGTAGCTTGTATGACCTGCCCCTCCCTGTACTCTCCTATCGACTCATGAACCTCCAACCATGGTATAGTCATTGCCTGCTGTCTTTGTTTCTGCCTACGCAATACGCACGATGAAGGTCTATCTCCCCATAACACCTCTTCCACCCCCACCTGTACCCGCACCGCTTGGAATCTCTCATCCTGCACCTCACGCAGCCTCCCTTTAATTGCCATAATATCATCCATTGGATAAGTGCCCACCACCGCCCCCCTCGTAATCTATCCTCCAAATAGTTAGCAAGACCATATTTTATAGAATTGATACGTTTCCCTTCCTTTACGTAATATTGCTTAATCCGTTCTTTAGCCACACCATCCCACCACATCACCACATCCTCTACCCCATTTACCTCTGCACGTAACCCCTCCCACAGCGTTGCAAATCCCTCTATCCCCTCCTCATCACCTAACACACTTGTATTTAACTTCCAATAACCCCTAGATATACCTGCTAGTGACTCCCACCCCACCTCTGCTACTACCGCCCGATGATCCGAATAAGCTACTTCTATTGTACGGAAAAATGTCAACCAAAACCCTTGAGATATTACAGCCTACCAACCTAGCCGCATAACCCCGTCTTACAAAAGTGTGCTCTACCTCCCACGCCCTCCTCCACCGCATCCTGCAACTGAATTTCCTCAAAAGATCTCGCAAGGGGCCCCCGACACGTGCCCCGCCCCTTTTGGTTCCCACGTCGCCCTCCTAATAATGCAGTTCCAGTCCCACCTCGATGGCCACCGCAGGTAAACCACGTAAGAAGAAAACTAGTTCTTCACATACAAAAATCCCTTTTTACCCTACATCATTTTTCTGCTGGTGCATACACACTTACAAAAGATACCTCTGCCCCATCCACCACCCCTCCACGCGCAATACTCTTCCCCCCCTCCCCCTCACTTCTTAGCAACACAAACGGGCTCGCCTCCCTGATCAATATAACCCACACCACCTTTTTCAGACGTACAGATGGCAGAGTCATGAACCCCAAACCCTTCCACCTCGAGCATTCTTCCCTCCTTGAAAAATTTTATTCTTGCAGGAACACTACATCCACCCCATATTTATACAGAAACATTCGAAACCATTTCCCCCTTCACACTATTACACAGTCCATTTACGTTCACAGTATACAAACCCAAGGCCTCTTTATAGTTTCCAACCCTTTTCCCCCTCGCTTCATTCATCCCAGGGCCCCTGCCCAAGAGCCAGCACAAGGCTTCACCCCCATCAACCCCCCCCCTTTTTTGCGATGCCTCTTATCGTGACTACCTCGACAGTGCTTTTCCTTCCTCCCAGACCTCTGCGCCGGAGTCAGGACAAACATCTGAGTCTGACGCCGCCGCTCTTTCCTCGTGATGCCCTCCACATCCATGTTATCTAATGAGGTTCCCTCACAATGTACCTCAACCCCACCACGCCTCGTTCCACAGCACACGGCGACAACTCACGCTTACTAGTTGGCCCGTTTACCCTTTCTATGGTTTTTATCATTACATTCCTCTACAGGCAACGCCGTGCCTCTCACCAGCTCAGGAACAACATCCTCTGCAGGCGGCGTCAATGTCCTTAACACTTCCTGAAGCTCTTCCTCTAGAGCCTGCACCTCCCCGTGCACTTTCACTTCTGTACTTTTCCCATGCTTATTAACGATCCTTTTACGTCACAGCTTAACCTCACACCGCAGTCTCCTCTTGGAATCCTCCTCCTCCTCCTACAAGGCTCAAAGGCCCCTTGCTTTCGGTGGGGCTCTCAACAACGTATACGCTGGTAACTGGTGCTTCACCAGTTTGTGCAGGCTCCCTCCTCAGCTTCACACACGCTGCCCCCCATTGGTCGTACCCCCCACATATTCGCACGTAGTCCTGCCCGGGCTACGATACCAAAACTTGCGCCCTAAGCCCCTCCAACAGAATAAGAGGGGTTGGGATTTCAGGCCTTCGGGGAAAAGGTTCCCTCCAGAGGGCCCCATTAAGCACCTCCGTCCACTTGCCTTGTTGTGCCGGTACGGTCCATATCCCTCAAAAACTTTCCTGAGTCCCCTACTCCTCAAATGGGACATTACAATCTTAACCCACGTAAAGGGCGAATCGTCATCAAAGCCATTACAGCTGGGGTAGCATCAAGACTCAGTCTTGGAAACTGTCACCAAGACTCGTTTTGGGCGTGGAATTCAGTTTGACGAAGATTTGGGCTCCCATACACCTCATGTCTTGGATTCCATAGGTCCCCTAATGATTGTTGGGAGTAATACCCGCGCTGAAAAAGGGTGAAAAAGCCCCACGAAGCAGTCAATACCAATGGTATTTACGGTCTCTCACCTCAGCGCCCCGTTGATAAAAGTTGCTCGCCTGAAAACAGGGGGAGGGGGGGCAGAGCACAACCCCACTGCCGGGGTCAGGCACAATGATATATAATGGAATGAGGCAGCTTGTTTCAGTGTTCACCTCGTGCTTTGTGTATAACAGGAGAGATATGTGATGGCAGGGGTTTTCTGTTTTCAGGGGATTTTGCTGGGGTGTATGTAGATGTAGTATAAAGTTCGTATAATATAATATGTATATATAAAATAATGGGGTGTATGTTTATAATTTCGCCAAGACCATGCCTGGGGACGGGTCCCAATCTTGCGATGACCCTCTCTGGCTCCCATGGAGAAGGGTTTTACAATGATGCGCGATGCCGCTCAAACGCCCCTCTGGTCAGTTAACTGGTGATCTCATAAGCGAAACATATGTAACTATGGACACTAGCGAGGGGGGATAGTCATTTTCACAGGTAACAGTTTTTGGTTCGTTGACCCCCGGTACATAGTGTGGCCGAGTCATCCTTGGGGCCCTTCTTGGGGGAAAATCACCCCTAGTTTCCTGCGGGTTTCATAGCTTCGCACTCTGAAGTAGTGTGTTGGGGCCCCTGGACAACGTGCTGACAGTACGGCCATCTCCCCGCCTTGTCTTCCTTTATCTTGGCTTGGGAAAGCCCCAAAAGAAGCCCATGGATGGCGGTTTACACTGCGCTCGGGGCCCTTCTATCATATGGGGGGGGTTCTCCCTGAGTCCTGCCGGTACCACTGTTGAGTGGGGGATCAACCAAAACCTCCCCCTAAGTTTCGTGGGTCTGGCAGCCACCGTTTGGTCTGTCGTAGGTGATTGGGACAGTAATCCCAACATGTGGATAGTCGGGTTGCTGCCTTGGCTGCATCATCTCCCGCCTCATTTCCCCCGGGATGCCAGCATGGCTGGGATCCAGTTCAATGTCGATCTATTACCCTGAACTTCTAAGGCTGTCATTATGCTAGGATCGATGTGATGAGGTAAAACATTATCCTGTAGTTGAGGATGGGAGAGGGCATTGATTGCAGAGGTGGAATCAACATGTATGACAGGTCGGAGTCGATGTCGTAGGGAATGTGACAATGCCTGCTAAATCGCCACCAGTCAGCTTGAAGGATCGTGCAGTGGTCAGGGAGTCGCCAGCCTTGTGTGTGACCATTGTGGTACAGTCCAGCTGCTACTCTCTTTCTGTCAGGGTCGACAGAACCATCTGTGAAATACACTGCACAGTGCCCCCCTCTGCCAGTGCCATGCTTGTCTCAGCATGATTGTGAGGGTGTCTTGGACTGCAGAGACACTTAGAGATGGGTTAGCTGCATGATGAAAATATCAGCTGGATCTGGGCCCGCCAGGGAGGTGGTGGATGGTACCCAGAAACAGGAAAGTCAAACTCTTCTCACAGAGCAGCTGTACAGGCAGCAGCTTCCGCCCAGCAGCACAAAACGAAACGAATCCAGTAGTAGCCCGTGAAGAGTGTGGGATTTGTGACATGGTTGTTAATATCCGTCTCCTTAGGGGGGGTACCTTGCCCCGGGGTTGCAGAATCGTGGCCACTTTGCAGGCGTTTATGTATTTACTCTGTCAGCCAAGGAAGGGGAAGCCGGGCCTCAGATCTGAGACATACTGTGTTGGTCCAGATGGGGGCACCAAGCATAGTTTTTATCGCCTGGTTTTGTACGACCTCCACCCTTTCCCTGCTCTGCGGGAAGATGAGCTAAAGCCGGTGCACCGTAGTCAATGAGCGAGGGTATAGCTTGTATATAGTACAGCGAAGTACATCTTTGCTTGCCCCTGCACGGTGCCTCGTCATGGCTCTCTTGGCGTTGAGTCTGAGTAGAGACGTGACCTGACATACTCGGCCTGTTTCAAAAAGGTCAGCTTTTTATCAATGTAGATTACAAGTACAGGTAGGACCCTGTCCACTCAAGTTCTATATCCTGAATACGTAATCTATTCACAGGATCTGGTCCCTTGAAATCATTGCAAGAGATTTCTCGGCCGAGATTTGAGGCCTAGTTCCTTGCAAGACTCCCGTAATTAGGTCCAAAGCTCTCTGAGCCTGTCGTTCTAAATTCCTTTCCCATTTATACTAGTGCAAGATCATCAGCATAGCTGAGGAGGTTTTTCCACTATGAAAGGGAAGGCTCAAAAAGTTCCTGCATAAGGATGTTAAACAGGGTAAAAACTGAGCACACCCCTTGTGGCGTACCGTTTTCCAGGGTTTAAAGGAAGGTAGTGTCCCTGAAAGCTGACACAGGCCTGCCTGCCCCTAAGGTAGGACTCTATCCAGGCCAGGAGGCGTCCTTTTGATTCCCTTCCGAGCTAGTATTGCCAGAAATTTGGGCTGTGGGGCTGGCTAGCTCAAATGCCTTCTCAAGGTCGAGGTAAACGACGATACTAGGTTTTTTGTTGCTACAGCAATCTGGCTTAGTAGAGTGGTTATGCACTCTGCTTTTCCCCACCCCTTTTGGTGAAGCCAAATATGTGTGATGAGAGGGTCCAAGTTTCCTAGGAGGCGGTTTAACACCATCCTCTCAGCTGTCTTGGCTAAGCAGCTGGTCGGCGATATGGGTCTCATATTTCCCTGGGTCCTTGGGCTTTGGAATTGGTACGATTGTAGCTTTCTTAAAGGGCTGCTGGAGTGTCCTGGCCCCCCACGACTTGTTAATGACGTCTAGTATGGCCTCCCATCCACTCTGCCCTGCCCGTGCAATCATGGAGTACGTCACACCATCGATGCCTGGGGCAGTGTCACCTGTGGTTCTTAATGGACGTCGGAGTTCCAAGTCCGTGAGGCCTACATCTGTCACTTTCTTCCGACTCACATGCAGCTTGTATCGTTAGCTGGCGCTGTGGCAGAAGATCCGTCTGTATATTCCGGATGCCCCTTGTGGGAGCTGAGTGGAGGCTTCCCTGGAAGTGAAAAGCTCCACTAGTTTCTCTGCTTCCTGGGATGGGTTCGGGTGTGCTGGTGGCCTCGGTTGCTCTTGCCAGTTGCTATGTTGAGCTTGCCCCATATTCAGATAAGTGGTGTGATGCCGAATGTTGAGCACCACTCCAGCCATTTCTCAGTTTTTACTCTGAGAGAGATTCTGCGGGCATGCTGCACAATGGCTCTCAGAGTATTCCTGTTCTCTGCCGTAGGGTTACGCCTGTATAGCTTCCTAAAAGAGTTTGATGCGGTGGTTCTGCTCCCGCACCTCGTCGTTGTAGAACCACCAGTCTCTTTGTGAGTGCGTCCTGCGGACTTCTTTGGAATTGCACACTCTGCTTCCCCTCGATGAGAACAGTGATTAAGCTCCTGTTCAGCCGTATCACAGTCTTCAGATAGAGAGTATGTGGACCACCAGTTATGAAGATAATCCTGGAACACTTCCAGTTGGCCCTCTTTAAAGTCCCATCTAGGAGGCAGCACAACTGTGGGAGGCCTGTTTTATGTTGAAGGTGGTGATCACTGCAAAGTGGGCACTGACAAAGGGGAGGATGAGTTTCCCATGTGGCTCCTGCTGCGAGTTGTCTTGCCCGAAGGTAAGGTCGAGACAGCCACCCAACAGGTGTGTGGGGTCTCCATTGTTTAGCAACTTTACCTCTGGAATATCGTGTAGGAGCATTGCTATTGTCTGCCAGCAGCATTGGTTGCTGAGTGAGAGTGCAGAATAGGGTGATGTGCGTTGAAATCTCCACCACCCAAAAATACACTCAGTGCGTGTAGTGCGAGGAGCTCTGCAATGTCGAGGGTGTGGGCTTGGGGTTTTTGTAGATGTTATAGATGGTAATGGGCGCCCCAGGTATGTGCACAAGGATGGCCTGTACCTCGACATCCTCCCCACAGTCCACAGGGTTGGCTATAACCTCGTGAGGTATTGTATTGGATACAAATACAGCTGTGCCTCTGCAGTGAATGCCCGGGTCCATGTGCCGAAAATACCCAGCAAAACCGGGTAGTCTTGGGCACATAGTCGGGACAGTCAGAGTTTCTTGTAGCAAGACGATGTCAACCCGATCCCGAATTACTGCCTCCAGCAAGAGGTGCTGTTTGCCCCTCAGGCCCTGAATGTTCCATTGTAGGACCTTGAGGGTGTGATTTGCTGTTGTTTCCTGAGCTGGAGACTGAGTCCTGCCCGCTCTGAGAACCTGCAAATTCATGGCATTCACTGTCTCCTCTTCGGTCAGAAAGCACACTCTCAGGAGAGTACTGACCATCTGCCGGAATGTGCTCTGTTGTTTCGTGGAGTTGATTGTGTTGCAAATAAGATCCATGAACACCTTGATGAGTGCTACGAGATCCTCCCTGGTGAGGGCCTGCTTTGGAGATGGGTTCGAAACAGTGGATATTATCTGGGCTGCTGTGGTCTGTAGGGACTGCTGAGGGTTGGATTTCTTTATTGTATGCACCGTGGTCTGTTGCTGTATACCGGTTGGAGTAGCCGGGATCTGCTGGTGAAGGGGCCAGTTGAGTCTGCAAAGCTCCTGTGCCGGTTAAGGAGTGCCTGCGTTGTTTTGCTATGGCCGGTGGGGGCTCGTTTAGTGCCCTGCTGACGCATTGACCCGATGCACCCTGTTGACGCCTCCTGTTCCTCTTGTTTCTGTTTCTTCGTTGAGGTAGGGGTGCAGGGGGGTTCTTGACTTGGAAAGCCTGGTTGAGGGCTTCTGGGTTGAGAATTCCTGGGCATTGACTTGGTTTAGCCGCTGAGAGATCTGCGGTATGGGAGGGTTCTCTGCACCCATCGTTTGATGATCCGTCGTAGCCCGTTGCCGAGTTTTTGGCGTCTTCCAGACTTCTTGAATTCTGGGAGCCTTCGGGGCATCGGGATTCCAGGCATGGTGTTTCTGCCTGCAGTTCGGGCATTGTGGGTGGGTGGCGATGCATTTTTCAGCTTGGTGATGCATTCCTCGGTAGGGTGGTTTCTGGCTGCAGACACCCCAGATTACTCTGTTCGGACAGAGTGCACCCAGGTGTCCATACGCTGACACTTGAAACAGCGAACTGGTTCTGCGTGAAAGTCTTGACATCGTACTGCCCAAGAACCGAGGCCAGCTGGGATGGCCCGTGGTCCTACATGCTGGGAAAGAGAACCTGTCGGGTTGGTGCGTTTGCCTGCCGTCTTTGCCTTGAGACGTTGAAACTGACACCACACTGGGGTGAGCTGTACTGCCTCGATGGGCATATCAAGCGGGTATCGCATCACTACACCCTTGGTGATCTTCTGCCGAGAGTCCAGTTCCTCCAGGGTTGAATAAGCGTCTGTCTAAATGACTTCTTCAAGGTGGTATACATTTCCTTGTTGGAGGAGTCAATATTGGTTCTCCCTCAAGTTGAAACCATATCTTGAACTTCAGGTTGTGTGTGATTCCAGGTATGAAACAACCCCAAAAGTGGGTTCTGTGGTCCCCATAAGACTTCACCTTGAATTTGCCAGGGCGGTTGAGCTGGTTTGCCTGCTCCTTGGACGGACGGTGTTTCTTCTTCTTGTCCACAGTGTTCCATCCCTCTTGGTTTTCGGGGGGTGCGGTGTTTATTTCGGCACCTGTTTCTATTGTCGCTGGCTCCATGGTTGGGACTGTCAGTTCTGCTACAATGTGAGCAGGATCTTCCTCTTCCTCTCGCAACTTCTTCGCTAGAATTTCGCCCCACATTTCCAAATCTGAGTCCTCCGTCGTGTTCATGGAGCATCGTGGCCTCTTCTTTTCGGCAGAAGCCATGTGCCTATCTTGTGATAAGGTAGTGAACTCCGTGAACTGAGAGTGTGTGTGTGTGGGTGTGTGGGGTGGAACGAACGAACGAACGAAAGTTCAGGTAAGATCCCAAATGGGATGAGCGGGGAAGACGGGACAGACGAAGAACAGTGCTGGAGAGGAGTGTTCTTAGTCGTAGAAATAGAGCCAGGGCTTAACCCAGCAGCGAGGCGATCGTGGGACAGATATTGAGAAGAGAACTTCAGGCTCTTCTGTTGGGACTCCGGTGGGGTGAGCGGGAAGGAAGGGACATGCAACGTTTAGAGCTAGAGAGGAGTGTAGAACTGAGCCATGTCTTAACCCAAAGGGTAAGGCGAACGTGGATCAGAGAATGGTACCTGTCATAGAAGGTACCTCTCGGAGAATCCAAGGTTATTTGTAAAAAAGGGTTAGGAGCAGGATCATGCAAGGAGTAGAAAAGGTTGTGTTGGTTTGTGGGTCTGCGAATGTCTTCGTCAAGGAGAGGAGGTCCAGTAGTCATGTCGTGTCCGAGTTTGTCAATCTGTCTGTCACTGAACGTCTTCCAGTACAGATTCAGCGCAGGGATGTCTAATGGCAGGGAGAGACTCGCATTGTGGCAAAGGTCCTCCCATCTGCATCAAGCACCCAGCGCGGGCGCCTTGTTTGGACACGCTGCAGTTTAAGAAAGTTTGTTTTTGCTGCAATGGAAACGGCTAGAGGAGAGTAAGTTATCAGAGGACGTATAAGGGATTTGTAGAGGTGTAGTTTGGGCGTTGAGAGGCATGTTTCAGCTTGTAGAGGCCCGCAAGGGCCTTACTAGCTATTGCATGCCTTGGGGGTGAATGTGTCCGTGTAAGCGTAGAAGGTAGTCAAGATTAACGTCAAGGAAAATGACAGATTGTGTCATGGGATGTAAGTGCGGGTGTCAGCTGTTCTGAGCTCGACAGGTGATGGAGGATCACGTTTTCTGTAGTTAAAATATGTAATGGCTGGATTTAGCTGCATTGGTTTTGATCCTCCATTTTTGTTCCCAGATGGCTATCCTGTCGACCTCATTTTGTGTTTTGTGTGTGAGTGTATCTATATTGGCATGGGTGATAAGTTGTGTAATGTCGTCTGCATAGGCTAGTGTGGGTGGAGTTTTGGTATACAGTTTTTGGAATGTCGTTAGTGTATAAAATGTAGAGGGTAGGGAGAGGACAGATCCCTGGGGTACTCCGCATTTAGTGTGAAGTAGTCAGAGTAACAGCCTTGGAATTTGATTTTTCATGGTACGGCGTCTAGGAAGTTGCAGAGGAGTTTACGAGTATTGAGAGGCAGGTTAAAGTTATGCAGAGTTTGTACTTGAGCCCTTGGTGCCAGACAGTGTCAAAAGCTTTTTCAAGTCTTTTGCAACCAGGGCTGCCTGTTTCTTTGTTCTGTGTTTTTTTTGGGGATGTATTTGAGAATGATGTTAAGGGGAAATTTTTGTGGGGATCTGTGGGTTCTGAAAAAAACGGGACCATAAAGAAAGTAGATTTTTGGGGTTCCAGGTATCTGTAAAGGGCCCGAGGGTTTTTTATGATTTTTTTAAAAAGATTTTTACCTAAAGTTTCGGGGAGGCTGATAGGGCGTTTAATTTTAGGATCAAGGGGTTTTTAAATTGGGGGTTTAGGGAAGGGGGTTTGCATTTGCACCCTTTAAAGGGGGAAGGGAAGTATCCAGGGGAAGGGGGGCTTTTGGGGGAGGTTTGGGGAAGGCAGTAATGTTAGAGTCAAAAAAGGGGTTTTTTTGGGAAATAATAGGGTTTTTAAGGCCCCGAGGTGCCGGGAAACCCTTTGGGGAGGAAGGTGTCTGAGGAGAGTTTTAAATGTCTGTTTGGTGAAAGGAGTGTCGATTTTTTGGGGAGGAGGTAAGAGGTCTGATAAATGGGCTATCTGGGTTGTACCTTGTGTGTGTCCCATGTTCCAAGGGTTTCTATGTTCAAAATTGTGTTGATAACGTTAGGGTGAGGTCGGTGAGGGGGGAAAGATTTTTCTCCCAGATTTTTTTTAAAAGTGTGGTAGCGCCTGGGGGTCTGAGATGTGTGTGTTTTTGTGGGTGATTTTGTTTGAATTTGTTGGGGGAGTAGGGGCCTCTTTTTTTTTTGAAAAGTTCCAGAAGGTTTCGGTTTTTTTAAAATACCTTTTTTGTCAGCTTTTTGGTATGATTGTGCCGATGGATTTTTTGTTTTTGGGGTCTGGGACTGTGAATAATGTTTTTTTCCTAAGGTAATGAGATCTAATCGAATTTTTTTAAAATTCTGTTTTTTGGTTGTAGAGGAAGCGGTTTTTGGAGCAGATAATTAGTTTTCTTGTTCGTGAGGGTTTTTAAAGGAAAAACGAGTGGTGTGAGTTTTTTTTGGGTTTTTTGCGATTTTGGGTGCTTGTGTAATGGTGTCCGGAGGGAAAACAAGTTGAGTTCGATTGGGAAAATAGGTTTGTTGTTATAGTCATAGGTGAGGTTAATATTGTCTATGTGTTGTTTGAAAGCATCCCAGTCAGCGTTCTTGTAGGAAAAGGAAAAAGGTGGGTTTGGGAATGAGGATGGGGTTGGAGGGATGTGCAAGGGACGGGGGATGTATCAGACCCTGAATTAGGGCCAGGTGAGATGTAGTGTTGAAATAAGAACGGGTTTGGGTTTTACCGGGATATGTCGGGTTTCCCCTTCCCCCGTGTGATTAAAAGAAGGAATTGGAAGTCTGGTCGAGTTTAATTGGGTGTTTTTGGTTAGGGAAGTTGAGAAATTTTGGTGACCAAGTTGGTTGTTACTTTTTGTGATAAAAGGCGTTGTGTTTTGGCCCAATATGCCCACTAGTAGGTATTTTGGGTTTTTGGGTGTAGTTGAAGACAAAAGGAAAGGTCGTGTATTTGGGAATATTTTTTTGGGCGACATAGGTGGGGGAAAAAAAAAAAAAGGGGCCAAGGTGGGTGTGTATTCGGGATGAAAGCCGTTTTGGTGAAAAAAAGGGGGTTGGGAGAGATTCGTTTTTTAAATTTTGGTTTTGACAAGGATGGAACCCCCCTCGTGGGGATCTTTAGGGGGACTGTAGTGCAGTATAACCAAAATTGGGGGGAAAACGTTGAGGGGCTTTGAGGCGGGTACTGTTTAGAAAAAAACAATATCTGGTCCCTGTTTCCCAAGGAGCTCGGCCAGGGGTTTGTCTGATATTTAAAGTAAGAACATACTTTGAACTAAAATCATTTTTTTAAACATGTTTTAAGGGTTTTTTTGGCATAGCAAAGTTGATGTCGGAGGATTTTGGGGTTTTTAAAAACCCGTGTTTGGTGGGTGCCATCAGGGGACCCGAGTTTGTAGGTGTTAGGGCCCCCTTTTCCCTGGGGGGGGAGGAAGAGAGGATCGTTTTTTTTTTTCCCTTTTGTATGTTTTGCCCAAAGTTGGGGCGGGTTTGGGTTTGAGTGGATTTTGTCTGGGGGAGGGGATTTGGGGCCGGGGATGAATTTTTGGGTTTGTGGTGGGGAGGGGGAAAAGGGTTTAGATGCGGGGAAGGGAAAAAGTTTTGGTTTATGGGAAAGGGGAAAGGGGGAAGTTTTGGGAAATGGGGTGAGGATGGGGGTAAGGGGGTTGGTTGGGGAGGGGTGGTCGTAGCGCAGCCGTAGGGGTGTTGGGGGGAAAGGGGGTGGAAGTAGTAAAAGGGGGGTTAGGGGGGGGGAGAGCTGGGGGTTTGTGGGAAAGTGGGGGGGTGGGGAGAGGGAGGAGGTAGAGGTTGTAGGGGGATTGGGAAGAAGAAGCGGGAAAGGAGGGAAAAATTAAAGAGGGAAGGTTTGTTAGCAGACAAGTTTGGGTTAAGGACATGAAAGTATTTCTGATTGGTGGGTTTTTTAAAGATTCCCATCGCAGAGTGGGCAGCATTGGCGATTTGGGCAGTTAGTTTTGTGTCTAGTTGGGGTGTAGGGTAAAAGGGAGAGGTGCCCTGTAGTCTGTGTTTTGGGTTTTTAAAAGGTTAAAGAGAGGAGGGGAGACCAAGTGCGTGGGTAACCCAGGTTTGGGGGTAGGGGGGGGGAAAGGTGTTGTAGAAGGGGGGGGTTTGCGGGGAAGGGTTTGGGGAGGGAGGGGGGTTTTGGTTTTCTCTGAGGGGGAGAAATGTTTTTTTCAAGTAGGGCAGGAAATTTTCAATTTCAGTGTGTGACCCACCCCAGTTAGAACATTTTAGGGGGGGGGTTGCAAATGTTCCGAAGTGCCCATTTTTTTAAACATCTGGAGCAGGGTTTTTGTGGGGAAATGATGAGATTTTTTGGTGGCCGAATTTGTAGCATTTCGACAATTTAGTGATGGGGTGAAAGTTTGGGGTAAGAGGGGTTTGGGGGGAATGCGGATGGGGCTTAGCAAGGATTCCTTGATTGAAAAGTGTTTGAGGGCGCGAAGGAGTTGAAAAGCTTTTTTAGGGGTGGTTTGAGGGTTTTTTGGCCTATAAATATCGTCAACAGAGATTTGTTTTTTTTTATAATGTCTTTTTATTAAGTCTTCTTTGGGGGCTGTGTCATTTAAAACAAATCAGGAAAAGGGGAAAAGTCTAGTGTTTTTCGATCACTGTTTCATTGGCGCGGTGCCCCAGAGTCCAAATAAAAATGAAGCCTGATTGAGAAAAAAATTTTTGTCTGGGGCCGGTTGGGTTTTACGTTTCCCTAAGAAAGCTGTCAAGAAGTAGTTTGAAACCAGTGATCTGGTTTCAGTAAATTTTTCCGGGGCAGATAGTGGGATGATCAAAAATTTTGGTATTTGGGTTAAACGAGAAAGAAATTTGGGGTTGGAAAAAAGGTTTTTGGGGAGGGTTTGGCCATAGAAGCAGGAGAAGACAGATTTTGAGGGGGGGAGGGGTTGGCAGAAAAGGAGCGGTAAGGGAAAGGAGGTGGGGAAAGGGATTGCCCGGTATGTAAATTAGATGTGGGGGGCCAATCCTGTGAAAAAAATTGGGGTAGGCAAGTACGTGTTGGGAAATAGACACACTTTCTTCCTGGGGTTTTAAATTTAAAAATTTCTTGTGGAGTCCGTCCGGAGGCACAGGACACTTTAGGAGGTGAGGCCCGTAGCTTTTATTGGGGGGGAAGTTTGGGAAAGGGCGTTAAAAAAGGCGGCAAAACCAAAAAACGGAACAAACCGGGGCCCGGGAGGCCAAAACAAAACAAAAAGGAAAATGCAGAAAAGGGAAGCTTCCCCCTTTCCCTTGGGTAATGCAGCCACCGAAAGGGGACTAATTTAACCCAAAAAGGGGAAGGGGGGCCCCGGGGGGGGCCCGAACCACCAACCCCGGGGGAAGAGAAGGCCAAAAACCTCCTTGGGAAGCCGGGGGAAAGAGGAGAGCCCCAAAACTACTGAATGGCAACAGCATCACATACAGGGGTGAGGCCCTGGGGACTTCCCGACAGCAACAGGAGTGCAGGGGAAAAGGGTTCCCCGCCCTTGGGTAGGGAGCCAAAGGGCGCACCAACCCGATGGTGAAGACGAAGGGCCAGTAAACCCCCACTCGGTGAGGAGAACAAATCTGGCTGTGAGCGAAGGAAGCCCCAAAAACCCCAGTGTGGCGAGCAGGGCTTCACATTTCGGTGAGGCGTGGAAGGGCTTCAGACCCAAAGGGCGAGGGAGGCCCAAAACTGGGTGTTTTAGCCCTGTAGAAAACACGTAGTTGGGGGCGTGGGGCTACGGATAAACAAAAAGGGGGTTGGGAAGGGAGGCTTCCCGCCCCGGGGAGGGAACCCCCCGACGCACCAATCCTTAAGGTGAAGACGAAGGTTTTAATTTTTCCACCCCCCTTTAGGGTTTGTCCATCAAAACGGGGTAAAAATTTTAAAAGGCGAGATCGTTTGTCGATGGGCTGTGGGTCCAATTTTATGGGGGGGAAGGAACCCCCAGCATTTATAGTCCAGGGAGGGAAAAGGGATGGTGATACCGGGAAAAATGTGGAAAAAGACACTTATGTACAGTTCAGGAAATTTTTTAAAGGGAAAAAGTTTTTGCCACCCCATGGTTCCCTTTAGTCCTAAAAAAAGAGAATGTATGTATGTGTAAAGTTCCCCAAAACCATAGTCCTGGCACGGGGCCCAATCTTGCGATGCCCCCTCTCTGGCTCCCCATGGAGGGGAAAAGGGTTTCCCCCCAATGATCGACGCATGCCGCTCAAACGCCCCCCTGGTCAGTTCAACTGGTGCATCTCATAAGCAACCATAAAGAAAATATGGGGCACTTTTGGGGAGGAGGGGGATAAAATTTTTTTAAATTTCAGGTAAAAGCTTTTCTGGGGTTTGTTTTACCCCTGGGACACAGTGGGCCGGGGTCCTCTCTGGGTTTCCCCTTCGGGGGGAATATTCCCCCCATTTGCCTGCGGGGTGTCTCAGTTGCTTCCCCACTCTAGAAGATAGTGTGTTAGGGGCCCCTTTGGGCAAAGTGCGGGCAGTACTGGGACATCCCCCTCTGCCTTGTCTACCATCCTCTTGGCTGTGGGGGAAACCCAAACGAAGCCGATGGATGGCGGTACACTGCACTCTGGGGCCAAACTTCATCATATGGAGGGGGTTCTCCCCAGTCGCTGCTTTGGTACCCCTGTTTAGATGGGGTATCACCCAAAAACCTCCCCCCTAAGTTTCGTGCCTGGCCCCCCCACCCGTTTGGTCTTTTTTAGGCTGATTTTTTGGGACGTAATCCCAAAATTTTGGGTAGTTGTTGCTGCCTTTGGGTGCCTTTTTTTTGCCGCCTCATTTCCCCGGGGGCCCGCATGGGTGGGGATCCAGTTCAATGTCGGAAACTATTACCCGAACTTTTTAAGGCTTTTTCATTATGCTCAGGATCGATGGAAAGAGAAGAACCCTTATCCTGTGGGGTTTAGGATGGGAGAGGGCATTGATTGCAGAGGTGGAATCAAAATGGGATTTACAGGGCGGAATCGATGTCCGGGAGGGCTGTGACAAGGGCCCGCTAAACCCCCACCAGCTCAGTTGAAGGGATCGTTTTCAGGGTCAGGGGGTGCCGCCTTGTGTGTTTACCATTGTGGTACGTCCAGCTGTGCTCCCCTTCCTGTCAGGGTTTGACCGAACCATCTTTTGAAATACACTTTCACCGGCCCCCCTTTTTCCCTTTCCATTTCTTGTCTCGCATGGGTTGCGAGGGTTTTCTTTAAATGCCCGAGACACTTTGAGATGGGTGCTGATAATGAAAAAAAAATCGGCTGGATCTGGGCGCCGGGGGGTGGTTTGGGTGGTAAACCCCGAAAAAGGGAAAGGGCCAACTCTTCTCACGAGCAGCTGGCCCGGCAGCAGCTTCCCCCCAGCCGCACCCAAAAGAACGAATCAAAAGGGGTAGTCCGGAAGAGTGGGGGATCTTTTGACTGGTTTTTAATATCCCCCCTTAGTGGGGTACCTTGCTCCTTTGGGAGGAGTAAAGGGGAGGTGGGCGCCGGGGGGTAGAGGTGGTAGTTTGTTGTGTTTGTAGTAGTAGTAGTGTTTACTTGATTTCCAGAGGTCCCCCTCTTTCCTCACCCCCTTATTCCCTTTCTACTTTTATAATATACCACCTCTACCCCCACTCCCTCACCTGACTCCCCGCCAAATAAAATTTTAAAGTTTTCCTAGTTTTCTCCCGGGAATTTGGAAATGGAAGAAGCCACTCGTGGCGGGAAAAGTTTTCCCTTTTAAAAAATGTTCCCCCAAAATGTTTCATAAGGTCTTTTTTTCCCCTTTTTTTAGTCCAGTTCCCGAATGCGAGGCGGTGGAGAATGCGCATCTGATGATTTTTACCGAGTGGGGTTAAAAGAGGCTAAAAAAATTGGGTATTGGGAAAAGGGGGATTGGATAATTTTTTGAGCAGACCTTCACAGTGCTCTTATGGGGATAGCGTGAAAAAGTTTTTTGGCAATGTTCACTATTTTATAGAAGCCACTTTCATACCGACAACTTCAACCAGAATAGTGGCTTCTATAACAAAAACTGAACCACTTGCCAAGAATTTCTGGCTTGATAAAGCTCCGGGAGAGCAAACGTTGCCCAATAAATGTCCATTAGTTGCACTTGTTCCTTTTCTTTACAAGACTAAAAATACTCCCGTACCTTCCCCCCCGGGTAGATCTGTGTGGACTTGAAAAAGCAAACTGGGGGTGAAATTTTGTCAATAAAGGATCACATTATACTGCATATGTGTTTTTTAAATTTTCCCGTTCATTCACTTGTTAGACGAAGAATGAGGGGAACCGATCGAAGTGTAAAAGGGAAGATAGGGATTTAAAAAAGGGGGTATTAAAAGGTCTTGAGGGTATCTTCCCAAAAGAGAACCCCCATAATGGTTAAATTAGATAAGTTTAGATATAGAAAGGGCATAGGAAAATATTGGTTTTAAAAGTTAAGACCATGTGAACATTGGGTATCTTTTTTTTTAGTAGACTTTTTGCCTCCAGTGGCTTTATCAATACAGATTCTAGGGCATAATGGGGAAACGTAGAAAAAATTACAAAAGTGGGGTAATAGTCCTTGGGCCTTTGGAGTTAGTGTTCACGCATCGGGGTGGAGGAGAATCGGGAGCAAAGACAAAAACTGGGGGGTTAATAGGGTCAGGGGATAGGACGGGCAGCGACGGGGGCAAAGCCCTGGTAGGCGGGATCCCCAGGGGAAAATAGGTCCTTCCCAAAGAGAGGGGTTAGTTGCGCCGTAAAGGGTCTTGTAGATTCCTCTGAACCAAGATTCCTATGTTGCAGTGCTGACAAGTTGTCAAAAAAAGGTAAAAAAATCCCGACAATAAAAAGTTAAGACACATGTGCAACATCGGAATCTTTATTTAGTAACTTTCGCCATCCAGGGGTTTACAATACAGTTTTCTAGGACATAATAGGAAGACGTAGAACTATTTTAAAAAAGATGAGGTAATGCCCCTGGGCCCTTGGAGTTTGTTCACAGCATCGTGGTGGGGAGAATCGGAGCAAAGACAAAAACTGGGGTTATTAGGGTCAGTGGATAGGGAGGGGCAGCAGACGGGGGCAAAAGCACTGGTGGGGGGTTTTCCCCCAGGGAAGTAGGTCCCCCCCCAAAAGAGAGGGGTAGTTGCAGCAGCCGTAAAAAAGGTTTTTGTAGATGCCCCTGAACCAAAAATTCCATGATTTTCCCGTCCCTGAATTTGCAAAAAGGTAAAAAATACCGACAATAGAAAGTTAAGACAATGTCAACATCTGGATATCTTTTTGTGTGACTTTTTCGCCATCCATGGCTTTATAATACAGATTCTAGGACAAATAGGAAACGTAGAACTATTTTTCAAAAGATGAGAAGAAAAGGACACAATGAACTAATGTGACATTTTTTTGGTGGCAACGTTTCGCTCTCCAGGGCTTTTCAACCTTTAAAAACAATACATGGACACAAGGGTAATAAAGGTCAGAGTGAGGTGATACTAGTGAGGTACCATTATTAATTGCTTACTTTTTTTTTACCCACTTTATACTACTACTCTACCTCTAGTGAACATCGAAATGGGACCTCACTAGTATTCACCTCACTCTGAGCCCTTTTTACCCTTGTGTCCATATTGTTTGTAATGGCTTGATAAAGCTCCTGGAGAGCGAAACGTTGCCACAATAAAAGTCACTTTTGTTGCACTTGTGTCCTTTTTCTTTTCATATTTTCGGTATTTTACCAAATTTTTTACAAAAGAGAGTAATCATCCCTCGGCCCTTTGGGTTGTTTCCAGCAGGGGGAGGAGAATCTGGAGTAAAAAAACAAAAGACTGGCGGTTAATAGGCGTCGTGAAAGGGACGGGCACAGACGAGGGGAAAGCATGGGGCGGATTCCCATGGAAGTAGGGTTTTTCCCAAAAAGTGGGTTAGTTTCAGTACCGTGAAGAAGGGCTTGAGATTTCCCCTGAACCAAGATTCCATGAGTTGCAGTGCCTGACAAGGTTGTGCAAGAAAGGTATAAAAACCGACAATTGAAAATTAAGACACATTGCAACATTGGGTATCTTTTTTTAGTAGAACGTTTCGCAAACCAGTGGGTTTCAAAACAGATTCGGGAAAAATAGGAAGCAGTGAACTATATACAAAAAATGAGGGAATCGTCCCTCGGCCCTGGAGTTAGGTTCACAGCATTTTTGGGGGGGAGAATCTGGGGGCAAAGACAAGAAAACTGGCGGGTTTTATAGGGGCGTGATAGGGCGGGCGCAGACGGGGCAAAGTCATGGTAGGCGGGATTCCCCCGTGGGGTATTTTCCCCCCAAAAGATGGGTTTGTTGCGCAGCCGGTGAAGAAGGCTTGTAATGTCCCGAACCCAAGAATCCCCTGATGTTTTCAGTGTCCACAATTGTGCAAGAAAGGGATAAAATACCCCACAAAAAGAAAATTAAGACAATTCACATCGGATACTTTATAAGAAACATAAAAAAACATAAAAAGGAGGAACACTGCAGCAGCCTGTTGGCCCATACTGGAGGTCCTTTACAATTCACCCACAAACAAACATTGACCAACCCAATTTTCAAGGCCACCCAAGAAACAAGCTCCGATTGCAAGTCCCTCTAAAATCCAACCCCCCACTCATGAAATTTTCCCCAAACCCTAAATTGAAACTCCCCAAAGTCCTCCCCAATAACCCAAACTGGGAGACTGTTCCCTCATCAATACCCATTTCCCAAAACAAACTTTCCATTCCTTTCAAATCTAAACTTATCAAATTTTAAACCCATTACGTGGGTTCTCTTTGGAGGATATCCCCAAGACCTTGTTAATACCCCTTTTTAAAAACCTATTTTCCACTTATACATTGGATCGGGTCTCCCCCATTCTTCGTCTGCAAGTGAATGTAACTCAAGAGTCTTAAATCTTTCTATAAGGAAAATTTTTCAAGCCATGTATTAATTTTCATCCTAAGCTAAATGTTTTTAACGAATTTATGCCCATTCTGAAATTGGGAACCAAATTGAGCGCATAATCTAGGTGAGGCCTTACTAATGAGTAAAAAAGCTGCAGTATGAGCTTGGACTTCTGTTGCTTACACTTCTTGATATAAATCCAGTAATATATTTCCCCATTGTACGTTAGGCATTTCTGTCTTGGTTTAAGGTTTTCTGCTTACCATAACCCCAAGTCCTTTTCGCAATCGTAGGTTTAAATTTACATTATTTTTCTTATAAGGCTAGGGTTATGGAAAATCCCCAGCTTCAGAACCTTGCATTTATCTAATTAACGCATCTGCCCTTTTCTGACCAAGAGTAAGTTTGTCTAAAAACCTCCGAAATTCCCCAACATCACGTTTTTAATCAATTAACCACCCTTTTCGTGTCACGGGGAATTTGCTCAATCACTATAATTCCCTTCATCAAGATATTGATTTTATATTAAAACAACACGGGCCCCCAAAAATGACCCGTGGAACGCCCTTGTTACTGATCCCCCTCGGATTTAACCCCATTTATGGACACTTTTTGCTTCCTGTCTGTGGCCATGTTGATCCACGAGGCACCCTTCCCCCCAAACCATGAGCGCTACTTTCTTTAACAGTCTTTGGGGCGGAACTTTTCAAATGCCTTACAAAATCTAAGTAAATAAAATTTAAATTTTTTATCGTGGGCAAAGCCTCAAAACTTTACTGAAAAAAGTTAAAAATTAGTTAGACAAACCGCCTCTTGTGAATCCATGCGAGTACTTAATAACCTATGCTTATCGAGATGGCTTCTTATAACTCAGCATAATTGACCTGTAATTTGCCTACAATTGAGGCAGGCTTATTGGGCGAAATTTTGACAGAAACGACTTGTCCCCTGTTTTAAAAATAGGAATTACTTTACCCATCTTCCACATATCGGGGACACTGCCCCCTTTTTGAAGAGATAAATTAAAAATATTATTTAAGGGTTTTCACAACTTCCTTTTTGCTTTCCCTTTAAAACCCCTTAAAAAAACCTCATCAGGCCCCGGTGACTTTTTTTGTTTCGTCTGTCTATCTGCTTCACAACCATTTAATGGACGTGATGTTTCATAATTTATCTTCTTCTGATCCCCAAAAAAAATTAATTACCGGGAAATAAATTTGTTCTTTCGTGTAAAAAAGAGAGAAAATAAATTTTTTAAAATCGGCACATTTCATTTTTTTGTCAGTAAGATGCCCATAGTTTTTTTTAAGGGGACCCATCTTATTTCTGACTTTTGTTTTATAGACCCGGAAAAAACTTTTGGGTTAGTTTTAGAATCCTAAAACTTTAAAATTTTATGTCCCTTTTGCTTTTTTTATCCCCTTTTTTAATGTCCCTCTTTTGTCAATATACGATTCATAAAATGACCCCCCGCCCCCTTTTGAACGCCTATAAATTCCTTTTTATGCCCTAGTAGATATTTCAGCCTATTATTTCCCCTTTTGGGGCATTTCTATTTTATCTAAATTTTTTTTAAAGGGATAAACGTCCCCCGGCCTTTGGGGTTATGTTTCACACATCGGGGGAGAGAATCGGAGCAAGACAAAAAAACTGGGGTTATATGGCCCTCATGGGTAGGGACGGGGAGCAGCGAGGGGGAAAGTCCTGGTAGGGGGGATTCCCCCGTGGAAGTAGGGCCTTTCCCCAAAAAGATGGGTTAGTTGCAGCAGCCGTGAAGAAGGTCTTGAGATGTCCTCTGAGTCCTCGGGTGCTGCAGCTAACCCATTCTTTGGGAAGGGGGCCCCTTCACGGGGGTCCCCCCCACCAGTGACTTTGCCTCGCTGGATTTGGGGGACCTGCCCCCTAGCTTGAGTTTTACCCCTCCTATGGCCTACGTCCACCTCTTGGCGCTATAAAAAGCTCCTTCCTGTACTTTCTCCTATTGTTTTCATACTATAACAATGCTTTCTCCAGACTGAGGATGACCACCTCAAAACTTTTAAAGGGGGATGGACAATTACATCGTCTTCAAATACTTTTGCTTTTATCAACTTTTTTGTACTTTACTGAAGAAGCCTACTGTGGGGAAACGTTTTAAATAAAGATACCTAACTGTTGCATATGTGTCTTTCCTAACAACCTGTCGGATTTTATACCATTTTTAAGTTAAACGTCGACATGCAACACAAGGGGATTTGGTAAGACCTGCAAACAACTTCGACAACTTCCATATGAGAGCGGCTGGATTTGAGGGGACCTGACCCCTCAGCATCTGGTCTTTTCCTCTCCCGTGGTACGTCTCACCTCTTGGGGCTTAAAAAGCTCCTTTCCCGTCACTTCATCCCAATTGTTTCAACTATGGAAAATGCTCTTCTCCAGAGGGGAGACCACCCAAAAATTTATGGGGGATGGACGATTTTCATCGCTTCAAGTTCTTTTGCTTTTTCAACTTTTTTTGTACTTGACTGAAGAAGCCCACTGTGTAGGCGAAACGTTTATAATAAAGTACCTAACTGTTCATATTGTCTTACCTAAAAACCCGTCGGTATTTTTATACCATTTTTAATTTTTCAATCCCCGCTCATTACTGGATGCGGTACGTAGAGATATTTTGGTCTTGTACCCAAAAACTTGATGTAGGGGGCATCCTCAACCCCACAACACTCTGGAACCTACATTAAATTTACACTAGGGAGGAGAAGGACAAACATTACCTTTTTTCGCGTTCTCTTACGAAAGGGGAAAAAAAATTTTCTTTTAAAGTCTCCGGAACCCTACCTACAAGAAAGATCTTCTACTTTTTTCCTCTCACCATGACACAAGAACAAAAAAGGGGGGTTTTTTATTGGGCTTCTTTCTGAGACCCTACGAAATTCCATCCCCCAGTTCCTCGAAAAAAGTACATGTTTTAAATTAGACACTGTGAAACCCTTTTGGGGATCTTTAGGGGAAACGTTTGCCACCAGTGGCTTATCAGTCCATACTAGGAGAAATTTGGGAAAGAAAGGGGAGAATGAGGAATCAGTCCCTCAACCTTGAGTCGATGTTTCAGTCCATCAATCTTGAGTAGAAACTCAAGATTGATGGAGAACACATCGACCAAGGTGAGGGACTGATTCCCTCTTCTCCTCCTTTCTTCAAGTTTCCCTTTAGTGTTTGGTAAGGACACATATGAACAGTTTAAGACAACTTTATTCGATGAAGCACTGTGTGCGAAAACGTTTCCTCAATAAAGATACCAGAGTTGCACATGTGTCTAATTTTTACATGTTCGGTTCTCTGAACATTCATCAACAAAGAATGTACATACATCACCACTCTTTTAGTTTCACTGCCTGTCCCTCCCACTTCATCGTGACTTAGGAAACGTGCGACACGTATCCCAGTCAAGACCAACACCATCAAATTGAAGAAAAGCCTCCCAAGTTACCTTCGTTTTTTACCTTCAAAGCAACGTTCACACATGGAATGTTGATCTAAACATGTTTGACAGAAAACTGGCTAAAATCTACCATGCTCTTCAACTACTATTAGGAACCGATACAAAAACCCAAGCATGATTATGGACACAAGTGCCTGTATCTACACTATACCCAGTGGGGGTGTGACAAATTTATATGATAGGGAAACCTCAGTAATCTGGACATTAGAATACAGAACACAAAAATTCTTGCAGATATTGATGACCGCGCAAACGCATGTGTTCAACATGAGACGAGTTGAACACCTGTGTTGATGAATGGTTTTGAAAAACCGGACAGTTGTGATTGAGGACACTTATGCCTGCATATGGGAATCTTTATTTCAGGAAAACGTTTGCCATCAGTGGCTTCATCAGTCCAATCCCAAGGAAGAGGTTACGAGAGGAGAATGAGGTAACAGTCCCTCAACCTGGAGTCGATGTGTTCAGTCCATCAATCTTGTAGAATGTTACAAACATGGGCCGTAGACGTGGCTTATATACTGTAGTGAAGGTGACGTGTAAGCAGGTGGAGGCGGGGTCATAGTGGTACCATTCCACTAGTCGAGTAGGTCTTCGTCCAAAGGTTGAACAAAGTGTGAAAAATTCTTTGAACAAGATACCCATGATGTTGCAGTGTCTGACATTGTGATGAAGGTTGAAAAAACCGAACAAGTTGGAAGATTGAGACCTTATGCAGCATTGGGAATCTTTATTCAGGAAACGTTTCGCCACACAGGTGCTTCATCAGTCCAATTACAAGATGGAAGGGGTACAACGAGGAAGAATTGAGAACATCTCTGCAACTGGATTGATACTTTTCAGTCCATCAATCTTGTAGATATGTACAGCATAGGAACGAACGAACGAACGAAAGTTCAGGTAAGATCCCAAATGGGATGAGTGGGGAAGACGGGACAGACGAAGAATAGTGCTGGAGAGGAGTGTTCTTAGTCGTAGAAATAGAGCCAGGCTTAACCCAGCAGCAAAGGCGATCGTGGGACAGATATTGAAAAGAGAAAATTCCGGTTCTTCTGTTGGGACTCCGGTGGGGTGAGCTGGGAGTAAGGGACTTGCGACGTTTTAGAGCTAGAGAGGAGTGCAGAACTGAGTCATGTCTTAACCCAAAAAAGCTAAGGCGAACGTGGGTCAGAGAATGGTACCTGTCTTAGAAGGTACCTGTCAGCGGATCAAGGTTATTTGTAAGTAGGGTCAGGAGCAGGATCATGCAAGGAGTAGAAAAGGTTGTGTTGGTTTGTGGGTCTGCGAATGTCTTCGTCAAGGAGAGAGGTCCAGTAGTCATGTCGTGTCTCAAGTTTATCTATCTGTCTGTCACTGAGCCTCTTCCAGTACATATTCAGCGCAGGGACGTCTAACTGGGCATGGAGAGACTCGCTTGTGGCGAAGTCCTCCCATCTGACATCAAGCACCCAGCGCAGCGCCTTGTTCTGGACACGCTGCAGTTTAAGTAAGTTTGTTTTTGCTGCAAGAGAGAGGGCTAGAGGAGAGTAAGTTATCAGAGGACGTATTAGGGATTTGTAGAGGTGTAGTTTGGTGCGTTGAGAGGCATGTTTCAGCTTGTAGAGGCCCGCAAGGGCCTTACTAGCTATTGCATGCCTTGAGTGAATGTGTCCGTGTAAACGAAGAAGGTAGTCAAGATTAACGCCAAGGACAGTGACAGATTGTGTGATAGGGAAGTAAGTGCGGGTGTCAGCTGTTCTGAGTTCGACAGGTAATGGGAGGATCACGTTTCCTGTAGTTTAAAATAACGTAATGCTGGATTTTGCTGCATTGGTTTTGATCCTCCATTTTGTTCCCAGATGGCTATCCTGTCAACCTCATTTTGTTTTTGTGTGTGAGTGTATCTATATTGGCATGAGTGATAAGTTGTGTAATGTCGTCTGCATAGGCTAGTGTGATGGAGTTGTGGTATATAGGTGTTGGAATGTCGTTAGTGTAAAAATGTAGAGGGTAGGGGAAGGACAGATCCCTGGGGTACTCCAGCATTTAGTGTGAAGTAGTCAGAGTAACAGCCTTGGAATTTGATTATCCCTGGTACGGCCGTCTAGGAAGTTGCAGAGGAGTTTACGAGTATTGAGAGGCAGGTTGAAGTTAGTGCAGAGTTTGTACTTGAGCCCCTCGTGCCCACACAGTGTCAAAAGCTTTTTCAACGTCTTTTGCAACCAGGGCTGTCCTGTTTCTTTGTTTTGTGTTTATGTGGATGTAGTTGAGAATGATGTTAATGGCATCCTGTGTGGATCTGTGTGTTCTGAAGCCAAACTGGCCATCTGAAAGTAGAGAAAATTATGTTCCAGGTATCTGCGAAGGCGATGATTAATGAGTTTTTTTAAAGAGTTTTCCTAAAGTTTCGAGGAGGCTGATAGGGCGATAGTTTCTAGGGTCAGAGTGGTCTTTATTGGGTTTAGGAAGGAGGATAGCAGTAGCAGCTTTGAAGAGGAAGGGAAGTATCCAGAGGCAAGGGGGCAAATTTAGGAGGTTTGTGTAGGCAGTAATGATAGAGTCAGGAAGGTGTTTCAGGATAATATGGTTTAGGCCAGAGGCACCAGGAGCCTTTGGAGGAAGGTGTCTGAGGAGAGTTTTAATGTCTGTGTTGGTGAAAGGAGTGTCGAGTTCTTGGGAGGAGGTAAGAGTGTCTAGATGTATGTGGCTGTCTGGTGTTGTTTCTTGTGTGTGTGCAGTGTTCCAGTGTTCTATGTTCTGAATGTGTTGAATAACGTTAGGGTGAGGTGGGTGAGCGTGGAAGATGTTCTCCCAGATGTGTTTGAAGATGTTGGTAGCAGCCTGTGGGTCTGAGATGTGTGTGTTGTTGTGGGTGATGAGTTTGAATTTGTTGGTGGGAGTAGTGCCTCTGATTTTTTTGATAAAGTTCCAGAAGGCTTTAGTGTTTTTAACACGCTGCCTGTCCGCTTGTTGTATTAGTCGTGACCAGTGATTGTTGTGGTCTTGGTCTAGGCTGTGTAAAATGTTGTTTCTAAGGTGAGATCTAATCGGACTTGATTAAATCTATGTGTGTTGTAGAGGAAGCGGTTGTGGTAGCAGATAATTAGTCTTCTTGTTCTGAGTGACGGTTTGAAGGAATAACGAGTGGTGTGAGTTTTCTTTGGTATTGCGATGTTGGCTGCTTGTGTAATGGTGTCCTGGATGAGATCAAGTTGAGTATCGATGTCAGAGATAGGTTTGTTGTTGTAGTCATAGGTGAGGTTAATATTGTCTATGTGTTGTTTGAAAGCACCCCAGTCAGCGTTCTTGTAGGAGAATGAAGGTGTGGTTGGAATGAGGATAGGGTTGGAGGAGATGTGTAAGATGACTGGGATGTGATCAGAGCCTGTAATAGGGCCAGGTGAGATGTAATGTTGAAATAGAGAGCTGGCTCGGTTTGCCAGAATGATGTCTGGTTTGCCTTGGCCCGTGTGGTTGAAGAAGGTATTGAAGTCTGGGCCAAGATGAATTAGGTGTTTATGGTTTGTGAAGTTGAGTAATTGGTGACCAAGTTGGTTGTTACTGGTGTGATGAAAGGCAGTGTGTTTTGGCATTCATGTCAGCTAGTAGGTAAGTTGGTGTGTTGGTGTAGTTGAAGACTAAGGAGAGGTCGTGTATGTTGAGAGTAGTGTTTGGGCGAGCATAGGTGGTGAAAAAGATAAAGGGGCCAAGGTGGGTGTGTATTCTGACCGCAAGACAGTGTTGGTGAATAAAAGGGATTGGGAGAAATTCATGTTTTATGTTGGAATTGACAAGGATGGCAACCCCATCGTGGGGATCATAGGGGGACTGTAGTGCAGTATAACCATAATGGCGGATACATTGAGGGGCTTTGAGGCAGGTACTGTTTAGCAAAACAATATCTGGCCTCTCTGCTTCAAGGAGCTCGGCCAGTAGGTGTCTAATTGTAAAGTAAGAACGTACGTTGAACTGAATCCCTTAAACGTGATTTAATGGTTTTCGTCTTAGCAAAGTTAATGTCGGGGGAGGAGTTTGGATTAAAGCCCGTGATAGTGGTGCCATCAGTGGATGTGTGTTTGTAGGTGCTACGGACCCGTTTCCTGGAGGGGGAGGAAGAGATGGATCTGTTTTTTATGTTCTTTGGTCTGTCCGTTAGAAGTTGGGGTAGGTTTAGGTTTGAGTGGATTTTGTCTGGAGGAGGTGGAGTTGGACCTGGATGAGGTTTTGGTTGTGGTGGAGTGGGCGAAGGGTGGATGCAGAGGAAGTGGAAGTTTTGGTAAGCTGTGAGGAAGTGGAAGCTTTGGAAGGGGATGAAGTGGGTAAGGAAGTGGGGGGAGGGGTGGTCGTAGATAGCAGTAGGGTGTTGGTGGGAGGTGTAGAAGTAGTGAAGAGAGGTAGTGGAGGAGGAGAGCTGGTGGGAGTAGGAAGTGGGGGGGTGGGAGAGAGGAAGGAGGGAGAGGTTGTAGGAGGCTTGGAAGAGAAGCAGGAAGGAGGGAAATTAAAGAGGGAAGATTGTTAGCAGACAAGATTAGGTTTAAGGACATGTGAGTAGTCTGATTGGGAAGCTTGTGAGATTAC
>NC_069492.1:9535936-9590794 GCF_026875155.1 Cherax quadricarinatus | reverse complement strand
ACGCACAAGCCACCTACCTTTCAGTACATTAATAAACCCCACATAATTCCACACACAATTACACAAAAATTACACACTCACACTCACACACACACACACACACACACACACACACACAACACACACACACACACACACACATATCCAGACACACATACACTCCCCCCTCACCACCGACATCTCACTACTTCCCCTGATCCCTCCCCTCCCTCGATCACCCTCCCCTCCCCCGATCACCCTAAACCCTCCCCCCCAGCTCCCACATAGCCACAGTTCCTCCACTACTTCCCCCCCCCCCCACACTCTGACACACACACTACTAACCTAACATACAGAACTACATAGGTTTCCCACTCTGAGGCAATCAGGATAAAAAAAAAAATGGGTTGCCAGAGAGCAACAAGAAAAACCAAGGACAGATGAGGAAAACGCAAAGGAAGATTGGGCAGCAGAGCTCATAAAAAGGGATCATGAATGGGAAAAGAAACTAGAAGAACTTAGCATGAGAATGGAAGAGAGGATAGATATGGAAAGCAGGAAGTGGGAGGTGCATGTCAAAGCAGCAGAAGCTAGGATACAGAGTTTAGAAGAGGAATTGAAAAATCTGAAACAGCCTAAAGAACTAAAGAACTTTTTGGGATTGACAACAGAGACTGCTACCTCAGCCACAAATAAGGGGACTGTAGGGAAAGAAGGGGCACAACTGCATGGAGATGCTCTATCAGAGGAGACTGTAGCAAATGAAAGAGCTAAGCTTTATGTGGAGGCCCTAACAGACAACAACAGAGCCCAAGGAAAGCCGAGAAGGGAAAATGACAGGCCACTGAGCCCAAGTACATTAGCCAGTGAAACTGATGAAAGGAAAGCTGCAGTGGAGGAAACCAAATTAAATGAGGGGGTACACAGGGATATGCAGTGGGAGAATGAAAGGGTGAGGTCAGTCTTTGTGTATGGGCTCCAGGAAGTCGAAGGGGAAACATATGAAGCAAGAAAACAAGGGGAAAAAAAAAACAATTGAAAGCATCATGAAAGCAATAGGAGAAGACGATATGACCCAGCTGGAAAATTTTCGGAGAATAGGGGGGTTTGTAAAAAAAAGAACCCGGCCAGTGAGAGTGACCTTCAAGGGGGATATCAAGCCTAACAAATGATTTTTTTTTATTTTTCGTTCGATTTCTTTCATTTTTTTTTTGTACGTAAAGAAGCACCTTTCAATAGTAATGTGACCAAGTTTCAATAAGATAGCTCAAAAAACAACTGAGAAAAAAATTATTTACTAATAATCATACATATTGCAAGGTACCGTCGAAGTGGGACTTGGAGAAGTTGTTTTGGCATTATCTACGCATAAAACAATGCTAAACTGTATTTCTAATGGATAGCCGTTCTGTAATTTATCCTTTATTCATTCTTAAAAAAAAATAAATTTTGTATGGTTTTGACTTTCAGCCAAATATCTGACTTTTGCCCTCACATAAATCAAAAACAAATTATGATATCTCAAAAAGCGATCCATTGGCTTGTAAAACAATCTTTCCTTTATGTTCTCTGTGAATTTCATTACATTCCTGCTATTATTAACGAAGTTAAATAACAAAAAGGTACAATACCGTGACTGGAACGATACTCAAATAACCCGCACATAAAAGACAGAAGCTTACGACGACGTTTCGGTCCGACTTGGACCATTGACAAAGTCACACTAACAGAGAAGGAGCAGGACGGCTATATATAGGCAGGAAGAGGTGGAGGTAGTAGTAGTGGTAGTAGTATAGTAGTAGTAGTACAAGAATTGTATATAATACCGACAGGATGAAATGACACACGCACAACACCCGGGCATCCCCACCGTAGACGTTTCGCCATCCAGCCAGCCACTGGATGGCGAAACGTCCCACAACAAAGACAACCAGACGCCGCACATGTGTCTAATTTCATCAGTAGATGTAGTAGAAGAAGAAGAGGTAGTAGTAGTGGTAGTGGTAGAAGTGGGAAATAAGGAAGACGAGCCAGTCAAATACAAAGGAAGGGGAGCACTGCAAGAGAGCTAGAAACCCACAGAGGGAGAGCAAGCGCACCGAGGTGCGTGAAAGGGGAAGTGGTGAAATAAAATAAAGAAGGAACAGAAACACGAGACAGGAGAGAGAAAGACAACCCAGAGGAAGAAAAAGGAGAGAGGAAAGGGGAAGAGGAAGAAGAAAAAGAAGAAGAAGAAGAAAAAGAAAAAATGAGGATTCAGGTTAAGTCACGGGTGTTCTGAAGTTTGGAGCATTTTACAATGTAGTGGGAGAGGAAGGCATCTACAGAGACGAAGCCAGGGCTAAGGTTCATACAAGGAAAGTTGTGTATAAGAGAGGATTCAACTAAACGGCGACTGTTCAAGTTGGAAGTAGGGAAGACAGTTTTAGCAGAAGACCAGTCAATAGGATGGCTCTTAACAATCTTGCCCCTTCCATTAAGTTTAAAGCTGAATGGGAATCTAATTCCTTACTTCCTTTTCTTGATGTCCATGTCCACCGCTCAGATACAGGTTTTTCCTTTTCCGTTTACCGTAAACCTATGAACAGTGGCATGTACATTCACTACTTTTCCTATCATGCTTCCCCTGTCAAGAAAAGTGTTCTTATCTCCCTCTTTCTCCGTGCCCTCCGCATCTGTGATCCTCAGTTCCTTCCAGCAGAAATTTTCACTCTTTATAATTCGTTCTCCCGTCTTGGCTACCCTTCCCATTTCATAGACTCTGCCCTCTCACGTGCTAAACGCCAATTTCTTCTCTCCAAACTCTCTACACATGGGAACTCTTCTATCCTTGCCTTCCCTACATTCTGGTCTTTCTAATCTCAACAATTCTCTCCGTCCCTTAGACATCAAGATTACCCTTCGCCAGACTAACACTCTTCGCACTATCTCGTTCATACCTCTCCTACCTCTACAGATGTTTCCTGGTGTCTTACTCTATTTCTTGCCCTCACAGTCCTCCTTCATACTGTGGGAGAAATGTCGTGTCTCTTTCTGACAGACTTTGGAGCACAAAAATGTGGTGGGCTTGCCGACACTAAACATGCTCTTTTTTCTGTCACGTCAGAGATCATAGCCATCTATTGGACTGGTATTCTGTAAAACTGTCTTCCTACTTCCACTTTGAACAGTCGCGTTTAGTTGAATCCTCTTCTTATACTCAACTTTCTGATGAACCTTAGCCCTGGTCTTAGTCTCTGTAGATGCTTCTCTCCCACTACATTGTATAAAAGGCTCCAAATTCAGTAAAAAACACCCTGAGCGTAACATGAATCCTCATTTTTTTCTTTTTCTTCTTATTCTTCTTTTTCGTCTTCCTCTTCCCCTTTTCCTCTCTCCTTTTCTCCTCTGGGTTGTCTTTCTTCTCTCTTGTATCGTGTTTCTGTTCCTTCTTTATTGTATTTCACCATTCCCCGTTCACGCACCTCGGTGCGCATGGCTTCTCCTTATATGTGGAGTTTTAGCTCTCTTGCAGTGCTCCCTTCTTTGTATCTTGACTGGCTCTCTTTCTTTTTCCCACTTCTACCACTACCACTACTACACCTCTTCTGCTTCTTACTACAATATGATGGAATTAGACACATGTGCGGCGTTCTGGTGTCTTTGTTGTGGTCGTTCGCCAGCCAAGTGGCTGGTGGATGGCGAAAATGTCTCATGGTGGGGATGCCCGGGTGTTGGTGCGGTGATTCATTTCATCCTGTCGGTATTATTTACAATTCGTGACTACTACTCTACTACTACTACCACTACTACTGCCCCTTTCATGCCTTATATAGCCGTCCTGCTCCTTCTAGTTTAGTGTGGCTTTGTCAATGGTCCAAGTCGGACCGAAACGTCGTCGTAAGCTTCTGTCTTTTATGTGCGGGTTATTTGAGTGAGATTAACGAAGTTACTTGCTCCTATATGTGAATAAACTTACTTCCGAGATAATCCGCGAAACAGCCGGACACCTTTTTTTTTTTTTTTTTTTCGAGAAAAAATAACATTATTTCTCTGTCTTCTACTGCATTACGGAGTGTATATCATAGTTAACCTGTTAGTTTTTCTTTAATATAAGGACCCTGGAGGTGAGAAGAGAAAGGAATGGAATGCCCCGCTCTGAGAATGGGAATCTTTATTCCCGAGGGAGCGCTCTGGTGAATTGCCAATATATTATTCATTCTGGAGTATTACCAACTTCTTTGTTATTTATATTGTTTATTATGTCATATTAGAGCAATTGTGATAGATAAAATAAACCGTAGAAGCTCTAATAGCGTTATATTGAGCCATATTCCCCGGCCACCCGAGGACTGGAATTGCATGACGTCAACAAAATGGTGTCGGAGGTTCCTGGTTGGTTTGGAATCTCTAGTTAAGTACCACCACTGTTATTATGATGCCAAATCGTTCAATTATTATCTTAGAAAGAATAATACAGTAAATACACGAAAAAAAAACGGAAAAAAAAAAAAAATTTGGGACGGGACAGGTGAGCACACCTGTCGCGGGTGGTGACGTCGTCACCCTAGTGTATTTAATGACCAAAATTCCTTTAGGAATGTCGTAGATAGGAACAATGATTCTGGTACCATTGTGTTGCCAGAGAGTTAAGCTTATTTTTCTATAAGATTAATCAGTTTTTGAATTTTTCGGAAAAAATTTTTCGTTCGCGCTGTGGTGCCCTTAAAACCCCCTTCAAGCAGAGAAGCGACTCGGACCAGGATCCTGCAGGAGAAAGCACGATTAAGGGACCATGACGGCATTACTGGGGGTGTATCTCGACCCGCGACAGAACACAAGAGAAAGGAAGAAAATTGAGAGAGATGGTACAAAGGCGAAAGGAGGAAAGAGAGGGGATGGAGAAGACAGACAGGTGATCCCAGCCCCAGGGAAGAAGATTTCAAATACAGCCCTCCCTCACATACTTTCTTTAAAACGGCCCTACCAACCAGGTCAACCCCAGTGCAACCAAAACACTCTAAATCTTAAAACCCATTGCCAATCCTAATGCCCCACCCACTACATTACAAACTACACCCCCCACAGTATACAAACCCATAGTTCCTTACCAGGTCTCCCACATCCCATCCCCATATGACTTCCCAGACCACAGTCTTAGGAAAAAGACATTGAAGGTGTGGTATACAAATGCTGATGGAATAAAAACAGTATGAGGAGTGGCACGGAAAGAATCAAAAGCGACATCCCCAGACATATTGCACTCACAGAAACAAAACTCACCAGAATAATAACAGATTCAATCTTTCCATCAGGATATCAAAATCTTCAGGAAAGACAGAGTGAGGAGAGGGGGAGGAGGGTTGCACTGTCATTAAAAACCAGTGGGGTTTTGAGAAATTGGAAGGAATGGATGGCATGGGCGAAAGGGACTATTAGTAGGAAAATCCAGTCTGATGGGAATAAGGTGCTAATTGCAGTAATGTACAACCCCACCACAGAACTTGCAGGAGGCCAAGAGAAAGATTACGATGACGAGCCAACACGCAGCATTGATCAACTCACTAGCCGAGGTGGCCCAGGGAGAGCACTCATGGGGGGAGCCAAAGTTACTAGTTATGGGAGATTTCAAATCACAAGAGACTTGACTGGGAAAACTGGAGCCCATGGGGGTCTCCGAAACATGGAGAGCCAAAAGATGGAAGTGGTAACTGGAGAACCTCATGCATCAACCATGTTAGAGACACTACCAGAGAGAGAGAGTGGAGAGGTATGAACAGCAAGGTTGGAACCTTGTATTCACATTAGTAGTTCGGACATCGAGGGTATCATGTTGAAAGGGCCCATTGGGAGCTGGTGATCATGTGTTCTGTGCTTCGGACTACATAGTTGAGTCCAAGTGGAGAGAGAGTAGCAGGGAATAGGAGTGGGAAAAAACCAAAACTACAATAGGGGGAGGAACTTTCAGGCATGAGGGAACTTCCTTCAAGACAATTCAGGTGGGAGAGGGAAACTGGACAGGAAAACCAGTACAAGAAAGATGGACTATGTAGCAACAAAAATGCAAGGAGGCAGAGGAGAGGTTTCGTTCCCAAGGGAAACAAGAAATAATGGGAAGAAACAGATCACACGAGTCCTTGGTTCACCCAAAGGTTGTTAGGGAGGCAAAACTAGGTGTACTAGAGAATGGAAAAGGTACAGAAGACAGTGAAACTCAGGGAAATAAGAAAATCAAGCCGATAGAGCCAGAAACGAATAGCCCACAGATAAGATGGGAGGCTCAGAGACAATATTGAAAAATGACATAGCATCAAAAGTTTAAAAGATGACCCGAAGTATGTTGATTGTACAGCCAATCAGGAGGAAAACAACAGTCAAGGACCCGGTAATCAGACTGAGGAGAAGGGTGATGGGGAATTCACAAGAACGTCGAGAGGTAGGTCAGGAGCTCAACACTAGATTTAAAGAGGTATTTACAGGGGAAACCAAGTAGGACTCCAAGATATCAGAACAGGGGGGCACACCTGCAAGTGTGGATGAAGGTACATATAACCAAGAGGAGGTGTGAAGAAGCTTTGCTAGGCGAACTTGACACCTCAAATGCGGTGGGACCAGACAACATCTCTCCATGGTCCTTAAAGAGGGGGCAGAGATATTGTTGTGAGCCATTAACAAAGATCTTCAACACATCATTTGTAAACTGAGCAACTCCTGAGTTGGAAAATGGCAATGTAGTCCCAAGTTTTAAAAAGAGAGAGGAGAGGGACATGAGGCACAACGTACAGTCCTGGTATCACTAACGTGTATAGTATGGCAATGTCATGGAGAAGATCATCAGGAGGAGAGTCGGTGGGGCACCGGGAAAGAAACAAGGGTATAATAGACAACCAGCACGGTTTCAGGGAAAGGAAAATCTGAAAGTCACAAACTATAGAGTTTTGACAAAGGTGACAGAAAGTAAGACAAGAGAGTGAGGGGGATGGAGCGATGCGTATTTTTGGACTGCAGAAGTGCTTCGACACAGTTACTCAACAAGAGGTTTCTGCAAATGCTAGAGGACCAGGACACATACCTGGAAAGGCTCTGCAATGGGATCAGAGAATATCTGACAGGGAGGCAACAAGAAGTATGGTACGCGAGAGGTGTCAGAGTGGCGCCTGTGACATGCGGGGTTTTCCAATGGGTCAGTCAGCGACTGTGTGTTCTTGGTATACGTTTAACAGACCTAACGGAAGGGATAGACTCAGAAGTGTCCTTGTTTTGCAGACGATGTGAAGGTTAATGAGAAGAATCGATCGGACGAGGGATCAGGCAGGACTACAAAGAGACCTGGACAGGCTACAAGCCTGGTCCAGCAACTGGCTCCTTGAATTTAACCTGCCAAATGCAAAGTATGAAGATTGGGGAAGGGCAAAGAAGACCGCAGACACAATATAGTTTAGATGGCCAAAGACTGCAAAACCTACTCTATGGAAATTGATTCTGGGGCTGTGAGTATAACACGAGCTATTCTCCTGAGGCGGCACATCAATCAGGAGAACTGCTGCAGCATACGGGGCCTGGCAAACCTACGGCTAGCGTTCCCGATACTCAGTAAGGATTCGTTTAAGACTCTGTACACCATCTAAGTCAGGCCCTTACTGGAGTATGCAGCACAGTTTGAATCCACCCTAGTCAAGCACGTCAAGAAATTAGAGAAAGTGCAAAGGTTTTTTGCAATTACAAGACTAGTCCAGAGCTACGGGGTATCTGTCCTATGAAGAAAGGGTTGAGGAAAATCGACCCTACGGACACTGGTGCCAGGGGGTCAGGGGGAGACCTGATAACGACATATAAAATACTGCGCGGAAGAGACGAGAGTGGACAAAGGACGGGATGTTCCAGAGAATGGGGACACGACACAAGAGGGTCACAAATTGGAAGTTGAGGACTCAGATGAATCAAAGGGATGTTAGGAAGTATTTCTTCAGTCATAGAGTAGTCAGGCAGGGAATAGCCTAGAAAGGTGGGGGAATGTGGGTGGAGGCAGGAACATACATAGTTTGAAGGCGAGTTATGATAGAGCTCATGGGGACGGTGAGAGGAGAGGACCTAGTAGCCAATCAGCGAAGAGGCGGGGCTGGAGTGTGATCGGACCCCTGCAACACAAATAGGTGTGTACACACACCACACACACACACACACACACTAACCTATCCTAACCTACCTAACCTAACCTAACCTACTCTAAACCTTAACCCAACCTACTTAAACCCCAACCTAACCTAAACCTACCTTAACTAGCCTATCCTCACCCAACCTAAAACTAACATACCTAACCTATCCTAACCTACCTAACCTAACGCTTACCTAACCTACCCTAACTAACCTAACCTACCTAACCTAACTAGCCTAACCTAACCTTATCCTATCCTAACCTAACCTAACTAACCAACCTAACCTAACCTAACCTAACTTTACCTAACTAAAAACCTAACTAGCTAACCTAAAATAAGCCTAACCTACCTAGCCTACCTTACCTAACCTATCCTAACTAACCTAACCTTACCTTAAACCTTACCTAACCTAACCTAACCTACCTAACATTACCTAACCTAACCTAACTTATCCTAACCACCTAACCTAACCTAACTTAACCTAACCTACCTAACCTAACCTAAGGGGCATAACCTAACCTAAACCATCTTCCTTATTCATTCCGGAATCTCATAAGGTTGTTTTTAACCCCGTGGTCCCATAACGGGGACCGTACCGAACCAGAGGAACCATCACACTCCAAACACCACCTACTACACCAGGCTCCTACGTCATGATGGGCCGTCGGGGTTAAAACAACTTAGGAGATATCCGGAATGAATAAGGCAGGATGTGTTAGGATGAGGTGTAGTCTAGTTGGAGGTGAAAGTCTTAGATTTGGGTGTGTATGTCTCATGTCGTAAATTTGTGATGAAATGTGTAAGTGTGGGTTGTCTGTGTATTTTTTATTTTTTTTGTGGATTGTGATATGTTATGGCTCATGTTATAGTTATAGATGTTGGTGGAAGGTTGTGGAATATTTTTGTGTAAGTCTTATTTTTTGCTAATGTTTAAAAAAATAAGTGTTTTCAGTGATCATTAGTAGTTTTGAGATGCATGATCTTAGATATTTGGTGAATCTTGGTGGATGAGTGTTGATAGATGTCCGGTAACATTGTTATGGAATTGGTGATCGTGATTTTGTTGTGAATAATTATAAAAAAATGTGTGTTTTCTGTGTCTGGTGGTGGGGTCATAAAATCTGGAAATCGTCTTGGATATAGTGTTCTTCGATTAATGTAGGGTACACAGGTTGAACAACAAGGTGGGTTGGGTTGTGATGTTACCAACCACAAGTAAACACCCCAATGGGAGTTTGACGTCATGGGAGGTGATCTCTTTGGTCCTCTTGGTTTAGGTAGGTTAGTTAGGTTAGGTTAGGTGAGTTATGCAAGGTATAGGTTAGGTTAGGTTGGATTAGGTTAGGTTAGGTTAGGTTAGGGTAGGTTAGGTTAGGATGGTTAGGTTAGTTGGACTAGTTAGGTTAGATAGGTTAGGTTAGGTTAGGTTAGGTTAGGTTCTGTTAGGTGATGTGATGAAGGTGTTCGGTAAGGAGATGGTTCGTGTGTGATTTTACCTTGGGTGTGTTTTACCAACAGAAAATAATGTTTCGATTTTAGATAAAGTTTTCAACATAATTTGGAAATATCAAAAAATGGAGTCTGTTTCAAAGTATTCTGGCGTACTCTAATGTATTTTGGTAAGAAGTGTTCCAATTATTTTAGGTTAGGTTAGTTAGGGTTAGGATAGGTTAGGTTATGGTTAGGTTAGGTTTTAGGTTAGGATAGGTTAGGTGGGCTTTTTTTTTAGGGGGGATATAGGTTAGGTTAAGTTAGGTTAGGTTATGCTAGGTTAGGTTAGGTTTAGGTTAGGTTAGGTTAGGTTAAGTTAGGTTAGGTTAGGTTAGGTTAGGATAAGTTAGGTTTAGGTTACGTAATGGTAGGTTAGGTTAGGTAAGGTTAGGTTAGGTTAGGTTAGGTTAGGTTAGGATAGGTTAGGTATGGTTAGGTTAGGTTAGGTTAGGCTTTCAGGTTAGGTTAGGCTAGGTTAGGTTAGGGTTGGTAATGCCTAGGTTAGGGTAGGTTAGGTTAGGTTAGGTAGGTAGGTTAGGTTAGGTTAGGATAGGGATAGGTTAGTTAGGACTCGGTTAGGTTTGTTAGGTTAGGGTAGGCGTAGGTGAGTAAGGTTAGTTAGGTTAGGTTAGGTAGGTGGGTGAGGTTAGGGTTAGGTTTAGGTTTAGGTTAGGTTAGGTAAGGTTGGTTAGGTTAGGTTGGGTTTAAGTTAGGTTGGGTTAAGGTTAGGGTAGGTTAGGTTAGGTTAGGTTAGGTTGGTTAGGTTTAGGTTAAGGCCTTAGGTTTTGGTTAGGTTGGGTTAGTTTGGTTGCGTTAAGGTAGGTGTAGGTTAGGTTAGGTTAGTTAGGTCAGGGAAGGTTGGTGTTGTGTGTGTGTGTGTGTGTTAGTGGTGTGTGTGTGTGTGTGTGTGTGTGTGTGTGTGTGTGTGTGTGTGTTGTGGTGTTAGTGTGTCATAGAGTTTTGTGAATATTCTTGATTATAGTGATTTTTGTGGATTGAGATGGCATTTGTGGAATGTGAAATGTGATTTTTGTTTGTTGTGATCTGAAGAGGTGTGTTGGGGGAGATGGGTGAGTGGATGTGAAAGAAAAATGCGGGAGAGATGGAGAGGGTGTATGGGGTGGGTTGTAATTAGAAAATATGGGGGATTATACTGAATATAAAAGGTAATGTGTGACTATTTTAAAAAGAAATTTATAGAATTGAAAAGTTATGATGTATAGGAAAAGAAGAATGGAGGGGTGTTGAAAAACATGTCGCAATAGTTGGTGTTGATGTGATTTGTGATGAAATTAGTTAAAAGTGAAAAAATTGTGGGTTGTGGGTGTTGTGGGTTGTGGGTGTTGTGGGGGTGTTGTGGGTTTTGTGGGTTGTTGTTGTTGTGTTTTACTGAATTAAATTAGTTAAACGTGATAAAAAATGAGGGGTGTGGGTGATGTGGGATGTGGGGTGTTGTGGGTGAAGTGAGTTGTGGTGATTGTGGGATGTGGGTGTTGGTGGGGTGTGGGTGTTGTGGGTGTGGGTGTGTGGGTTGTGGGTGTGGTGGGGTGTGGGTGATGTGAGGTTGTGGGGGTTGTGGGTGATGGGGGTGTGGTATGTGTGGGGGGTGGGGTGAAGTGGGTTGAGGGTGATGTGGGGTTGTGGGTGCATGTTGGGTTCTTGTGGGTGTGCGGGGGTGGTGAGGTGATGTGGGATGTGGGTGATGTGGGATGTTGGGTTGATGTGGGTTGTGGGTGGTGCTGGGATGTGGGTTATGTTTGTCGAAACTAGAGATGCTGAAAAAAAGTGGTTATAAGTTGTGGGTGTTGTGACTTTTCTAATGAATTAGTGTTAAAACGAGGATAATGAGTGGGTGGGTGATGTGGGTTGTGGGTGTTGTGGAGGGTGATGCTGAGTTGTGGGTGATGATGGGAGTGTGTGTGTGTGGTGTGTGTTTGTGTGTGTGTTTGGTGTGTGTGGCTGTGTGTGATACTCACCTATGTGTACTCACTCTATTTGTGCGTTGCAGGGGTCGAGTCCTAGCTCCTGGCCGCTCTTCACCGGTTGTTACTTGACCCTCTCTCTCCCCGCTCCATGAGCTTTATCAAACCTCGTTCTTAAACTGTGTATGGTTCCGCTCCTCTACGTCATTTTCTAGGCTTTTCCACTGCTTACACTCTATGACTGAAGAAATACTTCTACTTCTACTCTGACTCTTTTGCTTCTCAACTTTCAATTGTGGCTTTGTTTCTGTGTCCCTATTGGAACGGAACCATCCTGTCCCTTGTCCACTTGTCTATTTCCACGCAGTATTAGTATTTTATATGTCGTTATCATTGTCTCCCTTGACCTTCCTGTCCCCAGTGTCGTCAGGCCGATTTCCTTAATCTTTCTTCCTAGGACATTCCCCTTAGCTCTGGAACAACCTTTGTAATTTCTCTAAGTTTCTTGAGTGCTTTATCAAGTGGGGTTCCAAAACAGGTGCTGCATACTCCTGTATGGGCCTGACATACACGGTGATACAGTGATACTTGAATGATTCCTGCTAAGGTGTCGGAATGCTGTTCTCAGGTTAGCAGGCGCCCATATGCTGCAGGAGTTATTGATTGATGTGTGCTTCCGGAGACATTGCTCGGTGTTATACTCCACCCAAGATCTTTCTCCTTGAGTGAGGTTTGCAGTCTTTGGGCCACCTAGCCTATTACTCTGTCTGTGGTTTTCTGTGCCTTTCCTTATCGTCATGACTTGCATTTGGCAGGATTAAATTCGAGAAAGCATTTGCTGGACAGGTGTCCAGTTGTCCAGGGCTCTTTGAAAAGTCCTGCCGGGTCATTCATCAGATTTAATTCTCCTCATTAACTTCACATCATCTGCAAACAGGGACACTTCTGAGTCTACCCTTCCGTCATGTCGTTCACAATACCAAAAATGCACTGGTCTTGGGGACCGCCCCGTGGGACCCCGCTCGTCATGGTGCCCACTGAGATACATCATTACGTACCATGACTCGTTGTTGCCTCCTCCTTGTCAGGTAATTCTCGATCCATTGCAGTGCCCTCCTGGTATTGCGCCTGATGCTCTAGGCTTCTGCACTTATCTCTTGTGAGGGAACTGTTGTAAAAGGCCTTCTTGCAGTCAGAAGATGCAATATCAACCCACCCCTCTCTCTTTAGTTTTCTTCATGTTATTTTATCATAAACTCCAGAAGGTTTTGACCACTGGATTTCCTTCCGTGAATCGTGCTGGTTTGGCAATTTTATACTCCTGTTCCGTTCAGGTGCTCCTCCACTCTCCTCCTGATAAATCCTTTCTCCATAATTGTGCATTATATACAGTCAATGACAGGGTCTATAGTTAGTGCCTCTTTTCTGTCTCCTTTTTTTGAAATGGGGAACTACATTTGCGTCTTCAATACCTCATGGTTAGTTGCTCCGTTTCAGGGATGTGTTGAGATTGTGGTACTGTTGGTATGCACAACATATCTGCTCCTCTTCTATGGACCATGGAGAGATGTTGTCCGGTTCCCCATTGCCTTTGAGGTATCGATGTCCCTTAGCAGTATCTTACTCCCCTCTTCTGTAGGTATGTCTCGTCCAACACTTGTTGGTGTATTCCTTGTGGTGTTCCCCATGGTTGTCCCCCAGGTCTTTCCTGTCTCTATGCAAATACTTCCTTAAATCTCAGTGTTGGCTCCTCACATACCTCTTGATGTTCTTGTGAGTTCTCCACCTTCTTTCCTCAGCTTATCACTGGTCCTTGATGTTGTCTCCTCCTAATGTGCTATACGCAGTTTCGGGTCAGATTTGACCTTTCGAGCTAATGCGTTTTCATACGTCGCGGAGCCTCCTCCTTACTGCGCATACTCGTCCTGGCTCTTTTACTAATCTCCTTGTTTTCTGGGTTCCTATGGCCTCCTGTACCTTTTCCATTCTCTGTTGCCTTAGTTTTTGCCTCCCTACACCTTCGGGTAGTAATCCAAGGACTCGTTTTGGTCTTCCTATTATTCTGTTTCCCTTGGGAACAAACTTTCTCTGCTCCTTGCACTTTGTTGCCACCATATTCCATCATCTCGGTTACTGATTTTTACATTTCTCTGTCCCACTGAACCTCCTGCAGGAAGTCTTCTCATACTGTGTAGTCCCCCCTTTTATAGGTGGCCCTGTCCCATCAGTTCCTGTTACTTCTCCACTTGTAACTCTACTATATTAGTCCAAAACTCAGAACCACATGATCGCTAGCTCCAAGGGGCATCTCGTAAGTGATGTCCTCGATGTCTGAACTGCTCAGGAGTGACCACCAGATCCAGTCTTGCTGGTTCATCCTCCCTTCTCTCTCTGGTTGTGTCCCTGACATGTTGATGCAGAGGTTTTCAAGTACCACTTCCCTCACTTGGCCTCTCCATGGTTCGGGACCCCCATGTGCTCATGGTTTTCCAGTCGATATCCTGTGGTTGAAATCGCCAGTACCAGTAACTTTGCGTCTGCACGAGTGAGCTCTTCGTGCCCCTCAGCCAAGTGTGTCCACCATCACCCTGTTGTTTTCTTGTACTCCTCTCTTGGCTCTGCAGTTCTGTAGTGGGTAATACATACTCAATGACTACTCTTTATAGTTCTCCGGAACTGTATTGTACCTACATGTAGTCTCTTGCTCCAATCAGGTGTGTGTGTGAAAGGGAGAGTGTGTGTGTGTTGTGTGTTTAGGTTGTTATAGAAGAATTTTGTGAATATTCTTGGTTACATTGATTTTTTAGTGGATTTGTGATGGGTGATGAGGAGCATTTGTGGATGTGAATGTGATTTTGTGTGTGTTCAGAAGAGGTGTTTTGGGAATGAGGTGAGTGGGATGGAGAAAAATGCGGGTGAGATGGGGAGGGAATGGGGAGGGTTGTATTAGAAAATGCTGTGTCTTAGGGATAGATTCTCTCGCTCTTGTGAGCAGATCTAGTGGCCTGCATACCTCTCTCTGATATGAGAGAGTATGATGTTATGAGAGAGTAGGCTCTCGCCGAGTGTTGATTACGTGAAACGTTTATGTTATAATGTGGTACCACACCGACATGGAGCTTGAATTGAGTTAGCGTGTTGTTATACTAGGGCTGTATTAGCGCGAAGATCGTCGCTGTCGCATTAGGCAGAGAGAGGACAGGTGTGGATTGAGAGGAGACGAGAGAGAGAGATAGAGAGTTATAATATCCCAATTTATGTGGATACAAGGACATGGGTATTATGGAGAGGATTTATTAGAATTTTAGTAATGTAAAGAAGGAATGTGTATTACATTTAAGATTCAGTTAAAAAGAAGGGGGAAAAATTTGTGAATAAATTGGTAATTGATGAGGGTGGTGGGTAAGTAGTCGAACTAGAGATACCAAAAAAGATGTTATAAGAGGGGTTGTTGTTTGTGCCTTTTTTTTCTGATGAAATTAGTTAAAACGAGAAAAAATTGAGGGTGTGGGTGTTCGTGGGTTGTGGGTGTTGTGGGTGTTGTGGGTTTGTGGGAGTTGCATTGTTGTCGGAACTAGAGGACGATACCGAAAAAATTGGTTATAAGTGGTGGGGTTGTTGTGACTTTCTGATGAACTTAGATTAAAACGAGGAAAAAATTCTGGGTGTGGGTGATTGTGGGTTGTGGGTGTTTTGTTGTGACTTATTAAATGAAATTAGTTTTTTTTAAACTAATTTCATTTTGGTGGTGTTTTAGTAGTATTCATTGGTGTATTTGGAGAGTACTCAAATGGTGTTTGGAGAGTGTTTCAGTTGTTGTTTGGAAATGTGCAAGGTGTTTTTGAAGGTGTTCACATGATGTGCAAGTAGTACTTATGTAGGTGTTCTGGGAGTATTCAGATGAGTGATTGCGGGCGTTCGAATGATGTTTTTGGAAGCTATTTAAAAGGCAATTGATGGTGTTTTTTGGTGATGTCAAAGAAAGTGTTTGAGTTAGTTTTTGTGTAATGTTGTGACGTCTAGGAGACTGAGGGAGGAGGTTTGGGGGGATGGAGTTTGTAAATTTAATGAATATGTGTAAGTGTAGATAAATTAGAGCTGTCAAATCTTATTTGGGAGTATTCAAAATGTTGTTTTGAAGTGTTTCAGTGTTGTTTGGAAATGTTCAAAGGTATTTTTGTGAGTATTCAAAATGATTTATGAGAGTGTTTTGAAGGTGTTCAAAGTAAAAGTGTGTGTGCGTATTAACTTCGTAATATGTAAAATTGTGACTAGTGAATTTATTCGAAAAGTGTTTATAAGTGTTGTGGTGACTTTCTGATGAAATTAGTTAAAACGAGAAAAAAAAATTTGGGGTTTATGAGTGAAAATTTGTGAGGTTGTTGGTTGGAGTGTGAGGGTTCGGGAGGGTGGGGAGGAGGTAGGTTGCTTCGTGGGGAGTGACCTGAGATGAAATAGTTAAAAAAATGTCTAGACTTGTGTTGTAAAGTAATTGTGGATTGTTGTGGGTATTAACGAGAAAAATGTGAAATTATTTGGATTAAGAGTGAAAATGTTTTCCCTGTGTTGTATATGTGTATGGGGTAAAGTCGACAAGATTCAACCTGTGTGTGACATCACTGACAGAAGGTAAGTGTCCCCTTATTAACTTTAATGAACTAAAAGGGTCGACAAGATTCAGCCTGTATGTGTGAGGTCATCACGTGACGTCACTGACAGAAGGTAAGTGTCCCCTTATTAACTTTAATGAACTAAAAGGGTCGACAAGATTCAGCCTGTGTGTGTGGGGTCATCGTGTGACGTCACTGACAGATGGTAAGTGTCCCCTTATTAACTTTAATGAACTAAAAGGGTCGACAAGATTGAGCCGTTGTGTGGGTTCACGTGACGTCACGACAAAGAGTAAGTTCCCCATTATTAACTTAATGAACTAAAAGGGCGACAAGATTCAGCTTGTATGTGTGTGACGCACTGTCGCCGATAACACCCTTCTTATTCATTTGACTTGTTGAGAGGAAGCTTCTAGTTCATTTAAAATAATAAGGGAAGATTTGGCCTGTAGTAAGATGCCCCCATAGGGAGTAGTTTTGAATGCTTATACCCAGAGGGGGGAGGAATCCAAAACTTGATCCGAGGAGATAGAGGAAAATTTTGGCTTGGGTAAAGTGGAGGGGGGAAAAAAAAAATTTTAAAAGAAAAAAAAAAAAAAAAAAAAAAAAAAAAAAAAAAAAAACAAAAAAACCAAAAAAACTTGATCCGAGGAATTGAGTTTTGAAAGAATTTCAAAAACCCCCAAGGGGAAAAAAAACCTTTTATCCGAGGAATTGAGTCTTTGTATTATCAGAAATTTTGGGGGTTTTGGGGTGAAAGGGGGAGGGGGAATTTTTGAAAACCCCATAGGGGAATCCAAAAACTTGATCCGAAATTTTGGAATTTTTGGTAATCGAAAAAAAAAACTTGATCCAAGGAGAGGGAGCTTGGTATTATCGAAAAATTTGAACCGAGAATGGAGAATTTCGAAAACCCCATAAGGGGGGATCAAAAAAATTTTTATCCGAGGAGAAGCTTTAAAAAAACAAAAATTGACCGGGAGACAAAAAAAAAATTTCAAAAAACCCCTGGGGGGGCGGGGCGCGAAGGGCCGCGGGGGCGGGTCGGCGCGACGGCGGAGGGGCGGGGGGCGCGGTGGGGGGCGGGAGGGGGGCGCGGGTGGGGGGGCGGGGTTGGGGGGTCTGGTGGGGGTTGAGGTATAGTTAAGGCGAAGGTCAAGGTCAACCGAAGTAACACCTTGGTGTGAAAAGGGGACCCCCCAGCTTTGGCCCTAACCATACCTCGCCCATGGAAGGCCTAAAGGGATACCTCGCTCAGTGAAGGCCCCTAAACTGTACCTCGCTCAGGGAATGCCCAAAAAAACCGTACACCTCGCTCAGTAGAATCCAAATACCGGATACCTCGCTCAAAAGAAGGCCCAAAACCCGGATAAAACACCCTCTGTAGAAAATATGACTACTTATATATTTTATATCTATATATATATATAATTATATATATAAATATATATATTATATAATATAATTATATATATAATATAATATTAAATATATATTTTATATATATATATATATATATATATAATATGTCGTGCCGAATAGGCAGAACTTGCGATCTTGGCTTAATTAGCAACGTTCATCTTGCCATATAGGACAAGTGAAAATTTGTGTATGCAATAATTTCACCAAAATCATTCTGAACCTAACGAAAAAAATATATTTCAATGTGTTTGTTTAGTATTAAATTATTGTAAACAAATATAAAATATACTTAGTCGGGTTAGGCTAAAATAAATTGTTTGTTCCACGCAAATACTAATGCCGGACCCCCTTCCCCCCCCGGTACCAACAATACCACCAGTCCGATGACATTCTTCTTTGCAAACATACAGGGTCTAAAGCCAGCAACAAACAACAAAATACCTTTCATCCGTGGACTGCTTGCAGAGGCAAAGGCAATGTTCATGGCTTTCACTGAGACCCACATAAAGGATCACTTGGACAACGAAATATGGATCCCAGGTTACAACCTATTCAGATGCGACAGAGTGAACAGGCAAAAGGGGGGGGGGGGTTTGGCCTGTACATTGCAGAGTCACTTGTGTGCACAGAACTGCTAAATGCCTCAAATGATGTAGTGGAAGTTTTAGCAGTAAAGATCGAGAGCCAAAACCTAGTCATTGTGGTAGTCTACAAGCTGCCGAATGCAACATCCCAACAATTCCAGGAACAGCTGTTAAAAATTGACCACTGTCTGGAAAATCTGCCAGCTCCTGCACCCAACATCTTGATCCTGGGGGATTTCAACTTAAGGCAAACCCAAATGGAGGAATATAGCAAATAATATTGTTGCAGTAATAACACCAGGAGGCAGCTCTGATGAAAACTCACACTCACACCAGTTTTTAAATCTCTGCCCAAAATTCAATTTAAACCAGCAAATAATATAGCCTACTAGACTGGAGAATACACTAGACCTCATCTTCACTAACAATGATGATCTGATACGAAATGTCACCATATCAAAAACAATATACTCAGATCACAATATAATTGAGGTTCAGACATGTATGCACGGAGCCCCAGACCGATATAATGAGATTAGTCACGAGGGAGCATTCACCAAATTTAACTTCAATAACAAAAACATAAAGTGGGACCAAGTAAACCAAATCCTAACTGACATAAGCTGGGAAGATATACAAGCAACACGACCCCAACTTATGCCTAGAACAGATTAACCGGTGGCCCCTGAGTATCAAAAGGCTTATTCCTCAAGAAAAAGGAGGTAGATGTAGAAAGAAAGGGACAGTCGCTCCCTTTTACAGGCACGGAAAAAGAAAAACAAGACAAAAGGGTCAATAATCAAAGGGCGTGGGGAGACACTGGTCAAAAATGCAAGCATCAAACTTAAAAAAAGGAATTTTTTAGGAGTCGGAATCGCGGGAAGAACTAAAAGCCAAAATGAAATCGAAAAAAACCCAAAGTTTTCTTCTCCCATGCCAAATCAAAGTCGAGAACAACTCCAGTTTGGGCCCCTACTTAAAAAAGGGGGGCCCCTACGCAGATGACAGCAAGGAAATGAGGACTACTCAAGTCCCAAAAGACCCTTTTTTGCAAGCCGCTAACCAACTGAGAGCGAAAATCAAAATAAATTTTTTAGAGAAGCCACAGAAAATTTGGGTTTAAAACAAACCTATCGACTTATCCGATACCAAATGACTTCGAACAGGCGAAAATGACATGCCCTCACTCTGCCCCGGGGCCCAAATCATGGGAAATGCAAGAAGCCCCCAATTTCACTTTTACCATCCTATGGAGAGGACAGGACACGGGGGTCGCCCCCAGTCAAAAACAACAGACATAGCCCCCTCCACAAAGGGGGCATAAAGCAACACAAAAAAACTACAGACGATTGCCAACATCCCAACATAAAAATCTTTGAAAGGGTTCCCGAAAGCAAGATCAAACCCTTAAAAAACCCACAATTTCACAACCCCGGCAACATGGGTTGAAAAGGTCGCTCCTGTCTGTCTCAATATTGGATCACTACGGGAAGGCCTAGATCACAAAAAAATAAAAAATGCAGAGTAATATATACCAGACTTTGCAAAAACCTCGACAAGTGTGCCATGGCGTTAAAAAGCGTCAAATGCTGCTAAAGGGAAAAAACGGGAAAATCGGGCGATGACTATAATTTCCTCACTAACAAACACAGAGAGTTATCAAGAGGGGGAAAGTCCGAGGGAGCAGGTGAAAAGCTCTTTTCCACAAGGCACAGTAAATTGCCCCAAAACTTGTTCCTCTCCCATATCTACAAGAAAAAAGGATCAGCCCAGCACCGTGCTTCTTGGGAGATACACCCAATCTGCAGACGTGTCTTCCATTTCAGACACGCAAGGCTCCAGGCGGACATCAACCAAATCTTTCAGTGGGCTGCAGAAAAAATGTGAAGTTTAACGATGAGAAATTTCAATTACTCAGATATGGCAACACGAGGAAATTAAATCTTCATCAGAGTACAAAACAAATTCTGGCCACAAAATAGAGCGAAACACCAACGTCAAAGACCTGGGAGTGATCATGTCGGAGGATTTCACCTTCAAGGACCATAACATTGTATCAATCGCATCTGCTAGAAAAATGACATTATGGATAATGAGAATCTTCAAAACTAGGATGCCAAGCCCATGATGACACTCTTCAGGTCACTTGTTCTATCTAGGCTGGAATATTGCTGCACACTAACAGCACCTTTCAAGGCAGGTGAAATTGCCGACCTAGAAAATGTACAGAGAACTTTCACGGCGCGCATAACGGAGATAAAACACCTCAATTACTGGAGCGCGTGAGGTTCCTAAACCTGTATTCCCTGGAACGCAGGCGGGAGAGATACATGGTTATATACACCTGGAAAATCCTAGAGGGACTAGTACCGAACTTGCACAACGAAAATCAATCACTACGAAAGCAAAAGACTTGGCAGACGATGCATCATCCCCCCCAAAGAAAAGCAGGGTGTCACTAGCACGTTAAGAGACCCCTACAATAAGTGTCAGGGCCCGAGACTGTTCAACTGCCTCCCAGCATACATAAGGGGGATTACCAACATACCCCCGGCAGTCTTCAAGCTGGCACTGACAAGCACCTAAAGTCGGTTCCTGACCAGCCGGGCTGTGGTTCGTTTCGTTGGTTTGCGTGCAGCCAGCAGTAACAGCCTGGTTGATCAGGCTCTGATCCACCAGGAGGTCTGGTCACAGACCGGGCCGCGGGGGCGTTGACCCCCGGAACTCTCTCCAGGTAAACTACAGGTCATCCACAACTCTATCAACAAACCAGTGCTTTCGTGTATCCTTCCTGAATCTGAATTTTTCCAACTTGAAACCATTGGTGTTAAATAAGTATTTTCAGGACTTGTATGAGCTACAAACTGAACTGTAGTAACCTACAACACCCAATATGCACCATAAAGATTGTTCTTAAACTGTCAAAGAAATTTAATATATAAAAGTCAGTGGACACTTAAGAAGTGACTCAAACTCACACACACTCACACTCACACACTCACACTCACACACACTCACACTCACACACACACACACACACACACACACACACCTCACAAACACACAACACACACACACACACACACACACACACACACACCACACAACACCAACAACCCACACAAAAACACACACACCACAAAACACACACACCAAAACAACACACACCTCACACCACACACCCCCAACACCCCACACACCAATGTTACTCTTTCTTCATATAAAAACTTGTCTCAATATCAAACATGCCCGTCTTACATAGACATTCCCGGCACCACATATTGTCCCCTTATCGATCACTATTAACCAGGACCTTTTTTATTCTGTTAGCCTAAAATTCTTGCGATAAAAATCTTATAAATCACCACACAATACGACAATAGCACGATAGTTCCTTTAAAACTGTTAATGGATCTCACATTTATGCACTAAAACGGACCACGCAATCCGCTGCATGTGCCCCTAAAACCGATACCCGCCTTAAGGATATTGAATTTATCCTTACCAAAATTTTCTTAAAACGGTCTCCAAATTTTGGAGATAAAAGTCACTGGGTCAACCCATCAAGAATTCCATGGTGCCTACCTAATTGCGCCCGGATAAAGCTTCCCATGTCTCGCACTCGCGTTATCGGCCCTTTCCAAAACGAATTCGATCATGCTCTGTGTCAAACTCACACTGCACAACCGTCCAATTGACTGTAATGCTATTCGCCGTTATTCCACACTTTGCGTTTTTAAACTTAAACCCAAGTAGAATCAATTACTTTACCCACTCATACCCTCAGTCGTCGTCAACACCTGGTCCACCTTTATACCCTTGAAATGACCTACCCCTGAATCATTCAACCCCATTAAACTCCATTTGGCCTTGCGAGTGTGTGTGACTCCGCAACACACATCGCGACGGTCACCCGAATCTCCACACAAAAACCTCCATCAAATCCGCACCCTTTAAGGGCCTATTCCCCATCAAACCTCTCATTTTGTAGATTCCAGGAATATTTTCCTTCAAGAAACTTTTTCGAATTTCAATTACAGGATAATTAGATTTTAATTTGTGCTTAACAAATGGCGCAAACTGCCCTCTTAAATATTTTTGAAAACAGTTTATTGTATGAATTGATATCTCCTCCCTCCGATTATATAATATTCCTTAATCCGTTTTTTAGCGATTGTTTCCCACAATTAAAGCCATGTGGCAACATCCCCTGGTGCTTTACCAATAAACGATCCCCAAACATATATTGTCCAAAAGGACAAAGACTATTCCTCTTCCTTTAATAACTTTACAATTCAATTTCCAAATTGATGGACCCTCCGAGCACACCCTACAATATCCAAATATATTATCCACTCGCTCTATGATCCGAAAAAAACCACATCACTCACATCCACCTCGACACAGTAACCGCGCACAAGGGCACGTAACATTCGGTCCAAACTCTAGCTACGTCAAACCTCGTATAATGAAGTATGTGCTCTACCATTCCCTACCCCCCCACACACATCCTTTAAAACCTCCACCCCGGTCAATATATCCCCCAAATTATACCCCAAACCAACACCCCGCACCTCTGGTTCCACAATCTTTACGGACGTATCACGCAATTCATTATCTCCGCATATTATTCTGCAACATTCGGTAAACCAAAGCTAAAAAATAGGACCAGCCACCGTCCCGAACAATTTAGTTTTAATACTCACATCACCCTCAGCCGGGACCATTTACACATACTAAAAATAATGGGAACCCTACCCCAAGTTCCATCCACTCTAATTAGACCCTCTATCCCCCCCTTCAATACGCCTGTTCTACTATAACGGGCTAGTTTCCTTTACCAAAATGAGCAGGCCCCAACCCTTTCAAACGTGTCGTCATGTTCCATGTACAACATTATAACCACTCATATCCAACTCATTAACCAGGTCGCCTAATAATTATGTTCTGTAAGAATACCTCTTCCACAGACACAAGTCGCACCCAAATCTCATTAAAACCTACTTAAGCTTCCTCTCAGCTCTCAAACCCGTTAATATTTATAGTTAATAACACTTTGAAATTTCAACAAATGGGTTTCCTTTTGTACCCCGGTATTGACTTTTCACCAGTTCGTTGTTGCAATCACCTCTCCGTCCCTCCCCCACCTTTGTTGGGAAATCACCTTTGCAAAGTCCTCTTGATCCTTGGCGTTCCCCATTCCCTCTCTTTATGTACCTCCACCCAAGAATTTTTTTCTCCAGGGCGTTAGGGGAGGAGCTTATGCAACATCATCGAGAATCCGTGTTTGCATGCAGTCCTTTTCGTGTTCCCGCCTCCACCTTGCATTTTTGTCCATCTGAAGGCACCGTCCTGAGGCACCTTCCACCTTTAACTGCATGCACCTTCAATCCTTTTAGACTCTCTTCTCGGCGACAAAACCGGTGTTCTTCCTTCTGCCATATCATCATTCTCAGCGCCTTCCCCAGAACTAAGCCTGGGTCTTCCCACTTGATCTAGGACCCGATTCGCTCTTATACAAGTCCATCCAAGAACGCTTTACAATAGGACGCCTGCCACTTCTCTTCCACCCATATTAGGTAGTCTCTCCTCAAATTAAAACCTTTATGTAGTCCAAAGACTGAGATTTTCTCCTGTTGAAAAGCGTTACTAATTGGCGATTCGAGCTCCTTTTCTTTGGTCCACCTCCTGTCAACACTCCATGTCATAAAACCGTTATTGGGTGCGGATGTTTGTAGCAAGAGACTGTTCCTCGGCTTCATCGCCAACCTTCGTCAGTGGCTGCTGTTTGTCTGCTTTGTTTGCCGGTTTGCGTTGTGCCGGGTACCCACTTCGTTTCCCCACACTGCGCCGCGATGATGGTCTATGACCAACATAGCCGACACGTACGTTGTTTGCCACGCATACGTTACATAGGACTTTGAGTCCTTAATTTGTTTCAACACAATATATGAAGGAATAGGGTTGTCGAAGAGTCGATTTAACTGTATACGCGCCTTCCATCCAGCGCACCTGTACGGTCCAGTTGCCATCTCATCTCACTGCTGTGGCTGACGTGAACCAGTTCCCATAAGTACGCAGTTCCACTGGTAAATATCAAAAATCGTCGCCTCAAAAGGCACATTCATGATTTTCCACCACAGGTTGTAATGTCGAGATACATCATTGAAGTTCACCGCACAGTCTGTAAAAAAAATTAACGGCTATTGATTGGTCTCCTGATACTTGTCGACCACTGCCTCGTTTAGATTTTGTGTTGCAGGACGCCATTTTAACCGAAAGATTCTTGTCGTTTCCATTGATGCGGACACCACATATCTACCTCATTTGCTATTACCATAGGTATCGCGATATAGATCGCTGGGTAATAATAATTCCTGTTGGATCCTGTGACAGCACCACGGATCATCTCAATGCAGACAGTGTTGATTCTTCTTTGTATTCAGCGCCATGTTGGAGAAAATAAAATGTTTCCTACAACCAACGCTATGGGGCAGCTCAATCAGGTAACACTGCGCGCAAAACAAGACTCAACAGTTGAGTACGCATGTGCGCCCCAGCGCTCCAGCTCGTCACTCTACGGCTCGGAGGCGATGAGGACAAATGTTAGGTTGTTATAAATTGATTCATTGACCTCGGTGTGATATAATGATTCATTAGGCTAGGTGTGATATTATCTGTTCACTGAGATAGGGGTGTGCTGATATGTTGTGATCATTGAGGTATGTGCCCCCCCCCCCCCCCCCCGAGGGAAAAGTTCAATAGATAGGAGTAGCGTAGGGGAGTATGGTAGTAACAAAGTTTCGTTGACGGCCTGACTTGTCTAAGGTTAGGGGTAAAGGTCAAGCTCCAGCTATTCCCCTCCCCTCTTTTTTCCCCCTCCCGAAAAGTGATAGTTATTGATTGCCGGGTCTGCTTGTTAAGGTTGGGGGTCAGTCTATCTCCTCTATTCCTTCCCTCCCCCCCCCCCCGGATAAAGGTGGACGTGTGGGGCTCCGGTCAAACGTAAAATCACTCGTTCTCACAGCTCCCAACACTACTGTACAGTCAATAGCACTGATTCATATATTTTAGTGGACTTATGGTTTGAAGCTTCACCTTTTGACACAAATAAATTATATACTTAAGTCTTGATAGGTTAAATGTTTTAATAATCACCTCACATGTCTATTTAAGATATTGTAGCTATTTCAAGGAGACGTGATTTCTTAAGCAGTGGGTAATTCTGTCTCTCTTTACAGCTTGAAAGGACAGAGAGGCGTCACCTGCTAATGTCAACACGTAGAATTGAAGGAGACGGACTAACGTTCTGAAGAGTCCCAAATTGACTCTCTTACCTGCTTTGTGTATGCAAGTTGCGGATTATAACCCCTCATCATTGGTCAGTGGAGAAAAACCTGCTTTTCCTGTCATCTGGACGGATTATTGGAAGGTCACTTTAAAAATCTTTGTGACGAACGTGCCTCGGGTGGGTTGTCATCAACACTGTTGGTTACCCCTCGCCCCATCATCGCAATGGTCTTCGATATCAATCAACACGCTAGTGTTACATCCCCACAAGACACGCTACCACTCTCTACTGCTGCTCCCTACTAACCTATCACCAACCCCACTGCTGCTCCCACAAACCTCACGGACCACTGCTGCTCCCACATCACTCATCCACCCACTGTTGCTCCCACAACCACGTCACCCTCCACTGTCTGCATCCCCACAAACACTCAATCCACTGCTGGGTCCCAAGAAACACTCACTCTCCACTGCGGCTCTCCACATACACTCACATCCACTGCTGCTCCACAACACTCACCATCCAGCTGCTCCTCTCAACCATTCACCCGCACCACTGCTGCCCCAAAAAAACCATTGTCACCCACCCATGACTGCTCCCTACAACATCACGTCACCCTATTCACTGCTGCTCCACAACACTCACCAAACTCGCCAACTGCTGCTCCCATCGACACTCACACCCACTGCTCCTCCCACAAACACCTCACCACCCACTGCTGCTCCCACAGACACTAACCACCCCACAGCTGCTCCCACACACTCTCACCATCACGCGCACTGCTGATCCCCGACAAACACTCTCCACCACTGTCTGACTCCACAATACACTCACCACCCACTCGCTGCTCCCGAAACACTCACCCACACACTGCGCTGCTCCGACAACTACTAACCACCCAATGTGCTCCCACTAACACTCTAACCAACTCACTGCTGCTCCCACAACACTCACTCTCCTACTGCTGCTCCCAAAAACACTTCACCATCCTCCACTGCTGTCTCCCAATACATCACTCTTCCACTGTGCTCCCAAACACTCACCATCACTGCTGCTCCCTAAAACACACTCACGCTTCTCGAACTGCTGACTCCCACAACACTAACCACCACTGCTGCTCTCCAACAACACTCACTCTGACTGCTGCTCTACAAAACATCGCACCATCCACTGCTGCTCGCCAACAAACACTAAACAGCCACTGCTGCCGACACACAACATCTAACCAGCCATGCTGCTACCACATACACTAACACACCCTGACTGCTGCTCCCAAATCGCACTCACCAACACCACTGCTGCTCCCACATACACTAAACTCCATCCCCTTGCATGCTCCCTCAACAACACTAACCACCTCCACTGACTTGCTCCCCACAAACCACTAACCACCCACTGCTCGCTCCCACAAACACTCACCACCCTAACTGTGTCTCCCAGACGCTAACTCACCACCCACTGTGCCTCCCACAACACTCACTCTCTACTGCTGCTCCCTCAACACTCTCACAACCCACTGCTGCTCCCACAACACTCATCCACCCACTGCTGCTCTCCCACATACACTCACCACCCTGTTGCTCCCACCAACACTCACCATCACTGCTGCTCCCACCACACTCCTCATCCATGCTGTGTCCCAAAGACACTCACTCTCCATCTACTGCTCCCACCAAACACTCACCATCCACTGCTGCTCCCCTACAAACAGACTCACCATCACTGCTGCTCCATTCAATACATTCAACCACCCACTGACTGCTCACACAACATTCACCACCATTGCTGCTTCCCACAACACTCCCTATTCACTGCTTGCTCCCACAACACTCATCCACGCACTGCTTGTCCACAACATCTCACCACCCACTGCTGCTCCCACAACACTCACCACCCGAAATGCTGCTCCCACTACACAACCACCAATGCTGCTCCACAACATCACGCCACAACTGCTGCTCCACAACACTCACCACCCACTAGCTGCTCCCACTAACCACTACACCACCCACTGCTGCTCCCTCAAACACTACCACCCACTGCTGCCGACCCACAAATCCTTAACCACCCACTGCTGCTCCCACAACACTAACCACCCATGCTGCTCCCTACACTTAACCACCCACTGCTGCTCCCACAATCACTAAACCATCCATCTGCTGACTCCCCACAACACTAAAACCAACAAATGCTGCTTCCACAACACTAGAGACCACCCATGTCTGCTGCCACAACACTGCAAACCACCCACTCTGCTCCCACATACACTAACCACCCCACCCTGCTGCTCCAGCAACACTAACCACCCACTGCTGCTCCCACAACACTAACCACCCACTGTGCTCCCACAACACTAAAACCCACCACTGCTGCTCCTCACAACACTAAACGATCCATGCTGCTCCCACAACAACTAACGATCCACTGCTGCTCCCACAACACTATCCATCACTGGCTGCTCCACAAACATCTCCCACCATTCACTGCTGCTCCCACAATCACTCACCTCTCACGCACTGCTGCGCTCCCACAACAGCTCACCACCCACTGCTCCATCCCACAACACTCCCACCACTGCTTGCTCCCACTACACTAACCACCCACTGCTGCTCCCAACAACACTCACCATACAACCACTTGCTGCTCCCACAACACTCAACCACGCCCCTGCTGGATCCCACAACACTCACCACCCACTGCTGCTCCCACAACAGACTCACATATCACTTGCGTGCTTCCACAACTCACTAACCACACACTTGCTGCCCTCCACAACGCACTAACCAACCATTGCTGCCTCCCAAATCCCTAACCACCACTGCTGAGTCCCACAACACTAACCCATTCATCTGCTGCTCCCACATCACTAACCAATCCACTGCCTGCTCCCACAACTCACTTAACCACCCACTGTTGCTCCACGAACACTAACCATCCACTGCTGCTCCCACAACACATAAAAACCCACTGCTGCTTCCACAACACTAAACCACCCACTGCTGTACCCTACACGTAACCTACCCACTGCTGCTCCCACAACCTTAAAACACCCACTGCTGCTCCACAACCACTAACCACCCACTGCTGCTCCCACAACACTACCACCCCACTGATGAACCCACAACACGCTAACGATTCCACTGCTGGCTCCCACAACCATCTAACCATCCATGCTGCCCCACAACACTAGCCATCCCACTGCTGCTCCCACAAACATAATCATCACTTGCGGCTCCACTACAATAAACCACCCACTGCTGCTCTCTCAACACTAACCACTCCTCACTGCTGCGCTCTCACAACCCACATAACCACCCACGGCCTGCTATTCCATCCTTTACCCCTATTTCCTCTAACAACCACTAACCACACACTGGCTGATCTCCCACTGACCACTAACCACCCACTGCTGCTCCTCACAACACTAACCAAACCACTGTCTGCTCCCACAACACTTAACTCCCACTGCTGCTCCCACAACACTAACCATCCATGCTGCTCCACAACACTAACAGCACCACTGCTGATCTTCCAACACTATCCACCCACTGCTGCTCCCAACAACACTACATCCCTACTGCTGTTCTCACAAACACACAACCCCCACTGCTGCTCCTCAACTACACTAACCACACACTGCTGCTTCCCACAACACTAACCACCACTGCTTGCTCCCACATACACTAACACCACTGACTGCTCCCACAACGTAACCACCCACTGCTGCTCCACAAGACACTAACCACCCACTGGCTGCTCCCACCAACATACTAACTCACCAATGCTGCTATCACAACACTAACAAACCATGCTGCATCCCACAACACTAAAACCACACATGCTTCTCCCACAACACTAACCACCACTGTCTGCTCCCACAACAACTAACACAAACAACTGCTGCTCCCACCAAAACACTAACCTACACACTTGCTGCTCTCAACAAACACTAAGCACACACTGCTGCTCTCCCAACTACTAACCACCTCACGCTGCTCCCACAACACTAAACCCACCACCAAATGCTGCTCCCACAACACTAACAATCACATGGCTGCTTCACAACAATAACCACACACTGCTGCTCCCACAAACACTAAACCACCCATCTGCTGTCCCACAACATAACCACACACCGGCTGCTCCCCACAACGCACTAACCACACACTGCTGCTCCCACAACACTAACCACCCACTGCTGCTCTGCACAACCACTAACCACCCACTGCTGCTCCCACTAACACTAAACCATCCACTGCTGCTTCCACAACACTAACCCAAACACTCTGCCTGACTTCCACAAGAACACTAACCAACCACTGCTGCTCCCACAACACTAAGAACTCCACCCATGCTGCTCCCACAACAAAACCAACCCACTGCATGCCAGCAACTCACTAACACACCCACATGGCTGCTCCCACAAAAACACTAAACCACACCACTGCTTGCTCCCACAACTCTAACCCACCCACTGCTGCTCCCACAACACTACGATCCACTGATGCTCACAGAAACACTAAAAAACGATCCACTGCGATCCCACAACACTAACCATCCACTGCTTCGTTCCCACAACAACTCCCCATTTCAATGCTGCTACACAACACTCACCACGCACTGCTGCTCTCAACAAACACTCACACCATGCTCCTACCACAACACTCACACCCACTGCTTGTCTTCCCACAAACACTTAACCAACCTGCTGCTCCACAACACTCCCACACAATGCTGCTCCCACAAACTCTCCACCCCACCCACTGCTGCTCCCACAACACTCACCACCACGGACCTGCTTCCACCAACATCCACATCCACTGCTGCTCCCACACCACTAACCACCCACTGGCTGTCCGCCCTACAACCTGAACAACCCACTGCTGTCCCTCAAAACCTATACCACCTCCACTGCTGCTCCCACAACACGAACCATCCACTGGCTGCTACCCACAAAACACTAACCATCTACTGCTGCTCCACAACACTAACACCCCACTGCTGGCTCCACAACAACTAGAACATCCTCACTGTGCTCCCCAGTGAGTATAAATCTAATCCACACCATGCTGCTTCCCAACAATAACCACCCAATGCTGTCTCCCACAACACCTAACCACCTCACTGGCTGCTCCCACAACGCCTAACCACCCACTGCTGCTCCCACAACATAACCACCACATGACTGCTCCCACAACCCACTAAACCATCCCACTTGTCTGCTTCCCACACACTAACGATCCACTGCTGCTCCCAAAACAACTGACCATCCACTGCTGCTCCAAAAACACTAAACCTTCCACTTGCTGCTCACCACAAACACTAACCATCCCACTGCTGCTCCCACAACACTAAACGATTCACTGCTGCTCCTCCAACAACACTAACCATCCACTGCTGCTCCCAACAACATCTACAAATCCACTGCTGCTCTCCCTCAAACACTAAACCATCCACTTGGTGCCTCCCACAACACTAAACCTATCCACTTGCTGCTTCTCTTCAAACACTAAAACCACCCAATGCTTGCTCTCACAACACAATAACCACCCACTGCTTGCTTCACAAACCACTAACCACCCACCTGCTGCTCCCACCGACCACTAACCACCACTGCTTGCTCTCACAAAACACTTAACCCCATCACACTGCTGCTCCGCCACAAACACTTAACTACCCCTCACCTTGCTGACTTCCCACAAACTAACCATCATGCTGCTCCCGCACAACACTAAAACAGACACACTGCTGACTCTCACAACACTAAACCACCCACTGCTGCTCCCACAACATCTAACATCACTGCTGTTCTCACAACACCAACAACCTCTGCTGCTCCATAAACACTAACATACACTGCTGGCCTCCCCACAACAATAACCACCACTGCTGCCTTCCCATCAACACTAACCACACCTGCTGCTCCCACAACAGTAAACTCCAAACCCACTTGCTGCTTCCCACAACACTAACCACCCACTGCTGCGTCCCACAACATAACCACTCCACTGCTGCTCTCACAAAACAACTAACACATAACCATGCTGCTCCAAAACACTAACCACACACAATGCTGCTCCCCACAATACACTAAGACCACCCACTGCTGCTCCCAAACACTAACCACTCACACTGTGCTCCCACAACACTATATCCACACTCACTGCTCGCTCTCACAATACACTAAGCACACACATTGTGCTACCCACCAACACTAACCACCCACTGCTGGCTCCCACAACACTAAACCACACACTGCTGCTCCCACAACCACTCTAACACACACTGCTGCTATCACAAACACTAACCACACACTGCTGCTCCCACATACACTAACTCACCCACTGCTTGCTCCCACAAACTAAACCACACACTGACTGCTGCCCACACAATAACCACACACTGCTGCTTCCCATCCAACACTTAACCACCACTGCTGCTCTCACAACTCTAACCACCCACTGATGCTCCCACAATACTTAAACCTTCCAAATGCTCCTCCCACAAGACACTCACCACCCACTGCTGCTCCACAACTACTAACCATCCACTTAGCTGCTCCCCACAACACTAACCATTCACTGCTTGCTCCACAACACTAACCATTCCAACTGCTCGCTCCCACAACCACTAACACCCATCTGCTGCCTCTCCACAACACTAACCACCAGACACGCTGCTCCGCAACACTAAACATCACTGCTGCTCCCACACATAACCATTCCACTGCTGCTCCCCAAACGCTCACACAAACTGCTGCTTCCACAGAACTAATAACCACCCACTGCTGCTCCCACAAACAATAACACACCACTGCTGCTCCCACAACAATAACCAATCCACTGCTGCTCCCCACAACACTCATCACCCACTGCTGCTCCCACAACACTAACACCACTGATGCTCCCACCAACACATCCATTCCACTGCTGCTCCCACAACACAACATCCAACTGCTGCTCCCAACAACACTTACCACCACTGCTGCTCCGCCGACAACACTAACCATCCACTGTGCTCCAACAACACTAAAACCATCCACTGCTTGCTCCCACAACACTAACCTCCCACCTGCTGCTCCGCCAAAACACTAACCACACACTGCTGCTACACACAACACTAAATACCATTCGACTGATCTGCGCCCACAACACTAACTACCCACTTGCTGCTCCCACAACACTAACCATCGACTTGCCTGCTTCCCACAATCACATTAACACTACACTCCTCTGTTCTGCTCCCACAACACTAACAATCCTCATTGCTGCTCCCACAATCACTAACTAAAACGGATGTTAGCTCCCACAACCACTAACCATCCCTGCTGCTCCACTCAACAATTAATACTACCGCGTGTCTGTGTAGCACGCACCCTACCAACACTAAACCGCATCCACTGACTGCTCCAAATCAAACATGTAACCATCCACTGCTGCTTCCACTACACTATCTACCAACTGCTGACTCCCACAATACCACTAACCCATCCAGCCTGTTCCCGCAACAATACACCATACCGCACTGCTGTCTCCCACAACACTAACCATTCCATGCTGCTCCCTACAACATCTCACCAAACCACTGCTGCTCGCACACAAAACTAACTAACAAACCACCCATTGCTGCTACCACAACACTAACCACCCTAAATGCTGCTCCCACAAACACTATACCATCCACTTGCTGCTCCCGCACAACTAAAACCATCCACTGCTGCTACCAACAACTCTAACTCATCCACTGCTGGGTCCCACAAACACTAACCTTCCACTGTGCTCCCGCTCTCAACCACAACCATCATCACTGCTGCTCCCACATCACTAACCACCCACTGCTGTCCCACATCACTATAACCACCCATGCTGTCTCCCACAACCACTAACCATTTCCACTGCTGCTTCCCATCAACCACTACCACCCACTGCTGATCCCACAACACTAACCATCCACTGTGCTCCCACAACACTCACCCTTATTTGATTCATTGGAGACTAGGAGTGATTATAATGATCATTGAGCAAGGTGGCTTGATATTTTGTCATTGAAGCAAGGTGTTATAATATTGATCTTTGGGCAAGGTGTGATCTTATTATCATCGAAACAAAGGTGTTATTATTGATCATTGAGCAAGGTGTGAATATCTTTGATCATTGAGAAAGGTGTGATTATATTGATCAGTGGAGGCAAGCGTTCCCTGTGTGTGATATATTGACTCATTGAGAGCAAGGTGTGATGTTATTGATCATAGAGCTAGGTGTGATATATTGACATGAGCTAGGGGTGTGTGATATTATTGATCATTGAGGCAGGTGTTATATATTGATCAACATTGAGCAAGGTGTGAGTAATTATGATTCATTGAGCAAGGGGAGGATATATTGATCATTGAGCTAGGTGTGATATATGATCATTGAGCAAGTTGTGATTATATTTGATCATTGAGCAAGGTGTTGTTATTCTTGATCATTGAGGCAAGGGTGTGATATATTGATCCTTAGAGCCTAGTTTGGGATATATTGATCATTGAGCTAGGTGTTGATATTATTGATCATTGAGCAAGGAGTGTTATATTGATCATTTTGAGCATGGTGTGATTATATTGATCCATTAGAGCAAGGCTTTGTGTGTGTGATTTATTGATCATTGAGCCAAGTAGTTGTGATATATTGATCACTTGAAAAGGTTGTGATATATTGGTTCATAGTATCTAGGTGTGCTATAGTGATCATTGCGAGCAAGGTGTGACGCTCTAATTGATCATAGAGCTAGGTGTGAATATATTGATTCATTTGAAACAAGGTACGTGATATTTAATGATCCATTGAGCAAGGTGTGATATATTGATCAGATAGAGCTAGTGTGATATATTTGTCATTGAGCCAAGGTGTGAGATATTGATCATTGTGCAAAGGTGTCGGTACATATTGTCATAGAGTAGGTGTGATTATATTGATCCATTAAGCTAGGTGGTTAATATATTGCGTCATTGATCTTCGTGTGACATGTTGATCATTGTGCTAGGTGTTATTATTGATCATTGAGCTAGGTGTAATTATTTGATCATTGATATTCGATTGTCATGTGAATGTTGATCATTGAGTTAGGTTTTTTTTTCTTTTTTTTTTATTTTATTTTTAAAAGACCAACAATAGACAATAGAGGGTCAAGAAGGAAAAAAACCCTAAATGATGTGACCCAATATTATGAAAAAATAACTGAAAAAAACCGTATACATGTAGATAGTTGAAACCAATCAAACGAATAACATTACATATTCATAACAAAATATGAACACTTATGTACCTACATATTATATAATCAGATACCGAGCTTAAAATGTGTCCTAAACTAGTCTTCTGTGGATTAAGTTAACTTTCGCAATAACATGCAACGATCTTAACTTTCTCTCATAATTTAATCATCCTTGCTCTTAATTTACACTAGAATAATAAAATAAATGTATAATAAAGAGCGTTTGAATCAAAGAACATTCCAATATCATCATTATTTACCCCAGATCCTAAGCCCGAGTATTTCATCTGTATTTATAAAATGTCTAATCAACAACGAAAATTTTACCACATTCCCCTAACCCATATTTGTTGGTGTACATGATAATCCTTGTATTACCATAAAGTGAGGGAAAAAAGAATATAAAAAGGAAAAACCCACTCTTTCCTTTAAGATCAGACCTGGAATTTACCATTCATGTACATACATATAAATAAGTATTATAAAGTATGTTGTCTAATTGTACACAATTACTTATCAACCGGTCAGTTATAAATATAATTACGTCAAATCTCAACCACAAATAATATTGTCAAAAACCATTCTTTACACTTCAAGAGTTCGTATAACTCTTAAAAAATACCAGTTACATAGTTTTGCCACCATCTAGAGCAAATTAAAAAGAAAAACATTACTCAAATATATCAGAAAACACACTTTGCTTTCTATGGCACCAAATCAAATTGTGCTTATACAAAAGATACAGTGTAAAATAAAAAACTGATAACATTAAAAAGCCCTTTTGGACATTTACACATTGTATTCAGAAAAACATTAAATGCGCATAGAAAATATGTATTGAATATCATTGAAAATGTTCATGAGAACAAAACATTTAAAGGTATATACAAGAAAGTAAACATACAATACTCTATACCAAATACATATACATATCTATTCATATTTAATCATATATTAATATATATTATAGATATATATAGTATATATTAGATATATATATTATATATAAATATTTATTAGAATATTAATATATATAGAATATCATATATTATACATACTCATTAACTATTACTTACCATACACAAGTACACCACACATACAAACTCTTGCATATAGATACAACACATTACGAAACATACATAGTTATAAGTCGAATAATTCCAAATATACTGTATTGTACTGATAAAACATTTGAACATAATCGTTAAACTTTGCAGACCCGGACATTACCTCATATAACATTCATCAAACTGTCATCACGCTACCGCCCATTCTGGAAACCAGGACCATTTATCCCCCCCTTACCCTGCCTTGTGTTCAATACTCTCCGTAAATCCCGATTTAAAGGGAATAATCTCTATATCAACCCTCACTTAATTCCCTCTCCATCTCCCCCCATACACTCTCTTATTTCTACTACTTTGTCCTATAAAGAGGTGTCTTGTTAATGCATTAATGTCTTTCACCACGTTTCGCTCCTCTCCAAAGCCCAAGGACATATAATTATAATTCGTAATTATGTATACTCCCTACCGCATTCTTCTTCCATCTGATTCACCACCTATGTCTAGCTTAACCTCAACACTGCAATCCCCCACCCCTCCACTACACCTTTATTACCTTAACCAACCAAACCCATTATTTAGTTCAATACCTTCGCAAAATACAACTATAATGGGAAAAACAGTCTCCCATGTCAACCACAAGCCTTGTGCGATATCCATTTCCTTTCCCGTATTCTCTTATGGAATAAAAACCATCCGACGGTTAAGTCCCATGATAAAAAATCTATACATTACTTCTCGTACGCTCTTTAGGTGTTTAACGTAATTTGTTTCAAAATCGGCCCCAGATATTACCCAATCATAATCGGGATAAATAAAACACTTTCTACACATGTACCCACTGCCTTTCTACCTTTCCACGCCCTATCCAAGGTTTTTTCCAATTTAAAATATGTGAAGGATCGACTCATGTTTATGAGACCCGTAACTTTGCCTCCTTCACCGATTATGAACCCTCCTACCCACCACCACCGTTGCTATCTGACGTATCTGTATGAAGTCCGCCTTCCTAGCCCACCCCCGCTCCAGCTTATAACACGTTGGTCAACATACACACTTCCTATTCCTCTGTCTTTTTCAAAGATATAAGACCCAGCCCTCCTCTGGCCATACCAGGGGTGTGACAACCGCTACTACCTACCAATTCGCTTACCAGTACCCCAAATAAATCTAAAAACCGCGCTTTTGTAACCTTTGTTATTCACTACGTATGTATCGGATATATTGCTGCTAAGAATGCCAAAGTGTTTTAACTATTTAATAGGACATTCCGTTTTGTAATTACTCTTTGATGCAAAGTTAAGGTGTGGCCAGCTCGTAAACCACTATTGCGCTTCAGAACACCATCTACATACGCACTGAATTTATTTGTTGTACTATCTTGATATCTACATTACTTAAACGATCCCACATATCTCAGTAAATTGGTCCACCTTTTTGCACACTTTTCAAACTACTTCAAATTCCTCTCTTAACCTATCCCCAAGATCCTCATATACTTCGTTTTCTCCTTATTAATTGACGATGCCCGAAGCTCGTTTTCAAAAAACATTTTACTAACTTTTCCAACCCGAGGCAAATCCCTGTTACGCACTTACTAAATCGTTGTGTCTTCATCAACCATATCCAATAATGCCAGACCCCCCAACCACTTTCTGTCACCAAACCCCATGTGACTGCAATAAGACCCCTAATTCCTCTATCAAAAGCGGGATCCTGGTAAATCAGCTAAAAAATATTTGTGTAAAGCGGGCAACCATGACGTAGACCCTGCTCAAATCGCTGAAATTTGTTCTCCTAACCTTCCCATTTACCTGCACCCGCAAGGATGCAATTCTTGATAAATTAATTTGGCCATGATATAATCTTCCTCTCCAAACCCCTGCCATCGTCATATCTGTCCATAACGCTTCACATTTCTACACTTCATATGCCGCTCCCCTAATCTATTAGCAAACACACCTCCCCCACTCCCAATGTTACTCTTTCTTCATATAAAAACTTGTCTCAATATCAAACATGCCCGTCTTACATAGACATTCCCGGCACCACATATTGTCCCCTTATCGATCACTATTAACCAGGACCTTTTTTATTCTGTTAGCCTAAAATTCTTGCGATAAAAATCTTATAAATCACCACACAATACGACAATAGCACGATAGTTCCTTTAAAACTGTTAATGGATCTCACATTTATGCACTAAAACGGACCACGCAATCCGCTGCATGTGCCCCTAAAACCGATACCCGCCTTAAGGATATTGAATTTATCCTTACCAAAATTTTCTTAAAACGGTCTCCAAATTTTGGAGATAAAAGTCACTGGGTCAACCCATCAAGAATTCCATGGTGCCTACCTAATTGCGCCCGGATAAAGCTTCCCATGTCTCGCACTCGCGTTATCGGCCCTTTCCAAAACGAATTCGATCATGCTCTGTGTCAAACTCACACTGCACAACCGTCCAATTGACTGTAATGCTATTCGCCGTTATTCCACACTTTGCGTTTTTAAACTTAAACCCAAGTAGAATCAATTACTTTACCCACTCATACCCTCAGTCGTCGTCAACACCTGGTCCACCTTTATACCCTTGAAATGACCTACCCCTGAATCATTCAACCCCATTAAACTCCATTTGGCCTTGCGAGTGTGTGTGACTCCGCAACACACATCGCGACGGTCACCCGAATCTCCACACAAAAACCTCCATCAAATCCGCACCCTTTAAGGGCCTATTCCCCATCAAACCTCTCATTTTGTAGATTCCAGGAATATTTTCCTTCAAGAAACTTTTTCGAATTTCAATTACAGGATAATTAGATTTTAATTTGTGCTTAACAAATGGCGCAAACTGCCCTCTTAAATATTTTTGAAAACAGTTTATTGTATGAATTGATATCTCCTCCCTCCGATTATATAATATTCCTTAATCCGTTTTTTAGCGATTGTTTCCCACAATTAAAGCCATGTGGCAACATCCCCTGGTGCTTTACCAATAAACGATCCCCAAACATATATTGTCCAAAAGGACAAAGACTATTCCTCTTCCTTTAATAACTTTACAATTCAATTTCCAAATTGATGGACCCTCCGAGCACACCCTACAATATCCAAATATATTATCCACTCGCTCTATGATCCGAAAAAAACCACATCACTCACATCCACCTCGACACAGTAACCGCGCACAAGGGCACGTAACATTCGGTCCAAACTCTAGCTACGTCAAACCTCGTATAATGAAGTATGTGCTCTACCATTCCCTACCCCCCCACACACATCCTTTAAAACCTCCACCCCGGTCAATATATCCCCCAAATTATACCCCAAACCAACACCCCGCACCTCTGGTTCCACAATCTTTACGGACGTATCACGCAATTCATTATCTCCGCATATTATTCTGCAACATTCGGTAAACCAAAGCTAAAAAATAGGACCAGCCACCGTCCCGAACAATTTAGTTTTAATACTCACATCACCCTCAGCCGGGACCATTTACACATACTAAAAATAATGGGAACCCTACCCCAAGTTCCATCCACTCTAATTAGACCCTCTATCCCCCCCTTCAATACGCCTGTTCTACTATAACGGGCTAGTTTCCTTTACCAAAATGAGCAGGCCCCAACCCTTTCAAACGTGTCGTCATGTTCCATGTACAACATTATAACCACTCATATCCAACTCATTAACCAGGTCGCCTAATAATTATGTTCTGTAAGAATACCTCTTCCACAGACACAAGTCGCACCCAAATCTCATTAAAACCTACTTAAGCTTCCTCTCAGCTCTCAAACCCGTTAATATTTATAGTTAATAACACTTTGAAATTTCAACAAATGGGTTTCCTTTTGTACCCCGGTATTGACTTTTCACCAGTTCGTTGTTGCAATCACCTCTCCGTCCCTCCCCCACCTTTGTTGGGAAATCACCTTTGCAAAGTCCTCTTGATCCTTGGCGTTCCCCATTCCCTCTCTTTATGTACCTCCACCCAAGAATTTTTTTCTCCAGGGCGTTAGGGGAGGAGCTTATGCAACATCATCGAGAATCCGTGTTTGCATGCAGTCCTTTTCGTGTTCCCGCCTCCACCTTGCATTTTTGTCCATCTGAAGGCACCGTCCTGAGGCACCTTCCACCTTTAACTGCATGCACCTTCAATCCTTTTAGACTCTCTTCTCGGCGACAAAACCGGTGTTCTTCCTTCTGCCATATCATCATTCTCAGCGCCTTCCCCAGAACTAAGCCTGGGTCTTCCCACTTGATCTAGGACCCGATTCGCTCTTATACAAGTCCATCCAAGAACGCTTTACAATAGGACGCCTGCCACTTCTCTTCCACCCATATTAGGTAGTCTCTCCTCAAATTAAAACCTTTATGTAGTCCAAAGACTGAGATTTTCTCCTGTTGAAAAGCGTTACTAATTGGCGATTCGAGCTCCTTTTCTTTGGTCCACCTCCTGTCAACACTCCATGTCATAAAACCGTTATTGGGTGCGGATGTTTGTAGCAAGAGACTGTTCCTCGGCTTCATCGCCAACCTTCGTCAGTGGCTGCTGTTTGTCTGCTTTGTTTGCCGGTTTGCGTTGTGCCGGGTACCCACTTCGTTTCCCCACACTGCGCCGCGATGATGGTCTATGACCAACATAGCCGACACGTACGTTGTTTGCCACGCATACGTTACATAGGACTTTGAGTCCTTAATTTGTTTCAACACAATATATGAAGGAATAGGGTTGTCGAAGAGTCGATTTAACTGTATACGCGCCTTCCATCCAGCGCACCTGTACGGTCCAGTTGCCATCTCATCTCACTGCTGTGGCTGACGTGAACCAGTTCCCATAAGTACGCAGTTCCACTGGTAAATATCAAAAATCGTCGCCTCAAAAGGCACATTCATGATTTTCCACCACAGGTTGTAATGTCGAGATACATCATTGAAGTTCACCGCACAGTCTGTAAAAAAAATTAACGGCTATTGATTGGTCTCCTGATACTTGTCGACCACTGCCTCGTTTAGATTTTGTGTTGCAGGACGCCATTTTAACCGAAAGATTCTTGTCGTTTCCATTGATGCGGACACCACATATCTACCTCATTTGCTATTACCATAGGTATCGCGATATAGATCGCTGGGTAATAATAATTCCTGTTGGATCCTGTGACAGCACCACGGATCATCTCAATGCAGACAGTGTTGATTCTTCTTTGTATTCAGCGCCATGTTGGAGAAAATAAAATGTTTCCTACAACCAACGCTATGGGGCAGCTCAATCAGGTAACACTGCGCGCAAAACAAGACTCAACAGTTGAGTACGCATGTGCGCCCCAGCGCTCCAGCTCGTCACTCTACGGCTCGGAGGCGATGAGGACAAATGTTAGGTTGTTATAAATTGATTCATTGACCTCGGTGTGATATAATGATTCATTAGGCTAGGTGTGATATTATCTGTTCACTGAGATAGGGGTGTGCTGATATGTTGTGATCATTGAGGTATGTGCCCCCCCCCCCCCCCCCCGAGGGAAAAGTTCAATAGATAGGAGTAGCGTAGGGGAGTATGGTAGTAACAAAGTTTCGTTGACGGCCTGACTTGTCTAAGGTTAGGGGTAAAGGTCAAGCTCCAGCTATTCCCCTCCCCTCTTTTTTCCCCCTCCCGAAAAGTGATAGTTATTGATTGCCGGGTCTGCTTGTTAAGGTTGGGGGTCAGTCTATCTCCTCTATTCCTTCCCTCCCCCCCCCCCCGGATAAAGGTGGACGTGTGGGGCTCCGGTCAAACGTAAAATCACTCGTTCTCACAGCTCCCAACACTACTGTACAGTCAATAGCACTGATTCATATATTTTAGTGGACTTATGGTTTGAAGCTTCACCTTTTGACACAAATAAATTATATACTTAAGTCTTGATAGGTTAAATGTTTTAATAATCACCTCACATGTCTATTTAAGATATTGTAGCTATTTCAAGGAGACGTGATTTCTTAAGCAGTGGGTAATTCTGTCTCTCTTTACAGCTTGAAAGGACAGAGAGGGTCACCTGCTAATCAACAAGTAGAATTGAAGGAGACGGTCTAACGTTCTGAGACGTCCCAAATTCTGATCCACTTACCTGTTTGTGTATGCAAGTAGCAGGATATAACCCCTCATCATTGCAGTGGAGAAAACCTGCTTTCCTGTCATCTGGACGGATTATTGAAGGCTTTAAAATCTGTGAAGAACGAGCCGGTGGGTTGTCACCAACACCTGTGACCCCTCCCCATCATCGGCAATGGCTACGATATCAACAACACGCAGTGTCACCAACACCAGACACCCAAGTTTTATATATATATAGTAGCGTTGAATTCAGATATCATTTATATTTTCCATTTTTCATTTTCTTTAAGGTAGGATCAATATTTCATATTTAAGTGTTTTATATTTTCTAAATAATAAAGTGTTTATGTTTGTCAGTTTTTGTTCTTTTTATATTGTCATGTAGGGGGGTAATGGAACGTATCGGAATTAAGTGGGGAAATAGGGGAGAAAAGGGTTATGTAGGCGTGGAGGGCAGGCGAGGTTAGGAGGGAGATGTTGCAGAGGAGGTAGGTAATGACACGTCAGTAGTGACCACCACTCACTTCATTAACTCTACACTATCACTAACAATCATCCCCCACTTTTCATCATATATAAACATAATAACAAATAAGAAAAGGAATTCAACAACGGGGACAGTGAATTTTTCTATTCACTAAAAAACACAGTTTTTTTTAAAGTCTTTGTACAATAAATTATTTGTGAAAGGAGAAAAATTGTGTTTAGAAAAAGCAGGAGACAGAGAACACAATCACCTTGACAAAGATAAATAAACTTAAAATATGTAGGAGGAATTTCACTACGGGAACAAACCCACAGGTCCCAAACCTACAAAAGCACGAGTACTGCTCCAACCAGTACTCTGCCCAAGTCCCAACAGTCTCCTCCCGAGACTCCCACTCAGCTCGCTCCCAGGCAGAGCTCTGCCGAATCTCCTGATCATGCTCTTCCCCTTGGGCTTTTTGGTGGTTCAAGCCCCCCTCCACAACCACGTGTACGACCTGCGCTAGGTTCTGACGCTGTCAAGAACAAAAGACCCGACGTGGCGTGGCTCAGACTTTTTGCCAAGGCAAGGTGTGACCATAATTGGTTAAATATGCTCCCCAGAGACCTCAAAAGCCCGCTGGACTACATCACAATATTTTTTAAATTTTTCCTGAGGAGGACCCCAGCCTTGGAATACTGTCTGAAGTTGTTACAGGGCTGGTAACCCTTTTCACAAGTGGGGGCCCTTCCCAGGAAAACTCTACTGAATCAAGATTCAATTCCATCTGAATTACCATTGGAATTTTCAACGCCAAAACCCAAGAGGGTTACCACCAACCATGGTAAATTTCCCTATGGTAGGACTACATACAGGTATTTTTAAAAAATTTGGTGATTTTTATAGTCTCAAAAAATTTTTAAGTCAAGTCAGGGGAGGATATAATATTTAATTCTGCCCCCTTTTTGTTCATCTTGAAACACTTGGGGATTAGACCTAGGGACCCGAGATTTTCCAGTGACAAAATTTTTTTCATTTAGCTCTTTTTTATACAAGGAAAATGTCGTAGGCACTCTTGAATTTTTTGGTGGAAAGGATTCAAGGACCCCATTGTCTTATTTTGCTCGGAGCCGGATGAACCCTTCGTTTTTATTAATACATATTTTTAATTTAAATAGGGATCGAGCCCCCCATTTATTTTTGGGGTTTTTGAGTGGAGCAGGAAATTGAACCCTCCATTTTCTTTAATACCCGTTTCATTTTCCCTTGGTAGTTTAAGTTTTTTCTTGCAAAATGGAGGATACCAGTTTTGGAATGACGCTGGAAGTAAGTTAGGAAATAAGAGGGAAAAATTTAGAATCTTTCATTAGTGCTAAAATCCGGGAAAAGGGAAATTTGGGAAAAAGGAGAGAGAGAGAATCGAAAGAGAAAGAGGAAAAGGAGAGATTGAGAATTGAAAGAGAAGACAAAAAAGAGTGTGGTAGATTGATCGGGGAGGAGAGAGCTAGGAAAGTGAGGAAAGAGCTAAAGTACGTGAAGGAACAAGTTAAATTAAAGGGGAAGTTCAGGAAATAGCAAAGGATAGAGAATATGATTTAAAGGGGAGAGAGAAAAAAAGGATCACGAGCTTGAACAAGCTCGCCTTGAATTAGAGAATGAAAAGTTAACTTTCTCACAACAGCAATTAGAGATAAGGAGTAATGGAACAACGTGCAGCAAAGTGCACATATTCCAAACACCTAATTTACCTCCTTCACAGAGGGGGAAGACATAACTTAAATACATTATCAGGTTTGAAAATACCACTACCCTCTGTGAATGGCCTGCTGACACCTGGGCACCAGGTTAGGAATGTTATTTTTGGTACAGCTTTGAATATCTATGCAACTTTGTCGCAGGATTTTATATGTAATTATAACCTACTGAAGAAGGCCCAAACCTTAAAGCATATCAAAAAACCACTAATTCTTTACAGGAAAGATTTCAGGTATGCCACCTTACAGCCTGGCCAGAACTTTCAGCAGTTACGGGTACCCCTCTTTCGTTTGTTCGACTTTTGGATAGAGAGTTCAGGAATTGATCGCAAATTATGAATCTCTTCGAGACTTCATGGTTGCTGACCAGTTTTCCTACAGCTCTTCCTCACGAGATACGAACATTCATCGGGGAACGTAACCTGATTAAAAACTGAGGAAGTTGCTGAGGCTGCTGACCTGTATGCTGGGCTCACAATTCTATAAAGACCTAAAGGGATCGAACCCTAAGGGCAAGGGTTCACAGACTTAAGAAATCAAAGCCTCTAGTGGAAAGTAAAATGACTTCTTTTATTCCTGTTTGTCATTTGTGTGGTGTTAAGGGACATAAACGTCCAGATTGTCCTTCTAAGAAGGTCCAAAAAAGTTGGAAAGATGTTTTAAAGACTGTAATGACCAAGCACCCTTCTGTTCTGGAACAGTTAATGGACTTAATGTATCTACCATTTTACGAGACACTTGATGCACATGTATAGTCATTTCTGATAAGCTATTCCCTAACCTTAAAGAAACTCATTCCTCTGCTATACTTTCAGACTACTTGGGCCGTACTGACACTTTTCCTACCATCCGTTGTTGCATTAGGTCTAAATGGTTCACAGGTTGGTCTGAAGCCGTACTAGCTCCCATCACTTCTTGCTCCATACTAATAGGTAATGTAAAAGGTGCAATTCTTCCTTCTGAGGTTGACCTTTCATCACCAAAGGTGGACATAAGCTTTTCAGATCCTCTTCCTGTAGAGTCAGAGAAGCCCCTCGAAAGTTCAGATGAGAAAATGTCTCGCGAGATTCATGTGGTATTAAAAACAGTGATGCTACTCTCGAAAGCGAGGAAGTAGGATCACCGGTTCACTTGTTAGATGAAAGTGAGATACACCTCCGATACCATAAATGTCTTGACTAGGGCTCGGACCAAAGCCCAGGCTTCTCCTACTGTCCATCCTTTGATTTTCCCTGACTTTAAGCCTTTAGATATATCGAAGAACTCCTTTGTCAATTTTCAACGTAATTGCCCTTCTCTTCAGAATTGCCATAATGCCGCTAAACAAAATCAAGTGACCCAAAGGAAAAACTTTTCATTTAAAACTGAATATAAAAAAGGGTTTCTTGTACAAGTCAGTATTCAAATTAAATTCAGAGAGATAGACTATTCCATCTTAGTTGTTTCAAGCAATGCAGAGAGACTGTTCTTAAAATGGCTCATGACCTGACAGGGGCCCGGACATTTCTCGCATCGTAAAAACCTTAAATAAAATTAGGGAAACCTATTTTTTGGCCAAAAATGCCCCTCAATGTCACTACCTATTGTAGATCGTGTAAGTTTGCCAACTGTCATCGTCCCGATGGTACCAGGCGAGTACCTATGGTCAAAATGCCAGTCTTTTACGGTACCTTTTGAAAGAGTAGCTATTGACATCTTTGGGTCCTTTATCTCCACTTTCATCTGGGGGACATAGATATATATTAACATTAGTTGATTATGCTTCGAGTTTCCCTGAAGCCGTTCCCTTAAAGACCTAACTACTACAGGGGGTGGCTGAAGCCCTATTGTCCATCTTTTTCCAGAGTGGGCATCCCAAGAGAAATTTTGTCTGACCGTGGACACAATCACATCTGACTTAGGGCAACATCTATACCAACTTCTGGGAGTGAAACCTCTCTTCACCCCACCCTATCATCCCAGCTGTAATGGGAGGATTGAGCGCCAGCATTCGATCTAAAGTCCATTTTTAAAGGGAAAATTTGCTCCCCTTTAAAACCCAAGGAGTGGTATCGTTACCTACCCTGTGCTTTGTTTGCAATGAGGGAAGTTCCCAGTGACTCTTTGGGTTTTTTTACCTTTTGAACTTCTCTATGGTAGACAAAGGGCCCGAGGTCCATTGTCCATCCTTCATGACTTATGGACTAATGAGGAGGTAAATGCTGAGGTTCAGTCTTCTTACCAGTTTCTCCTTGACCTTAGATCCAAACTTGAGGAGACCTCTGACATAGTTTCGAAAAACCTAAGCTTGTCAATGGACCAGTACAAAACTATTTTGATTCAAAAGTCAGAGAAGAAGTTTTAAAGTAGGGGATGAAGTTCTTGTACTTTTGCCTATCAAGTCAAATAAATTATTAGTAGTATTAAAAATTTGTGGGAAAGTTGATTACCTCATAGAAGTCAAGGGGAAACCTAAGCTGTATCATATCAACATCCTTAAAATAAATTTCAGAAGAAATTCGGTAACTGCCTTAATAACTTTGACTTAGTTTTTTCACACGAACTTGATAAGACAATGAAGAATGGGAAAGTGTGCGTAAATTGACACCCCTAACTTAGACTATGACGGAGAACTACATGACTTGGTGACTCTTTACCACCGGATGCAACCAACATTAATATTAATGAATCTTTGGATGACCATAAGAGACATGAAACTACTTCAATGTGTGAGTAACTTTTCAGACGTCTTTACTGATATTCAGGTGTTACCTCCACGGTAGTCCATAAGATTGAAATTTTTTGACGGACAATCCGATCAAACGAAAATTATACCCGTTCCAGTTCACCCCTTTGGGATGCATTTGACCGAGAGGTAAAACAAATTATTAAAACTAAAGATCATTGAACCTTCAGTATCTGCATATTGCTCACCAGTAGTCATGGTTAAGAAGGAGGATAATTCATATAGACTTGCTATTGACTTCAGAGGCCTTAATGCTATAACTCGGTGGGATGCTGAGCCTATGCCCTTAATAGATAGCAATCTTCACAAATTTTATAACTCTTCCTTCTTTTCAGAGATTGATATTGCGCAGGCATATCATCAAGTAATGTTAGATCCTTCTTCTAAGCAGTACACCACTTTTCCTACCCACCAAGGACTGATGCAGTAATAGAAAATATGGCCTTCGGTTTGGTAACTGCCTGTGCTACCTACGTGAGACTGATGAGAAAGGTCTTGGGTAATATGCCAAATGTTTCAGTTTATTTTACGTAATGACATCCATGTGGGGCAAGCATATCCAAACATTAACATCAGTTTTGCGTAGGTTACGCTCACATGGCCTCTCTGCCAAGCGAAGAAATGTTTCCTTGGGGTTAACAAGATTAGAAATCTTGGATGATACTTTCAATAACCCTGAACCTCTCCCCAGTAAGATCAAAGCTTTATTGAATTAAACCAAAACCCAAGAATTTTCAGTGTGCTTCCTTGGTTCTGAAAATTTTTATGCCGTTTTCCCCCAAAACCCTACTGATCTTACGGGCTCTATCTACAGTCAGTAGATTTTTTCCCTTACCGATTTCCCCAATGTTAGAACTTTTTCCTTGCCTATTCTTTTTATACCCCTTCACTATAAGTTTTGGGTATGGGGGAGTGGGGGGGAAAAGTTCAATAGATAGGAGAGGGGGTGATTTTGAACAATTTTCAGTCCCGGGCCCTATTTTTAAGGTAGGGTAAGTCTGCTCCCGCTATTCCCTCCCCCCCTTTTCCCCCCCTCTCGAAAGTATAGTTTGATTGCCGGGCTGCTTGTTAAGGTAGGGTCAATCTATCCCCCGCTATCCTTTCCCCCCTCTTCCCCCCCCCCCGAAAAGGGTGACTGTGGGGCTCCGGTCAAACAGTAAACACTCGACTCACGCCCCCAAAACACTACTGAAGTACACCCCTGATCATATTTGTGGATTATTTTTGAAAGCATCCTTTGACCAATAATTAAAATTATCCTTTCAGTCTTAAAAAGGTTCAAGTTTTAAAAAATCACCACATCTTTTAGGTATTGTACTAATAAGGAAAAGTGATTTCTTAAGCAGTGGGTAATCTGTCTCTCTTTACAGCTTGAAAGGAAGGAGGGTACCCCCAATCAACGAGTAGAATTGAAGGAGCGGACTAACGCTCTGAGACGTCCCAAATTTGACCATTACCTGTTTGTGTTGAGGAAAGATATAACCCCCCCATCATTGCAGGGAGAAAACCCATTTCCCGTCATCTGGATGGGCTTTGAAGGCTATAAAATTGTGAAAAAAACGAGCCGGTGGGGTTTTCCCAACACCTGTGACCCCCCCCCCATCATTGGCAATGCCTACGATATCACAACAGCAGTGTCCCAACACCCCGAACCCCGTTTTATACATATATATATTCGTTGAATTCAATACATTTTATTTTTCATTTTTTTTTCTTTTAAGGTAGGATAATATTTCATATTTAAGTGTTTTTATTTTTATTTTTCTAAAAAATAAAGTGTTTTTGTTTGTCGTTTTTGTTCTTTTTTTATTTTATTAATTTTCCCGAGGAGGAGCCAGCCTTAGTAATACTGTCTGAAGTTGTTACAGGGGGATAAACCTTTACAAAATGGGGTTAATTTTTGCATTGAGCCCCAGGTGTGATATGTTTTATCATGAGCTAGTTTTGATTGTTTAATTGAGCTAGGGGTGTTGTTTTTTGACTAGGGTGATATTTTATCATTAAAGCTAGGTGGATAGTGATCATTGAGTGGGTGTGATTGTTGACATTGAGCTGGGGTTGATATGTTGATCATTGAGAGGTGTGAAATGTTGATCTTGACGGGTGGATATTTTGATCTTTAGCTGGGTGAGATATGTTGATCATTGAGCTAGGTTGATATTTGATCTTTGAGCTAGTGAATATGTTACATTGAGAGGGGTGATATGTTGATCTTTGAGCTTGTGATATTTGTCATTGAGCTGGGTGGATAGTTGATCATTAAAGGGGTGAATATGTTGATCATTGAGCTAGGGTGTATTTTGATCATTGAGCTGGGTGAGAATGTTGATCATTGAGCTAGGGTGATATGTTATCATTGAGCTGGGTGTGATATTTGATCATTGAGTAGGTGGGGGATAGTTTATCATTGGCAGGTAGATTGTTGATCTTGAGCTGGGTGTGATATTTTGTCATTGACTAGGTGAGATATTTGTCATTGAGCTGGGTTTAAATATGTTGTCATTGAGTAGGTGAGATATGTTGATCATTAAGGTGGTGTGAATGTTGATCATTGAGCTGGGTAGATATGTTGATCATTGAGGTGGGTGTGTATGTTGATCATTGAGCTGGGTTGGTGATATGTGCTATTGAGCTAGGTGGAATGTTGATCACTGAGTGGGTTATTGTTATCACTGGGGTAGGTTGTTATGTTGTCTTTGGGGTTAGGGTGATAGTTGATAATTGAGCTAGGTGTGATATTTTTGTCATTGAGTAGGTGTGATTTTTGATCATTGAGCTGGGTGTGAATTTTGATCATTGACTGGTGTGAATTTGATCATTGACTAGGTTGGTGAATGTTGATCTTTGAGCTGGGTGTGTATTTGATCTTGGCTAGGTGTGATATGTCATCATTGAGTTTGGTTTATGTTTTCTTGATAGGCGTGATATGTTGATCATTGGGCTAGGTGTGATATTTTTGACATTGAGCTGGGGTGTATGTTATCTTTGGTGTGGTGTGATTCTTGATCATTGAGCTAGGTGAGAAAGTTGATAAATGACCCAGGTGGGATGCGTTGATCATTGAGTTAGATGTGTCGTTGATCATTGGCTAAGTTGAATAAAAATATTTCGCAAGGTGTAATATATTGATAAATGGCTAGGTGGGATACGTTGATCTTTTGACTAGGTGTGTATGTTGATCATTGAGCTAGGGAGATATGTTGATCATTAGGCTAGGGTGATATGTTTATCTTTGGCAAGGTGTGATATATTGTTCTTGTGCTTCGTTTGATACGTTATCTTTAAAGTGTAATATATTGATCATGACCTGGGTTTGTGATATATTGATCATTGAGAAAGGGGGTTTGATATATTGTCAATGACCCGGTTTAATATATTGTTCACTGAGCTAGGGTGTTGTGATATTGAGAAAGGTTTGATATGTTGTCATTAAATGGTTGATATTTTGATCAAGGTGGTGTGTATGTTGATCATTGAGCTAGGTGTGATTTTGATCTTTGGCTGGGTGTGTATCTTGTATTGAGCGGGTGTGTTTTATTGATCATTGAGCTAGGTGTGATATTTTAATATTGAGATGTTGGGATATATTGATTTTTCAGTACGTGATTATATTGATATTGAGTGGGGAGGATAGTTGCTTTTAGATAGGTGGGTATTGATTATTGAGGTAGGTGTGATATGTTGATCTTTGAGCTATGTGTGATATATTAACATTGAGCAAGGTGGATTGTTATATGAGCAGGTGTGATAATTGATCATTGACAAAGGGTTGAATATTCATATTGAGGAAGTGAAAAAAATTGATCATTGGGGTAGGGTGATATATTATCATTAAGCAAGGTGTGATAGTTGATCTGTGCGGAGTTTTTTGTTATCATGGCTAGGTGTGATATTTTGTTCATGAGAAGTGTAAAATTTTTCCTAGCTGGGTGGAATGTTGACATGGCTGGGGTGATATATTGACTTTGACTAGGTGTGATTATTGTTCCTGGCTGGGTGGATATGTTGATCATTAAATAGGGGGTTTATATTGTTTCTTTGGGCTAGGTGTGATATTTTGACTTGACCTCGGGTGACATAAGGGACATTGGCTGGTGTGAAATGGAAAAATTTGAGCCGGTTGATATATTGATCATTGGGAGGTGTAAAATTTGTTGATCAATAGCTAGGTGTTGGACACATTGATCAATTTAGGTATTGTGATATAAGATCATTGAGCTACGTGTGATATGTTGAATTGAGATAGGGGAATATTGTCATTGAGCTGGGTGTGAATTTTGATCTTAGCTAGGTGTGATATATTGACATTGAGCAAGGTGGAATTTTGTCATTGAGTGGGTGTAAAGGATCTTTGAACGTTGCGATTTTTAAAATTTGACTAGGTGGTATATTGATATTGACTAGGTGTGTTTTTTGATCTTAAAGCTAGGTGTGATATTTTGATCATTTGCAGGTGTGATAGTTGATCATTAGCAGGTGTGATATTTTTGATCATGGCAGGTGGTCCTGTTGATCTTTGAGAAATGTGGATATGTTGATCATTGAGCAGGTGTGATATGTTGATAATAAAATGGTGTGATATATTTTTATTGAGCTAGGTGTGATATATGATCATTGAGCCAAGTGGAATATTCATCATTAAAGAAAGTGTAATATTTGACTTTGAGCTTTGTGTATATGTGATCATTGGCTAGGGGTATGGGGTTTTATGTTGATCATTGAGGTAGGTGTGATTGCAGCTGTTGCTGATCCCGCATTATGTAGCATAGCAATTAGTACGTCCATGTGCTTTAGATAGGGATCCCTTGTAGGCCTTGACTTTGTGTGCATCACGGGTGCCATGTGTAGGGTCGTACCTCTGCCCCACTCTTTATCGGCGGGAGACCATCCGACAAGAAAAAAAGCAAGGTGGGGTCCCTTCCTATATTTGTCTCAATATTGTTACCACCAACAAGTGTGTCTACCCTTTAACCCTCGAATCTCATTTAAGAACCCCTACGATAAAAAGGGTTTCATCGGGGGCCGTAAAATTTTGACGTTACAGCGATTTCTGGGATAAATTTTGACCAGGGAAAGAGGGCCCTTTTTTTGCACCAGTAGGCCCACGTGGTTTATGCCCGCCAGCACCTCAACCAGTTCTATCGCCCAGCCCACCAGCTTTTTACTTTTTCACGGTCATCTCTTTGTATTAGTGTATCTGTTATTTGCATCACTCCCCAGGGGTTGACCCGAGTTTGCAAAAAAAACCGCTTCCTCGTGGGGGGAAGGGGCCCGTCGAGCCTAGTCTACCCCATCCAGTTCTTTTGCCCGCCCAAACCAGTTTCCACCCTGCTGTGCCTCGTGTGAATTTTTAAAAAACTATTCTGTGGAAAGGGTTAAGAAACCAGCTGCTATTAACCCCGGGTCTTCCCCAATGGGAAATAAGTCACCTGTCCCATTTTTTGGGGTTTTCCAGTTTCTCACTAGCTGCTATGTAGATAAATTCCCTGTAACTGTATTTGTGTTACCTGAATAAACTTACTTTCTTACTTACTTATCAATTTGCCACGGAGTAGTCTTCATCGCTTGTGTTTCTAGCTCCAAGCATTCGAGTGCTCTTTTTTCATCCTTGGGTGTTGTAGTTTTGTGGGTTTTGTTTTTTAAGCCAGTCGGCTTGAATTTCTTCGGGCGTGTGGCTGTTCTCAGTGGACTTACGCCGTTTCAACCTAGACCCAACCCCCAGACCACGTGTGTGCACTATTGCCGGTTTTAGCCCTTTTAAACCCAAAAACCCCAACTACACCACCCGGGGCCCCCCCTCAGACCCCCAACTCAGCCTTTCCCCATACCTACTTTTTCGGGGTTTTGGGAATACAAAGGGGTTTTGCGCACCATTTTTTAAAAGGACCACATAGGGGGTAAGAGCTAGGGTGTTTCCCCCACCTTTAAAAAAGCCTATGGGTGTCTTTTTCGATAAAAGTGCAATTCTACGATCACCTGTGCAGGGGAAACGCAGTGGGGGATAAAAAATCCAACCTCTTTTTCACCAAGTGTTACAGCGATAATATTTTTTTCATGAGACTTTGCGAGGGTTTTGAGACATTCTTTTGTTTTTCCCAGGATTTTTTTTTTAGTGAATTCAGTGCGGGATCGACTCAGGTTTTATGTACTGATTGCAATATTCTTTTTTTCTTCTTAATTCAGTGTTATTTGCTTGCTTTATCTTTGTCTTTTTTGTTTGTTACTTTTTTTTTACACTTGAATAAGTACTTAGTGTTTTTCCTTGTTTTTGTGGCAAATATGAGCAGTATAGAAAATTGTGTTTTCACTTCAAAATCACCTAGTGTTCTCAGTATTCCGTGAAGTATTTTTTATAAATTTTTCACCTCTATTCTCATCACAATCATTTGTCTGTTAATTTTTTTTTTTCTTCCCGCATTTTTTGTTTTTTTTGTTTTGTTCCCGTGGTTGAACATTCTTGGGTTTATATTTTCATTTTGCCCGTGTCTAATTTGTCTTTTTTCCCCAGACAATAGTGCCCCTTATTTGTGCAAGCAAGAAATCATTTCTTACAAAATTTTTTCACCATCAGTTTCATTGCAAAAGAAAATTTAGTATTGTGTTTTTTTGGATGTGTTGGTTCTGCATCATGTAAGTGTTCAAACTTTTTTTTGTTATGGTTTTAGCCCATTATTTTTTATGTTTTATTGAAAATTCACTTTGGGCAATTTTTAATTCTTTTTTTTAAAGAAAAATTGTTCTTTTGCTTGTTGTTTAAGTGAAATTAAGGTTAAAGTGTTCATTCCCTTTGTAATTTTTTTCTTGTGTGTGTAAATAATTTTTTATTATTGCACGACTCATTTTGCAATAATTCTTGTGAAAATTTTGTGTTGCCTTTAAAATTTTTCTTGCAGAAATTTTAGCAGTTTTGTGCAAATTTTTTTGATTACAATTTATTTGCAATATTGGAACTTTTTATTTCAGGCAGTTTTTTATGCTTTTTTCTGTGCATAAATTTTACCTGTTGGTCATTTATTTTATTTTCTTGAATTGTGCCTCTGTTTTATTTTTTGCACAAGTTTTTGGTCCTTTTTCATTTTATGTGATTTCCTTGTTGCATTGAAAGTAAAGACAACTCACTGGCCTTTTATTCAATTTAAAGTAAAATTGAGAAAATTTAGTTTTGAGTAAAGTAAAAAAAAGTTCTCTTGATTTTCAAAGTTTGTTCATTTCAGTTGCATATTTTTTTTGTTTTGAGTTCTTTTCTTACTGTTAAAAAGTCAATTTTTAATTACTTATCGAAAAGTTAAAACCTTTTTTTCCCCCTTAAGTTCACTGTGTTGTTTGCTCCCAGTTTCCATTTCTTTGTTCTCTAAATTCTTGTTTTTAATTTTTCAAACATTCTCAAGTTTTCTAACGTGCCCCAGCACATGCTGCTATCAACCCTAAAATTTGTCAGTCCCAAAAATTTGAGTAACTCCTTATCAAACGATAGCATACTCAACTTTTGGCCTGCGTAAAACAGTCGTGTCCGTATGATCTTTGCCCCTTGTTCAATGGTGACCAGACAAACCTTGAAGGTGGTTTTTCTGCGTTTGGCCGGCTGCGCTTCAGTTGATGGTTCCCCCCTGAGGTTTGTTTGTTTCAGTACGGGAAAAGGAGAGTCAGCCCCTTTCCAGCACCCCCAAAAGATTTAACAAATTTGATGAAGGCTTCAAGATTAACCCGGTGGCAAGATTATGAACATTAATTCGCAATTATCTTGAAACCGTGCGAAAAACCCATCCCCCTTTGTTGTTTTCAAAGAATTAGTTTCCGGTCCGAGACCAAAAAGTCATTAGAGATTTGCTTTCGCCTTTTAACCTAAGTTATTTGTTAAAGCAGGTCAAAAATTTAAGGTCCTTAAAAATTGATAAACCACCCCTTTATGGGTTTGCCAAATTAGCTGCATTTGGGTTATTAAACAACTAATGCCACCGACTTAGGTTTTGTGTACCCAATCAAGTCCCCTAGTCTACAAGGGACCCCTTGCGCTCTAATCCTGTAAGAAATTTGTGTCCGAGGGAACCTTTCCCCTTTTTCGT
>NC_069492.1:9484072-9535436 GCF_026875155.1 Cherax quadricarinatus | reverse complement strand
AGCTCAATGATCAACATATACACCAAGCTCAATGATCAACATTCACACCAAGTCAAGACAACATATTAAACCCAGTCAATACAACATACACACCTACCCCTAAGGGATCAACATAACTCAACTAGCTAAATGACAAATATCACACCTAGCTCAATGATCAAATATCCAACAGCTCAATGAAAAATATACACTCTCAATGATCAAATATCTCAACTAGCTAAATGAAAAATTACCCCAAGCTAAGATCAACAATCCCCCTCCCTTTAAAGGTTTACCAGCCCTGTAACAATTCAGCGTAAAACCAAGGGGGCCCCCTCCTCGGGAAAAATTAATAAAATAAAAAAAAACAAAACTGCAAAACAAACACTTTTTTATTTAAAAAAAAAAAATATAAAACACAAAAATGAAATATTGATCCCCCTTTTAAAAAAAAAATGAAAAATAAAAAATAAAAATGATATCTAATTCAACGCTAAAAAAAATATGTATAAAACTTGGGGTGTCGGGTTTGGTAAAACCGGTTTGTTGAAATCTACCATTTCCGATGATGGGGGGAAGGGTCAATGTTGGTTGACAACCCACCGGCTCTTCTTCAAACAGATTTTTATACCTTAAATAGTCCTAAAAGAAAGGAAAGAGGTTTTTCCACTGCAATGATGGGGGGTTATTTTGCTCCTGCAAGCACAAACAGGTAAGGGATCAAAATTTTGGGGACGTTCAGAGCTTTACCCCGTCTCCTTAAATTTCTACCTTTTTGTTTTAGCAGGTGACCCTCCTGTCCTTTTAAAGCTGTAAAGAGAGACAGATTACCCATGCTTAAAAATCCTCTCCTTGATTAGTACATACCAAAAATTTGTGGATTATTAAAAATTTTAAACCTATCAAGACTGAAAGGACAATTTTTATTGTCAAAAGTAAAGTTTTAAACCAAAAAGTCCACAAAAATATGATCAGGCTGTTTTTTAAAGATGTTGGAGCTGTGAGTCGAGTGATTACGTTTACCGGAGCCCCAAACTCACCTTTGGGGGGGGGGGGAAGAGGGAGGGGAAGGATAGCGGGAGATAGACTGACCCTACCTTAACAAGCACCGGCAATAAAAACTACACTTTTTGAAGGGGAAAAAGGGGTGAGTGGAATAGGGGGAGCGGGAAATTACCCTATTTTTAAACAAGTACCCGGGCACGAAACTATTGGTATATACTTCCCCTCACTACCCATTTTTTTGAATTTTTCCCCTCACACCCCCCCCTACCAAGCTTATAGTCAAGGAAAAAAGAAGAATAGGCGGGGAAAAATTTCAAAATGGGGAAGTCGCGTAAGGCAACAAATCTACTGACTGTACAACTTAACCCAGTCAGAGAAATAATTGGATGAACCATTGATATACACAATATGGAATTTATAAGCGGGAGGCCAATGCCACCTCAGAGGGACTGTTGGTTTCCCAAAAAAGTTTCTAGGTATATCAAAGATTTGTGACCTTTTAAATGAATTTTTTTTCCCACAAATAAAATTTAATTTTGGGAGAAACCCCCACACAAGGGCCAAACATTTCCTTTCTATGGGGGAGTATCTGTTTTTCCCGGGCGGAAGGAGTTTTCCGCTTAGGAAGCTACAGAAGGGATACCACATGGTTGTTAACACCCCCCCTAAGCCATTTTGGGGCATCAGTTTTTTAAAAAAAATTTTTATTAATTTGGGAACTTAAGTATAGATTTTTCGAAAAGATACTTAAATCTCATAAAATTTTCCCCCAGCTAGGGGGAAATTCAAGGGGGTCCTTCCAACTTTTTAAGGAAGTCAGAAAGATCCCGTAAGATCATAGGTTGGGATAAACTGTGCATAAAAAATTTACAGAACCGAGAACAACACAATTCTTTTTTTTGGGGAATTTAAATTCTAATAAAGTTTTTGATTTCTGGGGAGAGGCTGCAGAGAGAATTAGAAATTATCAGCCAAGTTTTAAAATTGTTATACCCAAGGAAGCTTTTTTTTTGGGTTTGGGCAAGAGGCCAGTCGTAACCTACGCAAAATGATGTTAAATGTTTGGAATGCTTGCCCCCCAAGGGATTTCTACGTAAAGTTATCAAATAAACTGAAAATTTGGCATTTACCCAAGCCCTTTCCATCAGTCTACGGGGTAGCACGGCAGTTCCCAAAACCGAAGGGCATAGTTCAAAAAGGCATCAGCCCTTGTGGGTAGAAAAGTGGGGTCCCTGCTTAGAAGAAGGAAAAATTACTTGATTTTTCCTTTCGCAATATAAATCTCTGAAAAGAAGGAAGAGTTAAAAAAAATTTTTGAAATTTCTATCTATTAAGGGGGAAGGCTCAGCATCCCCCCGATTATAGCATTAAGGCCTCTGAATCAATCAAGTCTAATGAAATTTCCCCCCTTTTAAAACCTGATACTGGTGACAATTCAATATGAAGGTTCCCAAAATTTATTTTAATAATTTGTTCCCCCTCGGTAAAATTTTCATCCCCAAGGGGGAAGGAAATTGGGGTAATTTTGTTTTATAGGATTTTCCGTCAATAAGTCAAACCTTATGGACTACCGTGGAGGTAACACCTGGAATATCAGTAAAGACGTCTGAAAAGTTCTCCAAAAATTGAAGTATTCATTTTTTAGATCACCAAAAAATTCATTAATATTAATTTTTGGTTGCGCCCGGGGGGTCAAGATCACCAAATCTGTAGTTCTCCGTAAAATAAATTAGAGGTGTCAATTACGCACACTTTACATTTTCAGTTTGGGTTTTTTCAAGTTTTTGTGAAAAAATAAGTCAAAGTTATTTGGCAGTTAACCGAATTTTTTTTCTGTAATATTTTTTAAGGAGTTGATAGAAAATTATTTTTCCCCCATCTATAGGGAATCAACTTTCCCACAAATTTTTAATACTTTTTATCGACCTTCCCCTGAAAAATAATTTATTTTACTTTATAGCAAAAGTACAAAATTCATTACTTTAAAACTTTCCTTATTTTTGGGAACAAAAAAAAAAAGGGTTTTGAGGTCCATTGAAAATGTAAGTTTTTTCGAAAAAATTCGAGGGCTCCCAAGTTTGGATCTAAGGCAAGGAGAAACTGGTAAAAGACTGAACCTAGCTTTACCTCCTCATTAGTCCATAAGTCATGAAGGGTGGACAAAGGGCCTCTGGCCTGTTCCATAAGAAGTTCAAAAAGGGAAATACCCCCCAAAAAGTACTGGGAAATTTTTCCCGGCAAACAACACAGGGTAGGTAACGATGCCACCCCCGGTTTTAAAGGAGCAAGTTTCCCCTTTAAAAGGATTAGAATGAATTTGGGGCTCAATCCCCCATTTTCAAACTGGGGTAAAGGGGTTTGTGAAAGAGGCTTCACTCCCAAAGTTGGTATAGATTTTAATCAGATGGGGAATTTTTTTTCCCACGGGCAGACAAAAATTTTTCAAGGGGGCCCCCTCGAGAAGATGACAAAAGGGCTTCAGCCACCTCTGTAGTTTATGGTCTTTAAGGGAACGGCTTTTAGGAAACCGAAGCATAATCAATAAGTTTTAAAAAATACAGTCCCCAATGAAAGGGGGATAAAGGGCCAACGATATCAATAGCTACTTTTTCAAAAGGTACCGTAAAAAATGGTTTTGACCAAGGTACCGCCCGGACCTCGGGGCGTGACAGTTGGGGAAAATTTAAAACATCTACAATGTAGTGACATTGAGGCATTTTTGGGGAAAAATAGGTTTTCCCTAATTTTTTTTAAGGTTTTTTCGATGGGAAAAAAATCCCGGCCCTGGCAGGGCATGACCCCTTTTAAGAACATCTTTCATGGGCTTAAAAACTAAAATAGAATAGTCATCTCATTTAATTTTAATTTTAATACTGAATTTTACAAGATACCTTTTTTTAAAATTCAAAATTTTAAAAGAAAAGTTTTTTTTTTGGACATTTATTTTTTTTAGCGGCTTAAAAGGGAATTCGAAAAGGAAGGGCAATTACTTTTTTTAAAATTTACAAAGGGGTTCTTCGTATATCTAAAGGCTTAAAATCAGGGAAAAACAAAAAGGGTGGACATAGGGGAAGCCCCGGGCTTTGGGGCCCATTCTAGTCAAGCCATTTATGGATTCGGGAGGTGATCTCTTCACTTCATCTAACAAGTGAATCCGGTTGATCCTACTTCCTCGCTTTTCGAGAGTAGCATCACTTGTATTTTAAAACACATAATCTCGCGAGACATTTTCTCATCTGAACTTTCGAGGGCCTACTCTGACTCTACAGGAAGAGGATCTGAAAAGCTTATGTCCACCCTTTATAGGTGAAGAAAGGTCAACCTCAGAAGGAAGAATTGGCAAACCTTATACATTACCTATTAGTATTGCAAGAAAGTGATGGGAGTAGTACGGCTTCAGACCAACCAGTTAACCATTTAGACCTAATGCAACAACGGATGGTAGGAACAGTGTCTGTACCGGCCCAATAGTACCAGAAATTATAGCAGAGGAATGAGTTTTCTTTAAGGTTATGGAAAAAGCTTCTCAGAAATGGACTATACATTTGCCATCCAAGTGGTCTCGGTAAAATGTATATACAATAAGTCCGATAACGTTCCAGAACAGAAGGGTGCTGGTCATTACAGTCGTTTAAAACATCTTCCAACTTTTTGGACCCATCTTAGAAGGACAATCTGTCGTTAAGTCCCTTAAACACACACAAATGACAACAGGAAAAAGAAGTCATTTTACTTTCCACTAAGAGGCCTTTGATTTCTAAGATCTGAATGAACCCTTGCCCTTAGGGTTCGATCCCTTTAGGTCTTTGATAGGAATTGTGAGCCTCATCATTACGTTCAGCAGCCTCAGTAACTTCCTCAGCTTTGATTCAGGTTACGTTCTCCTGATTAATGTTCGTATCTGTTAGGAAAGCTGTCCAGGAACTGCGCGGTCATCAACCATGAATGTCTCGAAGATGATTCATAAAACTTGATCATTCCTGAACTCTCTATCCAAAAGTCGAACAAACGAAAGAGTGTTACCTGTAACTGTTAAAGTTCTGGCCAGGCTGTAAGTTGGCATACCTGAAATCTTTCCCTTAAGAATAGTGGTTTTTTGATATGCTTTTAAAGATTGCCTCTTCATAGTTATAATTACATATTATATCCTGCGACAAAGTTGCATATAATATTCAAATCTGTGACGCAGAAATAATTCCTAACCTGGTGCCCCAGGTGTTAGCAGGCCATTCACAGAGGGTTAGTGGTATTTTCAAACCTGATCACGTTATGAAGTTATGTCTTCCCCCTCTGTGAAGGGATGTAAATTAGGTGTTGGAATATGTGCACTGACTGCACGTTGTTCCATTACTCCTTCCTCCTCTCCCTCATACTACTGTTGTGAGAAAGTTAACTTTCATTCTCTTAATTCAAGGCCGATCTTGTTCAAGCTGTGATTCTTTTCTCCTCCCCTTAAAACATATTCCTTATCCTTTGCAATTTCCCTCAACAGCCCTTAATTAAACTTGTTCCTCACGTACTTTACTCTTTCCTCACGTCTCTAGCTCTTTCCGCACGATCAAGACTATCACACTCCTTTTTTGTCTTCTCTTTCAATTCTCATCTCTCCTTTACATCTTCGTCTTCGATTCTCTCTCTCTCCTTTTCAATCTTCCTGGAATTTAGCCCTAATTAAGCAAATCCTAAATTATTCCCTTATTCCTAACTTACTTCCAGCGTTTCATCCAAAACTGTATTCTCCATATTGCAATAATAACTTAAACTACCAGGAAAATGAAACTCAGGTATAAATAAAATGGAGGGTTCAATTCTGCTCCACGCAAACCATAAATAAATCATAGGCCTTCGATCCCTACTTCAATTAAACAATATGTATTAATGAAAACGAAGGGTTCTATGCCGGCTCCGAGCAAACAGTAAGTACAATGGGGTCCCTTGACCATCCAATCTTCTCACCAACAAATCAAGAGTGTCCTACGACAGTTCCCTTGATATAATAAAGAGCTCAATGAAACAAATTGTCACTGGAAAATCTCGGGTCCCTAGAGTCTAATCCTCCAGAGTGTTTCAAGCTCGAACAAAAAGGTGGCAGAATTAAATATTATATCCTGCCTGACTTGACTTACAATAAATTGAGACTATAACAATTACCAAATCTTTTAAATACCTGTACTGTAGTCCTACCATAGAGAATGATTACTCATGGTTGGTGGTAACCATCTGTGGTATGTGGCGTTGAAGTTCCAATGGTAGATTCGAGATGGAATTGAATCTTGATTCAGTAGAGTTGATCCTGGCAAGGTCGCCACTTGTGAAGGCTTACTCAGCCCTGTAACAACTTCAGACAGTATTACCAAGGCTGGCTCCTCCTCAGGAAAATTAATAAATATTGTGATGTAGTCCAGCTGGGCTTGTGAGGTCTCTGGGGAGACCTAATTTAACCAATTATATGGTCACACCTTGCCTTGGCAAACGTCTGTAGCCACGTCCACGTCTGAGGTCTTTTGTTCTTCACGGCGTCAGACCTAGGCGTCAGGTCGTACACGTGGTTGTGGAGGGTGCTTGAACCACCATAAAAGCCCAAGGAAGAGCATGATCAGGAGATTCGGGCAGAGCTCTGGCCTGGGAGCAGAGCTGAGCTGGAGAGTCTCGGGAGGAGAGACCGTTGGAGACATTGGGCAGAGTACTGGCTTGGAGCAGTACTCGTGCTGTGTAGGTCTTGGGACCTGTGACTTAGTTCCTGTAGTGAACTGTCCTCTGTACTATATTGTAAGTTATATTCATATTCGTCAAGTTGATTGTGTTCCCTGTCTCACTGCTTATATATACCACCCCATTTGTCTAAACCACAATAATGTTCTCCTGTTCCCAAATATATTATTGTACAAAGACTTAATAATAAACTGTGTTTGAGTAGAATAGTAATATTCACTGTCCCCGTTATTGATATTCCTATTTCTTATATGTTATTATGTTTATATATGAGTGAAGAGTGGGCGAGGCATATGTTAGTGAGTAGTGTAGAGTTAATGAGAGTGTCGTGGTGGTCACCACTGACCTGTCATTACCTACCTACCTCTGCTAATCATCTCACTCCTACCACCTCGCCTGCCTCTCCCCTGCCTACATAATCCCTTACTCCCATATTCCCCACTTAATTTCGATATGTTTCATTACCCCCCTACATGACAATATAAAAAGAACAAAAACTGACAAACATAAACACTTTATTATATATAAAATATAAAATATAAAACACTTAAATATGAAATATTGATCCTACCTTAAAGAAAATGAAAAATGAAAAATATAAATGATATCTGAATTCAACGCTAATATATATATGCATAAAACGTGGGTGTCTGGTGTTGGTGACACTGCGTGTTGTTGATATCGTAGCCATTGCCGATGATGGGGGGGGGTCACAGGTGTTGGTGACAACCCACCGGCTCGTTCTTCACAGATTTTATAGCCTTCAATAGTCCGTCCAGATGACAGGAAAGTAGGTTTTCTCCACTGCAATGATGAGGGGTTATATCCTGTTACCTGCATACACAAACAGGTAAGTGGATCAGAATTTGGGACGTCTCAGAGCGTTAGTCCGTCTCCTTCAATTCTACTCGTTGATTAGCAGGTGACCCTCTCTGTCCTTTCAAGCTGTAAAGAGAGACAGATTACCCACTGCTTAAGAAATCACTCTCCTTGATTAGTACGATACCTAAAAGATGTGGTGATTATTAAAACATTTTAACCTATCAAGACTGAAAGGACTAAGTTAATTATTGGTCAAAAGTGAAGCTTTCAACCAATAAGTCCACTAAAATATGATCAGGCGTGTACTTACAGTAGTGTTGGGAGCTGTGAGTCGAGTGATTTACTGTTTGACCGGAGCCCCACACATCACCTTTAGGTGGGGGGGGGAAGAGGGAGGGGAAGGAATAGTGGGAGATAGACTGACCCTACCTTAACAAGCAGCTGGCAATCAAACTATTGTTACTATATACTCCCTCGCTACTCCTTTCTATTGAACTTTTCCCTCACATACCTCAATCATCAACATATCACACCTATCTCAGTGAACAGTATATCACACCTAGCCTAATGATCATTATATCACACCGAGGTCAATGATCAATTTATAACACCTAACTCAATGATCAACATGTCACACGAAGATCAATGATCAATATATTACACCAAGCTCAATGATCAATATATAACACCTAGCTCAATGATCAATATATCACACCTTGCTCAATGATCAATATATCACACCTTGCTCAATGATCAATATATCACATCTAGCTCTATGATCAATATATCACACCTTGCTCAATGATCAATATATCACACCTTGCTCAATGATCAATATACCACACCTAGCTCTATGATCAATATATCACACCTTGCTCAATGATCAATATATCACACCTAGCTCTATGATCAATATATCACACCTTGTTCAATGATCAATATATCACAAATTGCTCAATGATCAATATATCACACCTTGCTCAATGATCAATATATCACACCTAGCTCTATGATTAATATATGACACCTTGCTCAATGATCAATATATCACACCTTGCTCAATGATCAATATATCACACCTTGCTCAATGATCAATATAACACACCTTCCTCAATGATCAATATATCACACCTAGCTCAATGATCAATATATCACACCTAGCTCTATGATCAATACATCACACCTTGCTCAATGATCAATATATCACACCTTGCTCAATGATCAATAAATCACACCTTGCTCAATGATCAATATATAACACCTTGCTCAATGATCAATATATCACACCTTGCTCAATGATCAATATATAACACCTTGCTCAATGATCAATATATCACACCTTGCTCAATGATCAATATATCACAACTTGCTCAATGATCAATATATCACAACTTGCTCAATGATCAATATATCACTCCTAGCTCAATGATCAATGAAGGGTGAGTGTTGTGGGAGCAGCAGTGGATGGTTAGTGTTGCGGGAGCAGCAGTGGATTGTTAGTGTTGTGGGAGCAGCAGTGGATGGTTAGTGTTGTGGGAGCAGCAGTGGGTGGTGAGTGTTGTGGGAGCAGCAGTGGATGGTTAGTGTTTTGGGAGCAGCAGTGGGGGGTTAGTGTTATGGGAGCAGCAGTGGATGGTTAGTGTTGTGGGAGCAGCAGTGGATGGTTAGTGTTTTGGGAGCAGCAGTGGGGGGTTAGTGTTATGGGAGCAGCAGTGGATGGTTAGTGTTTGGGAGACAGCAGTGGGGGGTTAGTGTTATGGGAGCAGCAGTGGATGGTTAGTGTTTTGGGAGCAGCAGTGGATGGTTAGTGTTGTGGGAGCAGCAGTGGGTGGTGAGTGTTGTGGGAGCAGCAGTGGATGGTTAGTGTTTTGGGAGCCAGCAGTGGGGGGTTAGTGTTATGGGAGCAGCAGTGGATGGTTAGTGTTGTGGGAGCAGCAGTGGATGGTTAGTGTTTTGGGAGCAGCAGTGGGGGGTTAGTGTTATGGGAGCAGCAGTGGATGGTTAGTGTTTTGGGAGCAGCAGTGGGGGGTTAGTGTTATGGGAGCAGCAGTGGATGGTTAGTGTTTTGGGAGCAGCAGTGGGGGGTTAGTGTTATGGGAGCAGCAGTGGGTAGTTAGTGTTGTGGGAGCAGCAGTGGGTGGTTAGTGTTGTGGGAGCAGCAGTGGATGGTTAGTGTTGTGGGAGCAGCAGTGGGTAGTTAGTGTTGTGGGAGCAGCAGTGGGTGGTTAGTGTTGTGGGAGCAGCAGTGGATAGTTAGTGTTGTGGGAGCAGCAGTGGGTAGTTAGTGTTGTGGGAGCAGCAGTGGGTGGTTAGTGTTGTGGGAGCAGCAGTGGGTGGTTATTGTTGTGGGAGCAGCAGTGGGTGGTTAGTGTTGTGAGAGCAGCAGTGGATGGTTAGTGTTGTGGGAGCAGCAGTGGAAGGTTAGTGTTGTGGGAGCAGCAGTGGGTGGTTAGTGTTGTGAGAGCAGCAGTGGGTGGTTAGTGTTGTGGGAGCAGCAGTGGATGGTTAGTGTTGTGGGAGCAGCAGTGGGTGGTTAGTGTTGTGGGAGCAGCAGTGGGTGGTTAGTGTTGTGGGAGCAGCAGTGGGTGGTTATTGTTGTGGGAGCAGCAGTGGGTGGTTAGTGTTGTGAGAGCAGCAGTGGGTGGTTAGTGTTGTGGGAGCAGCAGTGGAAGGTTAGTGTTGTGGGAGAAGCAGTGGGTAGTTAGTGTTGTGGGAGCAGCAGTGTGTGGTTAGTGTTGTGAGAGCAGCAGTGGGTGGTTAGTGTTGTGGGAGCAGCAGTGTGTGGTTAGTGTTGTGAGAGCAGCAGTGGGTGGTTAGTGTTGTGGGAGCAGCAGTGGATGGTTAGTGTTGTGGGAGCAGCAGTAGGTAGTTAGTGTTGTGGGAGCAGCAGTGGATGGTTTTAGTGTTTTGGGAGCAGCAGTGGGTGGTTAGTGTTGTGGGAGCAGCAGTGGATGGTTAGTGTTGTGGGAGCAGCAGTGGGTGGTGAGTGTTGTGGGAGCAGCAGTGGATGGTTAGTGTTGTGGGAGCAGCAGTGGATGGTTAGTGTTGTGGGAGCACCAGTGGGTGGTGAGTGTTGTGGGAGCAGCAGTGGATGGTAAGTGTTGTGGGAGCAGCAGTGGGTAGTTAGTGTTGTGGGAGCAGCAGTGGGTGGTTAGTGTTGTGGGAGCAGCAGTAGATGATTAGTGTTGTGGGAGCAGCAGTGGGTAGTTAGTGTTGTGGGAGCAGCAGTGGGTGGTTAGTGTTGTGGGAGCAGCAGTGGATGGTTAGTGTTGTGATAGCAGCAGTGGGTAGTTAGTGTTGTGGGAGCAGCAGTGGGTGGTTAGTGTTGTGGGAGCAGCAGTGGGTGGTTAGTGTTGTGGGAGCAGCAGTAGGTGGTTATTGTTGTGGGAGCAGCAGTGGGTGGTTAGTGTTGTGAGAGCAGCAGTGGGTGGTTAGTGTCGTGGGAGCAGCAGTGGAAGGTTAATGTTGTGGGAGCAGCATTGGGTAGTTAGTGTTGTGGGAGCAGCAGTGTGTGGTTAGTGTTGTGAGAGCAGCAGTGGGTGGTTAGTGTTGTGAGAGCAGCAGTGGGTGGTTAGTGTTGTGAGAGCAGCAGTGGGTGGTTAGTGTTGTGAGAGCAGCAGTGGGTGGTTAGTGTTGTGGGAGCAGCAGTGGATCGTTAGTGTTGTGGGAGCAGCAGTGGGTGGTTAGTGTTGTGGGAGCAGCAGTGGGTAGTTAGTGTTGTGGGAGCAGCAGTGTGTGGTTAGTGTTGTGAGAGCAGCAGTGGGTGGTTAGTGTCGTGGGAGCAGCAGTGGGTGGTTAGTGTTGTGAGAGCAGCAGTGGGTGGTTAGTGTTGTGAGAGCAGCAGTGGGTGGTTAGTGTTGTGAGAGCAGCAGTGGGTGGCTAGTGTTGTTGGAGCAGCAGTGGATCGTTAGTGCTGTGGGAGCAGCAGTGAGTGGTTAGTGTTTTGGGAGCAGCAGTGGGTGGTTAGTGTTGTGGGAGCAGCAGTGGGTGGTTAGTGTTGTGGGAGCAGCAGTGGGTGGTTAGTGTTGTGGGAGCAGCAGTGGGTGGTTAGTGTTGTGGGAGCAAGCAGTGGGTGGTTAGTGTTGTGGGAGCAGCAGTGGGTGGTTAGTGTTGTGGGAGCAGCAGTGGATGGTTAGTGTTGTGGGAGCAGCAGTGGATGGTAGTGTTGTGGGGGAAGCAGTGGTGGTTAGTGTTGTGGGAGAAGCAGTGGGAGGTTAGTGTTGTGGGAGCAGCAGTGGGTGGTGAGTGTTGTGGGAGCAGCAGTGGGTGGTGAGTGTTGTGGGAGCAGCAGTGGGTGGTGAGTGTTGTGGGAGCAGCAGTGGGTGGTGAGTGTTGTGGGAGCAGCAGTGGGTGGTTAGTGTTGTGGGAGCAGCAGTGGGTGGTGAGTGTTGTGGGAGCAGCAGTGGGTGGTGAGTGTTGTGGGAGCAGCAGTACGTGGTGAGTGTTGTGGGAGCAGCAGTGGATGGTGAGTGTTGTGGGAGCAGCAGTGGGTGGTGAGTGTTGTGGGAGCAGCAGTGGAGAGTGAGTGTTGTGGGAGCAGCAGTGGGTGGTGAGTGTTGTGGGAGCAGCAGGTGGGTGGTGAATGTTGTGGGAGCAGCAGTGGGTGGTGAATGTTGTGGGAGCAGCAGTGGGTGGTGAGTGTTGTGGGAGCAGCAGTGGATGGTGTGTGTTGAGGGAGCAGCAGTGGAGAGTGAGTGTTGTGGGAGCAGCAGTGGGTGGTGAGTGTTGTGGGAGCAGCAGTGGAGAGTGAGTGTTGTGGGAGCAGCAGTGGGTGTGGAGTGTTGTGGGAGCAGCAGTGGATGGAGAGTGTTGTGGGAGCAGCAGTGGATGGTGAGTGTTGTGGGAGCAGCAGTGGGTGGTGAGTGTTGTGGGAGCAGCAGTGGGTGGTGAGTGTTGTGGGAGCAGCAGTGAGTGGTGAGTGTTGTGGGAGCAGCAGTGGGTAGTTAGTGTTGTGGGAGCAGCAGTGGTGGTGAGTGTTGTGGGAGCAGCAGTAGAGAGTGAGTGTTGTGGGAGCAGCAGTGGGTGGTGAGTGTTGTGGGAGCAGCAGAGGGTGGTGAGTGTTGTGGGAGCAGCAGTGGTGGTGAATGTTGTGGGAGCAGCAGTGGATGGGAGTGTTTTGGGAGCAGCAGTGGGTGGTGAATGTTGTGGGAGCAGCAGTGGGTGGTTTAGTGTTGTGGGAGCAGCAGTGGGTAGTTAGTGTTTTGGGTAGCAGCAGTGTGTGGTTCGTGTTGTGGGAGCAGCAGTGGGTGGTGAATGTTGTGGGAGCAGCAGTGGGTGGTTAGTGTTGTGGGAGCAGCAGTGGGTGGTGAGTGTTGTGGGAGCAGCAGTGGATGGTTCGTGTTGTGGGAGCAGCAGTGGGTGGTGAGTGTTGTGGGAGCAGCAGTGGGTGGTGAGTGTTGTGGGAGCAGCAATAGAGAGTGAGTGTTGTGGGAGCAGCAGTGGGTGGTTAGTGTTGTGGGAGCAGCAGTGGATGGTGAGTGTTGTGGGAGCAGCAGTGGAGAGTGAGTGTTGTGGGAGCAGCAGTGGGTGGTTAGTGTTGTGGGAGCAGCAGTGGGTGGTTAGTGTTGTGGGAGCAGCAGTGTGTGGTGAGTGTTGCGGGAGCAGCAGTGGGTGGTGAGTGTTGTGGGAACAGCAGTGGGTGGTGAGTGTTGTGGGAGCAGCAGTGGGTGGTGAGTGTTGCGGGAGCAGCAGTGTGTGGTGAGTGTTGTGGGAGCAGCAGTGTGTGGTGAGTGTTGCGGGAGCAGCAGTGGGTGGTGAGTGTTGCGGGAGCAGCAGTTGTGTGGTGAGTGTTGCGGGAGCAGCAGTGTGTGGTGAGTGTTGTGGGAGCAGCAGTGTGTGGTGAGTGTTGCGGGAGCAGCAGTGTGTGGTAAGTGTTGTGGGAGCAGCAGTGGGTGGTGAGTATTGTGGGAGCAGCAGTGGATGGTGAGTATTGTGGGAGCAGCAGTGGAGAGTGAGTGTTGTGGGAGCAGCAGTGGGTGGTGAGTATTGTGGGAGCAGCAGTGGATGGTGAGTGTTTTGGGAGCAGCAGTGGAGAGTGAGTGTTGTGGGAGCAGCAGTGGGCGGTTAGTGTTGTGGGAGCAGCAGTGGGTGGTTAGTGTTGTGGGAGCAGCAGTGTGTGGGTGAGTGTTTGCGGGAGCAGCAGTGGGTGGTGAGTGTGTGGGAGCAGCAGTGGGTGGTGAGTGTTGCGGGAGCAGCAGTGGGTGGTTAGTGTTGTGGGAGCAGCAGTGTGTGGAGAGTGTTGCGGGAGCAGCAGTGGGTGGTAAGTGTTGTGGGAGCAGCAGTGGAGAGTGAGTGTTGTGGGAGCAGCAGTGGGTGGTTAGTGTTGTGGGAGCAGCAGTGGGTGGTTAGTGTTGTGGGAGCAGCAGTGTGTGGTGAGTGTTGCGGGAGCAGCAGTGTGTGGTGAGTATTGTGGGAGCAGCAGTGGGTGGTGAGTGTTGTGGGAGCAGCAGTGGGTGGTGGGTGTTGTGGGAGCAGCAGTGGAGGGAGAGTCTTTTGGGAGCAGCAGTGGAGAATGAGTGTTGTGGGAGCAGCAGTGGGTGGTGAGTGTTGTGGGAGCAGCAGTGGGTGGTGAGTGTTGTGGGAGCAGCAGTGGGTGGTGGGTGTTGTGGGAGCAGCAGTGGAGGGAGAGTCTTTTGGGAGCAGCAGTGGGTGGTTAGTGTTGTGGGAGCAGCAGTGGGTGGTTAGTGTTGTGGGAGCAGCAGTGGGTGGTTATTGTTGTGGGAGCAGCAGTGGGTGGTTAGTGTTGTGAGAGCGGCAGTGGGTGGTTAGTGTTGTGGGAGCAGCAGTGGAAGGTTAGTGTTGTGGGAGAAGCAGTGGGTAGTTAGTGTTGTGGGAGCAGCAGTGTGTGGTTAGTGTTGTGAGAGCAGCAGTGGTTGGTTAGTGTTTTGGGAGCAGCAGTGTGTGGTTAGTGTTGTGAGAGCAGCAGTGGGTGGTTAGTGTTGTGGGAGCAGCAGTGGATGGTTAGTGTTGTGGGAGCAGCAGTAGGTAGTTAGTGTTGTGGGAGCAGCAGTCGATGGTTAGTGTTGTGGGAGCAGCAGTGGGTAGTTAGTGTTGTGGGAGCAGCAGTGGATGGTTTTAGTGTTTTGGGAGCAGCAGTGGGTGGTTAGTGTTGTGGGAGCAGCAGTGGATGGTTAGTGTTGTGGGAGCAGCAGTGGGTGGTGAGTGTTGTGGGAGCAGCAGTGGATGGTTAGTGTTGTGGGAGCAGCAGTGGATGGTTAGTGTTGTGGGAGCACCAGTGGGTGGTGAGTGTTGTGGGAGCAGCAGTGGATGGTAAGTGTTGTGGGAGCAGCAGTGGGTAGTTAGTGTTGTGGGAGCAGCAGTGGGTGGTTAGTGTTGTGGGAGCAGCAGTAGATGATTAGTGTTGTGGGAGCAGCAGTGGGTGGTTAGTGTTTGTGGGAGCAGCAGTGGGTGGTTAGTGTTGTGGGAGCAGCAGTGGATGGTTAGTGTTGTGGGAGCAGCAGTGGGTAGTTAGTGTTGTGGGAGCAGCAGTGGGTGGTTAGTGTTGTGGGAGCAGCAGTGGGTGGTTAGTGTTGTGGGAGCAGCAGTAGGTGGTTATGTTGTGGGAGCAGCAGTGGGTGGTTAGTGTTGGTGAGAGCAGCAGTGGGTGGTTAGTGTCGTGGGAGCAGCAGTGGAAGGTTAATGTTGTGGGAGCAGCATTGGGTAGTTAGTGTTGTGGGAGCAGCAGTGTGTGGTTAGTGTTGTGAGAGCAGCAGTGGGTGGTTAGTGTTGTGAGAGCAGCAGTGGGTGGTTAGTGTTGTGAGAGCAGCAGTGGGTGGTTAGTGTTGTGAGAGCAGCAGTGGGTGGTTAGTGTTGTGAGAGCAGCAGTGGGTGGTTAGTGTTGTGGGAGCAGCAGTGATCGTTAGTGTTTGTGGAGCAGCAGTGGGTGGTTAGTGTTGTGGGAGCAGCAGTGGGTAGTTAGTGTTGTGGGAGCAGCAGTGTGTGGTTAGTGTTGTGAGAGCAGCAGTGGGTGGATAGTGTCGTGGGAGCAGCAGTGGGTGGTTAGTGTTGTGAGAGCAGCAGTGGGTGGTTAGTGTTGTGAGAGCAGCAGTGGGTGGTTAGTGTTGTGAGAGCAGCAGTGGGTGGCTAGTGTTGTTGGAGCAGCAGTGGATCGTTAGTGCTGTGGGAGCAGCAGTGAGTGGTTAGTGTTTTGGGAGCAGCAGTGGGTGGTTAGTGTTGTGGGAGCAGCAGTGGGTGGTTAGTGTTGTGGGAGCAGCAGTGGGTGGTTAGTGTTGTGGGAGCAGCAGTGGGTGGTTAGTGTTGTGGGAGCAGCAGTGGGTGGTTAGTGTTGTGGGAGCAGCAGTGGGTGGTTAGTGTTGTGGGAGCAGCAGTGGATGGTTAGTGTTGTGGGAGCAGCAGTGGATGGTTAGTGTTGTGGGAGAAGCAGTGGATGGTTAGTGTTGTGGGAGAAGCAGTGGGAGGTTAGTGTTGTGGGAGCAGCACTGGGTGGTGAGTGTTGTGGGAGCAGCAGTGGGTGGTGAGTGTTGTGGGAGCAGCAGTGGGTGGTGAGTGTTGTGGGAGCAGCAGTGGGTGGTGAGTGTTGTGGGAGCAGCAGTGGGTAGTTAGTGTTGTGGGAGCAGCAGTGGGTGGTGAGTGTTGTGGGAGCAGCAGTGGGTGGTGAGTGTTGTGGGAGCAGCAGTACGTTGTGAGTGTTGTGGGAGCAGCAGTGGATGGTGAGTGTTGTGGGAGCAGCAGTGGGTGGTGAGTGTTGTGGGAGCAGCAGTGGAGAGTGAGTGTTGTGGGAGCAGCAGTGGGTGGTGAATGTTGTGGGAGCAGCAGTGGGTGGTGAATGTTGTGGGAGCAGCAGTGGGTGGTGAATGTTGTGGGAGCAGCAGTGGGTGGTGAGTGTTGTGGGAGCAGCAGTGGATGGGTGTGTGTTGAGGGAGCAGCAGTGGAGGTGAGTGTTGTGGGAGCAGCAGTGGGTGGTGAGTGTTGTGGGAGCAGCAGTGGAGAGTGAGTGTTGTGGGAGCAGCAGTGGGTGGTGAGTGTTGTGGGAGCAGCAGTGGATGGAGAGTGTTGTGGGAGCAGCAGTGGATGGTGAGTGTTGTGGGAGCAGCAGTGGGTGGTGAGTGTTGTGGGAGCAGCAGTGGGTGGTGAGTGTTGTGGGAGCAGCAGTGAGTGGTGAGTGTTGTGGGAGCAGCAGTGGGTGGTTAGTGTTGTGGGAGCAGCAGTGGGTGGTGAGTGTTGTGGGAGCAGCAGTAGAGAGTGAGTGTTGTGGGAGCAGCAGTGGGTGGTGAGTGTTGTGGGAGCAGCAGAGGGTGGTGAGTGTTGTGGGAGCAGCAGTGGGTGGTGAATGTTGTGGGAGCAGCAGTGGATGGTGAGTGTTTTGGGAGCAGCAGTGGGTGGTGAATGTTGTGGGAGCAGCAGTGGGTGGTTAGTGTTGTGGGAGCAGCAGTGGGTAGTTAGTGTTTTGGGAGCAGCAGTGTGTGGTTCGTGTTGTGGGAGCAGCAGTGGGTGGTGAATGTTGTGGGAGCAGCAGTGGGTGGTTAGTGTTGTGGGAGCAGCAGTGGGTGGTGAGTGTTGTGGGAGCAGCAGTGGATGGTTCGTGTTGTGGGAGCAGCAGTGGGTGGTGAGTGTTGTGGGAGCAGCAGTGGGTGGTGAGTGTTGTGGGAGCAGCAATAGAGAGTGAGTGTTGTGGGAGCAGCAGTGGGTGGTTAGTGTTGTGGGAGCAGCAGTGGATGGTGAGTGTTGTGGGAGCAGCAGTGGAGAGTGAGTGTTGCGGGAGCAGCAGTGGGTGGTGAGTGTTGTGGGAACAGCAGTGGGTGGTGAGTGTTGTGGGAGCAGCAGTGGGTGGTGAGTGTTGCGGGAGCAGCAGTGTGTGGTGAGTGTTGTGGGAGCAGCAGTGTGTGGTGAGTGTTGCGGGAGCAGCAGTGGGTGGTGAGTGTTGCGGGAGCAGCAGTGTGTGGTGAGTGTTGCGGGAGCAGCAGTGTGTGGTGAGTGTTGTGGGAGCAGCAGTGTGTGGTGAGTGTTGCGGGAGCAGCAGTGTGTGGTAAGTGTTGTGGGAGCAGCAGTGGGTGGTGAGTATTGTGGGAGCAGCAGTGGATGGTGAGTATTGTGGGAGCAGCAGTGGAGAGTGAGTGTTGTGGGAGCAGCAGTGGGTGGTGAGTATTGTGGGAGCAGCAGTGGATGGTGAGTGTTTTGGGAGCAGCAGTGGAGAGTGAGTGTTGTGGGAGCAGCAGTGGGCGGTTAGTGTTGTGGGAGCAGCAGTGGGTGGTTAGTGTTGTGGGAGCAGCAGTGTGTGGTGAGTGTTGCGGGAGCAGCAGTGGGTGGTGAGTGTTGTGGGAGCAGCAGTGGGTGGTGAGTGTTGCGGGAGCAGCAGTGGGTGGTTAGTGTTGTGGGAGCAGCAGTGTGTGGTGAGTGTTGCGGGAGCAGCAGTGGGTGGTAAGTGTTGTGGGAGCAGCAGTGGAGAGTGAGTGTTGTGGGAGCAGCAGTGGGTGGTGAGTGTTGTGGGAGCAGCAGTGGGTGGTGAGTGTTGTGGGAGCAGCAGTGGGTGGTGGGTGTTGTGGGAGCAGCAGTGGAGGGAGAGTCTTTTGGGAGCAGCAGTGGATGGTCAGTGTTGTGGGAGCAGCAGTGGGTGAGGGATGGAGGGTGTTCCCTGGGATTGTCCTGGGAGACGGAAGGAGGGTGTTCGTTGGGGTTGTCCTTCGAGAGGGAGGGTGGTTGCTTTGTTGGTCATTGGAGAGGGAGGGAGTGTGGTCTTGGTAGAGGGAGGATTGTCACTGTGGTGGTCCTGGGGGCGGGAGGGAGGGTTGTTGCTGGGGGGGTCCTGGTAGAGGCAGGGTTGTCAATGTGGTTGTCCTGGGGGAGGGAGGGGAGGTGGTCGCTGGGGTGGTCCTGGTAGAGGGAAGGTTGTCACTGTGGTGGTCCTGGGGGAGGGAGGGAGGGTGGTCGCTGGGGTGGTCCTGGTAGAGGGAGGGTTGTCACTGTTGTGGTCTGGGGGAGGGAGGGAGGGTGATCGCTGGGGTGGTCCTGGTAGAGGGAGGGTTGTCCCTGTGGTGGTCCTGGGGGAGGGAGGGAGGGAGGGTGGTCGCTGGGGTGGTCCTGGTAGAGGGAGGGTTGTCACTGTGGTGGTCCTGGGGGGGGAGGGAGGGAGGGAGGGTGGTCGCTGGGGTGGTCCTGGTAGAGGGAGGGTTGTCACTGTGGTGGTCCTGGGGAGGGAGGGAGGGAGGGTGGTCGCTGGGGTGGTCCTGGTAGAGGGAGGGTTGCCACTGTGGTGGTCCTGGGGGAGGGAGGGAGGGAGGGTGGTCGCTGGGGTGGTCCTGGTAGAAAGAGGTGTGGTCGCTGGGGTGGTCTTTGGAGAGGGATGGGAGGTGGTCGCTGGGGTGGTCCTGGTAGAAAGAGGGTGGTCGCTGGGGTGGTCTCTGGAGAGGGATGGGAGGTGGTCGCTGGGGTGGTCCTGGTAGAAAGAGGGTGGTCGCTGGGGTGGTCTCTGGAGAGGGATGGGAGGTGGTCGCTGGGGTGGTCCTGGTAGAAAGAGGGTGGTCGCTGGGGTGGTCTCTGGAGAGGGATGGGAGGTGGTCGCTGGGGTGGTCCTGGTAGAAAGAGGGTGGTCGCTGGGGTGGTCTCTGGAGAGGGATGGGAGGTGGTCGCTGGGGTGGTCCTGGGGGAGGGAATAACTATGTTTGAGGGTTTATTGGACTTGCTCAGAAGGGGGGGGGTAGATTTCCTTGGGGTGGTGGTCAAATTTCAAGGGTTTGTCCTTTGTAAACTCAAAACAAATTTTATTCACTTACTTCCTTGAGCATGTCTGTCAGTGTTTCTATCTAACACTCCTGTTAATGTTTACTTTCTCATGCTACAAGTACCGTAAGTGTACGTTTGTGTGTCTACTCACACACACCCACACACACACACACTGTGTGTGTGTGTGTGTGTATGTGTGTGTGTGTGTTTGTGTGGTGTGTGTGTGTGTGTGTGTGTGTGTTTACCTGGAGTTTACCTGAAGAGAGTTTCGGGGGTCAACGCCCCCGCGGCCCGGTCTGTGACCAGGCCTCCTGGTGGATCAGCGCCTGATCAACCAGGCTGTTGCTGCTGGCTGCACGCAAGCCAACGTACGAGCCACAGCCCGGCTGATCAGGAACTGACTTTAGGTGCTTGTCCAGTGCCAGCTTGAAGACTGCCAGGGGTCTGTTGGTAATCCCCCTTATGTGTGCTGGGAGGCAGTTGAACAGTCTCGGGCCCCTGACACTTATTGTATGGTCTCTTAACGTGCTAGTGACACCCCTGCTTTTCATTGGGGGAATGTTGCATCGTCTGCCAAGTCTTTTGCTTTCGTAGTGAGTGATTTTCGTGTACAAGTTCGGTACTAGTCCCTGTAGGATTTTCCAGGTGTATATAATCATGTATCTCTTCCTCCTGCGTTCCAGGGAATGTGTGTGTGTGTGTTGTGTGTGTGTGTGTGTGTGTGTGTGTGTGTGTGTGTGTGTGTGTGTGTGTGTGTGTGTGTGTGTATGTATGTGTGTGTGTTTGTGTGTGTTGTGTGTGTGTGTGTGTGTGTGTGTGTGTGTGTCTGTGTGAGTGTGTGTGTGTGTGTGTGTGTGTGTGTGTGTGTGTGTGTGTGTGTGTGTGTGTGTGTTTGTGAGTGTGTGTGTGTGAGTGTGTGTGTGTTTGAGTCACTTCTTAAGTGTCCACTGACTTGTATATATTAAATTTCTTTGACAGTTTAAGAACAATCTTTATGGTGCATATTGGGTGTTGTAGGTTATTACAGTTCAGTTGTAGCTCATACAAGTCCTGAAAATACTTATTTAACACCAATGGTTTCAAGTTGGAAAAATTCAGATTCAGAAAGGATACACGAAAGCACTGGTTTGTTGATAGAGTTGTGGATGACCTGGAGTTTACCTGGAGAGAGTTCCGGGGGTCAACACCCCCGCGGCCCGGTCTGTGACCAGACCTCCTGGTGGATCAGAGCCTGATCAACCAGGCTGTTACTGCTGGCTGCACGCAAACCAACGTACGAGCCACAGCCCGGCTGGTCAGGAACCGACTTTAGGTGCTTGTCCAGTGCCAGCTTGAAGACTGCCAGGGGTCTGTTGGTAATCCCCCTTATGTATGCTGGGAGGCAGTTGAACAGTCTCGGGCCCCTGACACTTATCGTATGGTCTCTTAACGTGCTAGTGACACCCCTGCTTTTCATTGGGGGGATGGTGCATCGTCTGCCAAGTCTTTTGCTTTCGTAGTGAGTGATTTTCGTGTGCAAGTTCGGTACTAGTCCCTCTAGGATTTTCCAAGTGTTTATAACCATGTATCTCTCCCGCCTGCGTTCCAGGGAATACAGGTTTAGGAACCTCACCCGCTCCCAGTAATTGAGGTGTTTTATCTCCGTTATGCGCGCCGTGAAGGTTCTCTGTACATTTTCTAGGTCAGCAATTTCACCTGCCTTGAAAGGTGCTGTTAGTGTGCAGCAATATTCCAGCCTAGATAGAACAAGTGACCTGAAGAGTGTCATCATGGGCTTGGCCTCCCTAGTTTTGAAGATTCTCATTATCCATAATGTCATTTTTCTAGCAGATGCGATTGATACAATGTTATGGTCCTTGAAGGTGAAATCCTCCGACATGATCACTCCCAGGTCTTTGACGTTGGTGTTTCGCTCTATTTTGTGGCCAGAATTTGTTTTGTACTCTGATGAAGATTTAATTTCCTCGTGTTTGCCATATCTGAATAATTGAAATTTCTCATCCTTAAACTTCATATTGTTTTCTGCAGCCCACTGAAAGATTTGGTTGATATCCGCCTGGAGCCTTGCAGTGTCTGCAATGGAAGACACTGTCATGCAGATTCGGGTGTCATCTGCAAAGGAAGACACGGTGCTGTGGCTGACATCCTTTTCTATGTCAGATATGAGGATGAGGAACAAGATGGGAGCAAGTACTGTGCCTTGTGGAACAGAGCTTTTCACCGTTGCTGCCTCGGACTTGACTCTCTTGACTACTACTCTCTGTGTTCTGTTAGTGAGGAAATTATAGATCCATCGACCGACTTTTCCCGTTATTCCTTTAGCACGCATTTTGAGCGCTATTACGCCATGGTCACACTTGTCGAAGGCTTTTGCAAAGTCTGTATATATTACATAAGCATTCTTTATGTCTTCTAGTGCATTTAGGACCTTGTCGTAGTGATCCAATAGTTGAGACAGACAGGAGCGACCTGTTCTAAACCCATGTTGCCCTGGGTTGTGTAATTGATGGGTTTCTAGATGGGTATTGATCTTGCTTCTCAGGACCCTTTCAAAGATTTTTATGGTATGGGATGTTAGTGCTATCGGTCTGTAGTTCTTTGCTGTTGCTTTACTGCCCCCTTTGTGGAGTGGGGCTATGTCTGATGTTTTTAGTAACTGTGGGACGACCCCCGTGTCCATGATCCCTCTCCATAGGATGGTAAAAGCTCGTGATAGGGGCTTCTTGCAGTTCCATGAGTCTGGCCCTGGGGCAGAGTGCATGGGCATGTCATTTATCGCCTGTTCGAAGTCATTTGGCATCAGGATAACGTCAGTTAGGCTTGTGTTAACCAAATTCTGTGGCTCTCTCATAAAAAATTTATTTTGATCTTCGACTCTCAGTCTGGTTAGCGGCTTGATAAAAACTGAGTCATATTGGGACTTGAGTAGCTCACTCATTTCCTTGCTGTCATCTGCGTAGGACCCATCTTGTTTAAGTAGGGGCCCAATACTGGACGTTGTTGTCGACTTTGATTTGGCATAGGAGAAGAAATACTTTGGGTTTCTTTCGATTTCATTTATGGCTTTTAGTTCTTCCCGCGATTCCTGACTCCTATAAGATTCCTTTAGCTTAAGTTTGATGCTTGCTATTTCTCTGACCAGTGTCTCCCTACGCCTTTCAGATATATTGACCTCTTTTATCCTCTCTGTTATTCTTTTCCGTCGCCTGTAAAGCGAGCGACTGTCCCTTTCTATTCTACATCTACTCCTCCTTTTTCTTAGAGGAATAAGCCTTGTGCATACATCGAGCGCCACCGAGTTAATCTGTTCTAGGCATAAGTTGGGGTCTGTGTTGCTTAGTATATCTTCCCAGCTTATATCAGTTAGGATTTGGTTTACTTGGTCCCACTTTATGTTTTTGTTATTGAAGTTAAATTTGCTGAAAGCTCCCTCGTGACTAATCTCATTATATCGGTCTGGGGCTCCGTGCATACATGTCTGAACCTCAATTATGTTGTGATCTGAGTATATTGTTTTTGATATGGTGACATTTCGTATCAGATCATCATTGTTAGTGAAGATGAGGTCTAGTGTATTCTCCAGTCTAGTAGGCTATGTTATTTGCTGGTTTAAATTGAATTTTGGGCAGAGATTTAAAAACTCGTGTGAGTGTGAGTTTTCATCAGAGCTGCTTCCTGGTGTTATTACTGCAACAATATTATTTGCTATATTCCTCCATTTTAGGTGCCTTAAGTTGAAATCCCCCAGGATCAAGATGTTGGGTGCAGGAGCTGGCAGATTTTCCAGACAGTGGTCAATTTTTAACAGCTGTTCCTGGAATTGCTGGGATGTTGCATTCGGCAGCTTGTAGACTACCACAATGACTAGGTTTTGGTTCTCGATCTTTACTGCTAAAACTTCCACTACATCATTTGAGGCATTCAGCAGTTCTGTGCACACAAGTGACTCTGCAATGTACAGGCCAAACCCCCCCCCCCTTTTGCCTGTTCACTCTGTCGCATCTGAATAGGTTGTAACCTGGGATCCATATTTCGTTGTCCAAGTGATCCTTTATGTGGGTCTCAGTGAAAGCCATGAACATTGCCTTTGCCTCTGCAAGCAGACCACAGATGAAAGGTATTTTGTTGTTTGTTGCTGGCTTTAAACCCTGTATATTTGCAAAGAAGAATGTCATCGGACTGGTGGTATTGTTGGTATCGCGGGGGGGGGGGGGGGTTCCGGCATTAGTATCTGCGTGGAACAAACAATTTATTTTAGCCTAACCCGACTAATTATATTTTAGATTTGTTTACAATAATTTAATACTAAACAAACACATTGAAATATATGTTTTTTCGTTAGGTTCAGAATGATTTTGGTGAAATTATTGCATACACAAATTTTCACTTCTCCTATATGGCAAGATGAACGTTGCTAATTAAGCCAAGATCGCAAATTCTGCCTATTCGGCACGACATATATAAATATATATATATATATATATATATATATATGTCGTGCCAAATAGGCAAAACTTGCTATCTTGGCTTAAATAGCAATGTTCATCTTGCCATATAGGACAAGTGAAAATTTGTGTATGCAATAATTTCGCCAAAATCATTCTGAACCTAACGAAAAAAATATATTTGATTGTGTTTATTTAGTATTAAATTATTTTAAACGTATTTAAAATATATTTAGTTGGGTTAGGCTAAAATAAATTGCTCTTGTTATAATAAGGTTAGGTAAGTTTTCTAAGATTCTTTTGGTGCAAAATTAAAAATTTTTACATTAACATTAATGAAAAAAAATATATCTTTAAACATATAAGAGAAAATTTCAGAAAGGACTTAATTTTAAATGAGTTCTTGCTAATTGACCAGTTTTACATATTCGGCACGACACATATATATATAAAATATATATATATATATATTATATATATATATATATATATATATATATATATATATATATATATATATATATATATATAAGTAGTCATAATTTCTACAGAGCGGTGTATCCGGTTTAGGCCTTCTACAGAGCGAGGTATCCGTTTAGGGGCCTTCCACTGAGCGAGGTATCCGGTTTAGGGCCAGCAGCTGGAGGGTCCCCTTTTCACACCTAGGTGTTACTTCCGGTTTGACCTTGACCTCGCCCTCGAGACTACCTCACCCTCAACCCCCGCCCACGACCCCCCCACCCGCGCCCCCCCATCCGCGCCGACCCACCCGCGCCCCCCGCGCCCTCCCGACCGTCGCGCCGACCCGCCACCCTCGACGCGCCCTTCGCGCCCCGCCGCCCCCCCGCGACCCCCGCGCCTTCTGCTGCGCCTTCTGCAGCGTCGTCCGGACCGCCCCCACGCCCCGAATTTTTTCGAATTTTTTTCTTATGCTCTCCTCGAGTCAAGGTTTTTTTTTGATCCCCCCTATGGGGGTTTCGAAATTCTTATGATCTCCTCGGATCAAATTTTCTCGATAATACCAAGACTCCATCTCCTCGGATCAAATTTTTTGGATCCCCCCTATGGGGTTTTCGAAATTCTCCATCTCCTCGGATCAAATTTTCTCGATAATACCAAGACTCCATCTCCTTGGATCAAGTTTTTTTTCTCGATAATACCAAGACTCTAATTCCTCGGATCAAGTTTTTGGATTCCCCCTATGGGGTTTTCTAAATTCCCCCTCCCCACTTTCAACCCCCAACCCCCAAAAATTTCTCGATAATACCAAGACTCCAATTCCTCGGATGAAGGTTTTTAGATCCCCCCTATGGGGTTTTCGAAATTCTTACAAGACTCCAATTCCTCGGATCAAGTTTTAAGGTTCCCCCCCTCCCACTTTCACCCCCCAAGCCCAAAAAATTTCTAAATATTACCAAGATTCGATCTCCTCGGATCAATTTTTTTGGATTTTCCCCTATGGGAGTTTCGAAAATCTCCAATTCCTCGGATCAAGATTTCTCGATATCAATATTTCAAAGATTTCCCCCACCATCCACTTCTACCCTCTATGTCCAAGTATTTATCCTCTATCTCCTCGGATCAAGTTTTGGATTCCCCCCCCCTCTGGGTATAAGCATTCAAAATAGACTCCTCCTATGGGGGCATGCTTACTACAGGTCTAAACATCTTCCCCTTATCATTTTAAAATGAACTAAAAGCTTCGTCTCAACAAGTCAAATGAACTAAGAAGGGTGTTTACTCGGCGGTCAGTGACGTCACACATACAAGCTGAATCTTGTCGACCCTTTTAGTTCATTAAAGTTAATAAGGGGACACTCACCTTCTGACAGTGACGTCACGTGATGACCGCGCACACAGGCTGAATCTTGTCGACCCTTTTAGTTCATTAAAGTTAATAAGGGGACACTTACCTTCTGTCAGTGACGTCACACACAGGTTGAATCTTGTCGACTTTACCCCATACACATATACAACATAGGGAAAACATTTTCACTCTTAATCCAAATAATTTCACATTTTTTTCGTTAATACCCACAACAATCCACAATTTCTTTACAACACAAGTCTAGACATTTTTTTAACTATTTCATCTCAGGTCACTCCCCACGAAGTAACCTACCTCCTCCCCACCCTCCTTAACCCTCACACTCCAACCAACACCTCACAATTTTCACTCATAACCCCCCCAATTTTTTTTTTCTGGTTTTAACTAATTTCATCAGAAAGTCACCACAACACTTATAATCACTTTTCGATAAATTCACTAGTCACAATTTTACATATTACGAAGTTAATACGCACACACACTTTACTTTGAACACCTTCAAAACACTCTCATAAATCATTTGAATACTCACAAAAATACCTTTGAACATTTCCAAACAACACTGAAACACTTCCAAGACAACATTTTGAATACTCCCAAATAAGATTTAACAGCTCTAATTTATCTACACTTACACATTTCATTAAATTACAACTCATCCCCCCCCAAACTCCTCCCTCACTCTCCAGACTTCACAACATTATCACAAAAACTAATTCAAACACTTTACTTTGAACATCACTAAAAAACATCATCAATTGCCTTTAAATACTCCAAAAACATCATTCGAACACCCCCAAATCACCCCTGAATACTCCCAGAACACCTACATAAGTACTCTTGCACATCATTTGAACACCTTCAAAAACACCTTTGAACATTTCCAAACAACACTGAAACACTTCCAAAACACCATTTGAGTACTCCCAAATACACCACTGAATACTACTAAAACACCAACAAAATCACCCACAACCCACAATTTTTTCTCGTTTTAACTAATTTCATTAGAAAAGTCACAACACCCACAACCCACATCACCCACACCCCACAATTTTTTCTCGTTTTATCTAATTTCATCAGAAAGTCACAACAACCCACAACTTATAACCATTTTTTCGGTATCTCTAGTTCGACAACAACACCCACAATGCACAACACCCACAACACCCACAACCCACAACACCCACTCCCCACAATTTTTTCTCATTTTAACTAATTTCATCAGAAAAAAAAGGCACAACAACAACCCACTTATAACATCTTTTTCGGTATCTCTAATTCGACTACATTACCCACAACCCTCATCAATTACCAATTTATTCACAATTTTTTTCCCCTTCTTTTTACTGAATCTTAAATGTAATACACATTCCTCTTTACATTACTAAAATTCTAATAAAATCCTCTCCATACCCATCTCCTTGTATCCACATAAATTGATTATTACTCGCATCAACTAATCTCAACTACCCAACTACTGCGACATGTTTCAACACCCTCCATTCTTTTCCAATATAACATAACTTTTCATTTCTATAATTTCTTTTTAAAATATTCACACATTACATTTATTTTCAGTAAAATCTCCCCATATTTCATTAAATTTTTAATACAACCCTCCCCATACCCCTCCCCATCTCACCCGCATTTCTTCACATCCACTCACCCGTCTCCCAACACACCTCTTCTGAACAAACACAAAAATCACATTTCACATCCACAAATGCATCTCATCACCCATCTCAAATCCACTAAAAATCAATGTAACCAAGATATTCACAAAATTCTATAACCACCTAACACACACACACACACACACACACACACACACACACACACACACACACACACACACACAACACACACACACACACACACACTCTGGCTTCACACGGTGAGGGCCTGGGTTCGATTCCCAGCCAGAGTAGAAACATTGGACGTGTTTCTTTCCACCTGTTGTCTATGTTCCCCATCAGTAAAATGGGTACCTGGGTGTTAGTGGACTGGTGTGGGTCGCATCCTGGGACACTGACCTAAGGGGGCGTTGACCCCCGGAACTCTCTCCAGGTAAACTCCAGGTAAACATCCCACATCACCCACAACTCACATCACCCACAACACCCACAACCCACATCACCCACACCCCTCATTTTTCCTCGTTTTAACTAATTTCATTAGAAAAGTCACAACAATCCACAACTTATAACCACTTTTTCAGCATCTCTAGTTCGACAAACATAACCCACATCCCACACCACCCACAACCCACATCACCCACATCCCACATCACCCACATCCCACATCACCCACACCCCACAACACCCACAACCCACATCACCCACATCCCACATCACCCACAACCCACATCACCCACACCCCACAACACCCACAACCCACATCACCCACAACACCCACAACCCACATCACCCACACCCCACAACACCCACAACCCACATCACCCACATCCCACAACACCCACACCCCACAACACCCACATCCCACATCACCCACAACTCACTTCACCCACAACACCCACAACCCACATCACCCACACCCCTCATTGTTTTTTTTTCACGTTTTAACTAATTTCATCAGTAAGTCACAACAACAACAACGCACAACCCACAACACCCCACAACACCCACAACCCACAACACCCACAACCCACAAATTTTTTACGTTTTAACTAATTTCATCACAAAGTCACATCAACTACCCAACTATTGCGACATGTTTTCAACACCCTCCATTCTTTTTCCAATATATAATAACTTTTCAATTCTATAATTTCTTTTTAAAATATTCACACATTACCTTTATATTCAGTAAAATCTCCCCATATTTCTAATTACAACCCTCCCCATACACCTCTCCATCTCACCCGCATTTCTTCACATCCACTCACCCATCTCCCAACACACCTCTTCTGAACAAACACAAAAATCACATTTCACATCCACAAATGCATCTCAAATCCATTAAAATCACTATAATCAAGATATTCACAAAACTCTATGACCACCTAACACACACACACACACACACACACACACACACACACACACACACACACACACACCACACACACACACACACACCTAACCTATCCTAACCTATCCTAACCTAACCTAACCTACCCTATACCTTAACCCAACCTAACTTAACCTAACCTAACCTAACCTAACCTTACCTAACCAAACTTAACCTAACCTAACCTAACCTAACCTAACCTAACCTAACCTAACCTAACCTAACCTAACCTTACCTAACCTACCCTAACCTAACCTAACCTAACCTAACCTAACCTAGCCTAACCTAACCTATCCTAACCTAACCTAACCTTACCTAACCTAACCTAACCTAACCTAACATTACCTAACCTAACCTAACCTAACCTAACCTAACCTAACCTAACATTACCTAACCTAACCTAACCTAACCTAACCTAACATTACCTAACCTAACCTAACCTAGCCTAACCTAACCTAGCCTAACCTAACCTAACCTTACCTAACCTATCCTAACCTAACCTAACCTAACCTTACCTAACCTAACTTAACCTAACCTAACATTACCTAACCTAACCTAACTTATCCTAACCTAACCTAACCTAACCTAGCATAACCTAACCTAACTTAACCTAACCTATCCTAGCCTAACCTATCCTAACCTAACCTAACCTAACTATACCTAACCTATCCTAACCTAACCTACCCTAACCTAAAATATATTGGAACACTTCCAAAATACATTAGAGTACTCCAGAATTAATTTGAACGACTCCATTTTTGGATATTTCCAAATTAGTTTTGAAAACTTTATCGTAAAATCGAACATTATTTTCTTGTTGGTAAACACACCCAAGGTAGAAAATCACGCGGCCATCTCCTTACCGAACATCGGCGTCAAATCAGGTCAGACAGACGCAATGTAATGCTGTTCACACCCATGGTAGAAAATCACACGACCATCTCCTTACCGAACACCTGCATCAACTCACCTAACCGAACCTAACCTAACCTAACCTAACCTAACCTAACCTAGCCTAACCTAACCTAGCCCAACCTAACCTAACCAATCCTAACCTAACCTAACCTAACCTAACCTCACCTAACCTATCCTAACCTAACCTAACCTAACCTAGCATAACCTAACCTAACCTAACCTAACCTATCCTAACCTAACCTAACCTAACCTAACCTAGCATAACCTAACCTAACTCAACCTAACCTAACCTATCCTAACCTAACCTGACCTAACCTAGCATAACCTAACCTAATCTAACCTAACCTATCCTAACATAACCTAACCTAACCTAGCATAACCTAACCTAACCTAACCGAACCTAACCTAACCTAACCTAACCTAACCTAACCTATCCGAACCTATCCTAACCTAGCCTAACCTAACCTATCCTAACCTAACCTAACCTAACCTAACCGAACCTATCCTAACCTAACCTAACCTAACCTAGCCAAACCTAACCTATCCTACCCTAACCTAACCTAACTTATCCTAACCTACCTAACCTAACCTAACCCAACCCCAAACCCAAAACCCAACCCAATCTAACCTAACCTAACCATCCAAACCGAACCTAACCTAACTTATCCTAACCTAACCTAACCTAACCTAACCTAACTTAACCTAACCTAACCTAACCTTACCTAACCTTACCTAACCTAACCTCACCTAACCTAACCTAACTTATCCTAACCTACCTAACCTAGAGGACCGACGAGCTCACCTCCAGTGACGTCACACTCCCATTGTGTTACTTAGTGGTTGGTAACATCACACCCAACCCACCTTGTTTCAACCTGTTGTACCCTACATTATCTAAGAACACTATATCCAAGACGATTACCAGATTTTATGATCCCCAACACCAAGATCACAGAAAACACACATTTTTATAATTATTCACACAAAAATCACGATCACCAATTCCATATCATGTTTACCGTCATCTATCAACACTCATCACCAAGATCACCAAAAATCTAAGATCATGCATCTCAAAACTACTATGATCACTGAAAACACTTATTTTTTAAACATTCGCCACAAAAATAAACATACACAAAAATACCACAACACTTCCAACAACATCTATAACATAACATGAGCACTATAACATATCACTATCACAAAAAAATAATACACAGACACCCACATATTATACATTTCAATCACAAATTTAAGACATGACACATACACACCAAATCTAAGACATTCACCTCCAACTAAGACATACACATCATCCCTAAAACATCCTTCCTTATTCATTCCGTATATCTCCTAGAGTTGTTTTAACCCCGACGGACCCATCACGACGTAGGAGCCAGAGTGTAGTAGGTGGTGTTGGAGTGGTGATGGTTCATCTGGCTCCTACGTCGTGATGGGCCCGTCGGGGTTAAAACAACTCTAGGAGATATACGGAATGAATAAGGAAGGATGTTTTAGGTTAGGTTATGCTAGGTTAGGTTAGGTTAGGTTAGGTTAAGTTAGGTTAGGTTAGGTTAGGTTAGGATAAGTTAGGTTAGGTTAGGTAATGTTAGGTTAGGTTAGGTTAGGTTAGGTAAGGTTAGGTTAGGTTAGGTTAGGATAGGTTAGGTAAGGTTAGGCTAGGTTAGGTAAGGCTAGGTTAGGTTAGGCTAGGTTAGGTTAGGTTAGGTTAGGTAATGTTAGGTTAGGTTAGGTTAGGTTAGGTAAGGTTAGGTTAGGTTAGGTTAGGTTAGGTTAGGCTAGGTTAGGTTAGGTTAGGTTAGGTTAGGTTAGGTTAGGGTAGGTTAGGTAAGGTTAGGTTAGGTTAGGTTAGGTTAGGATAGGTTAGGTTAGGTTAGGTTAGGTTAGGTTAGGTTAGGATAGGTTAGGTGTGTGTGTGTGTGTGTGTGTGTGTGTGTGTGTGTGTCTTAGGTGGTCATAGAGTTTTGTGAATATCTTGATTATAGTGATTTTAGTGGATTTGAGATGCATTTGTGGATGTGAAATGTGATTTTTTTTTTTTGTGTGTGTTCAGAAGAGGTGTGTTGGGAGATGGGTGAGTGGATGTGAAGCAAAATGCGGGTGAGATGGAGAGGTGTATGGGGAGGGTTGTAATTAGAAATATGGGGAGATTTTACTGAAAATAAAGGTAATGTGTGAATATTTTAAAAATAAATTATAGAATTGAAAAGTTATTATATATTGGAAAAAGAATGGAGGGTGTTGAAACATGTCGCAATAGTTGGGTAGTTGATGTGACTTTGTGATGAAATTAGTTAAAACGTAAAAAATTGTGGGTTGTGGGTGTTGTGGGTGAAGTAAGTTGTGAGTGATGTGGGATGTGGGTGTTGTGGGTGAAGTAAGTTGTGAGTGATGTGGGATGTGGGTGTTGTGGGGTGTGGGTGTTGTGGTGTTGTGGGGTGTGGGTGTTGTGGGTTGTGGGTGTTGTGGGGTGTGGGTGTTGTGGGTGAAGTAAGTTGTGAGTGATGTGGGATGTGGGTGTTGTGGGGTGTGGGTGTTGTGGGTGTTGTGGGGTGTGGGTGTTGTGGGTTGTGGGTGTTGTGGGGTGTGGGTGTGGGTGTTGTGGGGTGTGGGTGATGTGGGTTGTGGGTGTTGTGGGTGAAGTAAGTTGTGGGTGATGTGGGATGTGGGTGTTGTGGGGTGTGGGTGTTGTGGGTGTTGTGGGGTGTGGGTGATGTGGTTGTGGGTGTTGTGGGGTGTGGGTGATGTGGGTTGTGGGTGTTGTGGGTGATGTGGGTTGTGGTGTTGTGGGGTGTGGGTGATGTGGGTTGGGGGTGATGTGGGATGTGGGTGATGTGGGTTGTGGGTGTTGTGGGGTGTGGGTGATGTGGGATGTGGGTGATGTGGGATGTGGGTGATGTGGGTTGTGGGTGATGTGGTTGTGGGTGGTGTGGGATGCGGGTTATGTTTGTCGAACTAGAGATGCTGAAAAAGTGGTTATAAGTTGTGGGTTGTTGTGACTTTTCTAATGAAATTAGTTAAAACGAGGAAAAATGAGGGGTGTGGGTGATGTGGGTTGTGGGTGTTGTGGGTGATGTGAGTTGTGGGTGATGTGGGATGTGTGTGTGTGTGTGTGTGTGTGTGTGTGTGTGTGTGTACTCACCTATTTGTACTCACCTATTTGTGGTTGCAGGGGTCGAGTCCTAGCTCCTGGCCCCGCCTCTTCACCGGTTGCTACTAGGCCCTCTCTCTCCCCGCTCCATGAGCTTAATCAAACCTCGTCTTAAAACTGTATATGGTTCCTGCCTCCACTACGTCATTTTCTAGGCTATTCCACTGCCTTACAACTCTATGACTGAAGAAATACTTCCTACTATCTCTCTGACTCATTTGTGTCTTCAACTTCCAATTGTTGCCTCTTGTTTCTGTGTCCCCTCCCTGGAACATCCTGTCTTTGTCCATCTTGTCTATTCCACGCAGTATTTTATATGTCGTTATCATGTCTCCCCTGACCCTCCTGTCCTCCAGTGTGGTCAGGCCGATTTCCCTTAATCTTTCCTCATAGGACATTCCCCTTAGCTCTGGAACTAACCTTGTCGCAAACCTTTGTACTTTCTCTAGTTTCTTGACGTGCTTTATCAAGTGCGGGTTCCAAACAGGTGCTGCATACTCCAGTATGGGCCTGACATACACGGTGTACAGTGTCTTGAATGATTCCTTACTAAGGTATCGGATTGCTGTTCTCAGGTTTGCCAGGCGCCCATATGCTGCAGCAGTTATCTGATTGATCTGTGCTTCCGGAGACATGCTGGGTGTTATACTCACCCAAGATCTTTCTCCTTGAGTGAGGTTTGCAGTCTTTGGCCACCTAGCCTATACTCTGTCTGTGGTCTTCTGTGCCCCTCCCCCATCTTCATGACTTTGCATTTGGCAGGATTAAATTCGAGAAGCCATTTGCTGGACCAGGTGTCCAGTCTGTCCAGGTCTCTTTGAAGTCCTGCCTGGTCCTCATCAGATTTAATTCTCCTCATTAACTTCACATCATCTGCAAACAGGGACACTTCTGAGTCTACCCTTCCGTCATGTCGTTCACATATACCAAAAATAGCACTGGTCCTAGGACCGACCCCTGTGGGACCCCGCTCGTCACAGGTGCCCACTGTGATACATCATTACGTACCATGACTCGTTGTTGCCTCCCTGTCAGGTATTCTCTGATCCATTGCAGTGCCCTTCCTGTTATATGCACCTGATGCTCTAGCTTCTGCACTAATCTCTTGTGAGGAACTGTGTCAAAGGCCTTCTTGCAGTCCAAGAAGATGCAATCAACCCACCCCTCTCTCTCTTGTCTTACTTCTGTTATTTTATCACAAAACTCCAGAAGGTTTGTGACACAGGATTTGCCTTCCGTGAATCCGTGCTGGTTGGCATTTATACTCCTGTTCCGTTCAAGGTGATCCACCACTCTCCTCCTGATAATCTTCTCCATAATTTTGCATACTATACACGTCAATGACACAGGTCTATAGTTTAGTGCCTCTTTTCTGTCTCCTTTTTTAAAAATGGGAACTACATTTGCCGTCTTCCATACCTCAGGTAGTTGCCCAGTTTCCAGGGATGTGTTGAAGATTGTGGTAAGTGGCACGCACAACATATCTGCTCCCTCTCTAAGGACCCACGGGGAGATGTTGTCTGGTCCCATTGCCTTTGAGGTATCGATGTGTGTGTGTGTGTGTGTGTGTGTGTTAGGTGGTTATAGAATTTTGTGAATATCTTGGTTACATTGATTTTTAGTGGATTTGAGATGGGTGATGAGATGCATTTGTGGATGTGAAATGTGATTTTGTGTTTGTTCAGAGGAGGTGTGTTGGGAGATGGGTGAGTGGATGTGAAGAAATGCGGGTGAGATGGGGAGGGGTATGGGGAGGGTTGTATTAGAAATTTAATGAAATATGGGGAGATTTTACTGAAAATGAAGGTAATGTGTGAATATTTTAAAAAGAAATTATAGAAATGAAAAGTTATGTTATATTGGAAAAGAATGGAGGGTGTTGAAACATGTCGCAATAGTGAGATTAGTTGATGTGAGTATAATCTCAATTTATGTGGATACAAGGAGATGGGTATGGAGAGGATTTTATTAGAATTTTAGTAATGTAAAGAGGAATGTGTATTACATTTAAGATTCAGTAAAAAGAAAGGGAAAAAAATTGTGAATAAATTGGTAATTGATGAGGGTTGTGGGTAATGTAGTCGAATTAGAGATACCGAAAAAGATGTTATAAGTGGGTTGTTGTTGTGCCTTTTTTTTCTGATGAAATTAGTTAAAATGAGAAAAAATTGTGGGGTGTGGGTGTTGTGGGTTGTGGGTGTTGTGGGTGTTGTGGGTTGTGGGTGTTGTTGTCGAACTAGAGATACCGAGAAAGTGGTTATAAGTTGTGGGTTGTTGTGACTTTCTGATGAAATTAGATAAAACGAGAAAAAATTGTGAGGTGTGGGTGATGTGGGGTGTGGGTGTTGTGACTTTTCTAACGAAATTAGTTAAAACGAGAAAAAATTGTGGGTTGTGGGTGATTTTGGTGGTGTTTTAGTAGTATTCAGTGGTGTATTTGGGAGTACTCAAATGGTGTTTTGGAAGTGTTTCAGTGTTGTTTGGAAATGTTCAAAGGTGTTTTTGAAGGTGTTCAAATGATGTGCAAGAGTACTTATGTAGGTGTTCTGGGAGTATTCAGAGGTGATTTGGGGGTGTTCGAATGATGTTTTTGGAGTATTTAAAGGCAATTGATGGTGTTTTTTTGGTGATGTTCAAAGTAAAGTGTTTGAGTTAGTTTTTGTGATAATGTTGTGAAGTCTGGAGAGTGAGGGAGGAGTTTGTGGGGATGAGTTGTTATTTAATGAAATGTGTAAGTGCAGATAAATTAGAGCTGTTAAATCTTATTTGGGAGTATTCAAAATGTTGTCTTGGAAGTGTTTCAGTGTTGTTTGGAAATGTTCAAAGGTATTTTTGTGAGTATTCAAATGATTTATGAGAGTGTTTTGAAGGTGTTCGAAGTAAAGTGTGTGTGCGTATTAACTTCGTAATATGTAAAATTGTGACTAGTGAATTTATCGAAAAGTGATTATAAGTGTTGTGGTGACTTTCTGATGAAATTAGTTAAAACCAGAAAAAAAAAATTGGGGGGGTTATGAGTGAAAATTGTGAGGTGTTGGTTGGAGTGTGAGGGTTAAGGAGGGTGGGGAGGAGGTAGGTTACTTCGTGGGGAGTGACCTGAGATGAAATAGTTAAAAAAATGTCTAGACTTGTGTTGTAAAGAAATTGTGGATTGTTGTGGGTATTAACGAAAAAAATGTGAAATTATTTGGATTAAGAGTGAAAATGTTTTCCCTATGTTGTATATGTGTATGGGGTAAAGTCGACAAGATTCAACCTGTGTGTGACGTCACTGACAGAAGGTAAGTGTCCCCTTATTAACTTTAATGAACTAAAAGGGTCGACAAGATTCAGCTTGTATGTGTGACGTCACTGACCGCCGAGTAAACAACACCCTTCTTAGTTCATTTGACTTGTTGAGAGAAGCTTTTAGTTCTTTTTTAAAATAATAAGGGGAAAGTTTAGACCTGTAGTAAGCTCCCCCATAGGAGGAGCCCTATTTAAATCTTTCCCCCAAGGGGGGGAACCAAAAACCTTGACCCGGGGAGATAGAGGAGAAATATTGGAAAAGAGGGTAAAGTGGATGGGGGGGAAATTTTGAAATATTGATATCGAGAAATTTTGACCCGAGAATGGAAAATTTCAAACCCCCCATAGGGGGGAATCCAAAAATTTTTATCCGAGAGATCGAATCTTGGAAATTTTTTAAAAATTTTTTTGGGCTTGGGGGGTGAAAGTGGGAGGGGGGAACCCTTAAAACTTGACCGAGGAATTGGACTTGTAAAATTTTTAAAAACCCCCCATGGGGGGGGACAAAAAAAAAAAACCCTTGATCCGGGGAATTGGAGTCTTGGTATATGGGAAAAATTTTTTTGGGGGTTTGGGGTGAAGTGGGGAGGGGGGAATTTAGAAAACCCCATGGGGGAACCAAAAAATTTTACCGGGAAATTGGAGTCTGGATTATCGAAAAAAAAAAAATTTTGACCCAAAGGAGAGGGAGCCCTTGGTATTATCGAGAAAATTTGATCCGAGGAGTGGAGAATTTCGAAAAACCCATGGGGGGATCCAAAAAAATTTTTATCCGAGGAGATGGAGTCTTGTTTATCGGAAAAAATTTTTCCGAGGAGATCATAAGAATTTCGAAAAACCCCCCTAGGGGGAAAAAAAAAAAACCTTGATCGGGGAGCATAAGAAAAAAAATTTGAAAAAATTCGGGGGGTGGGGCGGTCCGGGGACGCTGCAGAAGGGCGCGAAGGGGCGGGGGGGGCACGGGGGGACGGTGGGGCGCGAAGGGCGCGTCGAGGGTGGGGGGTCGGCGCGACGGTCGGGGGGGCACGGGGGGCGGGGGGGGGGGGGGGGGGGGGGGGGGGGGGCGCGGGTGAAGGGGGGGCGGGTGGGGGGCGGGGCCGGGGGTTGGGGTGAGGTAGTCTCGAGGGCGAGGTCAGGGCAAAACCGGAAGTAAACCTAGGTTGGGAAAAGGGACCCCCACTGCGGCCCTAACCGGATACCTCGCCAGGGGAAGGCCAAACCCCCGGATACCTCGTTTCGGGGGGGGAAGGCCCCAAAAAAAACCGAAATCCCTTTCCGCTCAGGGGGAAAAAATCGACTACTTATAAAAATTTTGTAATATATATCATTTCCCAAAACCGCGGCGGGCCCGGGGACCGCCCCCACAACCCCTTTTTCCCCCTTCACCTTCCCCACTACGCTACTGATCAGGGGCGAAATTTGGGAAAGGTGAGGCGTGCATTGTTCTATCTCTGGGCGGTAAAAGGGTTTTCCGAGGGCCCTAGTCCGGGCCTCCGCTTTTTTAAAAAAATGATATAATATATATATTTATATATAAATATATATATAAATATATATATATAATATATATATTTTAATATATAATAATGTCGTGCCGAATAGGAAAACTTGCGATTTTGGGCTTAAATAGCAACGTTCATCTTGCCATACGGGCCAAGTAAAAATTTTGTGAAATGCAATAATTTCGCCAAAACCATTCTAAACCCAAAACGAAAAAAATAATTTCATTGTTTTTTGTTTAGTTTTAAAATTTAAATTTAAAAGGGATTTAAAATGTATTTAGGGGGGTTTGGGAAAAAATAAATGGTGCTTTTTATAAAAAAGGTTAGGAAAAGTTTTCTAAAAATTTTTTTTGGAAAAAATTTAAAAATTTTTTTACATTAACTTTAAAAAAAAAATATAAAATTTAAACTTATAAGAGAAAATTTCAGAAAGGACAAATTTTTAAAAAATGATTCTTGCAAATTTTGACCATTTTCCCAAAATTCGGCAGCCCTTAATATAAATATTTTATATATATATAAAATTTTATTTAGATTTATATATATATAATATAAAATATAATATAATATATATATAAAATAATAATATAAAATATGCCCGTCCCGAATAGGCAGAACTTGCGTTTCTTGGTTTTAAATAGCAACGCTAAACGGCCAAAATGGGAAAAAAAAGGGGAAAATTTGTGTATGAAAATTTTTTGGGCCAAAAAAAATTCAAAACCTAACGAAAAAAAAAAATTTTTCACGTTTTTGTTTAGTTTTAAAATTTTACTGAAAACCCAAAACTAAAATTATATATTTGGGGTTTTGGTTTTAAAATAAATTGTTCTTGTTATAAAAAGGTTTAAGGTAAGTTTTCTAAGATTTTTTTTGGTGAAAAAATTAAAAATTTTTATATTAACATTAATAAAAAAAAAATTTTTAAACGTTTTAAAAAAAAATTTTGGGGAAAGGACTTAATTTTAAAGAGTTCTTGCAAAATTGCCCCTTTTTTACATACGGCACGAAAATTATATAAAATATATATATATATATAATATATTAATAATATATATATATATATAATAAATATATATATATATAAATATTATAAATCAACAATATATAAATTTTATAAATATATATATATATATATAAAATATAAAATTTATATAAAAATATATTTATATATATATATAAATATATATATAAATATTTTGCAACCCCTAAAGGGGGTTTTGCAATGATTTTTTATGTATATATATAAGAAATTTTAAAACCTTTTTCATTTTAATTTTATTTTGCTTATATTTGCGATAATAGCTAAATCGTAAAGAATTGTTTTTAAAATTTTTAATTGACTTATTTTTTTTAAGGATGAAACCCTTTTTTTGCTCAGTTAAAGTCTTGTTTGTAAAAAATATTTAAATTTATCGCTTGTAGCTATTATTCTCCCGGGCTTCTGAGCCCCAATTTGTCCACGGAGCATCAGGGGAACGGGGAAAGGGGGTGTCCCACCTCACCAAAAATATTCAGTCGGCTCTAAAAACTCCTTGGTGGTTGGAAAAGTTGTCGGTCTCATTATTCTTGTTGTTCGTAAAACCCTTCTGTTCACAGAACATTGATAACTAGTAAATTTTCGACTTTGTAATGAGGTTTTGGGGTCATATAGACACCCAGCATCTCGGGCCTGAGCTGTAACTTCTATTTAACTTGTACGGATCTGTGAATTATCACAGTCGGGGATTTTTTTATCCCGAATTTTGGGGTTCAGTTTTATGGGATTTTTTGTGACTTTTTTTGGAGGATCTGCAGATACCCACTTAGTGCGTTATTTTAATTCCTTTTTTCCTGATTCTGTTCCCCATTTGCTTTTTAAAATTTTGCTTTTGGGGCCTTAGCATTCTTTTTATTGTTTAAAAGGCAACTGTTTTGTTGCCAGTTGGTCAAGAATTTTAGTTTATTTGAGGACTTTGTCAGCCCCACTTTTTTTAAAAGTCTAGTCGAGTCGTGAGACATAGCAAACTACTTAGACACCTTTCAAACCCTACACAAACTTGTACAAATTTGTAAATCTTTTTAAATTTAATGACCCGACGTAAAATAAAGAATTTTAAATGGGGATAAGTGCTTTCACACAAAAAATTTTTTACTCGAGAGATGTGAAGGTTTTTTTTTGATTACTGTGATTAATTTTAAATTTTTTTTTAAATTTTTTATAATATTTTTCCTCTAGACCTTTTAAAAAATTTTAAATTTAAAATTTTTAAATTTCCCCTAGTTGTACCTAAACCCGTTGGGAATCCGGAAAACACTACCTGGATTTAAACCCGGAGAGAGGTTTCCCGGGGGGCAACGCCCCCCCGGCCCCCGGGCTTGACCACCCCTGGGATCAGCGCCGGGTCAACCAGGCTGTTGCCTTTCTGGCCCGCACGCAAACCAACGTACAGCCCCCACAAGGGGTCAGGAAATTTACTTTTGGGGCCTTTTCCACGCCAGCTTAAAAACTGCCCAAGGGGGCCCGTTTGGGAAAACCCCCCTTATGTGTGCGGGGCAGTTGAAAAGTCCCCGGGCCCCTGAAAATATTGTATGGGCTCTAACGTTTTTAAATGACAATCCTGCTTTTTATTGGGGGGGTGGGGCATCTCTGCCAAATCTTTTTCCTTTTGTAGTGGGGGATTTTTTGTTTTGCAAATTTTGGTAAATTTTTGTCCCTCTAAGAATTTTCCCGGGGTAATTTAAACAAAGTATTCTCCCTCCCGCTTTTCCAAGGGGGAAAAAAGGTTTAGGAAACCCAAAGGCTCCCCAGTAATTGAGGGGTTTTTTTCTCCCCTTTTTGCAAGGCCCTGGGAAATTCCTGTACATTTTCTAGGCGGCAATTTTACCTGCCTTTAAAGGGGCTTGTTAGTGTGCAGAATATTCCAGCCTACGATTTCTAATGAATAATTGGGAAAAGGATACTGACTACTTTTATGAAAACCCCAGTAACAGGCTGGATGCTCGAAGGCACTCCTTTCTAGTATTCACTGGAGATCTCTAAGCTTTTAGAATTGCGTTTTTTTGTAACAATATATATAATATATATATATATTATATATTATATATATATATATATATATTTTTATATATATATAATAATATATAATATTATATGGTCCAATAGTGGAAAATATAGCCTCAACGATGCTTCAGAGTGTGTCAGGGAAGGATAAGAGCCCGCCTGCTAGCATAAAGAGCCCCTCATGCTGGGACTTTCTGTTGGCTGTTCCCAACTCCAGCCTTGGCACACGCCTTGACCCACAGACCATCCGCATCGGTGTTGCCCTTCGACTTTGCCGCCCATATTCTCGCCGAACACAGGTGTAAATTTTTGGCAGTGAAGCAGCAGACCGATTCGGGTACCATGGTCTTGTGTGCCGTAAATCCGAGGGAAAGATTGCAAGACATGAGGAGGTTAATAACATTATCAAGAGGAGCCTCACAACAGCTGGATGCCCAGCAGTAAGGGAGCCACCCCAACTATGCAGATCTGACGGCAGCCAGAAGCGCCAGATGGTATCACCCTTCAAGCCCGGACATGGGAACAGGTGTGTGGGACTATACATGTGCATCTACCTTGGCTGATATCTATCCCAATACACCAGGGAGGAAGGGAGGGCCACTGCCAGCTTTAGGGAGTCCCAAAAGTCTAGAAAATATGGAGAACTTGCCCATCATTATATGTTTGTTCCCATAGGCTCAGAGACCCATGGCTCAGGGGAAAGAGTGCATCTAATTTCCTTAAGGAGCTGGGAAAAGACTCATCAGGGTAACTAGGGATCCCAGGGCAGCTAGTTTTCTGTTCCAGCGGCTCAGTGCGGCTGTTCAAAGGGGGAATGCATGCTGCATTTTGGGCACACTCCCCAGCTCTGAGGAGCTGGATGAGATTTTCGCCTTTTATAATCGGTGATACACACTAAAAACAGTACCGTAAAAGCCACCTTTTATATCAACAATGTATCCCCTTAAATCTTCTGTGCCATATTATTAATAATAAACAATATATAATATAAAATTATATATATATATATATATATATATATATATATATATATATATAATAAAATATATATATATATATAATATATATATATATATATACTATAATATATATATATAAAATATAATTATATATATAATATATATATATATATATATATATATATATATAAATATATATATAATATATATATACATATATATATATATATATATATATATATATATATATATATAATATATATATAATAATATATATATAATATTTTTATATAAAATGTAGTCAAAAAAGCGGCTGAGCGACTCCTTCCGGTTTAGGGGTGCGGCTGAGCGAGTCCTTCCGGTTTAGGGGTGCGGCTGAGCGACTCCTTCCGGTTTAGGGGTGCGGCTGAGTGACTCCTTCCGGTCTAGGGCCAGCAGCTGGAGGGTCCCCTTTTCACACCTAGGTGTTACTTCCGGTTTGACCTTGACCTCGCCCTCGAGACTACCTCACCCTCAACCCCCAACCAATACCCCTGCCCACGACCCCCGCCCACGACCCCCCCTTCGAGACCCCCCGGCGCGCCGCGCGCCCGCCCGCGCCCTTCGCGACCCCCGCCTGCGCCTTCTGCTGCGCCTTCTGCAGGGTCGTCCGGATCGCCCCCGCGTCTCGATTTTTTTCCGATTTTTTTCGAATTTTTTTTGAATTTCATTTTCTTATGATCTCCATCTCCTCGGATCAAATTTTTGAGTTTCCCCATCCCACTTTCACCCCCCATCCCAAATTTTCTCGATAATACAAGTTTTTGGATCCCCCCTATGGGGTTTTCGAAATTCTCCATCTCCTTGGATCAAGGTTTTTGGATTGTCCCTCCTTCCACCCCCAACCCCCACCTCAATTTTTTCTCGATAATACAAGTTTTGGATTCCACCATATGGGGGTTTTGAATTTCTTATGAGGTCCTCGGATCAAATTTTTGAGGTTCCCCCTCTCACTTTCACCCCCATCCCAAAATTTCTCGATAAAGCAAGTTTTTTGGATTCCCCCCTATGGGGTTTCGAAATTCTTATGATCTCCTCGAATCAAGTTTTTGAATTGCCCCTCCCACTTTCACCCCCATCCCAAAAATTTCTCGATAATACAAGTTTTTGGATTCTCCCCTATGAGGTTTTCAAAATTCTCCAATTCCTCGGATCAAGTTTTTGGAATTCCCCCCTCTGGGTATAAGCACTGAACTCCTCCTATGGGGGCATGCTTACTACAGGTCTAAACAAGTCAAATGACCTAAGAAGGGTGTTTACTCGGCGGTCAGTGACGTCACTTGATGACCTCACACACACAGGTTGAATCTTGTCGACCCTTTTAGTTCATTAAAGTTAATAAGGGGACATAGTACCTACATCATAGGGAAAACATTTTCACTCTTAACCCCAATTTTTCTCGTTTTAACCCTTTTAGTTCATTAAAGTTAATAAGGGGACACAGTACATCAGAAAGTCACATTTTTTCGTTAATACCCACATTTTCTTTACAACACAAGTCTACACAATTTTCTCGTTTTAACTATTTCATCTCAGGTCACTCCCCCACGAAGTAACCTACCTCCTCCCCACCCTCCCAAACCCTCACACTCCCACCAACACCTCACAATTTTCACTCATAACCCCGCAACTTTTCTCGTTTTAACCCTTTTAATTCATTAAAGTTAATAAGGGGACACAGTACATCAGAAAGTCACCACAACACTTATAACCACTTTTCGATAAATTCACTAGTCACAATTTTACATATTACGAAGTTAATATGCACTTTTACTTTGAACACCTTCAAAACACTCTCATAAATCATTTGAATACTCACAAAAATACCTTTGAACATTTCCAAACAACACTGAAACACTTCCAAGACAACATTTTGAAAACTCCCAAATAAGATTTGACAGCTCTAATTTATCTACAATTACACATTTCATTAAATTACAACTCATCCCCCCAAACTCCTCCCTCAGTCTCCAGACTTCACAACATTATCACAAAAACTAACTCAAACACTTTGAACATCACCAAAAAACACCATCAATTGCCTTGAAATACTCCAAAAAACATCATTCAAACACCCCCAAAACCTGAATACTCACAGAACACCTTCATAAGTACTCTTGCACATCATTTGAACACCTTCAAAAACACCTTTGAACATTTCCAAACAACACTGAAACACTTCCAAAACACCATTTGAGTACTCCCAAATACACCACTGAATACTACTAAAACACCACTGAATACACTCGAAACACCACCAAAATCACCATAAACTAAGATCAACACCCACATCCCCACATCACCCACAACCCACAACACCCACAATTTTTTCTCGTTTTATCTAATTTCATCAGAAAGTCACAACACCCACACCTCACTTTTTTTTTTCTCGTTTTAACTAATTTCATCAGAAAAAGTCACATCAACAACCCACTTATAACGTCTTTTCGGTATCTCTAGTTCGACAACAACACCCACAAACCACATCACCCACACCCCACAACACACACAAACCCACATCACCCACACCCCACAACACACACAACCCCACCCACACCGCACAATTTTTTTTCTCGTTTTAACTAATTTCATCAGAAAGTCAACAACAACAACCCACAACTTATAATCACACCTTTGAATAACCTCAAAACACCATTTGAGTACTCCCAAATACACCACTGAATACAACTAAAACACCGCTGAATACACTCAAAAACACTACCAAAATCACCATAAACTAAGATAAACACCCCACAACCCACAACACAAACATCCCACATCGCCCACAACCCACATCACCGACAACCCACAATTTTTTTCTCGTTTTAACTAATTTCATCAGAAAAAGTCACAAAAACAACCCACTTATATCATCTTTTCAGCAACTCTAGTTCGACAACAACACCACAACCCACTTCACCCACACCCCACAACACCCACAACCCACAATTTTTCTCGTTTTAACTAATTTCATCAGAAAGTCACAACAACAAACAACCCACAACCCACAACACCTACAACACCCACAACCCACAACACCCACAACCCCACAACACCCACAACACCCACAACCCACAGCACCCACAACACCCACAACCCACAACACCCCACAACCCACAATTTTTTCTCGTTTTAACTAATTTCATCAGAAAAAGGCACAACACCCACAACCCACTTCACCCACACCCCACAACACCCCACATCACCCACATCCCACAATTTTTTTCTCGTTTTAACTAATTTCACAGAAAAAGTCACAAAAACAACCCACTTATATCATCTTTTTCGGTATCTCTAATTCGACTACATTACCCACAACCCTCATCAATTACCAATTTATTCACATTTTTTTCCCCTTCTTTTTACTGAATCTTAAAATTTTCCCCTTCTTTTTACTGAATCTTAAAAGTAATACACATTCCTCCCTACAGTACTAAAATTCTAATAAAATCCTCTCTATACCCATCTCCTTGTATCCACATAAATTAATATTATACTCGCATCAACTACCCAACTATTGCGACATGTTTTCAACACCCCTCCATTCTTTTTCCAATATATCATAACTTTTCAATTCTATAATTTATTTTTAAAATATTCACACATTACCTTTATATTCAGTAAAATCTCCCCATATTTCTAATTACAACCCTCCCCATACACCTCTCCATCTCACCCGCATTTTTCTTCACATCCACTCACCCATCTCCCAACACACCTCTTCTAAAACACACACACACAAAAAAATCACATTTCACATCCACAAATGCATCTCAAATCCACTAAAATCACTATAATCAAGATATTCACAAAACTCTATGACCACCTAACACACACACACACACACACACACCTAACCTAACCTAACCTAACCTAACCTAACCTAACCTAACCTAACCTAACCTAACCTAACCTAACCTATCCTAACCTAACCTAACCTTACCTAACCTAACCTAACCTAGCCTAACCTAACCTAACCTAACCTAACCTAACCTAACCTAACCGAACCTACCCTAACCTAACCTAACCTAACCTAACTTTACCTAACCTAACCTAACCTAGCCTAACCTAACCTAACCTAACCTAACCTAACCTAGCCTAACCTAACCTAACCGAACCTATCCTAACCTAACCTTACCTAACTTATCCTAACCTAACCTAACCTAACCTAACCTAACCTAACCTAACCTAACCGAACCTTCCCTAACCTAACCTAACCTAACCTTACCTAACCTAACCTAACCTAACCTTACCTAACCTAACCTAACTTAACCTAACCTAACCTAACCTACCCTAACCTAGCCTAACCTAACCTAACCTAACCGAACCTAACCTAACCTAACCATTCCTAACATATCCTAACCTAACCTTACCTAACCTAGCCTAACCTAACCTATCCTAACCTAACCTAACCTAGCCTAACCTAACCTAACCTAACCTAACCTATCTTAACCTAACCTAACCTAACCTAGCCGAACCTATCCTAACCGTTCCTAACCTATCCTAACCTAACCTTACCTAACCCAACCTAACCTAACCTACCCTACCCTACCCTAACCTACTGTCCTAACCTAACCTAAAATATATTGGAACACTTCCAAAATACATTAGAGTACTCCAGAATTACTTTGAACGACTCCATTTTTGGATATTTCCAAATTAGTTTTGAAAACTTTATCGTAAAATCGAACATTATTTTCTTGTTGGTAAACACACTCAATGGTAGAAATATTTACTCGATTTCCGAATAGAAACACTTTCCTCGCTCTGAGAGACTCATTGAGCTTATATGCCTTACCCAAAAAGTATTGCGTCATGATTTTTGTACACCCCTTCCCCCTCCGACGCCACCATGTAATGAGGATCACACCCAAGGTAGAAAATCACACGGCCATCTCCTTACCCTACACCTGCGTCAACTCAGGACAGACAGACGCCATGAAATGCGGTTCACATCCAAGGTAGATTTAAGATAATCATCGCCTTACCGAACACCTGAATCAACTCACCTAACCGAACCTAACCTAACCTATCCTAGCCTAACCTAACCTAGCCTAACCTAACTTAACCTAACCTAACCTAACCTAACCTAACCTAACCTAACTTAACCTAACTTAACCTAACCTAACCTAACCTAACTTAACCTAACCTAACATAACCTATCTTAACCTAACCTGTCTTAACCTAACCTAACCTAACCTAGCCTAACCTAACCTAACACCATCAAACATCTCCGAATACTCCCCAAAACACTACTGATTACTACCAAATCACCACTGAATACTACCAAATCACCGTCAAAATCACCAGAAACTAAGTTTAACATCACCATCCAACTTCCTTTTTATAGAAATCCCCTCAAATCACTATAACCAAGAACCCAACCTAACCTAACCTTTCCTAACCTAACCTTTCCTAACCTAACCAACCTAACCTAACCTAACCGAACCTAACCTAACCTAACCTAAGCGAACCTAACCTAACCTAGCCTAACCTAACCTAACCGAACCTATCCTAACCTAACCTAACCTAACCTAACACCATCTAACACCTCCGAATACTCCCCAAAACACTACTGATTACTACCAAATTACCACTGAATACTACCAAATCACTGTCAAAATCACCAGAAACTAAGTTTAGCATCACCGTCCAACTTCTTTTTATAGAAATCCCCTCAAATCACTATAACCAAGAACCCAACCTAACCTAACCTTTTCCTAACCTAACCGAACCTAACCTAACTGAACCTAACCTAACATTACCCAACCTAACCTAACCTTACCTAACCTAGCCTAACCTAACCTATCATAACCTAACCTAACCTAACCTAACACCATCAAACACCTCCGAATAATCCCCAAAAGACTACTGATTACTACCAAATCACCTAACCTAACCTAACCTAACCTAACCTAACCTAACCTAACATTACCCAACCTAACCTAACTTATCCTAACCTAACCTAACCTAACCTAACCGAACCTAACCTAACATTACCTAACCTAACCTAACTTATCCTAACCTAACCTAACCTAACCTAACCTAACTTATCCTAACCTAACCTAACCTGACCTAACTTATCCTAACCTAACCCAACCTAACCTAACCTAACCTAGCCTAACCTAACCTAACCTAACCAGACCTAACATATTCTAACCTAACCTAACTTATCCTAACCTAACCTAACCTAACCTGACACCTTCAAACACCTCCGAATACTCCCAAAACACTACTGATTACTACCAAATCACCACTGAATACTACCAAATCACCGTCAAAATCACCAGAAACTAAGTTTATCACTATCAACACTAATCACCAAGATCACCAAAAATCTAAGATCATGCATCTCAAAACCACTATGATCACTGAAAACACTTATTTTTTAAACATTCGCACAAAAATAAGACATACACAAAAATACCACAACACTTCCAACAACATCTATAACATAACATGAGCACTATAACATATCACTATCACAAAAAAATAATACACAGGCACCCATATATTATACATTTCAATCACAAATTTAAGATATGAGACATACACACCAAATCTAAGACATTCACCTCCAACTAAGACATACACATCACCCCTAAAACATCCTTCCTTATTCATTCCGTATATCTCCTAGAGCTGTTTTTAACCACGACGAGCCCATCACGACGTAGGAGCCAGAGTGTAGTAGGTGGTGTTGGAGTGGTGCTGGTTCCTCTGGCTCCAATGTCGTGGTGGGCCCGTCGGGGTTAAAACAGCTCTAGGAGATATACGGAATGAATAAGGAAGGATGTTTTAGGGGTGATGTGTATGTCTTAGTTGGAGGTGAATGTCTTAGATTTGGTGTGTATGTCTCATATCTTAAATTTGTGATTGAAATGTATAATATGTGGGTGTCTGTGTATTATTTTTTTGTGATAGTGATATGTTATAGTGCTCATGTTATGTTATAGATGTTGTTGGAAGTGTTGTGGTATTTTTGTGTATGTCTTATTTTTGTGCGAATGTTTAAAAAATAAGTGTTTTCAGTGATCATAGTGGTTTTGAGATGCATGATCTTAGATTTTTGGTGATCTTGGTGATTAGTGTTGATAGTGATAAACTTAGTTTCTGGTGATTTTGACGGTGATTTGGTAGTATTCAGTGGTGTTTTGGTAATAATCAGTAGTGTTCTGGGAGTATTCGGAGGTGTTTGAAGTTGTCAGGTTAGGTTAGGTTAGGATAAGTTAGGTTAGGTTAGGTTAGGATAAGTTAGGTCCGGTTAGGTTAGGTTAGGCTAGGTTAGGTTAGGTTAGGTTGGGTTAGGTTAGGATAAGTTATGTCAGGTTAGGTTAGGGTAGGTTAGGATAAGTTAGGTTAGATTAGGTTAGGTTAGGATAGGATAAGTTAGGTTAGGTTAGGTAATGTTAGGTTAGGTTCGGTTAGGTTAGGTTAGGTTAGGTTAGGTTAGGATAAGTTAGGTTAGGTTGGGTAATGTTAGGTTAGGTTAGGTTAGGTTAGGTTAGGTGATTTGGAAGTAATCAGTAGTGTTTTGGGGAGTATTCGGAGGTGTTTGATGGTGTTAGGTTAGGTTAGGTTAGGTAAGGTTAGGTTAGGTTAGGTTAGGTTCGGTTCGGTTAGGTTAGGTTAGGTTAGGTTTAGTTAGGTTAGGTTAGGATAAGTTAGGTAGGTTAGGTTAGGATAGGTTCGGTTAGGTTTTAGGCTATGGTTAGGTTTAGGTTAGGTTAGGTTAGGTAAGGTTAGGTTAGGTTAGGTTAGGGTAAGTTCTGTTTAGGTTAGGTTAGGTTAGGTTAGGCTAGGTTAGGTTAGGTTAGGTAAGGTTTAGGTTAGGTTAGGTTAGGATAGGTTAGGTTAGGTTAGGTTAATCTAGGTTAGGTTAGGTTAGGATAGGTTAGGTTAGGTTAGGTTAGGTTAGGTGTGTGTGTGTGTGTGTGTTAGGTGGTCATAGAGTTTTGTGAATATCTTGATTATAGTGATTTTAGTGGATTTGAGATGCATTTGTGGATGTGAAATGTGATTTTGTGTGTGTGTGTGTTCAGAAGAGGTGTGTTGGGAAATGGGTGAGTGGATGTGAAGAAAAATGTGGGTGAGATGCAGAGGTGTATGGGGAGGGTTGTAATTAGAAATATGGGGAGATTATGCTGAATATAAAGGTAATGTGTGAATATTTTAAAAAGAAATTATAGAATTGAAAAGTTATGATATATTGGAAAAAGAATGGAGGGTGTTGAAAACATGTCGCAATAAGACATACACAAAAATACCACAACACTTCCAACAACATCTATAACATAACATGAGCACTATAACATATCACTATCACAAAAAAATAATACACAGACACCCACATATTATACATTTCAATCACAAGTTTAAGATATGAGACATACACACCAAATCTAAGACATTCACCTCCAACTAAGACATACACATCACCCCTAAAACATCCTTCCTTATTCATTCCGTATTTCTCCTAGAGCTGTTTTTAACCCCGACGAGCCCATCACGACGTAGGAGCCAGAGTGTAGTAGGTGGTGTTGGAGTGGTGCTGGTTCCTCTGGCTCCTACGTCGTGATGGGCCCGTCGGGGTTAAAACAGCTCTAGGAGATATACGGAATGAATAAGGAAGGATGTTTTAGGGGTGATATGTATGTCTTAGTTGGAGGTGATTGTCTTAGATTTGGTGTGTATGTCTCATGTCTTAAATATGTGGGTGTCTGTGTATTATTTTTTTGTGATAGTGATATGTTATAGTGCTCATGTTATGTTATAGATGTTGTTGGAAGTGTTGTGGTATTTTTGTGTATGTCTTATTTTTGTGCGAATGTTAAAAAATAAGTGTTTTCAGTGATCATAGTAGTTTTGAGATGCATGATCTTAGATTTTTCGTGACCTTGGTGATTAGTGTTGATAGTGATAAACTTAGTTTCTGGTGATTTTGACGGTGATTTGGTAGTACTCAGTGGTGATTTGGTAGTAATCAGTAGTGTTCTGGGAGTATTCGGAGGTGTTTGAAGGTGTCAGGTTAGGTTAGGTTAGGTTAGGATAAGTTAGGCTATGTTAGGTTAGGATAAGTTAGGTCCGGTTAGGTTAGGTTAGGTTAGGCTAGGTTAGGTTAGGTTAGGTTGGGTTAGGTTAGGATAAGTTACGTCAGGTTAGGTTAGGGTAGGTTAGGATAAGTTAGGTTAGGTTAGGTTACATTAGGTTAGGATTAGTTAGGTTAGGTTAGGTAATGTTAGGTTAGGTTAGGTTAGGTAATGTTAGGTTAGGTTCGGTTAGGTTATGTTAGGTTAGGTTAAGATAAGTTAGGTTAGGTTGGGTAATGTTAGGTTAGGTTAGGTTAGGTTAGGTGATTTGGTAGTAATCAGTAGTGTTTTGGGGAGTATTCGGAGGTGTTTGATGGTGTTAGGTTAGGTTAGGTTAGGTTAGGATAGGTTAGGTTAGTCTAGGTTAGGTAAGGTTAGGTTAGGTTGGGTAATGTTAGGTTAGGATCGGTTAGGTTAGGTTCGGTTAGGTTAGGAAAAGGTTAGGTTAGGTTGGGTTCTTGGTTATAGTGATTTGAGGGGATTTCTATAAAAAGGAAGTTGGATGGTGATGTTAAACTTAGTTTCTGGTGATTTTGACGGTGATTTGGTGATATTCAGTGGTGATTTTGTAGTAATCAGTAGTGTTTTGGGGAGTATTCGGAGGTGTTAGATGGTGTTAGATTAGGTTAGGTTAGGTTAGGATAGGTTTGGTTAGGTTAGGTTAGGTTAGGCTAGGTTAGGTTAGGTTAGGATAGGTTAGGTTAGGCTAGGTTAGGTAAGGTTAGGTTAGGATAGCTTAGGAACGGTTAGGTTAGGTTAGGTTCGGTTAGGTTAGGTTAGGTTAGGCTAGTTAGGTTAGGTTTGGTGAGGTTAGGTTAGGGTAGGTTAGGTTAGTTTAGTTAGGTTAGGTTAGG
>NC_069492.1:9479531-9483572 GCF_026875155.1 Cherax quadricarinatus | reverse complement strand
CCCCTTTTTAAACTTTAAGAAAAAAAGGGTTTTTAAAACGAGAAAATTGGGGTTAAGGTGAAATTTTTTCCCCAATGATGTAGGTACTATGTCCCCTTATTAACTTTAATGAACTAAAAGGGTCGACAAGATTCAACCTGTGTGTGTGAGGTAATCACGTGACGTCACTGACCGCCGAGTAAACACCCTTCTTAGGTCATTTGACTTGTTTAGACCTGTAGTAAGCATGCCCCCATAGGAGGAGTTCAATGCTTATACCCAGAGGGGGGGATTCCAAAAACTTGATCCGAGGAATTGGAGAATTTCGAAAACCTCATAGGGGAGAATCCAAAAACTTGTATTATCGAGAAATTTTTGGGATGGGGGTGAAAGTGGGAGGGGCAATTCAAAAACTTGATTCGAGGAGATCATAAGAATTTCGAAACCCCATAGGGGGGAATCCAAAAAACTTGTATTATCGAGAAATTTTGGGATGGGGGTGAAAGTGAGAGGAGGAACCTCAAAAATTTGATCCGAGGAGCTCATAAGAAATTCAAAACCCCCATAGGGGGGAATCCAAAACTTGTATTATCGAGAAAAATTTGAGGTGGGGGCTGGGGGTGGAAGGAGGGACAATCCAAAAAGCCTTGATCCAAGGAGATGGAGAATTTCGAAAACCCCATAGGGGGGATCCAAAAACTTGTATTATCGAGAAAATTTGGGATGGGGGGTGAAAGTGGGAGGGGGAAACTCAAAAATTTGATCCGAGGAGATGGAGATCATAAGAAAATGAAATTCAAAAAAAATTCGAAAAAAATTGGAAAAAATTCGACACGCGGGGGCGATCCGGACGACGCTGCAGAAGGCGCAGCAGAAGGAGCGGGCGGGGGTCGCGAAGGGCGGTGTTACTTCCGGTTTGACCTTGACCTCACCCTCAACCCCAACCAATACCCCCACCCACGACCCCCCCTTCGAGACCCCCCGTCGCGCCACGCGCCCGCCCGCGCCCATCACGACCCCCGCCCGCGCCTTCTGCTGCGCCTTCTGCAGCGTCGTCCGGATCGCCCCCGCGTTTCGATTTTTTCCGATTTTTTGGGAATTTTTTTTGAATTTCATTTTCTTATGATCTCCATCTCCTCGGATCAAATTTTTGAGTTTCCCCCTCCTACTTTCACCCCCCATCCCAAATTTTCTCGATAATACAAGTTTTTGGATCCCCCCTATGGGGTTCTCGAAATTCTCCATCTCCTTGATCAAGGTTTTTTGGATTGTCCCTCCTTCCACCCCCAACCCCCACCTCAAATTTTTCTCGTTAATACAATTTTTTGGATTCCCCCCTAGGGGGGTTTTTTTTTTTTCTTATGAGGCCCTTTGGATCAAATTTTTGGGGTTTCCCACCTCTCACTTTCTCCCCCCCCCCAAAAATTTCTGTTTAATGAAAGTTTTTTGGTTTCCCCCCCTTTTTGGGGTTTTTTCGAAATTTTTCCAATTCCTGGATAATTTTTTGGGAAATTTCCCCCCCTCTGGGAATAGATTAAAACTCCTCCTAGGGGGGGCATGCTTATTTTACGGTCTAAGCAAGTAAAATGACCTAAGTAGGGTGTTTACTCGGCGGTCAGTGCGTACGTGATGCCTCACACACACGGGTTTGAATCTTGTCGCCCCTTTTTAGTTCTTTAAAATTTAAATTTAAGGGGACATTTTACCTAAAATCATAGGGAAAAAACCCATTTTAAATTTTAAACCCCCAATTTTTTCTGGGTTTTAAACCCTTTTTAGTTCATTAAAGTTAATAAGGGGCCCCAAAAGTACATCAAAAAGTCACATTTTTTTTTTAAATTTCCCCACATTTTCTTTACAACAAAAAGTCAAAAAAAATTTTCTCGTTTTAAATTTAATCTAAAAGGGCCCTTCCCCCACGAAGTAACCTCCCTCCCCCCCACCCCCCCGAACCCTTTCACACTCCCCCCAAAACCACCTCAAAATTTTTCACTCAAAACCCCCCAAAATTTTTTTCTCTTTTTAACCCCTTTTGGTTCCAAAGTTAAAAAAGGGGGGAACAGTACATCGAAAAGTCACCAAAAACACTTATAAAACTTTTCGATAAATTAAATAGTCACAATTTTTCATTTTTCGAATTTAAATTTCGCTTTTTTACTTTGAACACCTTCAAAACACTTTTCCATAAATCTTTTGGGAATACCCCAAAAAAATACCCTTTAAAATTTTCCAAACAACACTGAAAACACTTCCAAGACAACTTTTTAAATTTACTTCCCCAAAAAAGATTTAACAGCTCTAATTTATCTACAATTACACATTTCTTTTAAAATTTAAAAATCACCCCCCCCAAAATTTCCCCCCTCGTTTTCCCGGGATTCAAACTTTTATCAAAAAAAACTAACTCAAACACTTTATTTTGAACATCCCCAAAAAAAACACCATCAATTGCCTTTAAATACCCCAAAAAAACATCTTGGGAACCCCCCAAAAAAATCACCTTGAATACTCTCAGAACCCCTTTTCATAAGTACTCTTGCACATTTTTTTGGAACACCTTCAAAAACCCCTTTGGGAAACTTTTCCCAAAAAACACTAAAACACTTCCAAAACACCATTTAAATTACCCCCAAATTAACCCCAAACTGAAATATTTAAAAACACCATAAATACACTCGAAACACCCCCAAAAAATCCCCAAAAAACTAAGATCAACCCCAAAACCCCCACATCCCCCCAAAACCCAAAAACCCCCCCACAATTTTTTTCGTTTTTTTAAATTTCATCAGAAAGTCACAACACCCCAACCTCCTTTTTTTTTTCTGGGTTTTAAAACAAATTTCATCAAAAATTTACATCAACAACCCACTTATAACGTTTTTTTCGGTATCTCTAGTTCGACAAAAAACACCCACACCCCACAACCCCAAAAACCCACATCCCCCTTTCCCCCCACAACACACACCCCCCACATCCCCCCACACCCCAAACAAAAACAAAACCCCCCCCCCACCGCAAAATTTTTTTTTTCTCGTTTTAAAAATTTCATCAAAAAAGTCACAACAACAACAAACCCAAATTAAAAATCACATTTTTTTGAAAAACCCAAAAAAAACCCCCCATTTGAGTACCCCCAAAATTTACACCATAAATATTTATAAAAAAAACGCTGAATACACTAAAAAACACCCCCAAAAATCACAATAAAACTAAGTTTAAACCCCCCCCAAAACCCCCAAAAACCCCAAATTTCCCAAATCCCCCACAACCCACTCACCAACAACCCACAATTTTTTTTCTTTTTAAACAAATTTTCTTGGGGAAAAAAGTCACAAAAAAAAACCCACTTATATCATTTTTCAGCAACTCTAGTTCGACAAAAACCCCCCACAAACCCACTTCCCACAACACCCAAAACCCCCACTTCACCCCCACCCCACAACACCCACAACCCAAATTTTTTTTTGTTTTAACTATTTTCACAGAAAGTCAAAAAACAAAAAACAACCCAAAAACCCACAACCCTAAACACCCACAACCCAAAAACCCACAAACCCACAACCCCCCACAACACCCACAACACACGCACCCAAAACCCCCCATACCCACAAACCCCAAAACCCCAAATTTTTTTTCTCGTTTTTAACAAATTTTCATCAAAAAGGGGGCCCACAACACCACCCCCCAATTCACCCACCCCCCACAACCCCCCACATCACCCCCATCCCCCCAATTTTTTTTCCTTTTTAACAAATTTTTCTTTCAAAAAAAGTCCAAAAAACAACCCATTATATCATTTTTTCGGTATCTCTAATTCGATTACATTCCCCACAACCCTCTTTCCAATTTACCAATTTTTTTCACTTTTTTTTCCCCCCTTTTTACTGATTTTTTAAAATTTTTCCCCCCTTTTTTTTATGAATTTTAAAAGTAATACAAAATTTCCCCTACCACAGTATTTAAATTTTTAAAAAATTTCTCTCCTTACCCATCTCCTTGTACCCAACAAAAATTTAAATTATTATACTCGCATAAATTTCCCCAAAACAAATTGCGAAATTG
>NC_069492.1:9452031-9477031 GCF_026875155.1 Cherax quadricarinatus | reverse complement strand
TACCCAAAAATTTCCCCCAACCCAAAACCAAAACCAAAACCCTAGCCAAACCCTAACCAAACCCAAAACCCGGGGGACCAAAACTTATCCTAACGAAACCCAAAAACCTAACTTATCAAAACCAAACCTAACCAAACCGGGACCCCTTTAAAAACACCCCCGAATACCCCCCAAAACCCTTTACGGGTTTACTAGGGAAATCCCCCTTGAATACTTCCAAATCCCGTAAAAATTCACCAGAAACAAATTTTATCACTATAAACACTAATCACCAATCACCAAAAATCTAAGATCATGATCTAAAAAACTACCATGATCACGGGAAAACACTTTTTTTTTAAAATATTTGCAAAAAAAATTAAGACATACAAAAAAATTCCCAAACAACACTTCCACCAACATAAATAACTTTAAATGAGCACTTAACATTTTCCTATCACAAAAAAAAATTTAACACAAAACCCACATCTTTTTTTTTACATTTCAATCAAAAAATTAAAAAGACTTGAGGCATACACCCCAAAATCTAAGACTTTTCACCCCCAACTAAGACATACAAAATCACCCCAAAACATCCTTCCTTATTCATTCCGTTTTATCTCTAGAGCTTTTTTTAACCCCGGGGGGCCCATCAGACGTAGGACCCAGAGGAACCAGCACCCTCCCAAAACCCTACTACACCTTTGGGTCCTACGTCGTGATGGGCTCGTCGGGGGGTTAAAAAAAAGCCCAGGAGATATACCCGGGTTTAATAAGGGAAGGGGTGTTTTGGGGTGATGGGGCATGGTTTAGTTGGGGGGGGGAATGTCTTCGATTTTGGGGTGTATGCCTCATGTCTTAAATTTTTGATTGAAATGTATAAGATTGGGGGGTGTCTGTGGGATTTTTTTTTTGTGATAGTGATATGTTATTTGGCCCCATGTTATGTTATAGATGTTGTTTGGGAAAAAGTTTTTGGTATTTTTGTGTATGTCTTTTTTTTGTTGAATGTTTAAAAAATAAGTGTTTTCGTGATCATAGTTGTTTTGAGATGCTGATCTTGATTTTTGGTGATCTTGGTGAATTGTGTTGATAGTGATAAACTTAGTTTCTTTGATTTTGACGGGTGATTTTGGGAGTATTCCCGTGGTGATTTTTTTAGTAATCAGAAGTGTTTTGGGAGTTTTCGGAGGGGGTTTGAAAAGGTTTTCAGGTTAAGTTTGGGTTAAGGGGTTTGGGTAAAGTTAGGTTTTTGGTTAGGTTAGGTAAATTAGGTCCGGTTTTTTTTGGGGGGGGTTTGGTTTGGTTTAAAGGGTAGGTTTTTTTTTAGGTTTTGGTTGGGTTTGGTTAGGATAAGTTTGGTTTAGGTTAGGTTAGGTTAGGATAAGTTTTGGTTAGGTTTTGTTTGGGGTTTGGTTAGGATTTAAATTAGGTTAGGGTTTTGTAAAGTTAAAGGGTTTGGTTCGGTTTTTGGTTAGGGTTTTTTTTAGGTTAGGTTTGGGTTTAAATTTGGGTTGGTTGGGTAATGTTAGGTTAGGTTAGGGTTTGGTTAGGGGTAGGTGATTTTGGGAGTAATCAGTAGTGTTTTGGGATTATTCGGAGGGGTTTGATGGGGTTAGGTTTTGGTTAGGTTAGGTTAGGATAGGTTAGGGGTTTGGCTAGGTTAGGGGGAAGGTTACGTTTTGGTTGGGGGAATGTTGGTTAAAGGGTTTGGTTAGGTTAGGTTCGGTTTGGTTTGGGGAAAAAGGGTTGGGTTTTTGGGTTGGGGTTTTTGGTTAAAAGTGATTTGAGGGGGTTTCTAAAAAAAAAAGGAAAATTTGGAAAGGTGATGTTAAAAAATTAGTTTTGGGGATTTTTGACGGTGAAATTTTTTTTTTTTTCAGTGGGTGACTTGGTAGTAAACAGAGTGTTTTTGGGAAAAATTTTGGAGGTGTTAGTGGGGTTAGGGGTTGGTTAGGGGGGTTTGGTTAGGTTAGGATTTGGGTTTGGTTAGCTTAGGTTAGGCTGGGTTTGGTTGGTTCGGTTTTGCTTTGGGGTTTTTTAAGGTTTTTTGGTAGGTTCGGTTTTGGGTTTGCTTAGGGGTTTTTTTTTTGTGTTTTTGTTAGGGGAAAAGGGTTTGGTTTGGTTGGGTTCTTGGTTTTAGTGATTTGAGGGGATTTCTAAAAAAGGGGAAATTGGATGGTGATGTTAAATTAGTTTTTTGGTGATTTTGACGGTGTTTTTGGTTTGTATTCAGTGGTGATTTTGGGAGGAATCAGTAAATGTTTTGGGGGTTTTCGGGGTGTTTGATGGGGTTGTTAGGTTAGGTTAGGTTTGGTTAGGTGGTTAGGGTTTGGTGGGGTAGGGTTTGGGTTGGTTCGGTTAGGTTTAGTTTTATTCAGGTGTTCGGGTAAGGGGATGATTATCTTAAATCTTCCTTGGATGTGAACCCCATTTATGGGCGTCTGTCTGTCCTGAGTTGACGCTGGTGTAGGGGAAAGGGGATGGGGCCCTGTGTTTTCTACCTTTTGGGGGTGAACCCCATTACATGGTGGGCGTCGGAGGGGGAAGGGGGTGTACAAAAATCAGACGCAATTTCTTTTTTGGGGGAAGGCATATAAACTCAATGAACTCTCAGAAACGAGGGAAAAAAGTTTTTATTCGGAAATCGAAATAAAATTTTTACCATTTAGTGTGTTTTGCAACAAAAAAATAATGTTTTGATTTTACGATAAAGTTTTCAAAACTAATTTGGAAATATCCAAAAAAGGAGGGCGTTAAATTTTTCTGGAGTACTCTAAAGTTTTTTTGAAAAATGTTCCAGTTTTATTTTAGGTTTGGTTAGGATAGGAGGTTAGGGTAGGGTAGGTGGTTAGGTTAGGTTGGGTTAGGTTTGGTTATGTTGGATAGGTTTGGAAAGGTTAGGTAGGTTTTGGCCCAGGTTAGGTTAGGGTTTGGGGAAAAATAGGTTAGGTTTGGTTAGGTTTGGTTAGGGTAGGTTTGGTTAGGGGGTTGGATAGGTTAGGGGTTTGGTAAGGGTTGGTTTTGGGGAGGGTAGGGGAGGTTTGGTTAGGTTTTGGTTTGGGTTTGGTTTTTGGTTTTGGGTTTGGTAGGTTAGGTTTTTTTAGGTTAAGGTTAGGTTAGGTTTAGGTTAGGTTAGGTTAGGTTAGGGGTTGGGTAGGTTTGGATAGGTTAGGGTTTGGTTAGGTTAGGTGTGTGTGTGTGTGTGTTTGGTTTGGGCATAGTTTTGTGGAAAATCTTGATTTTAGTGTTTTTTGTGGAAATTTGGGGATGCATTTGTGGATGTGAAATGTGCTTTTTGTGTGTGTGTGTGTTTAGAAGAAAGGGGTGTTGGGAGATGGGTGAGTGGATGGAAGAAAAAAAACGGGTGAGATGGAGAGGGGTTTTGGGGAGGGGTTTTTTAAATTTGAAATATGGGGGAGGGAAAATAATGAATATAAGGGAAAGTGTGAATATTTTAAAAAGAAAAATTTTAGAAATTTAAAAAATTAGATATATTGGAAAAAAAAAAGGAGGGGGGGGTTGAAAAAATGTCGCAATAGTTGGGTAGTTGATGGGGTTTAATATTAATTTATTGGGGGGATACAAAGGGGGGGTTTGGAAGGATTTTATTAGAATTTTTGTACGTAGGGGGAATGTGGATTACTTTTAAGATTCAGTAAAAAGAAGGGGAAAAAATTTTTAAAATTATTAAAAAAGGGGGAAAAAAAATTGAAAAAAATTGGTAATTGTGAGGGTTTTGGGGGTAATTAGTTCGAAAATTTGAGTACCGAAAAAAAAATGATGTAAAATGGGTTGTTTTTGTGGGCCCTTTTTTTGATGAAAAATTTGTTTAAAAAGAGAAAAAAAAAAATTTTGGGATGTGGGTTTATGTGGGGGGTTGTGGGGTGGGGGGTTTAAAATGGGTTGTGGGTGTTTGCCTTTTTTTTGATGAAAATTAAAATTTAAAAAGAGGAAAAAATTGTGGGTTGTGGGTGTTGTGGGTTGTGGGTGTTGTGGGTGCTGTGGGTTGTGGGTGTTCTGGGTGTTGTGGGTTTGGGGTTTGTGGGTTCTGGGTGTTGTGGGTGTTGTGGGTGTTGTGGGTTGTGGGTTGTTGTTGTTGTGACTTTCTGATGAAATTAGTTAAAAAGAGAAAAAATTGTGGGTTGTGGGTGTTGTGGGTGTTGTGATGTGTTGGTGAAGTGGGTTGTGGGTGTTGTGGGATGTGGGTGTTGTGGGTGTTGTTGTCGAACTAGAGTTGCTGAAAAGATGATATAAGTGGGTTGTTTTTGTGACTTTTTTCTAATGAAATTAGTTAAAACGAGAAAAAAATTGTGGGTTGTTGATGATGTGGGTTTGTGGGTGATGTGGGATGTGGGTGTTGTGGGTTATGGGGTGTTGATCTTTGTTTATGGTGATTTTGGTGGTGTTTTTGAGTGTATTCAGCGGTGTTTTAGTAGTATTCAGTGGTGTATTTGGGAGTACTCAAATGGTGTTTTGAGGTTATTCAAAGGTGTGATTATAAGTTGTGGGTTGTTGTTGTTGTGACTTTCTGATGAAATTAGTTAAAAACGAGAAAAAAAATTGTGCGGTGTCGGTGGGGTTGTGTGTGTTGTGGGGTGTGGGTGATGTGGGTTGTGTGTGTTGTGGGGTATGGGTGATGTGGGTTGTGTGTGTGTGGGGTGTGGGTGATGTGGGTTGTGTGTGTTGTGGGTGTGTGGGTGATGTGGGTTGTGTGTGCTGTGGGGTGTTGGTGATGTGGGTTGTGGGTGTTGTGGGATGTGGGTGTTGTTGTCGAACTAGAGATACCGAAAAGATGTTATAAGTGGGTTGTTGACGTGACTTTTTCTGAAGAAATTAGTTAAAACGAGAAAAAAAATGTGAGGTGTGGGTGTTGTGACTTTCTGATGAAATTAGATAAAACGAGAAAAAATTGTGGGTGTTGTGGGTTGTGGGTGATGTGGGGATGTGGGTGTTGATCTTAGTTTATGGTGATTTTGGTGGTGTTTCGAGTGTATTCAGTGGTGTTTTAGTAGTATTCAGTGGTGTATTTGGGAGTACTCAAATGGTGTTTTGGAAGTGTTTCAGTGTTGTTTGGAAATGTTCAAAGGTGTTTTTGAAGGTGTTCAAATGATGTGCAAGAGTACTTATGAAGGTGTTCTGAGAGTATTCAGAGGTGATTTTAGGGGTGTTCGAATGATGTTTTTTGGAGTATTTCAAGGCAATTGATGGTGTTTTTTGGTGATGTTCAAAGTAAAGTGTTTGAGTTAGTTTTTGTAATAATGTTGTGAAGTCTGGAGACTGAAGGAGGAGTTTGGGGGGATGAGTTGTAATTTAATGAAATGTGCAATTGTAGATAAATTAGAGCTGTCAAATCTTATTGGGGAGTATTCAAAATGTTGTCTTGGAAGTGTTTCAGTGTTGTTTGGAAATGTTCAATGGTATTTTTGTGAGTATTCAAATGATTTATGAGAGTGTTTTGAAGGTGTTCAAAGTAAAAGTGTGTATTAACGTCGTAATATGTAAAATTGTGACTAGTGAATTTATCGAAAAGTGGTTATAAGTGTTGTGGTGACTTTCTGATGTACTGTGTCCCCTTATTAACTTTAATGAACTAAAAGGGTTAAAACGAGAAAAATTGTGGGGTTATGAGTGAAAATTGTTAGGTGTTGGTGGGAGTGTGAGGGTTCGGGAGGGTGGGGAGGAGGTAGGTTACTTCGTGGGGGAGTGACCTGAGATGAAATAGTTAAAACGAGAAAATTGTCCAGACTTGTGTTGAAAAGAAAATGTGGGTATTAACGAAAAAATGTGACTTTCTTGTGTACTGTGTCCCCTTATTAACTTTAATGAACTAAAAGGGTTAAAACGAAAAAAATTGGGGTTAAGAGTGAAAATGTTTTCCCTATGATGTAGGTACTATGTCCCCTTATTAACTTTAATGAACTAAAAGGGTCGACAAGATTCAACCTGTGTGTGTGAGGTCATCACGTGACGTCACTGACCGCCGAGTAAACACCCTTCTTAGGTCATTTGACTTGTTTAGACCTGTAGTAAGCATGCCCCCATAGGAGGAGTTCAATGCTTGTACCCAGAGGGGGGGGATTCCAAAAACTTGATCCGAGGAATTGGAGAATTTCGAAAACCTCATAGGGGAGAATCCAAAAACTTGTATTATCGAGAAGTTTTTGGGATGGGGGTGAAAGTGGGAGGGGCAATTCAAAAACTTGATTCGAGGAGATCATAAGAATTTCGAAACCCCATAGAGGGGAATCCAAAAAACTTGTATTATCGAGAAATTTTGGGATGGGGGTGAAAGTGAGAGGGGGAACCTCAAAAATTTGATCCAAGGAGCTCATAAGAAATTCAAAACCCCCATAGGGGGGAATCCAAAACTTGAATTATCGAGAAAAATTTGAGGTGGGGGTTCGGGTTGGAAGGAGGGACAATCCAAAAAACCTTGATCAAAAGTAATGGAGAATTTCGAAAACCCCATAGGGGGGAACCAAAAACTTGTTTTATCAAGAAAATTTGGGATGGGGGATGAAAGTGGGAGTGGAAAACTCAAAAATTTGATCCGAGGAGATGGAGATCATAAGAAAATGAAATTCAAAAAAAAATCGAAAAAAATCGGAAAAAATTCGAGACGCGGGGGCGATCCGGACGACGCTGCAGAAGGCGCAGTAGAAGGCACGGGCGGGGGTCACGAAGGGCGCGCGTGGGCGCGCAAGCGGGCACACGCGGGGGTCGCAAAGGGCGCGGGTGGGCGCGCGGGCGGGCGCGCAGGTGAGCACGGGGCGCGACGGGGCATCTCGAAGGAGGGGTCGTGGGCATGGGTCGCGGGCGGTGGGTATTGGTTGGGGGTTGAGGGTGAGGTAGTCTCGAGGGCGAGGTCAAGGTCAAACCGGAAGTAACACCTAGGTGTGAAAAGGGGACCCTCCAGCTTCTGGCCCTAGACCGGAAGGAGTCACTCAGCTGCACCCCTAAACCGGAAGGAGTCGCTCAGCCGCACCCCTAAACCGGAAGGAGTCGCTCAGCCTCGATAATGCAAGTTTTTTGGATTCCCTCCTATGGGGTTTCGAAATTCTTATGATCTCCTCGAATCAAGTTTTTGAATTGCCCCTCCCACTTTCACCCGCATCCCAAAAATTTCTCGATAATACAAGTTTTTGGATTCTCCCCTATGAGGTTTTCGAAATTCTCCAATTCCTCGGATCAAGTTTTTGGAATCCCCCCTCTGGGAATAAGCATTGAACTCCTCCTATGGGGGCATGCTTACTACAGGTCTAAGCAAGTCAAATGACCTAAGAAGGGTGTTTACTCGGCGGTCAGTGACGTCACGTGATGACCTCACACACACAGGTTGAATCTTGTCGACCCTTTTAGTTCATTAAAGTTAATAAGGGGACATAGTACCTACATCATAGGGATAACATTTTCACTCTTAACCCCAATTTTTCTCGTTTTAACCCTTTTAGTTCATTAAAGTTAATAAGGGGACACAGTACATCAGAAAGTCACATTTTTTCGTTAATACCCACATTTTCTTTACAACACAAGTCTAGACAATTTTCTCGTTTTAACTATTTCATCTCAGGTCACTCCCCCACGAAGTAACCTACCTCCTCCCCACCCTCCCGAACCCTCACACTCCCACCAACACCTCACAATTTTCACTCATAACCCCACAATTTTTCTCGTTTTAACCCTTTTAGTTCATTAAAGTTAATAAGGGGACACAGTACATCAGAAAGTCACCACAACACTCATAACTACTTTTCGATAAATTCACTAGTCACAATTTTACATATTACGAAGTTAATACGCACTTTTACTTTGAACACCTTCAAAACACACTCATAAATCATTTGAATACTCACAAAAATACCTTTGAACATTTCCAAACAACACTGAAACACTTCCAAGACAACATTTTGAATACTCCCAAATAAGATTTGACAGCTCTAATTTATCTACAATTACACATTTCATTAAATTACAACTCATCCCCCCAAACTCCTCCCTCAGTCTCCAGACTTCACAACATTATCACAAAAACTAACTCAAACACTTTACTTTGAACATCACCAAAAAACACCATCAATTGCCTTTAAATACTCCAAAAAACATCATTCGAACACCCCCAAAATCACCTCTGAATACTCTCAGAACACCTTCATAAGTACTCTTGCACATCATTTGAACACCTTCAAAAACACCTTTGAACATTTTCCAAACAACACTGAAAAACTTCCAAAACACCATTTGAGTACTCCCAAATACACCACTGAATACTACTAAAACACCACTGAATACACTCGAAATACCACCAAAATCACCATAAACTAAGATCAACACCCACATCCCCACATCACCCACAACCCACACACCCACAATTTTTTCTCGTTTTATCTAATTTCATCAGAAAGTCACAACACCACACCTCACATTTTTTATCTCGTTTTAACTAATTTCATCAGAAAAAGTCACATCAACAACACACTTATAACGTCTTTTCGGTATCTCTAGTTCGACAACAACACCCACATCCCACAACACCCACAACCCACATCACCCACACCCACAACACACACAACCCACATCATCCACACCCCACAACACACAACCCCACCCACACCGCACAATTTTTTTTCGTTTTAACTAATTTCATCAGAAAGTCACAATAACAACAACCACAACTTATAATCACACCTTTGAAAAACCCTCAAAACACCATTTGAGTACCACCAAATACCCCACTGAATACTACTAAAACACGCTGAATACACTCAAAAACACCACCAAAATCACCATAACTAAGATCAACACCCCACAACCCACAACACCACACATCCCACATCACCCACAACCCACATCACCAAACAACCCACAATTTTTTTTTCGTTTTAACTAATTTCATCAGAAAAAGTCACAAAAACAACCCACTTACATCATCTTTTCAGCAACACTAGTTCGACAACAACACCCACAACACCCACATCCCACAACACCACAACCCACTTCCCCACACCCCACAACACCCACAACACCCACAACCCACAATTTTTTCTCGTTTTAACTAATTTCATCAGAAAGTCACAACAACAACAACCCACAACCCACAACACTACAACACCCACAACCCACAACACCCACAACCCACAACACCCACAACACCCACAACCCACAGCACCCACAACACCCACAACCCACAACACCCCACAACCCACAATTTTTTCTCGTTTTAACTAATTTCATCAGAAAAAGGCACAACACCCACAACCCACTTCACCCACACCCCACAACACCCCACATCACCCACATCCCACAATTTTTTTCTCGTTTTAACTAATTTCATCAGAAAAAGTCACAAAAACAACCCACTTATATCATCTTTTTCGGTATCTCTAATTCGACTACATTACCCACAACCCTCATCAGTTACCAATTTATTCACATTTTTTTCCCCCTTCTTTTTACTGAATCTTAAAATTTTCCCTTTCTTTTTACTGAATCTTAAAAGTAATACACATTCCTCCCTACAGTACTAAAATTCTAATAAAATCCACTCCATACCCATCTCCTTGTATCCACATAAATTAATATTATACTCGCATCAACTACCCAACTATTGCGACATGTTTTCAACACCCCTCCCTTCTTTTTCCAATATATCATAACTTTTCAATTCTATAATTTCTTTTTAAAATATTCACCCATTACCTTTATATTCAGTAAAATCTCCCCATATTACTAATTACAACCCTCCCCATACACCTCTCCATCTCACCCGCATTTTGCTTCACATCCACTCACCCATCTCCCAACACACCTCTTCTGAACACACACACAAAAAAAAATCACATTTCACATCCACAAATGCATCTCAAATCCACTAAAATCACTATAATCAAGATATTCACAAAACTATATGACCACCTAACACACACACACACACACACACACCACACACACCTAACCTAACCCAACCTAACCTAACCTAACCTATCCTAACCTAACCTTACCTAACCTTACCTAACCTAGCCTAACGTAATCTAACCTAACCTAACCTAACCGAACCTACCCCAACCTAACCTAACCTAACCTAACCTTAAATAACCTAACCTAGCCTACCCTAACCGAACCTAACCTAACCTAGCCTAAACTAACCTAACCGAACCTATCCTAACCTAATCCTTACCTAACTTATCCTAACCTAGACCTAGACCTAACAAACCTAACCTAACCTATCCGAACCTTCCCTAACCTAACCTAACCTAACCTTACCTAACCTAACCTAACCTAACTTAACAAACCTAACCCTAACGTAACCTAACCTTACCTAACCTAACCTAACCTCATCTAAACCTAACCTTACCTATACTAACCTACCTAACATAACCTAACGCTACCCTAACCTAACCTAACCTAACTAGCTAACCTAACCTGCCTAAACCTATCTAAACCTAACCAAACCTAACCTAACCGAACCGTTCCTAACCTATCCTAACCTAACCTTACCTAACCAGCCTAACCTACCTACCTAACCTAACCTAACCTAGCTAACCTAACCTAACCTAACCTAACCTATCTTAACCTAACTAACCTAACCTAGTCCGAACCTATCCTAACTGTTCCTAACCTATCCTAACCTAACCTTACCCTAACCCAACCTAACCTAACCTACTATCCTGACCCTTAACCTACTGTCCAAAACCTAACCTAAAATATATTTGGAACACTTCCAAAATACATTAGAGTACTCCCAGATGTACTTTGAACGACTCCATTTTTGGATATTTCCAAATTAGTTTTTGAAAACTTTATCGTAATATCGAACATATTTTCTCCTGTTGGTAAACGTACACTCAAATGGTAGAAATGAATTTTAACTCGATTTCCCGATAGAAAAAACACTTGCCTCCCGCTCTGAGAGACTCATTGAGCCTAATATGCCTTACCAAAAAGTATTGCGTCATGATTTTTGTACACCCATTCCACCCTCCGACGCCACCATGTAAGAGGTTCACACCGCAAGGGAGAAACCCATACGGCCATCTCCTTACTCTACACCTGCGGTCAACTCAGGACAGATCAGACAGCCAGAAATGCGGTTCATATCCAAGGTAGATTTAAGATAATTCATATCGCCATACCGTACACCTGAGTCATCACCTAACCAAACCTAACCTAACCAATCCTAGCCTAACCTAACCTATCCTAACCCACTAACCTAACCTAACCTAACCTAACCTAACCCTAACTTAACCTAACTTAACCTAACTCTAACCTAAGCTAACCTAACCTAACTTAACCTAACCTAACCTAACCTATCTTAACCTACCTATCTTAACCTAAACCTAACCTAACCAAACCTACCTAACCTAACCTAACACCATCAAACACCTCCGAATACTCCCCAAAACACCTACGATATACTACTAACCAAATCACCACTGAATACTACCAAAATCAAATCACCGTCAAAATCACCAGAAACTAAGTTTAACCATCACAATCCAACTTCCTTTTTATTGAAAAATCCCCTCCAATCACTCATACCAAGAACCGAACCATAACCTAACCTTTCAAACTAACCCAACCCTAACCCTAACCTAACCTAACCGACCTAACTTAACCTACCTAACCTAACCGAACTAACTTAACCTAGCCTAACCTAACCTAACCGAACCGATAAACCTAACCAAACCTAACCTAACCTAACCTAACCTAACTTAACACCATCCTAACACCTCCGAATACTCCCCAAAACACTACTGATTACAACCAAATCACCACTGAATACTAGCCAAAACACCGTCACAATCACCAGAAAACTAAGTTAAACATCACCATCCAACTTCTTTTTATAAAAACCCCTCAAATCGCTATAAACCAAGAACCAACCTACCTAACCTAACCTTTTCCTAACCTAACAGAACCTAACCTAACCGAACCTAACCTTAACGCGAACCTAACCTAACATTACCCAACTCTAACCAAACCTGTACTAACCTTAGCCTAACCTAACCCTATCCTAACCTAACCTAAACCTATCACCATCAAACACGCTCTGAATAATCCCCAAAACTCTATGATTACGACCAAATCACATAACCAACCTAACCTAACATTACCCAACCTAACCTAACTTATTCCAAACTAACCGAACCTAACCTAACATTACCTAACCTAACCTAACTTATCCAACCTAACCTAACCTAACTTAACCTAACTTATCCTAACCCTAACTAACCTAAACTTATCCCTAACTTACCCATCTAACCTAACTAACCTAGCCTAACCTAACCTAACCTAACTGACCTAACTTATCCTAACCAACCTAACCTAACTTATCCTAGCCTAAACCTAACCTAACCTGACACCTTCAAACACCTCCGAATACTCCCAAAACACTACTGATTACTACCAAATCACTCACTTAGATCCAACCAAATCCCGTCAAAATCACCAGAAACTAAGTTTATCACTATCAACACCTAATCACCACGATCACACCAAAAATCTAAGTATCATGCATCCAAAACTACTATGATCACTGAAAACACTTATTTTTATAAACATTCGCACAAAAATAAGACATACACAAAAAAACCACAACACTCCAACACACATCTATAACATAACAATAGCACATAACATATCACATCACAAAAAAATAATACACAGACAGCCCACATATTATACATTTCAATCACAAATTTAAGATATGAGACATACACACCAAATCTAAGAACTGTTCACCTCCAACTAAGACATACACATCACCCCTAAAACCATCCTTCCTTATTTCATTCCGTATATCTCCTAGAGCTGTTTTTTTAACCCCGACGGGCCCATCACGGCGTAAAGAGCCAGAGGAACAGCACCACTCCAACACCACCTACTACACTCTGGGCTCCTACGTCGTGCAGGGCTCGCGGGTTAAAAACCGCTCTAGATAAATACGGAATGAAAAATAAAGGAAGGATGTTTTAGGGTGATGTGGTATGTTCTTAGCTGGAGGTGAATGTCTTAGATTTGGTGTGTATGTCTCATATCTTAAATTTGTGATTGAAACGTATAATATGTGGTGTCTGTGTATTATTTTTTGTGATAGTGATATGTTTATAGTGCTATGTATATGTTATAGATGTTGTTTGAATTTGTTGTGGTTATTTTTTTGTGTATGTCTTTATTTATGTGCGAATGTTTAAAAATAATGTTTTCAGTGATCATAGTATTTTGAGATGCATGATCTTAGAATCTTTTGGGGATCTTGGTGATTAGTGTTTGATAGTGATAAACGTAGTTTCTGTGATTATTTTGAACGGTGATTTGGTAGTATTAAGTGGTGAATATGGTAGTATCAGTAAGTGTGTTGGGAGTATTCGGAGGTGTTTGAAGGTTTCTGGTTAGGTTAGGTTAGTTAGGATAATTTATGGTTAGGTTAGGTAAGGATAAGTTAGGTTAGGTTAGGTTAGGATAAGTTTAGACCTGTTAGGTTAGGTTAGGTTAGGCTAGGTTAGGTTAGGTTAGGTTGGGTTAGGTTAGGATAAGTTAGGGTCAGGTTAGTTAGGGTATGTTAAGGATAAGTTTAGGTTAGGTTAGGGTCAGATAGGTTAGGTTAGGTAATGTTAGGTTAGGGTTTCAGTTTAGGTTAGGTTAGGTTAGGTTAGGTTAGGAATAAGTTAGTATATGTGGGTAATGTTATTTAGGTTAGGATAGGTATAGGTTTAGGTGATTTGTAGTAATCAGCATGTTTGGGGAGTATTCGTAGTGTTTGATGGTGGTTAGCTAGGTAGGTTTTATGGATTAGGATAGGTTAGGTTAGGCTAGGTTACGGTAAGGCAGGTTAGGTTGTGGTAATGTTTTGGTTAGGTTTTGGTAGGTAGGTTCGGTTAGTGTTAGGAAAAAGGTAGTTAGGTTGGGTCTTGGTTATAGTGATTTTGAGGGGATTTCTATAAAGAGAAGTTGGATGGTGATGTCTAAACTTAGTTTCAGGTGATTTGACGGTGATTTGTATAATCTATGGTGATTTGGTAGTAATCATTAGTGTTTTGGGAGTATTCGAGGTGTTATATACTGGGGGTTTATATTAGGTTTAGGATAGGTTAGGTTTATGGATAGGTTCGGTTAGTTAGGTTTAGGCTTGGTTATAGGTTTAGGTTCGTAGCGTTAGGTTAGTAAAGGTAGTGTTAGGTTCGGTTAGGTTAGGTTAGGTTAGTGTTGGGTTAGGTTTAGAAAGGTTAGGTTAGTTGTGTTCTTGGTTTTAGTGGCGATTTGAGGGGATTTCTATAAAAAGGAAGTTGGATGGTGATGTTACCCTTAGGATTTCTGTGAATTTGTGACGGTGATTTGGTAGTATTTCAGTGGGGATTTGGTAGTAATCAGTTAGTGTTTTGGGTGTATTCGGAGGTGTTTGATGGTGTTTAGGTTAGGTAGGCTAGGTTAGGTTAGGTTATGTTAGGTTAAGATAGGTTAGGTTAAGATAGGTTAGGTTAGTTAGTTAGGTTAGGTTAAGTTAGGTAGGTTAGGTTAGGTTAGGTTAGGTAAAGTTAGGTTAAGTTAGGTTAGGTTAAGTTAGGTTAGGTTAGGTTAGGTTAAGTTACGTTAGGCTAGGTTAGGTTAGGCTAGGATAGGTTAGGTTAGGATCGGTTAGGTGAGTTGATTCAGGTGTTCCGTAAGGCGATGATTATCTTAAATCTACCTTGGATGTGAACCGCATTTCATGGCGTCTGTCTGTCCTGAGTTGACGCAGGTGTAGGGCAAGGAGATGGCCGTGTGATTTTGAAATCGAGTAAATATTTCTTCCATTGAGTGTGTTTACCAACAAGAAAATAATGTTCGATTTTACGATAAAGTTTTTTCAAAACTGAATTTTGAAATATCCAACATGTAGTCTTCAAAGTATTCTGGAGTACTCTAAATGTATTTTGGAAGTGTTCCAATATATTTTAGGTTAGGTTAGGATAGTAGGTTATGGGAAGGGAAGGTAGTTGAATTAGGTTGGGATAGATAGGTTAGGAAACGGTTTAGATAGGTTCGCTAGGTTAGGTTAGCTAGGTTAAGATAGTTAGGTTAGGTTTAGGTAGGTTAGGCTAGGTTTGGTTAGGTTAGGTTAGCTAGGTTAGGTTTAGGTTAGGTTAGGCAGGTAAGGTTAGGTTAGGATAGGTTAGGACGTTGTTAGGATAGGTTAGGTAGGTTAGGTTAGGTTAAGTTAGGTTAAGGTTAGCTAGGTTAGGTTTAGGTTAGGTTAGTTAGGTTAGGATAGGTTTAGGTAGGTTAGGTTAGGTTAGGTTAGGTTTAGGTTAGGGATAAGTTAGGTAGGGTTAGTCTAGTTAGGTAGGTAAGGTTTAGGTTAGGTTAGGTTAGGTTTGTTAGGTTAGGTTAGGTTAGGTTAGTTAGATTAGGCCCTAGGTTAGGTTAAGGTAAGGTTAGGCTAGGTTAGGTTAGGTTAGGTAAGGTGTAGGGTTAGCTAGGTAGTTAGGTAGTATGTGTGTGTGTGTGTGTGTGTGTGTTGTGAGTGTGTTTTTGTGTGTGTGTGTGGTGTGTGTGTGTTTGTATGTGTGTGTGTGGTGTGGGGTGTGGAGTGGTGTGTGTGTGTGTGTGTGTGTGTGTGTGATGGGTTAGGTGGACATAGGAGTTTTTGGTGTGAATATCATGAATTATAGTGGGTTTTTAGTGATTTTGAGATGCATTTGTGGATGTGAAATGTCATTTTTTTTTTGTGGTGTTGTTCCAGAAGAGTGTGTTGGGAGATGGGTGAGTGAGTGAAGAAAACTGCGGGTGAATGGAGAGGTGTAATGGGGGGGTTGTAATTTAGAAATTGGGGAGATATACTGAAATATAAAGGTAATGTGTGAAATTTTAAAAAGAAATATAGAATTGAAAAGTTATGAATATATTGGAAAAAGAATGGAGGGGTGTTGAAAACATGTCGCAATAGTTGGGATAGTTGATGCGAGTATAATATTATATTTAAGTGGATACCAAGGATATGGGTTGGAGAGGATTTTATTAGAATTTTAGTACTGTAAGGGAGAATGTGTATTAACTTTTAAGATTCAGTAAAAAGAAGGGTAAAATTTTTAAGATTCAGTAAAAAGAAGGGGGAAAAAAAAAGTGAATAAATTGGTTAATTGATGAGGGTTTGGGTATTGTAGTCGAATCGAGATACCGAAAAAGATGCTGTAAGTGGGGTTGTTTTTGCTACTTTTTCTGATGAACTTATTTAAAACGAGAAAAAAAAAATTGTGGGATGTGGGTGATGTGGGGTCTTTGTGGGGTGTGGGTGAAGTGGGTTATGTGGGTGTTGTGCCTTTTTCTGATGAAATTAAGATAAAACGAGAAAAAATTGTGGGTTGTGGGGTTCGTTTGTTGGGTTGATGTGGGAGTTAGTGGGTGCTGTGGTATGGTGAGTGTATTTGTGGGGGTGATTTGTGTGTTGAGGGGTTGTGGGATGTGGGTGTTAGAGGGGTGTTGTGGGTTTGTGGGTTGTTTGTTAAATTGTGACTTTTCCTGGTTGGATGAAAATCAGTTTAAAACGCCCCCCCCTAGGAGGATGTTCTCAGGTAGAAATAGTGTTATGTGGGGTGGAGGGTCAATGTGGGTTTAGGGTGTAGTTGGAAGTGGTAGTTTGTAGAGAAGCTGAAAAGATGATATAAGTGGGTAGTTCTATGTGACTTTTTTCTGATGAAAATAGTTTAAACGATAAAAAAAAATTGTGGGTTTTTGGTTGATGTGGTTGTGGTAGATGTGGGATTTGTGGGTGTTTGTGGGTTGTTGGGATGTTTGATCTTAAGTTTATTAATTTCTTGATTTTGGTGGTGTTTATGAGTGTAATTCCAGCGGTGTTTTAGTAGTATTCAAGGTGAATTTGGGAGTACTCAAATGGTGTTTTGAGGTTCTTCAAAGGTGTATTATAAGTTGGTGGGTTGTTGTTTGTTGTGACTTTTCTGATGGAATATTTAGTTTAAACGAGAAAAAAAATTGTGCGGAGTGGTGGGTTGTGTGTGTTGTGGGTGTGGGTGATTGGGTTGTGTGTGTAGTTGGTTGTGTGGGTGATGGGGTTGTGGGTGTTTGTGGATGTGGGGTGTTGTTCGAACTAGAGATACCGAAAAGATGTAATAATGGTTTGTTGATGTGACTTTTTCTGAGATGAAATTAGTTAAAACGAATAAAAAACAATGTGAGGGTGTTGGGTGTTGTGACTTATCTGATGAAATTAGATAAAACGATAAAAATTGTGGTGTTGTGGGTTTGTGGGTGATGTGGGATGTGGGTGTAGATCTTAGTTCATGGTGATTTGGTGGTGTTTCGAGTGTATTCAGTGGGTTGTTAAGTAGTATTCAGTGGGTGTATTTGGGGAGTATCAAATGGTGTTTTTTGAATGCTTCAGTGTTGTTTGGAAATGTTTCAAAGGTGTTTTTGAACGGTGTTCAAATTGATTGCAGAGACTTTGAAGGTGTTCTGAGAGTATTCAAAGGTGATTTTGGGGGTTTATTTGTTCGAATGATGTTTTTTTGGAGTATTTAAAGTGTAATTGGGTGGTGAATTTTTGGGTGATGTTCAAAGTAAAGTGTTTGAGTTAGTTTTTTGTTTTAAATGTTGTGAAGTCTGGAGACTGAGTGAGGAGTTTGGGGGAGATGAGTTGTAATTTAATGAAATTGTTTAGTGTAGATAAATTAGAGCTGTCAAAATCTTATTGGAGTATTAAAATGTTTGTCTTGGAATGTTTTCAGTGTTATTTGGAAATGTTCCAAGGAATTTTTGTGAGTATATCAAATGATTAATGAGAGTGTTTGAAGGTTTTTCAAAGTAAAAGTGCGTATAACTTCGTAATATGTAAAATTGTGGAGCTAGGTGAATTTTATCGAAAAGTGGTTATAAAGTGTTGTGTGACTTTCTGATGTTACTGGTGTCCCCTTATTAAATTTAATGAACTAAAAGGATAAAACGAGAAAATTGTGGGTTATGAGTGAAAATTGTGAGGTGTTGCGGAGTGTGAGGTTTGGGAGGGTGGGGAGGAGGTAGGGTTACTTCGTGGGGGATGACCTGAGATGAAAATAGTTAAAACGGAAAATTTTCCTAAGACTTGATGTAAAGAAAATGTGGGTATTAACGAAAAAATGAGACTTTCTGATGTACTGTGTCCCCTTATATAACTTTAATAACTGAAAGGTTTAAAACGAGAAAAAAATTGTGGTTAAGTAAGTGAAAATGATTTTTCCCTATGATGTATGTCTACTGTCCCCTATTAACTTTAAATGAAACTAAAAGGGTCGACAAAGATTCAACCTGTTGTGCGAGGTCATCACTTGACGTCCCATGACCGACGAGTAAACACCCTTCTTATCAATTTGACTTTTTAAGACCTGTAGGTAAGCATGCCCCCATAGAGGAGTTCAATGCTTTTAAGGGAACCCAGAGGGGGGGATCCCAACAACTTGATCCGAGGAATTGGAGAATTTTCGAAAACCTCATAGGGAGAATCCAGAAAACTTGTTATTAACGAGAAATTTTTAAGGATGGGGGTGGAAAGTGGGAGGGGCAGATTCATAAACTGAATTCGAGGAGATCATAAGAATTTCGAAACCCCAATAGGGGGAATCCAAACAACTGGTATTATCGAGAAAAATTGGGATGGTGGTGAAAGTGAGAGGTGGGCACCTCAAAAATTTGAATGCCCGAGGAGCTCATAAAAATTCAAAACCCCCATAGGGGGGAAACCAAAACTTGTATTAAGAGAAGAATATTGAGGTGGGGGTTGGGGGGTGGAAGGAGGGACAATCCAAAAAACCTTGATCCAAGGAGAGGAGAAATTTCGAAAACCCCATAGGGGGATCCAAAAACTTGTATTATCGAGAAAATTTGGGAGTGGGGGGGTGAAAGTGGGAGGGGAAAACTCAAAAATTTGAATCAGGAGGATGGAGATCATAAGAAATTGAAAAATTAAAAAAAAATTCAAAAAAAAAATTCGGAAAAAATTTCGTGACGCGGGATGCGATCCGGACGACGATCTGCAGAAGCGCAGTCAGAAGGCGCGGGCAGGGGGACGCGAAGGGCGCGCCGGGCGGGCGCGCGCGGGGGGTCGGGAAGGGCGCGGGGCGGGCGCGCGGTGCGGACGGGGGTCTCGAAGGGGGGGACGTGGGCGGTGGGCGTGGGCGGAGGGGGGTATTGGTATGGGGGTTGAGGGGTGAAGTAGTCTCGAGGGCGATGTCAAGGTCAAACCGGAAGTAACACCTTGGTTGAGAAAAAGGGGACCCTCCACAGCTGGCCCTAGACCGAAAGGAGTCAACTCAGCCGCAAACCTCTAAAAACCGGAAGAGAGTCGCTCAGATTGAATGGCCGCTTTTTTGACTACTACATTATATATATATATAATATATATATATATAAATATATAAATATTTATTTATGTATATATATATAAATATAGTAAATATATATAATATATATATATATATATATAGATATATATATATACAACAATAATATATCATATGTGTCGTGCCTAATAGGCAGAACTTGGCAATCTAGTCATTGTGGTTAGTCTAACAAGCCGCACCGGATGCAACATCCAGCAATTCCAGGAGCAGCTGTATAAAAATTGACCACTGTCCTGGAAAATCTTCCAGCTCCTGCACCCAACATCTTGCTCCTGGGTGGATTTCAAATACTTAAGGCACCTAAAATGGAGGAATATAGCAAATAATTTGTTGGCAGTAATAACACCAGGAGGCAGCTCTGATGCAAAAAACTCACTCTCACACGAGCATTTGTAAATCTCTGCACAAAATTCAATTAAACGCAGCAAATAATAGAGCCTACTATACTTGAGAATACACAAGACCTCAATCTACACTAACAATGATATCAGATAAGAAGTGTCACCATATCAAAAACAATATACTCAGATCACAATAAAATTGAGGTTCAGACATGTATGGCGTGGAGCCTCAGACCGACAAAATGAGACAAGTCACGAGGAGATTCACCAAATTCAACATCAATAAACCATACAACATAAAAGTGGACCAAGTAAACCAAGTCCAAACCGATTATAAGCTGGGACGAGACATACTTAAGGCCACACAGACCCAAACTTATCTAGATCCGATTAAACCAACGTGGCACTCGATGTCTGCACAAGGCTTATTCCTCTAAGAAAAAGGAGGGTAGATGAAAATAGAAAGAGACAGGCGCTCCCCCTTTACAGCGGACGGGGAAAAGAATAACAAGGCGGCTAAAAGAGGTCAATAAATGGTCAGAAATCGCATAGGAGACACTGTCAGAAGAAATAGCAAAGCATCGAACTTAAGCTAAAAGAATCACTTTAGAGTCAGGAATCGCGTGAAGAACTAAAAGCCATAAATGAAATCGTGCAAGAAACCGCAAAAGTAATTCTTCTCCAATGCCAAATCAAAATCGAGAACAACGTCCAGTATTGGGCCCATACTTAAACAAGAAGGGTCCTTACACAGATGAAACAGCAAGGCAATAGTGAGCTACTCAAGTCCCAATATAACTCAGTTTTTTTAAAGCAAGCCGCTAACCAGACTGAAAGTCGAAGATCAAAATGAATTTTTTTTTAATGAGAGAGCCACAGAAATACCGAATAACACAAGCCTACTCCGATGTTATCCTGACGCCAAATGACTTCGAACAGGCGATAAATGCATGCCCGATGCACTCTGCCCCAGGGGCCAGACTCAAGAGATGGAACTCTGTGTTTCATCAAGAACTGCAGAGGAGCCCCTATCACGAGCCTTTTCCATCCAATGGAGAGGACATGACACGGGGGTCGTCCCCTCAGTTACTAAAAAACAACAGACAAAGCCCCACTCCACAAAGGGGGCAGTAAAGCAACAGCAAAATAACTACAGACCAATAGCACTAACATCCCATATCATTAAAAATCTTTGTAAATGAGTCCTAAAAGAAAGCAAGATCACCACCATCTAGAAACCCATCAAAATTTACACAACCCAGGGCAACATGGTTTAGAACAGGTCGCTCCTGTCTGTCTCAACTAACTGATCACTACAAAGACAAGTCCTAAATGCACTAAAAACAAAAAGAATGCAGATGTCTTATATACAGGACTTTGAGCAAAAGCCTGCGACAAGTGGACCATGGCGTAATAAGGGCGCACAAAATGCTCGCTAAAGACTAACAGGAAAAGTTTGTCGATGATCTATAATTTTCCTCACCTAACAAACACAGAGAGTAGTCGTCAACAGAGTAAAGTCCCCCCCGAGGCAAGCCCTACGTTAAAAGCTCTGTGCCACAAGGCACAGTACTAGCTCCCATCTTGTTCCTCATCCTCAATCCCCGACATAGGACCAAGGATGTCAGCCCCAGGGCACCGGTGTTCTTCCTTTGCAGATGACACCCGAATCTGCAAGACAGTGTCTTCCATTGCAGACACAGCCAGGCTCCAGGCGGACCATCAAACCAAATCTTTCATGTAGGCTGCAGAAAACAATATGAAGTTCAACGATGAGAAATTACAATTACTCAGATATGTAAACATGAGGAAATTAAATCTTCACTCGAGTACAAAACAAATCTGGCCACAAAATAGAGCGAAAACACCAACGTCAAAGAACTTGGGAGTGATTATGTCGGAGGATCTTCACCTTCAAGGACCATAACATTGTATCAATCGCATCTGCTTAGAAAAATGACAGGATGATAATGAGAACCTTTCAAAAAACTAGGGAGGCCAAGCCCATGATGACACCTCTTCAGGTTCACATGTTCACTAGGTCAGGAATATTGCTGCACTCTAACAGCAACCTTTCAAGCAGGTGAAATTGCCGACCTAGAAAATGTACAGAAGAACTTTTTCACGGCGCGCAAAACTGGATAAAACACCTCAATTACAGGGAGCGCTAGAGGTTTTATTCTAAAAACCTGTATTCCCCTGGAACGCAGGAGGGAGAGGACTTACATGATTAATACACCTGGAAAATCCTAGAGGGCACTAGTACCGAACTTGCACACGAAAACACTCACTACGAAAGCAAAAGACTTGGCAGACGATGCAACCATCCCCCCAATGAAAAGCAGGGGTGTCCACTAGGCACGTTAATAGACCTACAATAAGTGTCAGGGTGACCGGACTGTTACAAACTGCCTCCCAGCACACATAAGGTGGAATACCAACTAGACCCCTGGCAGTCTTCAAGCTGGCACTTTGGACAAGCACCTAAAGGCAGTTCCTGATCAGCCGGGCTGTGGCGCGTAGCGTTGGTTTGCGTGCAGCCATCAGCAACATCCTGGTTATCAGCGCGCTGATCCACCAGGAGGCCTGTCCCACAGCACCAGGTCCGCGGGGTCGTTTGACCCCGCGAAACTCTCTCCAGGTAAACTCCAGGTTTAAATTTAGCAACGCTCACTTGCCATATATAACAAGTTCACATTTTGTGTATGGCAATAATTTCGCCAAAATCCATTCTGAACCTAACGAAAAATATATAGTTTCACTGTTTTATTAGTATAAATATATTGTAAAAAAAAAAAAAAAAAAAAAAAAAAAAAAAAAAAAAAAAAAAAAAAAAACAAATCTAAAATATATTTATTGGTTTAGGCTAAAATAAATTGTTTCTTGTTAGTAAGAAAAACAAAAAGGTAGGTAAGTTATCTCTTTCTAAGTTCCTTTTTGGTGCAAAATTATAAATTTTACGTCAACATCAATGAAAAAATATAATTCTCTTTAAACGTATAAAGAAAATTTATAGAAAAGGACTTAATTTTAAATGAGTTTTCTCTGCTAATTGACCAGTTTTATCATTTTTCGGCAACGACATAATATATATAGATATATATAATATATATAATATATATATATATTATATATATATAATATATATATATATATATATATATATATATATGTCGTGCCAAATAGGCAAGAACGTGCGATCTGGGCTTAAATAGCAAAAGCTCATCTTGCCATATAGGACAAGCGAAAATTTGTTGTAATGCAATAATTTCGCCAAAATCATTCTGAACGCTAACAAAAAAAAAAAAAATATATTTCACTGTCCCTTTATTATAATAAATTATTGTAAAACAAATCTAAAATATATTTAGGTTGGGTTACGGCTAAAATAAATTGTTCTTGTTATAATTAAGGTAGGTAAGTTTTCTAAGATGCTTTTGAGCAAAATTTATTTTTTTTTTTTTTATATTAACATTAATGAAAAAAAAAAATATATCTATTAAACGTATAAGAAAAATTTTAGAAAGGCTTAATTTTAAATGATTCTTGCTAAATGACCAGTTTTAACAATTCGGCACGAACCACCATCGTCCATACTAAGGAACATTGAAGTTGAAGACTCGGACATTTACAAAGCAATCATTGTCATCCCGATCTATGCTCTGCCGGGGATTACACTGGAATATAAGGCCTAGCATTTAAAGGAAATGGTTAATTCAGTTATTGGGGAAGTTTGCAGAGACACTGGCTATTCAGAGATCTTACAAGAAATTCATCAAACAATTTCTAGGCTGGTCTGAATTCCTGATGAAATTAGGACCTTTCTTCTTTTTTGGTGCAGACACTTTGTGCACTTAAAAAGAAGGATGGAGGAATTCAGCCAATTGCAGTAGGCAACACGTTATGCCGCCTCGTATCCAAAGCTGCTGTCCGAAGTATTCGTGCACAGGCAGCCATGATGCTTCAACCAAATCAGCTTGGCTTTGAGGTCTCTCAAGGAAGTGAAGCAGCAGTTCATGCAACAAGGGCGTATATCAACAACCTGCCTGACGACAATGCATTGGTAAAATTAGATTTCAAGAATGCATTCAATCTCCTGAAAAGAAACGTGGTATTAGCAGCAGTACAAGAACATTTCCCTGGTCTCTTCCTTTTGTTTCAGCTGGGTATAGCAAGGAATCAATGTTTCTCTTTGGAGATCATTAAATCACATCATCGGAGGGTGTTCAACAAGGAGATCCTCTTGCACCATTTCTCTTCTGTATAGCAGTTAGGGAAATCACAGTCAGACTGACCAGCGAGCTAAACATTTGGTTCCTAGATGATGGCACGCTAGCAGGTACAAAGGAGTCCCTCCTACAAGACCTTACACAGGTAATGACACGGACACAGGAAATGGGTCTCATCCAGAATCCATCCAAATGTGAAATCATCTCAGTCAGTCAACAAGTGATAAATGCAGTGAGATCAAAAACTACCAGGAAGCAGCAGTCAAATTGGGCCCCCACTAATGTGTCTTGCTAGGAGCAAAATCTGGGGAAACAATGCCATTGACACAATTCTCAGGAAGAAATTGGAAGAGTTAAGGAGAATGGAACAACGAATAGGCAATCTGGACACCCACGATGCCTTGTACCTTCTCACAAAGTGCTTGAGTCTGCCCAGGTTGACATATTTCCTAAGATGTGCACCTTCATATGATAACCCTATACTGCACGAATATGACAGTATATTGCAGCAGATTTTTACGAAAGTACTTAACCTTACTCTAGAAGACGGGCAGTGGAACCAAGCTACACTTCCAGTCAGACTAGGAGGCATTGGTGTCCGCAAGTCATCACAGATTGCGTTATCTGCTTTTCTGTCATCGTGTATTGCATCCAGATAGCTTGTAGCAGCGATTCTCCCTGAACATCTTAGGGACAAGATTGGAGTCCAGGACCAAAAATTCATTGATGGAGCAATGATCTGGGATAATCTAACGGGTTCTGAAACCAGACCTGCTTCCCCCAACAACTACAAACAGTCGCACTGGGATGGTCCAATAGTGGAAAATATAGCCTCAACCAGGAGAGGCAGGAGGAGCTTAAAGCTATTAGTGAAATTGAAAGAAATTCAAAATATTTCTTTTCATATGCCAAAAACAAGGCAAATACCACATCTAGTATCAGGCCCTTACTCAGACAGGATGGGACTTACACAGATGACAACAAGGAAATGAGTGAAATATTGAAATTCCAGTACGACTCTGTGTTTAGTGAACCACTAATCGGTTGAGGATCGACGACCCAAAGATTTCTTCATAATGACCTC
>NC_069492.1:9436293-9451531 GCF_026875155.1 Cherax quadricarinatus | reverse complement strand
TTACCTGGGGTTACCGGGAGGTTATTCCGGGGCCCCAACCCCCCCGCGGCCGGTCCATGACCAGGCCTCCCGATGAATCAGGGCCTGATCAAACTAGGCTGTTACTGCTGGCCGCACGCAGTCCAACGTACGAGCCACAGCCCGGCTGATCCGGCACTGACTTTATGGTATCTGTCCAGCTCTCTCTTGAAGGCAGCCAGGGGTTTATTGGCAATTCCCCTAATGCTTGATGGGAGGCTGTTGAACAGTTTTGGGCCCGGACACTTATGGTGTTTTCCCTTAGTGTACCAATGGCGCCCCTACTTTTTATTGGGAGCATTTTGCATCGCTGCCCAGTCTTTTACTTTCGTAGGGAGTTGATTTCTGTGTGCAGATTTGGGACCATTCCTTCCAAGATTTTCCAAGTGTAGATTATGATATATCTCTCCCTCCTGCGTTCCAACGAGTACAAGTCAAGTGCTTCCAAGCGTTCCCAGTAGTTAAGGTGCTTGACAGAACTTATACGTGCAGTAAAGGATCTCTGTACACTCTCTAGATTTGCGATTTCACCTGCTTTGAATGGAGATGTTAATGTACAGCAGTATTCCAGCCTAGAGAGAACAAGTGATTTGAAAAGGATCATCATGGGCTTGGCATCTCTCGTTTTGAAAGTTCTCATTATCCATCCTATCATTTTCTTTGCACGTGAGATCCTCAGACATTACTACTCCCAGGTCCCTTACATTATTTTTCCGCTTTATTGTATGGCCGGAGTCAGTAGTATACTCTGTTCTAGTTATTATCTCCTCCAGTTTTCCATAACGGAGTAGTTGAATTTGTCCTCATTGAACATCATATTGTTTACCCTTGCCCACTGGAAAACTTTGTTTATATCTTCTTGGAGGTTAACCGCGTCCTCAGCAGATGACAGCCTCATGCAGATCCTAGTATCATCTGCAAAGGATGATACGGTGCTGTGGTGTATATCTCTGTTTATGTCTGATATGAGGATAAGGAATAAGATGGGGGCGAGTACTGTGCCTTGTGGAACAGAGCTCTTCACTATGGCAGCCTCCGGTTTAACTCTGTTGACCACTACTCTTTGTGTTCGATTTGTTAGGAAGTTGAAGATCCATCTCCCCACTTTCCCAGTTATTCCTTTAGCACGTATTTTATGGGCTATTACGCCATGATCGCATTTGTCAAATGCTTTTGCAAAGTCTGTGTATATTACATCTGCATTCTGATTTCTTCCAGTGCATCAAGGCCATTGTCATAGTGATCCAGTAGTTGTGAGGGCTGGAGCGACCTGCCCTGAACCATCTTGCCCTGGATTGTGCAGATTTTGGGAATCCAGGTGATTTTCAATCCTGCTTCTTAGCACTCTTTCAAAGATTTTTATGATGTGGGACGTCAGAGCTATTGGTCTATAGTTCTAGCTAATGCTTTGCTGCCAACTTTATGGAGTGGGGCTATATCCGTTGTTTTTAAGTGGACTGTGGAATTTCACCCATGTCCAAGCTCCTCCTCCATCGTGTACTTAGGGCACACGAGAGGGGTTTCTTGCAGTTCTTAATGAAAACAGAGTTCCACGAGTCTGGGCCCCCGGGGCTGAGTGCATAGGCATGTTGTCAATGGTTTTTTCGAAATCTATCGAGTTAGGGTAATGTGGGAAATCTGGCATACATTTATGGAGTTTTGAGGCTCATTCATGAAGAAATCATTTGGGTCGTCGATCCTCAGACCGATTAGTGGTTCACTAAACACAGAGTCGTACTGGAATTTCAATATTTCACTCATTTCCTTGTTGTCATCTGTGTAAGTCCCATCCTGTCTGAGTAAGGGCCCGATATAGATGTGGTTTTTGCCTTGTTTTTGGCATATGAAAAGAAATATTTTGAATTTCTTTCAATTTCACTAATAGCTTTAAGCTCCTCCTGCCTCTCCTGGTTGAGGCTATATTTTCCACTATTGGACCATCCCAGTGTGACTGTTTGTAGTTGTTGGGGGAAGCAGGTCTGGTTTCAGAGCCCGTTAGATTATCCCAGATCATTGCTCCATCAATGAATTTTTGGTCCTGGACTCCAGTCTTGTCCCTAAGATGTTCAGGGAGAATCGCTGCTACAAGCTATCTGGATGCAATACACGAGGGCAGAAAAGCAGATAAAACGCAAAACTGTGATGACTTGCGGACACCAATGCCTCCTAGTCTGACTGGAAGTGTAGCTTGGTTCCACTGCCCGTCTTCTAGAGTAAGGTTAAGTACTTTCCTAAAAATCTGCTGCAATATACTGTCATATTCGTGCAGTATAGGGTTATCATATGAAGGTGCACATCTTAGGAAATATGTCAACTGGGCTGACTCAAGCACTTTGTGAGAAGGTACAAGGCATCGTGGGTGTCCAGATTGCCTATTCGTTGTTCCATTCTCCTTAACTCTTCCAATTTCTTCCTGAGAATTGTGTCAATGGCATTGCTTCCCAGAGTTGCTCCTAGCAAGACACTATTAGTGGGGGCAATGACTGCTGCTCCTGGTAGTTTTGATCTCACTGCATTTATCACTTGTTGACTGACTGAGATGATTTCACATTTGGATGGATTCTGGATGAGACCCATTTCCTGTCTCCGTGTCATTACCTGTGTAAGGTCTTGTAGGAGGGACTCCTTTGTTCCTGCTAGCGTGCCATCATCTAGGAACCAAATGTTTAGCTCGCTGGTCAGTCTGACTGTGATTTCCCTAACTGCTATACAGAAGAGAAAATGGGCAAGGGAAATCCCCTTGTTGGACACCCTCCGATGATGTGATTTAATGATCTCCAAAGAAAAACCCATTGATTCCTGCTATACCCAGCTAAAACAAAAGGAAGAGACCAGGGAAATGTTCTTGTACTGCTGCTAATACCACGTTTCTTTTCAGGAGATTGAATGCATTCTTGAAATCTAATTTTACCAATGCATTGTCCTCAGGCAGGTTGTTGATATACGCCCTTGTTGCATGAACTGCTGTTTCACTTCCTTGAGAGACCTCAAAGCCAAGCTGATTTGGTTGAAGCATCATGGCTGCCTGTGCACGAATACTTCGGACAGCAGCTTTGGATACGAGGCGGCATAACGTGTTGCCTACTGCAATTGGCTGAATTCCTCCATCCTTCTTTTTAAGTGCACAAAGTGTTGCACCAAAAAAGAAAGGTCTAATTTCATCAGGAATCAGACCAGCCAAGAAATTGTTGATGAATCTTGAGATCTCTGAAAGCAGTGTCTCTGCAACTTCCCAAATAACTGAATTAACCATTTCCTTTAAATGCTATGGCCTTATTCCAGTGTAATCCCCAGCAGAGCCAGATGGGAATGACATTATTGCTTTGTAAATGTCCGAGTCTTCCACAATCAATGGTTCCATAGTGGGGACAGAGGTGTCGTGCCGAATATGTAAAACTGGTCAATTAGCAAGAACTCATTTAAAATTAAGCCCTTTCTAAAATTTCCTCTTATACGTTTAAAGATATATTTTTTTCATTAATGTTAATGTAAAAAAATTTAATTTTGCTCCAAAGCATCTTAGAAAACTTACCTAACCTTATTATAACAAGAACAATTTATTTTAGCCTAACCCAACTAAATATATTTTAGATTTATTATATTTTTATTATCACACTGGCCGATTCCCACCAAGGCAGGGTGGCCCGAAAAAGAAAAACTTTCACCATCATTCACTCCATCACTGTCTTGCCAGAAGGGTGCTTTACACTACAGTTTTTTAAAATGCAACATTAACACCCCTCCTTCAGAGTGCAGGCACTGTACTTCCCATCTCCAGGACTCAAGTCCGGCCTGCCGGTTTCCCTGAATCCCTTCATAAATGTTACTTTGCTCCCCACTCCAACACACGTCAAGTATTAAAAAACCATTTGTCTCCATTCATCCTATCAAACACGCTCATGCATGCCTGCTGGAAATCCAAGCCCCTCGCACACAAACCTCCTTTACCTCCTTTACCCCCTCCCCCCAACCTTCCTAGGCCGACCCCTACCCCGCCTTCCTTCCACTACAGACTGATACACTCTTGAAGTCATTCTGTTTCGCTCCATTCTCTCTACATGTCCCAACCACCTCAACAACCCTTCCTCAGCCCCCTGGACAACAGTTTCGGTAATCCCGCACCTACTCCTAACTTCCAAACTACGAATTCTTGCATTATATTCACACCACACATTGCCCTCAGACATGAAAATCTCCACTGCCTCCAGCCTTCTCCTCGCTGCAACATTCTTCACCACGCTTCACACCCATATAAGAGCTTGGTAAAACTACTCTCATACATTCCCCTCTTTGCCTCCAAGGACAAAATTCTTTGTCTCCACAGACCCCTAAGTGCACCACTCACTCTTTTTCTCTCATCAATTCTATGATTCACCTCATCTTTCATAGACCCATCCGCTGACACTCCACCCCCAAAATATCTGAAAAACGTCACCTCCTCCATACTCCTCTCCCTCCAATCTGATATTCAATCTTTCATCACCTAATCTTTTTGTTATCCTCATAACCTTACTCTTTCCTGTATTCACCTTTAATTTTCTTCTTTTGCACACCCTACCAAATTCATCCACCAATCTCTGCAACTTCTCTTCAGAATCTCCCAAGAGCACAGTGTCATCAGCAAAGAGCAGCTGTGACAACTCCCACTTTGTGTGTGATTCTTTATCTTTTAACTCCACGCCTCTTGCCAAGGCCCTCGCATTTACTTCTCTTACAACCCCATCTATAAATATAGATTTGTTTACAATAATTTATTACTAATAAAGACAGTGAAATATTTTTTTTGTTGGGTTCAGAATGATTTTGGCGAAATTATTGCATACACAAATTTTCGCTTGTTCTATATGGCAAGATGAGCATTGCTATTTAAACCAAAATTTGCAAGTTCTGCCTATTTTTGGGACGACATATATATTTTTTATATATATATATATAATATAATATATATATATATATATATATATTTATATATATTAAATATATATATATATATATATATATTATATATATATATATATATATATGTCGTGCCGAATATGTAAAACTGGTCAATTAGCAAGAACTCATTAAAATTAAGTCCTTTCTAAAATTTTCTCTTATACGTTTAAAGATATATTTTTTTCATTGATGTTGACGTAAAAAATTTTTAATTTTGCACCAAAAGGAACTTAGAAAACTTTCCTAACCTTATTACAACAAGAACAATTTATTTTAGCCCCAACCCAACTAATATATTTTAGATTTGTTTACAATAATTTAATACTAAAAAACACAGTGAAATATTTTTTTTCGTTAGGTTCAGAAAGATTTTGGCGAAATTATTGCATATGCAAATTTTCACTTGTCCTATATGGCAGATAGCGTTGCTATTTAAGCCAAGATGGCAAGTTCTGCCTATTCAGCACGACATATATATATATTATTTATATATATTATATATTATATATTATAATAATATATTTTATATTAAAATATATAATAATATATATACATATATAAATATATATATATATATATATATATATATATATATATTATAATATATTATATATATATATATATATATGTATGTATATGTCTGCAAATATGTAAAACTGTCAATTAGCAAGAACTCATTTAAAATTAAAGTCCTTTCTGAAATTTTCTCTTAAACTTTAAAGATTATATTTTTTTTCATTAATGTTAAAGCAAAAATTTTTAATTTTGCAACAAAAGAATCTTAGAAAATTTACCTAACCTTATTATAGGAAAAGCAATTTATTTTAGCCTAACCCAAAACTAAATATTTTTTAAATACGTTTAGAATAATTTAGTACTAAACAACACAATCAAAAAATCTTTTTTTCGTTGGGTTTTCAGAATGTTTTTGGGGAAAAATTTATTGCCATACACAAATTTTCACTTGTCCCTATAGGGCAAGATGAGCGTTGCTTTTTAAGCCAAGATCGCAAGTTCTCCCTTTCGGCATGACACATATGTATATATGTATGTGTATATATATATATATATATTTATATATATATATATATATTATATATATATATATATTTTATATATATATAATATATATATATGTATGTATATATGTATATAAGCAGTCAAAAAAAGCGGTGAGCGACTCCTTCCGGTTTAGGGGTGCGGCTGAGCGACTCCTTCCGGTTTAGGGGTGCGGCTGAGCAAACTCCTTTCCGTTTTAGGGGTGCGGCTGAGTGACTCCTTCCGGCCCTAGGGCCAGCAGCTGGAGGGTCCCTTTTCACACCTAGGTGTTACTTCCGGTTTGACCTTCACCTCGCCCTCGAGACTACCTCACCCTCAACCCCCAACCAATCCCCCCCGCCCACGACCCCCGCCCACGACCCCCCCCCACGACCCCCCTTCGAGACCCCCCGTCGCCCCGGGCCGCCCCGCCCGCGCGCCCGCCCGCCCCCCTTCCCCCCGACCCCCGCGCGCGCCCGCCCGCCGCGCCCCACCCGCGCCCTTCGCGACACCCGCCCGCGCCTTCTGCTGCGCCTTCTGCAGCGTCGTCCGGATCGCCCCCGCGTCTCGAATTTTTTCCGATTTTTTTCGAATTTTTTTTGAATTTCATTTTCTTATGATCTCCATCTCCTCGGATTAAATTTTTGAGTTTCCCCCCCCTCCCACTTTCACCCCCCATCCCAAATTTTCTCGATAATACAAGTTTTTGGATCCCCCCTATGGGGTTTTCGAAATTCTCCATGTCCTTGGATCAAGGTTTTTTGGATTGTCCCTCCTTCCACCCCCAACCCCCACCTCAAATTTTTCTCGATAATACAAGTTTTGGATTTCCCCCTATGGGGTTTTGAATTTTTTATTAGCTCCTCGGATCAAATTTTTGAGGTTCCCCCTCTCACTTTCACCCCCATCCCAAAATTTCTCGATAATGCAAGTTTTTTGGATTCCCCCCTATGGGGTTTTCGAAATTCTATGTTCCTCGAATCAAGTTTTTGAATTGCCCCTCCCACTTTCACCCCCATCCCAAAAATTTCTCGATAATACAAGTTTTTGGATTCTCCCCTTTGAGGTTTTCGAAATTCTCCAATTCCTCGGATCAAGTTTTTGGAATCCCCCCCTCTGGGTATAAGCATTGAACTCCTCCTATGGGGGCATGCTTACTACAGGTCTAAACAAGTCAAATGACCTAAGAAGGGTGTTTACTCGGCGGTCAGTGACGTCACGTGATGACCTCACACACACAGGTTGAATCTTTTCGACCCTTTTAGTTCATTAAAGTTTAAAAAGGGGACATTGTACCTACATCATAGGGAAAACATTTTCACTCTTAACCCCAATTTTTCTCGTTTTAACCCTTTTAGTTCTTAAAGTTAATAAGGGGACACAGTACATCAGAAGTCACATTTTTTTCGTTAATAAACCCCCATTTTCTTTACAACACAAGTCTAGACAATTTTCTCATTTTAACTATTTCATCTCAGGTCACTCCCCACGAAGGTAACCTACCTCCTCCCCACCCTCCCGAACCCTCACACTCCCACCAACACCTCACAATTTTCACCATAACCCTACAATTTTTCTCGTTTTAACCCTTTTAGTTCATTAAAGTTAATAAGGGGGCACAGTACATCAGAAAGTCACCACAACACTTATAACCACTTTTCGATTTAAAATTTACTAGTCACAATTTTACATATTACGAAGTTAATACGCACTTTTACTTGAACACCTTCAAAACACTCTCATAAATCATTTGAATACTCACAAAAAAAACTTTGAACATTTCGAAACAACATGAAACACTTCCAAGACAACATTTTAAATACCCCCAAATAAATTTGGCATCTCAAATTTATCTCAATTAACTTTCATTAATTACAACTCATCCCCCCAAACTCCTCCCTAAATCCCGACTTCACAACTTATACAAAAACAAAACTCAAACATTTACTTTGAACATCACCAAAAAACACCTCAATTGCCTTTAAATACTAAAAAAAAACATCATTCGAACCCCCAAAATCCCCTTTTAAATATCTCAGAACCCTTCTAAGTACTCTTGCAAATTTGAAAACCTTCAAAAAACACCTTTGAACTTTTCCCAAAAAAACCCTGAAACACTTCCAAAACACCATTTGAGTACCCCCAAATACACCCCTGAATATACTAAAACCCCCTAAATAACTCGAAACACCACCAAATCACCATAACTAAGATCAACACCCACATCCCCACATCACCCCAACCCCACAACCCCCCAAAATTTTTTTCCCTTTTTTATCTAATTTCTCAAAAAATCACAACCCCCACACCTCACGTTTTTTTTTTTTTTAAAAATTTCATCAGAAAAAGTACATCAAAAACCCCACTTAAAACGTCTTTTCGGTATCTCTAGTTCGACAAAAAACCCCCACACCCCACAACCCCCACAACCCACATCACCACACCCCCCAACACCACAACCCACATCCCCACACCCACAACAAAAAACCCCCCACCCACACCCCAAAATTTTTTTTTTCTCTTTTTAACTAATTTCATCAGAAATCACAAAAACAACAACCCAAAATTATAATCAACCTTTGAATAACCCCCCAAAACACCATTTGAGTATCCCAAATACCCCACTAAATCTCTAAAAAAAGCTGAATACATCAAAAACCCCACCAAACACCATAAACTAAGATCAAACCCCACAACCCCCCAAACCCCCCCCAATCCCACATCACCCACAACCCACATCACAAAAACCCCCACAATTTTTTTTCTTTTTTAACAATTTCATCAGAAAAAGTCCAAAAAAACCCCATTTTTATATCTTTTCAGAAACCTTTCGACAAAAACCACCCCAACACCCACACCCCAAACCCCAAAACCCCACTTCACCCCACCCCCAAACACCAAACCCACTTTTTTTTCTCGTTTTAACAAATTTCATCAAAAAGTACAAAAACAACAACCCAAAACCCCACAGCCCCACAACAACCAAACCCACAACACCCACAACCCACAACACCCACAACCCCCACAACACCCACAACCCAGCACCCACAACACCCACAACCCAAACACCCAAAACCCCAAATTTTTTTTTCTGTTTTAACAATTTCATCAGAAAAGGCACAACACCCAAACCCACTTCACCCACACCCCACAAACCCCCACATCACCCCACACCCACAATTTTTTTCTCGTTTAAAACTAATTTCATCAGAAAAAGTCACAAAAAAACCCCCTTATATCATTTTTTTGGGGGTATTTCTAATTGTACATTACCCACAACCCCATCAATTCCCAATTTATTCACATTTTTTTTTTCCCCTTCTTTTTACTGAATTTTAAAAATAATAACTTTCCTCCCTCAGTATAAAATTCTAATAAATCCTCTCCATACCCATTCCTTGTACCACAAAAATTTAAATTTTATACTCGCTCAATACCCAACTATTGCGAGTTTTTTCAAACCCTCCATTTTTTTTTCCAATATATCAAAATTTTAAATTCTAAAATTTTTTTTAAAATATTCACACATTCCCTTTTATTTCTAAACTCCCCATATTTCTAATTAAAAACCCCCCATACCCCTCCCCATCTCACCCGCATTTTCTTCACATCCACCACCCATCCCCCAAAACCACCTTTCGAAACAAACAAAAATCACATTTCACATCCCCCAAATGATTCAAATCCACAAAATCACTATAACAAGATATTAAAAAAATCTAGGGACACCAAAACCCCACAAAAACCACACCACACAACACACCACAAACACCAACCACACACACCCCAACCTAACCAAACCCTAACCTTCCAACCCCTAACTAACCTAGCCTAACCAACCTAATCTAACCTATCCAAAACCTAACCTAACCTAACCCTAACCCTTCCCTAACCTAACCTAACTAGCCAAAACCTAACCAAACCTAATAACCAAACCCTAACAAAACCCAAAAACCCCTACCCAAACCAAACCTAACCTAGCCTTACCTAACCAAAACCAAACCAAACCCTACCAAACCTAACAAACCTAACCTAACCTAACCAAACAAATAGCAAAAACCCAAAACATAAGCGAACCTTTCCTAACCAAACCCTTCCCTAATTTATCCTAACTAACCTAACCTAATTAACCTAACCTAACCAAACCCAAACCAAACCAAACCGAACCCCCCAAAACCCGAACCTAACCTAACCCTTACCTAACCTAACCAAACCCAACTTAAACCAAACCCTAACCTAACCTAACCAACCCAAAACCAAACCAAACCCCTCCCAACCTACCTAACCTAACCTAGCTAACCTAACCTTACCTAACCTACCAAACCTAACTATCCAAACCTAACCAAAACCTAGCCTAACCCTTTACCAAACCCAAACCCTAACCTACTAACCTAACCAACCTAACCTACCCGAACCTACCCAACCTTCCTAACCTATCCAAACCAAACCTTACCTAACCCAACCAACCAAAAACCCTCCCTCCCACCCTAACCTACTATCCTAACCTACCCTAAATTTAATTGCAAACCCCAAAAATACATAGATTTACTCCAGAATTACTTTGAACGTCTCCATTTTTGGATTTTTCCAATTAGTTTTGAAAACTTTATGTAAAATCGAAATTTTTTCTTGTTGGTAAACACATAAATGGTAGAAATTTTATCTTTTTCCCGAATAGAAAACACTTTCCTCGCTCTGGAGACTCATTGAGCTTATATGCCTTCCAAAAAGTATTGCGTCATGTTTTTTTGTACCCCCTTCCCCTCCCATGCCCCCTTTAATGGGTTCCACCCAAGGTAAAAATCACACGGCCCTTCCTTACCTAACCCGGTCAACCCGGGCGACAGACGCCTGAAATGCGGGGTTTAATCCAAGGTTTTGATTTTAAGTAAAATGCCTTACCGAAACACCTGAATAACTCACCTAAAAGAACCTAAACCCAACCCATCCAGCCTAACCTAACCTAGCCCAACCTAAATTAACCTAACCTAACCTAACCAACCAACCCCAACCCAACTTAACCCAACTAAACCTAAAACCTAACCTAACCTAACCTAACCTAAAATTTACCTAACCCCCTAACCTATCTTAACCTAACCCATCTTAACCAACTTAACCCAACCTAACCAGCCTAAACCCAAAACCCAACACCATCAAACACCGAATTTCTCCCAAAACATACTGATTCTCCAAATCACCACTGAATACTACCAATTACCCTCAAAATCACCAAAAAAAAACAAAAAAAAATTTAACATCACCATTTCCAACTTCCTTTTTTTAGAAAACCCTCAAAAACACTATAAACCAAAAAAAAAACCTAACCTAACCTTTCCTAAAACCCAACCCCCAAAAACCCAACCTAACCTAAAACCCAACTAACCAACTAACCTTACCCAACCCAAGTAACCGAACCTAAAACCCAACCTAGCCCCAACCTAAACCCAACCGAACCTATCCTAACCTAACCAAACCCAATCTAAAACCATCTAACACCTCCGAATACTCCCCAAAACACTATGATTACTACCAAAACGCCACTGAATACTACAAAACACCGTCAAAATCACCCGAAACTAAGTTTAACATCACCATCCAACTTCCTTTTTATAGAAATCCCCTCAAATCATATAACCAAAAACCCCCAACTACCTAACCTTTTCCCAACCCAACCAAACCTAACCTAACCCAACCCTAAACCCAACATTACCCAAAACCCAACCTAACCTTTCCTAACCTGCCTAACCCCAACCTATCCTAACCTAACCTAACCCAACCTAAAACCCAACACCCTCAAACACCTCCAATACTCCCCCCAAAAACTCTGATTCTACAAAATCACCTAACCCAACCCAACAACCCAACCTAACCTAACATTCCCCAACCTAACCTAACTTACCTAACCCAACCTAACCCAACCAAACCCAACCGAACCAACCTAACATTACCCAACGTAAACCCAACTTATCCTAACCTAACCAACCTAAAATAACCTAACTTATTCTAACCTAACCCAACCCAACCTGACCAACTTATCCTAACCTAACCCCAAACCCAACCTAACCCAAAACCCAGCCTAACCCGCCCAACCAAAAGGGGCCTAACTTATCCAAAACCCAAACCAATTATCCTAACCCAACCCAACCTAACCCGACACCTTCAACACCTCCAATACTCCCAAAACACTACTGATTACTACCAAAAACCCATGAATTTTCAAATCACCGTCAAAATCACCCGAAACTAATTTATCACTATCAAACCTAATCACAAGATCACCAAAAATTAAAATCATGCTCTCAAAAAATACTATATCAGAAAAACTTATTTTTTAAACATTCGCACAAAAAAAAGACTACACAAAAGTACCAAAACACTTCCACCAACTCTATAACATAAAGAGCCTATAACATATATACACAAAAAAAAAATACACAACACCCCCATATTTTACATTTCAATAAAATTTAAGACATGAACATACAACCCCAAAACTAAGACATTACCCCCCTAAGACATACACTCTCCATAAAAATCCTTCCTTTTTCATTCGTATATCTCCTGAGCTGTTTTTAAACCCCCACGAGCCCATCACGACGTAGGGGCCAAGTTGTAGGTGGTGTTGGAGTGGTGCTGGTTCCCTGGTCCTACGTTTGTGTGGGCCCGCGGGGTTAAAAAAATTTTGGAGATATACGGAATGAATAAGGAGGATGTTTTAGGGGGTGTGTATGCTTAGTTGGAGGTGAATGTCTTAGATTTGGTTGTTTTTATGTCCTTTTCTTAAATTTGTGTTGAAATGTTAAAAATGTGGGGGGTCTGTTTTATTATTTTTTTGTGATGTGATAGTTTTTTAGTGCCATGTTTTTTATGATGTTGGTGGAAGTGTTGTGGTATTTTTTTTGTTGTCTTATTTTTTTGCGAATGTTAAAAAAAAAGTGTTTTCAGGATTTAAAATATTTTAGATGCATATCTTAGATTTTTGGTGATCTTGGTGAATTGTTGTAGTGATAAACTTTGTTTTTTTGTTTGGGATTTTACGGGGTTTGGAAAGGATAGGTTGGGTAAAGTTAGGTTGGTTAGGTTTTGGGTTTGGTTAGGTTTTGGTTAGGTGTTTGGTAGTAACATAGTGTTTTGGGGAGTATTCGGAGGTGTTTTTATGGTGTTAGGTTAGGTTTAGGTTGGTTTTTTAGGATAGGTTAGATTAGGTAGGTTAGGTGGGGGAATTTAGGGTTTGGTTCGGTTAGGTTGGGTAGGTTAGATTAGGCTAGGTTTTGGTAAGGTTAGGGTTGTAGGGTAATGTTAGGTTAGGGTTTGGTTGGTTTGAAAAAGGTTAGGTTAGGTTGGTTCTTGGGTTTTAGTGATTTGAAGGGATTTCTAAAAAAGGAAGTTGGATGGTGATTTAAACTTAGTTTTGGTGATTTTGACGGGGGATTTGGTAGTATTCGTGGGGATTGGTAGTAACAGTAGTGTTTTGGGGAGTATTCGGAGGGTTTTGATGGGGTTAGGTTAGGTTATTTGGGTTGGGGGCTTACCTGGAGTTTACCTGGAGAGAGTTCCGGGGACGCCCCGCGGCCCGGTCTGTGACAGGCCCCTTTGGTCGTGTCCCAGGGTGCGACCCACACCAGTCGACTAAACCCAGCTACCCTTTTACTGATGGGGACATAGAAACAGGTTGAAAGAAACACGTCCAATGTTTCTACTTGGATGGGAATCGAACCCCGGCCCCCGCCCTGTGAAGCGACAGCGTTAACCCCCAGGGCCCCCAGAGCCCCCCTATAAAAAGGAAATTGGATGGTGATGTTAAACTTTTTTTCTGGTGATTTTGGTGATTTTGGTGTATTTGTGGTGATTTGGTAGAATCAGTAGTTTTTGGGGATATTCGGGGTGTTTGTGGTGTTAGGTTATTAGGGTTTGGTTAGTTAGGTTTGGTTAAGTTAGGTTAAGTTAGGTTAGGTTTGGTTAGGTTAGGGTTTGGGTTGGTTAAGTTAGGTTTGGCAAATTAGGTTAGGTGGATAGGGGTTTGGTTTGGTTCGGTTTGGTGGTTGATTCAGGTTTCGGTTGGCTTTATTATCTTAAAAACTACCCTTTGGTTGAACCCCATTTTATGGCGTTGCTGTCCTGAGTTGACGAGGTGTAGGGTAAGGGGTGGCCGGTGATTTTCTACCTTGGGTGTGAACTCATTACTGGTGGCGCGGGGGGGGGAAGGGGTGTACAAAAATCAAGACGCAAAACTTTTCGGTAAAAGGGATATAAGCCAAGGAGTCTCAGGGGGAGGAAAGTGTTTCTATTCGGGAAAAAGATAAATATTTCTACCCTTGAGTGTATTTACCAACAAAAAATATGTTCGATTTTACGATAAGTTTTTAAAAATAATTTGGAAAAATCCCAAAAAAGGAGACTAAAGTAATTCTGGGGTACTCTAATGTAATTTTTGGGAAATGTTCCAATATATTTTTGGTTAGGTTGGACACTAGGTTAGGGTGGGGGTAGGGTAGGTTAGGTTAGGTTGGGTTGGTAAGGGTTTTGTTAGGATAGGTTAGGAACGGGTTTTGATAGGTTCGGGTATTTAGGTTAGGTTAGGTTAAGATAGGTTAGGTTAGGTTAGGTTAGGTTTGGGTTTGGCTAGGGTTGGTTAGGTTAGGATGGTAAGGTTGGGTAGGTTAGGTAAGGTTAGGTTAGGATAGGTTAGGAACGGTTTGGTTTGGTTAGGTTGGTTTGGTTAGGTTGGTTAGGTATTAGGTTAGGTTAGGTTAGGTTGGGGAGGTTAGGGAGGTTAAGTTAGGTTTGGTTTGGTTAGGTTAGGTTAGGTTAAGTTAGGTTAGGTTAGGGTTTGGTAAGGTTGGTTGGTTGGTTAGGGTAGGTTCGGTTGGGTTTGGGTTGGTTAGGTTTTGGTTAGGTTTGGGTTTGGTTTTGGTTAGGTTAGGTTAGGATAAGTTAGGTAAAGGGTTTGGTTAGGAGGGTTGGTTAGGTTAGGTTAGGGTAGGTTTGGTTAGGTTGGGTTTGCTTAGGTTTGGTTAGGTTTTGGGAGGTTAGGTTAGGTTTTGGGGAAGGTTTGGTTAGGGTTGGTTGGGTAGGTTCGGTTAGGGTTTGGTTAGGGTTTGGTAGTTGGTTTGGTTAGGGGGTAGGGTTTGGTTGGTTGGTAAGGTTAGGTTAGGTTTAGGTTAAGATAGGTTAGGTTAGGTTAGGTTAGGTTAGGGTAGGTTATTAGGGTTAGGATAGGTAGGGTTTGGCCCCTTTAGGTTAG